>OX336392.1:539946777-541146777 GCA_946902985.2 Meconema thalassinum
AAGTTTAATACCTGTGATGTGCAACTTTTCCCTTCTCGAAATCCAGCTTGCTGTGGTATAAGAAATGGCTCCACTTTTCCAATAAGTCTCTGAAGGATGAGCCTCTCTAGGACCTTGTACAGGTGACAGAGCAAGGAGATAGGCCTATAGCTTTTGGGATCCAACCTATCTTTGCCCGGTTTAGGGATAGCAATGACTCGAGCCTTTCGCCAGATTTTGGGAATTTTGCATTCTTGGACACAATTGTTCATTAATTCCAATAGCCATCGCCTCGTAACAGGACCAAAATTCTTGATCTGCTCAACTCGAATATCGTCTAGTCCAGCTGCTTTTCCCAATTTGCACTTCCTTAGTGCTAATTCCAGTTCGGCTTCAGTAAATGATGAAGATAGGATGTTGCTCTCTTGGTTGTACTGCTGTGCTATTGGTTTCTTATCTAGCTTTCTAGATCGGGTTAGTTTACCATTAACTAGCAACTGGTGGGCAATTTGATCTGCCTTTATATTAGCAAATGTGCTGGCTTGAGTGTTATCATTACTGAGACGTCGTAATAGTCTCCATGCCTTTTGGCTACTCTTGCTCATGTCACAGTCTGCCATTAGTTGTATCCACTCATCCCTTTTCGCCATTGATACTGAGGAAAGAACGCTTTGTGCAATGATTGATGTTTCTTCGCTAAAAGGATCATGTTCATACTTCTTATAATATTCCTCAAGCAGAGTGGCCGATTCAGGTTTAATGCCTTTGATAAAATTTGTTCTGCAGCCTCTTGGAATTGATGCCCTTGAGGAGGTTTGGACAATGTCTACAAACTTGTCGTACTCTTCAGGGACAGGAGCTATGTTCAGAATGTTCTCATCCAAAATGTTTGAAAATCTTGTCCAGTCAGCCTTCTTAAAGTTGTATCTTCGCCTAAATCTAACTTCTTGAGGTCTTATTGATGGCAAAATTTGGCACATGATGGGCCTGTGCTGTGTGTTAGGTATTGGTGCACACACAGCTTTGGTACATGTATGCACAATGCTTTCACTAACAAACAGGAGGTCTGGATTATAGCCTCGTCCCCATCTTCCACTATTAAAAGGAGAAGGAAGTTTGCTATCATGGATGAGGGCGAGTTGAAAATGTTCAGCCCACGAAAGGACTGCCTCACCATTTTTGTCCTCATGTGCGTAACCCCATACATGACTGTGGCTGTTGAAATCACCTATAACAATGGAGGCTCTACTTTTATCAAAATTTTGGGGTGGAATGAAGGAAAATTCTGCTGCAGGTGGTTTATAAACTGAGGTGATTATACAGTTACTTAGCTCCACGGTGATAATTTCAATATTGTTTTCAACTGACTGGCAGACACTTTTGACTTCCAAATTTGGCTTAGCATAAATGGCACTTCCATATAGAGCGTGTGATCTTTCAGCAATTAGTTTCATGCCAGGAACACATGGGCGTTTCTGCATCATATCTCTGTGTGTTTCCTGAACACATAGAACATCACACTGCTTGTCGTGACAAAGTTCATACAAAAGTTGTTCTTTACAAGATGATATGCCTTCAATGTTAACAGAAATGACTGTTAAAGTTGGTTCTGAAAAGAACCGTTTGTTAGATGTCATTTTAAATAACTCTGTTACTTCTGGTGTGAGAGAATCAGCCGTCTAGGAAGAGTCCTAGTCCGTTGCCCAGGAGACACCCGGATGTATACCAATATCACATGCAAATACACCCTACTGGGAGGTTTCTCTCGTGTCCCCCATATGAAGAAGTGTCTATGGAGAAGAGTTCAAGACCTGGGTCTTACGCGGGACTACAA
Organism: Meconema thalassinum; assembly: GCA_946902985.2. Classification (NCBI taxonomy): domain Eukaryota; kingdom Metazoa; phylum Arthropoda; class Insecta; order Orthoptera; family Tettigoniidae; genus Meconema; species Meconema thalassinum. The sequence goes on from OX336392.1 coordinate 539,948,591, forward strand.
AGAAAATGAGGAAATTCGTACTCTCATAAAAATGTGTGCATCGCTTGCATTTCTGAAGCCCGATGATGTTTCCGATGGCTGGTTGGAGATCTACTCCCTGAAACCAGAAAGTGAGAAGCTAACTGCGTTCTTTGATTATTTCATTGAAAATTGGACTGAAAATGAGCAAAATGACATACAGCAATGGAACTGCCACAGCAGCCGACATTTTAGAACCACAAATGCAGTTGAAGGATGGAACAATAAACTAAATAGTATGTTTCAAAGACCAAACCCCAGAATCAAAGAACTGATACATTGCTTAAAGACCGAAGCTGAAAACTCAGCATGCATGTATATGAAATTACAACTGAATCTGGAAGGAAAGCGAAGAAAACTCGAATTCAGAAAAATGGATGCGGGTATTGAAAAAACAATGAAGAAGTATGAAGAAACGGGTGACGTAATGGCATGTCTCCAAACCCTCTCCTACCTTCAAAAGTTGGATTAATTTCACGATCATGAAACCACTCTGTAAATGTATGTTTATATATCTGTAAATATTGCTTTTTAAAACATTACAAAATTGTAGAGACGACGCTGTTTTAAAGCTGATTTAAAACACACCTAAATAATAGAAATGTCTTTCTATCATTTAGCCAGTCCAAAGCCTGCATAAAGTGTGATGGAAATCAGTGTTTAAAAATGTACTGATGACACTATTTTAAAGCTGATTTGAAACACGCCTAAATAATAGAATAATAATAATAACAATAATAATAATAATACGGTAATGTTTTTGGCTTTACGTCCCAGTAACTACTAAAATTCTGTGGTGGTCGCTTAGTTCGCTGGTCGCTAAATTCACAGAAGTGTTGACCTTCGAGGCTCAGGTAAAATTTCGTGATGGTCGCTTAGTTCGCTGGTCGCTAAATTCACTGGTCGCTTTTTTCGCGACACCTACCTTACTACAGATGGCCAACAGCCATGCTAATTCTTGGCACCTAAGACTTCAGCGCTGTCTGGTGTATGACTCATGTACTAGTAGACGTGTAGCACAGCCGTGCGTGTAGCCTACCCCACCCCTACCCCTCATTCCGCTAATTTTTCGTCCTAAATGCTCTGTCCACTTCAATGTTCCGAAAATCACAATCTTCCCAATACTTATAGCACGTTTTTAGGCGTGGAGATAATAATATGATCTACAAGAAATAAATCACATCCAAAATACCAATAAAAAAAAAACAAAAAAAAAAAAACAGCCAAGCCTCGACCCCCACCTTCCCCGCACAACCCCCGACTCACTAAGGAAAGGCTGTGGCACTAGCGTGGCAGACCACAGGTCTGCCTTACGTGGGCAGTACACTATCGCCGAACATTCGCCCGAATGTTTCGCCGAATGTTCGGGTAGGATTGCGACCTCAAATGTAGACGAATGTGCAACCCGAACCACCCCGAACTAACCAAGTACACCATTGCCTAAGTTCGGCCGAACCATGCCGAACCCCATCAAGTGTATTCGCTGCAAAACATTCGCACCAAACCCACTCATTGTGACCTTTATCGTTAGAACAAAACTTTTTATTCTTTTTATTTTTTTCAAAAAAAGTCCATTTTTGAAATTTCTATATTTTGGAAACTAGGAAGTAAAAAAAAAGTTTGTTTCACGTAAATTAATGGTCCTCACCCCCTCGACCACCAAACCAAGTTTCATGTCTCTAGGACAAAAACCAAAAAAGAACAATTTTGAAAGTAGGCGATTTTTTGAAAACCAAACATTCTAAAAAGTGCTATATAAGCTTAAAAGAATGATATCTATGTTCTTTATTGTTAGAACAAAACTTTCATTTTTTTCCATTTTTTCCAAAAAAGTCCAATTTTGAAATTGGCTATATGTTGGAAATTAAGAATTTTACTAAAAAGTTTGTTTGATATAAATGAATGGTCTTTACCCCCTCTACCCTTACACAGTAGGGGGTAGTAGGGTTTGGGTTTATGTATTGGCTTTTGTATTGGCTTTTTGTATTGGCTTTTTATGTTGGCTTTTGTGTTGGCTTTTTATGTTGGCTTTTGTGTTGGCTTTTTATGTATTGGCTTTTGTATTGGCTTTTGTGTTGGCTTTTGTATTGGCTTTATGTTGGCTTTTTATGTTGTTTTTTATTGGCTTTTTGTGTTGGCTTTCGTATTGGCCCAAATGTTGGCTTTTGTATTGGCTTTCTCATATTCGCTCTTACTTGTTGGCTTATTTGGTCTTGGAAAGTACGAAAGTATCTCAGCCCTTTTTATCACAGTATAATGCTTTCCGCCATGTTTGTAAGCAACAACAACAACACACTAAAGTTCCAAAAAATCCAAAGTACTCTAAGGTTAATTATTGACTCTCAACTCTTACATTTACCTCTATCCCACTCTCAGTCAAAAATAATATTGTATTTTTAATTTTAAAAACTGAATTGGGAAAGTAGGCTATATGTTTAAACTAAATATCATATAAAGTCATATGTTAACTCCTGCACCTATCTCTATCCCACTCTCAGTCGAAAAATAGTGTTTTTTTTTCTTCAAATTTTTCCAAAAAAATATTTGGAAAGTAGGCTATATTTCGGAAACCAAATATTCTCAAAAGTGTTATATAGGCATAAAAGAATGGTATCTATGCCCTTTATCATTAGAACAAAACTCTATTTTTTGTCATTTTTTCCAAAAAAGTCAAATTTTCACAATTATTTTGGAAACTAAGAATTTTACAAAAAAAGTTTGTTTGACGTAAACCATGTTTCAAGTCTCTTGGACAAACAAATTAGTAGGGGGATGGTGGGGCTTCTGACGTCAGAGAGAGAGAGTGAAGGTGGTGGTGGGGGCTTAGAAACAATAGCGTTTCCTCATTAGACCACTCCATCAATAAATAAAGAAATCTCACCAGTTAACAAATAAATAATCAACGGTCACTGCACTGAATTCTGTAGACAAAGCGCGTGCGTGGCTACACTAATGCAAGCGAGTGTGTACTGGCTCAAGTTAGTACCTGTCCGCGCTTGGCATTCGCCCTCGCTCGTCTCCTTTGATCCGTGTCAGTAGACCGCCAAAATAGCGAGCGCAGGCGAACACGAATGTTGGCGATGCGAACTACCCCGAATGTACACGGTTACGGGAAGACATGCTCACGGCGAATGTTCTACCTAGGGGACGCCAAAGACCGGCAGAAAATGGCAGCAAAGGTGCAAGAAAGCAGCAGCAGTTGTCAAATTGCAAGGCAAATTTATTTGAGGCTAGAAAAATATTCATATCCAGAAATATATTTTATTTTCTGGAATTGGCAAACAAAGTTATTTCATATCGACTGTCACATCAATCGAAAGTATCAATTATTGGCAATTGTTAACGTGTTTGCCCTTAGTTCCCCATTTACACGGCAGAGTGTAGCATTTAATAAAAAAAAATCGAAAAACACTAAATTAGCCTACTGTTCAAAGTAACCCCACTTTACAGCAACCATTTGTTAGCCTATTTTCATTTTCAATGAGACTCGGTAAGGTCATAGTACTAATTTGGCCAACCTCGACCGTGCCCTTCAAATTTTGTTACGTCTCACAAATCCAACATGGCGGCTGTGCGAAATATTTCACCGGCATTCTATATCTCCGAAACTATTAGACTACTCATATCACCCTGAAATTTTGTACGGTGATAAAAGGCACTACTAGAGGTTCACAAATTAGACTTTGAAAACCTAACTACAAAACGAACATGGCGGCCAAGCGAAGTTGAAACTTTTAAATAGACTTTTCTCGCGATTTAACCATCCAAACGCAATTAAACTTGGTACAGCAGATGTTTATACACATTTTAATGCACTGGCATCTAATTTAGTTCAATTGTTCACATAACCTAAAGATGGCGGCTGTGCGCAATTTGAAAATTAAGTTTTTATTTCTTGTGTATTAATCATGCGATCGAAGTTAACGTTTGAATAATGAACCTACGCAAAAATCGTCATCTAACTCTATGGCCTACATATATCAAAATCCAATATGGCGACCATCCGAAATATCTAGATGGTTCTCAATATCTACGAATCTATTACAGCAATCTATTACAATAATACTGTCGAGGCAATTGACATAAGTAGGATGTATGAATGGTTTATGACAAAAAGAGGAGTCCATCAGGGAAGTGCCTTTTCACCACTATTGTTTGTCACTGTTATTTTAAAATCTATAAAGGACACCGGAAATGAATTACGAGCTTTGGTATTTGCAGATGACGTGGTCTTATGGGGAGAAACGGAAGTGGAAGTACAGGAGAGAAAACTGCTTCAAAAAAAAGTCAACCCCTGGCACTATACAGCCCATGACGGGCTAAGGCCGACCAAGCGACCGCTGCCCAGCCATTCGGCCTGCAAATATTGGGGTGACGCGTGATCGGCGCGTCGGGTCCCCTCGGCCGTTAATCTTGGTTTTCGTGATCGGGGCGCTGTCTCACTGTCAGACCCCCCCAGAGGCTCACATCTAGTGGGAAGTGGGTTGGCGACCACGGGGCCCCAGCTGAGTCCGGCATTGCTTCCACTTACTTATGCCGTGCTCCTCTCTTTCTTCTTTCCTGTCGACCTCACTTGGTCAACTCTTGTTCTCTTCCGACCCCGACGGTATTAGGGTATCCGAGGCCTAGGGAGTCTCTTCCTTTCCCGCCTTAATTGGCCCTTGTCTCATCTTTTCTGATTCCCTACTTCTGCGAGGGGTCAGCCTTCTTTTTATTTTCCTGTTATCTCCTGCCTTCTGTTCAAGGCCCTCAAGGAGGTCGGGTGTATGTAGCCCCACCACTTTTGGTGCACCCTAGATAATGCTACACCCTCAGGGGCTCACGGCTGGTGAGTTCGGGAGTTGGCGACCCCGAGGGATTCCTGAGCTGGGTCCGTTTTCCCCTTTTGTCCCTTACCTTTGGGGCGGACCCTCTCCTCTATCACTTTCCTATCTGCCTTTCATGGCTCTCCTTCCTTTCAAGTCCCTCAATCCGCATTCTTCGAGGGTTGAGGGCATTTCTTTTCCTCCTGTCCTTTATTTGCCTTATTCTCCTTTAGTTTTCCATTTCTTCTTCTAGTATGTAGGTTAGTAGTTAGTTTTAGTTTTAAGTTTACATTTCATTTTCATCTTCACGATCACCCAAACCATCAGGGGCCGATAACCTAGATGTTAGGCCCCTTAAAACAACAATTATCATCATCATCATCACTGTCAGACAGCTACTCAATTGTCCTAACGAGGCTGAGTGCACCCCGTCCCAACCCTCACATCAGTTTTAAAATCCCTGACGGAGCCGGGGATCGGAGCCGGGGATCGAACCCGGGGCCTCCGGGGGAGAGGCAGGCGCACTACCCCAACACCACGGGGCCGGCGAGACGACTGCTTGGAATTACAAATTTAAAGAATTTAGCCTGAAGATCAGCAAGGCCAAGACTGTTGAAATGACCATTAGCAGAGAGAGGAAAAGTTCAAACATATATTTGGAGGGAGAGAAACTAGAATCCGTTTCTCACTTCCAGTATCTTGGAAGAATGGTCTCCATCAAACAAGAAATTCTAAATAGGACACAGAAAGAATCACATTTCTATAACCAAGTTCACCACTTACTTTGGGACAAAAATATATCATTGACAGCAAAGGCAACGTTGTATCCCACCAGGGGCTCACATCTAGTGAGACGTGGGTTGGCGACCACGGGACCCCATCTGAGTCCGGCATTGCTTTCACTTACTTGTGCCGGGCTCCTCTCCGTCTTCTTTCGTGTCGACCTCCCTTGGTCAACTCTTGTTCTCCTACGACCCCGACGGTATTAGGGTATCCGAGGCCTAGGGAGTCTCTTCCTTTCCTGCCTTAATTGGCCCTTGTCTCATCTTTCCTGATATCCTCCTTGTGCGAGGGGTCAGCCTTCTTTTTCTTTTCCTGTTATCTCCTGCCTTCTGCTCAAGGCCCTCAAGGAGGCCGGGTGTATGTAGCCCCACCACTTCTGGTGCACCCTAGATATTGCTACACCCTCAGGGGCTCACGGCTGGTGGGTTCGGGAGTTGGCGACCCCGAGGGATTCCTGAGCTGGGTCCGGTTTCCCCCTTTTTCCCTTACCTGTGGGGTGGACCCTCTCCTCTTTCCCTTTCCTATCAGCCTTTCATGGCTCGCCTTCCTTCCAAGTCCCTCAATCCGCATTTTTCCAGGTTTGAGGGCATTTATTTTCCTCCTGTCCTTTATTTGCCTTATTCTTCTTTTGTTTTCCATTTCTTCTTCTAGTAAATAAGTTAGTAGTTAGTTTTGGTTATAGTTTACATTTCATTATCATCTTCACGATCACCCAAACCATTAGGGGCCGATAACCTAGATGTTAGGCCCCTTAAAACAACAATTATCATCATCATCATCATCATCATCAACGTTGAATCCCACCTAATTTGTTCCAATCCTTACTTATGGTATGGAAACATGTGATTATGTGGAGAACCACCCAAAGTTCGTCCGCTTAAATGGGAGAACGCAACAGGCTCAAGACCTGGACCAAATAACTTCTGTGAGAGGAGTTTAGACTGAAAATGATTGGGCTGAGGGAATGCGACTGGTTCTTTCACTGCCTTACTGAACATTTGAGTAAATACAATGATTTATTTCTGTTATAATTCATAAATAAATGGATAAACAAACTTTGATTTATATGGTTAATTATGTTGGCCCACCTGGGGCAATTACAAAAGTTCATTGGGTTTCAATTATGTTGGCACAATCATGTGCTACAAAACAAAAGTTCATTTGGCGTGCTGCATACAACAGCATTATAATTATTACACTTGCACTTGCTAGCAACCAACAATTAAAAGTAAGAAGAATGACTGTTAAAACAATAATAAAAATACAAAAACTTAACTTTCAATGATGACTAGAACTTGCATGGAGACTGCCGTGTCCGACACTTCCTGGATTGAGCGGAAGAGACTTCAAATTTGAAGCACTAACATTTTTGATGACCAACATCCGGTGAATAAAATAGTTAAACAATGTCCTTCTTCTTCAGCGTTGTAATTTTGTTGATAGCCTTTGATGTGATGTTTCTGTAATGCCTGACATCATGACATTTGTTGCCTGCGAGTCTGAGTAACTTTTGGCAGATGAAGTGAAGTTGCAAGCTGTACTCTCTAAGTGCAGAAGATTCCAATTGTAGCGTTGCGGGTTAGCTTCCACCATGAATGTAGCTAGGGCCTAGGCTGAGAATGCTCCATAGCAGGATGCAGCGTGCTGAAGAAGCCCGTAGAATGTTGAAGAAAGGAATGCCAATGGAGGTCAAAACGCCGCCACTTAAATACTGATACCAGAGAACCATCTGGAAGCCTCTAGGCTGGCGAGCGATGATTGGCCAGGGCGTAGCTGACGTCAGCCCGGCCGGAAGGCAGGCAGCAAGGCTTTACACCTTGCAGTGAGTGAACGAAGGCTGGAGGAGCGTGACCTTAAACAACGCTAAGGTAAGGATCTTAGAAATAAAGCACTAACAATGAACAATATAAATTAAAAGAAACAAATACATAAGTAAATAGTGCTCGTTCGGTGGGCTCGGAAACTATGCATTTGACTAGCAAATGACAACACAAAGCTCGTGAAACATCACGAAAGTGATCATGCTCCGAGACCCCCGAAACAAGATCAATAAAGAATCAGGCGGGAAGAACACATGAATAGCAATGAAAAGGGTTGACACTAAGCCTGAATAGGCAAAATGGCAATCAAGGATATCGGTCTTGTATTCAGACCTTTGCTAGTGAGAACATCAACAACTCTCACATGCTTATCACGGCCTAAATGGCAGTGCATAACTCTACCTAAATTCCAGACGAGAGGGGGGGGGCTTGGATCTCGTAAAAGAACCATGTCTCCCACTCGTACATCAGGCTGGGAAAGCCGCCACTTCTCCCTCCTGTTGAGAGAGCTGAGATATTCCAACTTCCAGCGACGCCGAAAGAAATTGTGCAGAGAATCCAATTTTCTCCAAAAAACAGTTAAACCGAGATCGCAGCGTCAAACCAGCAAAGGAGGTGTGGAGGCTAAATAACAGCCAATTAAAATGACTAGGCGTCAATGAAAGAAGATCTCTAGGATCGTTGGACAAAGGCGTAAGCGGCCTAGAATTTACAATGCCCTCAATCATAATAACGAGTGAATTGAATTCTTCATAGGAAAGGATGGCTGAACCAAGAGTTTTCTTCAGTTGTCTCTTTGTAAGCGTTATGCAAAATTCCCAACGACCACCAAAATGGGGGGCATAAGGGGGGTTTAAATGCCATTTAAATCCCTTAGAAAAGGAAAAATTCGAAAATTGTTCTTTAGCAACGGGAGAGGTCAACGCTGTTTTCCAAAGATCAGAAGTAGTGACAAAAATGTTTGCGTTGTCTGAAAAAACTTCCGAGGGAACTCCCCTTCGGGCAGCAAACCTAGAAAAAGCTGCTAAAAATAGGAGGTAGAGGCACTATTTACCAACTCAAGATGAATGGCCCCGGTCACCATACACACAGATAAAGAAATATAGAGTTTACCTAACACCTTTCGTTTCGCTAAAGGGGAATTGATTTGATAAGCATAAAGACCTGCGTAATCAGCACCCGTGAGGGCAAACGGCTTACAAGGTTGGGAACGAAAAGAGGGTAGATTTCCCATAATTTGAGTGACGGGACGGAGTTTTGCCTTAAAACAAGGTATACATCTTCGAACAACTGAGGAATCTTCATGAACACCATTAATGATCCCGTATTGCTCTTGAATTAAGCAAAGTAAAGTGCGGGTACCTGCATGCAAGTGCTGGTAATTACATTTCTTGATGATGAGAGTAGTAATAGGATGCCTAGAAGGAAGAATAATGGGATGTTTTTTTTCTCATGCGGGAGATCAGAATTTTCTAGTCTGCCTCCTACGCTTATTAACCCGTCTTGATCCAAAAAGGGGGTGAGAGGTGCCAACCTACTAGACTTTGGTAGTCCTTTACCGCTTAAAAGCGTCTGGTACTCAAGAGCAAATACTTCCCGTTGCAAAAGAGACAAGATCTTACAAGTAGCAAATTCCAACTCTATGTTGGTGAGGAATGGTTGCGGTTTCACAGGCTGGTCAAGAATAAGAAATTTCCAACGGAATAAATATGCTACAACCCGTATTAATTTGGTTAATGAAGAGTAACGATGAAAAAGACTAGTGGCAATAGAAGTTAGAAAAAGAGAAGCAGTAACAATGCGACCATCAGGGACATCTTCGTCAAGAGGGTTAGATGAACGAGGCCAACAAGAACAATCCTGAGTGAGCCACGGCGGACCGTTCCAGTACAGCTTAAAGGATATTAATTTCTTGGGCGAGCAGCCACGTGAAATTATATCAGCGGGGTTTTCCTTCCCCGGAACATGGTTCCATTGTTCAAGATGAGAAAACTCTTGTATTTTAGAAACTCGGTTAGCGACTAAAGTTGTCCAATGCGAAGAAGGTTTTGAAATCCAAGCTAGCACTATGGAAGAATCGCTCCAAAACCATGTGCTTGAAAATTTCAAATTTAAACTGCTTTTCAATTTATGGGATAATTCCACAGCCATCACAGCGGAACATAATTCAAATCTAGGTAAAGATGTGGATTTAAGCGGAGCTACCCTTGACTTAGAACAAATTAAATTGGAAAATGCGGGTACAGTGTTTGAAGGGCGGCCTACTAAATAGGCGCAGCAACCATATGCCTTTTCAGAACTGTCGGCAAATAGGTGTAAATCGAAATATTGATGTGAAGGATCAGTAATTAAAATACGGGGAATAGAAATTTGAGAAAGATCTAATAAACTATTGCGATATTTCAACCAATCATCCAAAAGGGGAGAGGGCACCTTTTCATCCCAACCAATCTTCAACAACCAGAGTCTCTGCAAGAAAATTTTTGCAGTAATAACCACAGGAGCAATGTACTGCAAGGGATCGACCTTCGTTATTTCCGATAATACTTGCCTTTTTGTTTGAGGATGCAACTCAGATAAGTGCACCTGATATGAAAAGGTGTCTGAAACCGGAGACCAAAAAACACCCAAGGCTTTAATGGCCGATTCCTCGGTAGGAAGTGCAACAAATTTTTCAACAGGAGTTTCTTGAGAAAAATTAGATAATAATTCAGTTGAATTTGAGTTCCACTTATGAAGTGTAAACCCACCACCTGAAAGAAGGGATTCTAAATCTTCACAGACACGAAGTGCATCAGACGTGCTAGGGAAAGAATAGAGAAAGTCATCTACGTAGAATGCGGTTTTTAATACCTCGGAGGCAAGAGGATGAAAAAGATGACCATCTTCTTCGGCCAACATACGAAGGGAACGGATTGCGAGAAAAGCAGAGGGCTTAAGACCATATGTTACAGTTCGTAAACGAAATATTTTTATAGGTTTTGAATTGTCATCCCTCCACAAAATTCTTTGCAAGTCACGTTGTTCTGAATTAGCTAGGATTTGCCTGTACATTTGTTTAATGTCAGCAAGGACAGCAATTGGAAAAAGACGAAAATAAAGTAAGACTGACGTGAGATCTGTTTGAATAGCAGCTCCAGAATGCAAAGTGTCATTAAGAGAAACGCCATTAGCATCTGGAGATGAACCATTAAAAACCACTCTTATCTTTTCTCGTGTGGAAGGATTCTTCCATACCGGATGATGATTAAGGTAAACTATTTCTTTAGGAGAATTAGTAATTTCTTCAGATTTGGGGACTACTTCCATATGATTCAATGACTCGTACTCTTCCATAAACGAAGTATACTGAGCCTTTAAGAAAACATCTTTCTTAAAGCGATTTTCAATTGCGAATAGAGCTTTGAGAGCCCTGGGCTGGGAGTCTAAAATGACAGATGGATTAGAAATACGAGGGAGAGTTACCACAAATCTACCTTCATTAGTGCGAACAGTAGTTTCTTTGCACAGATCTCATTATTAACAGAAGGAGGCGAGATAGTTTGAATATTCTCAATGTCCCAGAATTTAGTTAATTCTTGATTTAAATCTGTGCCAACAAAGTAACAATGAGATTTCTGCTGAACGGGGTTGCAGTATATTTGCTCAGTGGCAATCCATCCAAAATCGGTTTTACGAAAGGAAACGTCAGGGGCTACCTTAACTTTTTCTGAATGTAAACATTGCCAAAAGATGCTGGCACTTAAAAGAATTTCCACAGATGAAACTCTGTTAAATTTTGGGTCAGCTTGTTGCAAACTATGCGGAATATTCCAACTATGAACTGGAAAGGAAGTACTGGGGGTGTCATTACCTATAGAATCAATAATTAAGAAATCCAAATTTAAATGAATGCCGCAGTTATTAGAATCTTTTAAATAAACTTTAGCATAATTCAAAGATTGTGACTTGGAGCTATTAATTCCTGTGACTTCTATAGAAGTAGGACATATTTGTAAACCTATCCTGCGAACTAATGATTCACTGATGAAGTTATTGGTCGCAGCGTTATCCAACAATCCATTTTCCGTGAACATTCCTCACTAGAACTTGGGTGAACGAGACGGAGCTTTGAGCACCTTCCGGCAAAGTCTCAGAACTAGCTTTAGCAGAAGAACTACTAGGTGCTGATGACCGCGGCTTCTCATGCCTATGCAGGAGTGTGTGATGCTTTGCCTTACAGTGATAACATAACCGTTCCGAATGACAATTACTTGTCACATGTGTCCTCGAGAGACAATTAAAGCAATGTTTTTGGGCGGAAATTAATCTACGTCTTTCATCAACAGATAAAGACTTGAATTGAGCACATTGATATAAGGTATGAGGTTGATGACACAAAACGCAAGCTGGAACTTGGTTAGAAGACCGAATATTAGTAGCAAATGGCATGCGACCTTAGCACTCTCTGAGTAGTGCTAATGACCTTGCTGCTAGAAGAAGGTTTAAGGGTGGAACTATTTTTTGAGTAGCCACTGCAGAAAGAACTTGGCATTTCGCTTTTAAAAATTTAATAATAGGTTCATAGGTGCATAGTGAGTGTTGAGAAAGTTCTACTTCCCAATCTTGTAAGGTTTTAGGGTCCAATTTATCAGAAACTAGCTGAAGTACCCGTGCTTCGCTACGCGTCATAAATAAATTAAATGTGAAGGTGACAGTTAAAACAGGGGATAGGCGAGGTGCTGCGCAGAGGGAGATTAAGGATAGAACATTTTGTCCAACTACACCGCTCGGCGTTGACCGTGTTTTATAGCACAAATTTAGGTTTTACTCGCTAACCGTTGGAGATAGCTTTCGGATAAAAATGTAATTTTAAACCTCGTAAATGCCATCAAAATATGCTATTTCTTAGCGTTCTCTTTTTATTTGAAATGGAAATATGAAAGTTTGAAACCAAAGGGTGTAGTGACGTCACTAAAATGGTCGCCATATTTAAATAGTGCCAAGTATTGAAATCAAAAGTAATCTATATGTTAACCAGGTAAATCAGCTACTTCCATTTAATGTTCATGTAAATCGGACCAGTGGTACTTGCGTGATTGAGTAATACTCAGACACACACCATCTCATTTTTAGCCTCGCTTCGCTCGCGTCATAGTTGTGTCATATTGTTATTCATTGAAATGCAGGTTTAACCCCGTTAACACCCCTTTAGAACCTGAATATCCAAAAATCCCTCCTTAGTAGACGTTTTCGACACACAACAAACATATCCCCAAAATATCATTCTTCTAACTTTAATAGTTTTGGTTGGTCGATGAGAGTGAACATCCAAAAATCCATCCTTAGTGGACGTTTTTCTTCCAGAATTTCACTCCTCCCCATAGGCCCCTTAAATTGCATTTATGAAAAAAATGGTCGAACACCTATTTTATTTATTTATTTATTTATTTTTAAGCTGATTGATTTCCTCCGAGTTTCAAACTCCTCGTCTATGACGTTTAAGATATACACGCTCCGTTAGGAATCTTTCAACCCCCACTTTTCATCCTTTTCACCTCCTAATATACACTACATCGAAAATTCCTTAGACATGTGTCAGCTTATTTTTAATGATTAGTATATATGCCAAGTGAAGCCTCCATGGCTTAGGCGGCAGCACGCCGGCCTCTCACCGCTGGGTCCGTGGTTCAAGTCCCGGTCACTCCATGTGAGATCTGTGCTGGACAAAACGGAGGCAGACAGATTTTTCTCCGGTTTTCCCTGTCAAAATTTCAATCCAGCAACACACTCCACTATCATTTCATTTCATCTGTCATTCATTTAATCATTGCCCCCAAGGAGTGCGTCAGGCCTCGGCAGCCGGCACAGTTCATATCCTCGCCGCTAGATGGGGGCTTCATTCATTCCATTCCTGACCCTGTCGGAGACTGGAAGCAGGTTGTGGATTTTTATTTCAGTATATATGCCAAGTATCACATCCCCAAATGAAACCACTCGTGAGTTATTGTTATTCAATGAAATTCCCGTTTACCCCCTTAACACCTCTTTAGAACCTGAATATCCAAAACTCTTTCCTTAGTGGACGTTTTCGACATACAACGAACATATCCCCAAAATTTCATGTTTCTAACTTCAATAATTTTGGCTGGGCGATGATGACTGAGTGAGTCAGTCAGGACATTTTCTTTCATTTATTTTTGATAATTTCACCCCTCCCCATGAACCTCTTAAATTGAATTTATGAAACAAACGGTCGAACACCTATTTACTTATTTAAAGCTGTTTTCCCCCTGAGTTTCATGAGTGAGTAAGTGAGCCAATCAGTTAGGACACTTTCTTTCTTGTTTTTATCCCCCCAGAATTTCACCCCTCTCCAAGGGCCCCTTAAATTGGATTGATGAAAAAACGGTCGAACACGTATTTACTTGTATTTTAAGCTGTTTTTTCCCGTCGAATTTCAAACTTCTCACCTATGTCGTTTCAGAGATACACGCTCCGTTAGGAATCCCTAAACCCCCAATTTTCACCCCTTACACCTCATAATATACACCACATCGATAATCCCTTAGACATATCTCTGATTATTTTTAATGATTAGTTTAGATACCGAATATCACATCCCCAAGGAAACAACTCATGAGATATCGTTATTCAATGAAATGCACGTTTACCCCCTTAACACCTCTTTAAAACCCGAATAAACAAAAATCATTCCTTAGTTGACGTTTTTGACATACAGCGAACATATTCCCAAAATTTAATGTTTCCAACTTTAATAGGTTTCGCTGGGCGTGATGAGTGAGTGAGTCAGACAGGACATTTTCTTTCAATTATTTTTACCAGAATTTCACCCCTCCCCATGGGCCCCTTAAATTGATTTGATGAAAAAACGCTTGAACACCTATCAACTTGTTTTTAAGCTTTCTTTTCCCCCTGAGTTTGATGAGCGAGTTAGTCAGTCAGTTAGGACACTTTCTCTCCTTTTCCCCCCAGAATTTCACCCCACCCCATTGGCCCCTTAAATTAATTTATGAAAGAAAGGTCGAACACCGATTTACTTACTTTTTAAGCTGATTTTTTCCGATGAGTTTAAAATTTCTCGCCTATATCGTTTAAGAGATAGGCCTACACGCTCCGTTAGGAATCCTTCAACCCCCACTTTTCACCCCTTTCAACTCATAATAATACACGACATCGAAAAACCCTTAGACACATGTCTGCTTATTTTTAATGATTAGTTTATATGGCGAGTATCACATCCACAAATGAAACCACTCGTGAGATATTGTTATCCAATGAAATGCAGATTTAACCCCCTTAAGACCCCTCTAGAACCTTAATATCCAAAAATCCTCTCTTAGTGTATGGTTTTGACATACAACGAACGTATCCCCGAAATGCCATGTTTCCAACTTCAATATTTTTGGCTGGGCGATGATGAGTGTGTGAATGAGTCAGGACATTTTCATTCAATTTTTTTCTTCAGAATTTCACCCCTCCCGATGAACCCCATCAATTTGATTGATCAAAGAAACCTGTCGAAAAGCTATTTACTTACTTTAAAGCAGTTTTTCCCCCTGAGTTTGATGAGTGAGTCAATCAGTCAATCAGTTAGGGCACTTTCTTTCCTGTTTCCCCCCCCCCCCCAGAATTTCACCCCTCCCCGTGGACCCTTAAATTGGATTTATGAAAAAACGGTCAACCTCATATTTACTTATTTTTATGCTGTTATTTCCCGCTGAGTTTCAAACTCCTCGCCTATGTCGTTTAAGAGATACATGCTTCGTTAGGAATCTTTCAAACCCCACTTTTCACCCCTTTCACCTCATAATATACACCACATCGAAAAACCCTCAGACACGTGTCATCTTATTTTTATGATGAGTTTATATGCCGTGTATCAAATCCCCCAATGAAACAAATCGGGAGATATTGCTATTCAATGAAATGCAGGTTTAACCCCCTTAAGACCCCTTTAGAACCTGAATATCCGAAAATCCTCCCTTAGTAGACGGTTTTGACATACAATGAACATATTCCCAAACTGTCATGTTTCTTACTTCAATAATTTTGGCTGGGCGATGATGAGTGAGTGAGTGAGTGAGTCAGGATATTTTCTTTCAATTTTCTTTTTCAGAATTTCACCCCTCCCACCCCTTAAATTAGATTAATGAAAAAAAAACCTGTCGAACAGCTATTTACTTACTTCAAAGCAGTTTTTCCCCCTGAGTTTGATTAGTGAGTCAGTCAGTCAATCAGTTAGCACTTTCATTCCTGTTCCCCCCCCCCAAGAATTTCACCCCTCCCCATGGGCCCCTTAATTCGGATTTATGAAAAAACGGCCAAACACATATTTACTTCTTTTTATGTTGATTTCTTTTTCGCTGAGTTTCAAACTCCTCGCCTATGTTGTTTAAGAGATACACGCTCCGTTTGGAATCATTCAATCCCCACTTTTCACCCCTTTCACCTCATAATATACACCACATCGAAAAACCCTCAGACACATGTCTTCTTATTTTTATTTTTAATGATGAGTTTATATGCCGAGTATCACATCCCCCAAAGAAACCAATCGGGAGATATTGCTATTCAATGAAATGCAGGTCTACCCACTTAACACCCCTTTAAAACCGGAATATCCAAATATCCTCTCTTAGTGGGCATTTGCGGCCCTTGGGGAAGCTGCATACCAAGTTTCATTCCAATCCGTTAGGTGGTTTCGGAGATTTCGTGATGAATGTATGAGTGAGTGAGTGAGTGAGTGAGTGGTATTTGACAAATATATACCGTAGTAGTGTGCCCAATCAGTCACGGCAGTCTGGCATCGAACTCGGGTCTCATCAGAGAAGACCAGGCACATGGTTATGCCTGGAGTCGAACCATTGATCTCTGAGGGGGAGCAATTACAGGGAACCCAAAGAGCAATGAGAGGTATACTGACATATAATAATGTAGCATGATTTCACGACCTATATGTGAATATCATAGCAATTTAAGGTGAAGAATTGTAGCCAAATGCAAGGAAATATACGTTTTCAGAGCATACGAGAATGAGAGGAGGCCAGTTTGACGGTTTACAAATTGCTGTTAGCAAGTGGGTGGAGACCTTAGGCGCCGAGCGCACTATTTACGTCTGGACAGAGAAGACAGCCCAAAATTAATGGCTCGGGTATTCACCGCTTGACAACGATGGAATCGGGAGTAGGGATGATTGCCCACGGAAATTAATTAATTACAGCCAAGTGGAGCATTGAAATGGAGTGAAATATACACCCAGGTGAATATATTCACGGAGAGGTAATTCAGGAGTGGTTTTTCACCTAAATTAAAGCCGATATCTCCAAATGAATGCATTACAACCTAGCCTACGCTCGAGAGCAGTGATTTTGTGACCAGCCAAAGGGGAACCACCACAGTGGCGTCCTGACGCGCTGAACTAAGGCAATTAATTGTAATTAATTGGCCGAAGCGATCGCGTGCACAAGGTGTATATGTCATTTCGGCTGAAAAGGTATTATTTCAAGAAAGAAGTCGCTCTCATGTGTCCAGTGGACTATTTTGTACGAGAAACCTTTATAAGGGAGAGTGAGGCAGACCAAGCCAGTTGATCTCCAGTTGTCTTGTTGTCTTCAGTCTGTATACACGTAACTAATACGCCGCCAGTAGCGCGCCAGATGTTAAAGTATCAACGCTCCGCCGTTGAAGAACAATAGAAGCAAGTCATACAGCTTCATAAGTAATCATGAAGTGCGTCGAAGTCAATTTAATACAGATATTTATCTATTATTTGACGCAAATATAAGTTCGCCACAGCGAAAGAGTAACTTATAATGTCTTTGAACATTACACATACCAGGAGGTATTGTCAGAATTGTATATGACATCATCAGGATCACTACAATGATGGGAGCTTGGGAATCATTGCCACCTAATCTGGATAGTGAGCTGAACGATATTGCAGGTGACGAGGATCGAACGTCCGTAAAACGCTGTTAGATTTTCACGTAGACCAGCGGTTGGCGTAATTGCATCGCATCTCTGAGATCAGGCGTAGGAGAAGTCCGATTTAAGGATCAACCTGTGAAGTAGTGAATAAGTGTACATAAATTGTGTAATAGTGATTTAAAAGTGTTCATGTGTATAGTGATTAATATGCATTGTGTAGAAGTGAAAGAGGCCACTGATAAAAGTATGTTTATCAGGTGGAAAATGTGTGAATTTAAGTGTTGTGTAAAATATAACATGATGGCTTAAATCAAGCGTCATGGTAGCGCCAAAGCTGAAATACTGGCACTATCCAGCGAAAAGGAAAAAGTGAGTACCAATTTACAATGTTATTATAATTGAATGGTTCACCATGTAACGATTTATCACTTTGAGAATAAGATGTAACAGTCACTTACTGAACGAGTTTTCACCACTCGTCTTGAATAAAATATGGCTTGGAAGGTGATTTGTTTAGGGCCATTCAGGTCGAAAATAGTGATGGATGTAACGGTAACGTTAAATGAATAATAATAATAATAATAATCTGGGGTCGGCAACAGTAAAGTAATAGGCAGTTTTGGCCTAAATAACGTTCAAAGTGTTTCATGTCTAATATAAAGATACTGTATTTTGGTAAACAGTAAGAAAGTAACGTGGAATATAGCGAAATACGAGAGCTTTTTCAGTGTCAGTGAAGTGTGGAATGAATATGTGATATGGTCAATCCTTAGGATTATATTTGAGGACCATTAAAGTAAAGTAAGCCAGTAAATTTATACCTGGTTGTTAGGAGCTATTTAAAGCTTTGGCTTAAGTGGTATGACAGAGAGAACGCGGGTGCCTTAATAATTGAGTCATCTATGTGAAGTATTGTTTGAAGCCGCATATTGCGTGCAGAAATAACGTAGAATCCAGTGATTTACGTAAATAAATAATTGCGGGGACCAACTAGTATAGCTTGCGCGTTAGGTGAGAAGTTGGCTAAATCTACGAGTTAGTATCGCCGTTTGAGCATACTGTATTATTCGCAGCGATTTGGACAGAGCCTGTCTGTATCCAACGCTTGCATGAATTATGGCCACGAATGACGTCCGTCGAGACCCAGTGAGCATGTGTATAAATGATCTACCCTGAGAGGTAAGGATCATATTCGTCGTTTAGGAAACGCAGATTTCCTTATATTTTATTGACAGCTGCTGGTGAAAATCGTGGATTTTCACTATGATGCGCGTCTAAAGCCACTAGTAGTCACCATAGAACGGCAAGGCTATCACCAGAATTCCATCCACAGCCATGAATGTTATTAAGGAGCCGAATTGAGCCCGAAACACTATAAAGATAGGTGTTGAATAATTAAATGACTCAATTACTTAGGAACCACACTTAGCGTAACTCCAGTACTGCAATTGTAAACAGAGTTGACCTTGAGAGCAGATGAGAGGAGGTGGGGTAGTAGACCACTTCTGCGGCAGCCATCTTGACTAGCCAGCTGGAACGAATTTTATTGCCTGCTGAGGGGAGAGAAGGTCGGTCGACCAGTCCCTTGTAAATTAGAGTCATAGTAGGACACTGAAGAATCTCGATATTTCAATATGCAATTAAGATATGATTATTATGATGATGCCAATTGAATTGAATGGTGTGTTGCAACACACATACGTTGTTGGATCATAGAAATCAGATAATATTTGGCTCAGTTATTCTCTGAGGAGGAAAACTGAACAAAAATAATGTAGGCATCTTCTTTTAGAATGCATTTTGCCAGTTCACGCTAATTTATGCAGACGGGTATGTGATTTCCCAGAACATGACACATTTGTAACGATATAAGCCCGACAAGACCCAGAAAAATCGTTGTATGGTGAAACTATAAAATATTCTATCCATGTTTATTTTGGAAGGGATAAGTACCACTTTTCTTAAAGCGTTCATATTGATGGAAAGAAGGAAGATGATTCACACGACACAACAAATATTTGTTAATGAATGCAGAAAATAATGAATTTATTCTAATCAAAGTAATGCCATAAGAAACGGAGTAATGTTTATTAATGTCATTTAGATGTGATATGTGATTTTTGTGTTATGATACTCCAGTTAACTAAAATTGTGTCACATGATGAACACTATGGAAACCCATGGAAGTCTGAAAGTATCATTGACAGGATGCTAGAATTAGATTTGAGTGCAGTGTAGCACTACTTTAAGAAGAAAACTCACAGAATAACCCTATTTTTATTTGTGGGAATTAAATATAATTTGTCCGTTATTTGTATTTGTTGTATAGCCATGATTTTATACCAGTAAATATTTTATTTTAGGAATATGTTGTGTATTTCATGTAGAGTAGTTACCTGGTAGACTCAAATCCTGAGCATGTGGCCGTATGGTGGGCAGGAACGTCCCATACCTCGAAAGACCGTGAGTTAGCTGGGATACGAACACATGGTCCACATGATGACAGTTGGGTACAGTAGATAGTGTCAAGTCTTAGTTATGCTAAACTCGGTTGACAGTGCTGTGTGAGCAGTTGAGTAACTAACGGGATTTTAAGTAAAGATCCTCATTTTCAATACCATTAGTGCAGAGCGCAACTGGAATCCAGTCGGCCGTGTCTCGACTTGAGCTATGTTTCCATGGAAACTATCTGCCTTGCCATTCCTTCATGAGTATATTTTATGATTTGATTAGCCTGTGCTTGAGTGCAAAAGGGCCAAAATCAGGAGAATGAGAAAGACTATCGAAAATTCATGTAGCAAGCGGTTCCTTCTGGGTCCTAAACTATGTGTATTCAAAATTTGGTTGAGATTGGTGGAACGGTGTAGATTTGTATACGGAACCAACCCACATACATACATACATACATACATACATACATACATACATACATACAGACTTTCACTTTTATATATTAGATAAGATGAATCAGAATTAGATCCCAATAAGCAACTGGTTGCTCTAAGCTAGCAAGTGCGCGAGTATGGAGTTCTGTAGTGTCGATGAGGTTACGAAGCGATGCGACATTATCAACTTGAACAATGGGTAAATTAAGTAAGCCCTGTACATGACGCTGAGTTTTTAAACGAGTATTGCCAAAACGATCCTTCAGAAGTTCCAAGGCTATTTCATAATTTTCATTCGTCAGACCAAGCGCTTGAATAAGCTTAAGTGCATTACCTTGAACTGTTGTTGTTTGAGTCTTCAGTCTTTTGACTGGTTTGATGCAGCCCTCCAATTCCCCCTGTCCTGAGCTAATCGTTTCATTTCTACATAGCTACCACACCCTACATCCGAGGCAATCTGTTTAACATATTCTAACCTTGGTCTACCCCTACAGTTCTTATCCTCGACCCTTCCTTCCATAACTAAGCTTGCTATTCCTGGGTGTCTTAGTATGTGTCCTACCAACCTATCTCTTCTCTTCATTAGCAGTCGCCAGAAACATCTCTCCTCTCCCACTCGCCTTAATACCTCTTCGTTTGTAACCCTATCTACCCATCTGATCTTCATCATTCTCCTGTAACACCACATTTCAAATGCCTCAATTCTCCTCTTTTCTGCTGCACCAATAGTCCAAGTTTCACTTCCATAGAGCGCCACACTCCAGACAAAGGCTTTCAAAAATGACTTCCTAATACCTAAATCTATATTCGATGTCAACAGATTCCTTTTTTGTAGAAAGGCTTTCCTTGCCTGAGCCAACCTACTTTTTATATCCTCTTTGCTTCGTCCATCACTGGTTATTCTGCTTCCTAAGTAACAGAAGTCTCCTACTTCCTTCAGCTTTTCACCTGCCAATTTGATCTCAATAGAGGTTTCTGATTTATTTCGGCTGCATTCCAGTATTTTTGTTTTACATTTATTAATTGTCATCATGAAGTCCTTCCGTAAGACGGAATCCATACCATTCAAAAACTCATTCAAATCCTCAGGCTTGTCGGCCAAGATGACGATGTCATCAGCAAATCTCAGAGTTGAAATTATTTCTCCTTGAATCTTCACTCCCACTTTAAATTTTTCTCCAATTTCCTTCATTGCTTGTTCAATGTAAAGATTGAAAAGTATGGGTGATAAGTTGCAGCCTTGACTTACACCTTTCTTAATACCAGCTTCTCTCTCATATCCTTCAGCTCGAATGACTGCTGTCTGGTTTCTGTATAGATTGTATATCACCCTCCTATCTCTGTACTTTATTCCTATAGATTTCAAAATGTCAATCAATTTAGTCCAATCAACGTTATCAAAAGCCTTTTCTAAGTCTACAAATGCCACGAACGTTCTCTTATCTTTCCTTATTCTACCTTCCAAAATCAGCCTAAGACTTAGTACAGCTTCCCTTGTTCCTACATTTCTCCTGAAACCAAACTGGTCTTCACCCAACTCCGTTTCTATCTGGCTTCCAATCCTCTTGTAAATTATTCTAGACAGGATCTTTGAAGCATGAGTAATCAAGCTGATTGTACGGTAATCTTCACATCTGTCAGCTCCCACTTTCTTTGGTATAGGGATGATAACATTCTTCTTGAAATCAGGGGGTACCTCACCTGTCTCATAAATCCTACACACCAAGTGAAATAACCTGATCAGACCTTCATCTCCTATGCAGCGTAGCAACTCAATCGGTATATCATCTATGCCTGGTGCTTTATTCCTGCCTAAGTCCTCTAATGCTCTGTCAAATTCTGATCTCAATATTAAATCTCCTTTTGCATCCTCATCAATTTCCTCCTCCCTTTCCATTACATGATTCTCGATCTCCTTTCCCTTATACAAGCACTCTATGTAAGCTTTCCATCTCTCAACCTTTTCTTCCCTATCTGTTAGAGGCTTTCCATTTGTGTCCCTAATATTACAGCACTTAGTCTTCTTTTCCCCAAAAGTATTCTTAATCCTTCGATAAGCTGTGTCTACTCTTCCTAATTTCAGACAATTTTCTATACCTGCACATTTCTCTTTCAACCATTCTTCTTTCGCTTCCTTGCACTTCTTGTTAACCTCATTTCTCAGACGTCTGTATTCTGCTTTCCCCTTCTCATCTCTTAGATTCTTGTGTTTCCGCCTTTCATCCATCAATTCTAGTATATCCTGAGTGATCCACGGTTTTCTACCTATTCTTTCTTTCCTACCAATGTTTTCTTCTGCGGATTTTGTTATTTCATTCTTCAAAAGTGCCCATTCGTCTGCAATTGAAGTTTGTTTAGGGGTTTTGATTAGTCCTTCCTTTATACTCTTCTTGAATCTTTCGTTTACATCCTTTACTTTCAGTCTGTCTATTGCCCACCTTTTTGGCTTTTGACTTTTCTTCAGTTTCTTCAACTTTAATCTGCATTTCATTACAACCAGATTGTGGTCAGAGTTTATGAACTGACACCCGCAAATAGTGAAACTTTTGTATGACAGGAAGGGAATCATTTTCACAAGGCTTCATAACGTAACAGAATTGTCAGAAATAACGAATTAATTTTTGTTACGTTACTGCTTCCGTACCCAAAACAAATGGTATATGAATAACGTTTTTAGTGCGGCTACGAAATAAGGGGTTATAATTTTCCCTGGTTTGTGCTATTAACGTTATAACCAGCAGAGGAAAAGATTCCGTTATCTTAAAATGCGCTCCCGTTATTAACGTTATAAGTCTAGTAACGGTATGACAGCGATTTTGACCCGCTGCGCGCCATCAATAACGTTATTCAGGCAGAGTGATCGATTCGGTTATTTCAAAATGCAAACCTACTAATAACGCTATAAGCCTAGTAACGGTATACGAGAGATTTTTACCAGTTATACGCTATCAATAACGTTATTCAGGGCAGAAAAATTAATTCCGTTATTTAGAAATGTGAACCCACCAATAACGTTATAAGCTTTGTAACGGTATACGAGCGATATTTACGAGCTTTGCGCTGTCAATAACGTTATTCATGGCAGAAAAATAATTCCGTTATTTAGAAATGCGAACCCACCAATAACGTTATAAGTCTAGTAACGGTATACGAGCGATATTTACGAGCTTTGCGCTGTCAATAACGTTATTCATGGCAGAAAAATAATTCCGTTATTTAGAAATGCGAACCCACCAATAACGTTATAAGTCTAGTAACGGTATACGAGCGAATTTTCCCAGCCATACGCTATCAATAACGTTATTCAGGGCAGAAAAATTTATTCAGTTATTTTGAAATGCGAACCCACCAACAACGTTATAAGTCTAGTAACGGTATACAGGCGATTTTTACCAGCTATGCGCTATCAGTAACATTATTCTAAGCGGAGAAATTGATTCCGTTATTTCAGAAAAGAATCTCGTCAATAACGTTATGGAAGTGTCTATTTGCCCGCTACCCGGACAAGCATGGAAGGTGACCGTGAACTGACGATGCTGGGCCATATGTAATTCCAGGCCAATTATTTATTCAAACATAGGATAATTACTTCTTGAAATATCAATAATAATCAACATAATGATTTCAATCTGAGCGCGTGCCCCATCAGACAGGGCAAGGCACCTTGTTCGTTTCGATCCCGGTCATATTGTAGCCTACGTTAGAAACATGTTTCCTAAAATCAATACGATGGATCCCATTGATTCGAAATATTTCTTGTTGCTTCATATAGGGGTTTGGAACATAGCCTATTGTTCATCAGCCCCATGTAGTTGAAGTCTGATAAACTTTGTTATTTTTGGAGTTGGCAATGGCCTTGACTTAGGAAATATCCACGCATTTTCCTGGAGTGGAAGTGGGAAACCACAGAAAAACACTCTAAGATAGCTAAGATGGGAATCGAACTCACCTTCTCGCATTGTTGCCATATAAGGCAGAGTGTAACCTACACACCAAACTTTCACTCCTTTGTGACCAATAAGAGTATTTCTTTCCTAAATGAAACCTCCCGTTCTTGCTTTTCGTTTACTTGGTATCCTATTTTCATTTAGTGGTGATAGAAGCCATTTTTCAGTGATGGTTATTTCTAACGAAGAAAGCTATTCAGTCGGTCAACACGAAATTCGTGTAGACCGAATGAAAAGCTTTATTTATTATTTTCATTTATGAAAAAATAGGCTTTTGACATCACATTTAGTCCGTGTGTGTGCGTATGTGTGTGCCCCCCCCCCCCACCTAATAAAATATAAACGGCTGGAGCGATTTCAATGAAACTCGTTAAGGTCATAGTACTATTTTGTCCGACCCGGACCGTGATCTTCAAATTTTATTACAGCTCACCAATCCAACATGGCGGCTGTGCGAAATATTTCACTGGCATTCCATATCTCCGAAACTATTACAGATATCACCCTGACATTTTGGACGATGATAAAATGAACTACTAGATGGGACTCTCAAAATTCCTGTTAAGTAACAAACGAACATGGGGGCCAAGCGAAGTTGATACATTAAAAGAGATCTTTTTTTTCGCGATTAAACCATTCGCGCGCCGTCAAATGGTATAGCAAATGTTATACACCTTGTAATGCACTGACATCTTATTCAGCTCAATGTTTACATAACCGCAAGATGGTGCCTGTGTGAAATTTAAAAATTAAGTTTTAATTTCTCGTGTCCTAATCATGCGATCGTAGGCAACGTTTGAACAATGAACCTACCGTACCCAATAATCGTCATCAAATAGTACATAGCTCAATGGTCTACACGTATTTAGAAATGTTTAGACGATTCTCAATGTCAACTAATCAATGACAGCAATGAAACTGAATTGTTTTCATAACCACAAGATGGTGCCTGTGCGAAATTTTAAAAGCTCGTATTCAGCCTATTTCCATTTATGAAAAAATAGGCGTATGAGATCACCTTTTGTCCGTGTGTGTGCACCAGGGCCATGCAATGGGCAAGGTGAAGCAGTGCTAGCAGGTGAAGCGCAGCCCTATTCTGCCTATTTCTGGGCAGTGCAGCACGACATCACACTAGCACTGCAGCGCTTAATCGCACAAGCACTGTCCATTTGACGGGGTGCTGCAGTACGTTTAGTACTGAGCGCAGAGCCTGGACACTAGGCGCACTGGAGCCAACATTTTGTCATATGCTTGTGGTCTGCCGTGCTCATAACGTCTTTTGTGCCTGGGGAGCACAAACATTCCATAGTGGGAAAGTCACACCTTAAAGAAACACACCGAAGACGTATAAAACATGATATTTCGACGTACATGAACCAGATCTGCAACAAGGATACAAGAAGTTGCATAATTTTTAGCCTATTTTCATTTATGAAAAATAAGCTTATGAGATCACCTTTTGTCAGGGTGTCTGTCTCTGTGTGCGCGTGTGTGAGTGATATGGTGTGTGCCCCCGCCCCCCCCCCCCCTAATAACTTCTAAACCGCTGGAGCGATTGCAATGAAACTCAGTAAGTTCATAGCACTATTCCACACCACCCCGACCGTGCCCTTCAAATTTTGTTACATCATACCAATCCAACATGGCGGCTGTGCGAAATATTTCACCAGCATTCGATATCTACGAAACTATTACCGATATCACCCTGGAATATTTCACGGTGATAAAGGGAACTACTAGAAGTTCACCAATGAGATTTTTGAAAACCTGATAACTACAGAACCAACATGGCGGCCAAGCAAATTTGCGACTTTTAAATAGACGTTTCTCACGATTTAACCAACCAAACGCAATGCAAATTGGTACAATATATATTTATAAACATTGTAATGTACCGACATCTAACTCCGTTGAATTGTTTACATAACCTCAAGAAGGCGGCTGTGCGAAATATATCACCGGCATTCTATATCTCTGAAACTATTAGCGATATCACCCTGAAATTTTGTACGGACATTAAGGGCACTACTGGAATTTAATCTATAAGACTTTCAATAACCGGTTAACTACAAAACGAATATGGCAACAAAGCGAATTTGAAAATTTTAAATAGACCTTTCTCGCGATTTCATGATCCAAACGCAATGAAACTTGGCACAGGAAATGTTTATACACACTGTAATGCACTGGTATCTAATTTAGTTCAATTGTTTACATAACCTCAAGATGGCGAATGTGCGAATTTTAAAATTAAGTTTTTATTTCTTGTGTCGTAATCATGCGATCGAAGTGAGAGTTTGAGTAATGAACCCTTGCAATAATTTTCCTTTAATGGTACATGACTCTATGGCCTATACATATAACAATCCAACATGGCGACCATCCGAAATATTTAGATGGATCTCAATATCTATTACAGCAATCAAACTAAATTTTTTAATCTTCATTGGGGCTATGAACATAAGTTCACCTATAGGACTTTCAATAACCTGGTGATCACAAATCCAACATGGCGGCGACGCGAAGTATAAATATTCACATGGTCGTTTCTCGCAATTTAACCATCCGAGTGCAGTGATACTTGGTACAGTAAATTCTTCTACAAATGTTAATCCACTGGCATCTAATTTTTTCATTTGTTTACATAACCACAAGATGGCAGCTGTGCGAAATTTTAAAATCTCGTTTTTTAGCCTACTTTTCACATTTTGCAAAAATGAGGGAAAAAGTAGACTTATGAGATCGATCCGGGAAAATGTGTGTCTGCCTGTCTGTCTGGCTGGCTGGCTGGCTGGCTGTGTGTGTGTCCCCCCCCCCCTATCAACTCCTAAACGGCTGCAGCAATCAAAACCAAATTTAGTACGAGTAAAGATGTGCACCGGAATATCTCACGTCCATATTTGAATATGATGTCAGTGCTACCAACTGCTGAAAAAACGCACTAGAAATTTGAGCTCCATGTTGGATATCTTGCAAGGTATGCATGGGAGCTATTCCAAAATTGGTACACATGTAGATAATACTATTTCAGTTTAATTTCCAGGAGGCCAACAATGACAGTGTTGCCAAAATAATTTTAAGCCTTCTGATATGTCCAATGTTTAAATGCATATAACTTCTACACTATCAATTGGATTTCAACCACATTTTGTATGTAATATCTGTACATAAACAGATATGATTGAGCGTATTCTTAAGAGCCACCAGGGCTGCCAACTGTTAATAATTGCTCTCTCTATTTTTTTTTCAAGTACCAATATATCAGAAAGTATGCAAGCCAACAGCTTTAAACTATGCACACGTATATTCTGACATTTTAGATTAATTTGGAGTAACTTATATACGTCAGTTCTACCAACATGATTATAAGCCTGCTGATACGACCAATTTTTAAATACATGTAACTGCTATACTATCAATGGATATCAACAAAATTTCGTATGTGCTGTGTGTACCATAACAGATATGACTGTAAGTATTGTTAAGATCAATCAGGGCTGCGAACTGTTAATAAATACTGTCCATATTTTTTTAACCCTAATATCAATATATCAGAAAGTATGCAAGCCAACAGCTCTATATTTTGCACACGTATGGCACCTGGCATTGTAGATTAATTTGGAGTAATTAATACAAGGCAGTGCTGCCAACATGATTCTATGCCTGCTGATATGTTTAATTTTATAATACATGTAACTTCTATACTAACAAATGGATTTCATCCAAAATTGGTACAACAAGATATCATAATATTTCAGATTATTTCTGACCAGCACACGCATGGTATTGTTGGCAACATGCTTTTACGCGTGCTGATAGATCCAGTGTCTAACTGCATGTAACGTCCATTGGACTTCAACCTAATTTTGTATTCTGTACCTTAAGAGATGGAACTAAGAATATATTCAGTCACCAGGGCTGCCAACTGTAGTGCTCTATTAGGCTACATTATACCAGGTATATTTTGAACTAATTTGATATTTCGATATTACCAACTTAATTGTGTCATTATTCTAGATAGGTTCATATACTGTAGAATAATCATTGGCATGAAACGTAGGCTGTATAGTTCTTCACGGAGCTTCTTGTACTTCTTGTGTCCTAATCATGCGATTGAAGTTTGAATACTACACGTACACAATACACTTCACGTAACAGTACATAACTCTAAGATCTACAGATATAAAAATCCAACATGGCAACCATGCGCAATATTTAGCCGGTTCTCAATATCTGCGAATCTATTACAGCAATCAATCTGAACTTTGGTATGTTGATAGAGGCAATTAACATAAGTAGGATATATGAAAATAGGCTGTATAATTCTTCACGGAACTACTTGTTGGGTTAGTTATTGTTGTTTTAAGGGGCGGAACTACGAGGACATCTGCCCCTACATTTTGGGTGATGTAGCAGGTGCAGCGAGATATAATAATCCTAAAAATGGAATCAAGCATATTGGTAATCATGCATGTGACAGTAACAGGGGCCGGTATGGAATCAGGAGTGTTAAAATATTTTTTTTTAATTTGTTGACATAATGTCACAAACCAGCCGACGTAGCTACACACGCTAACGTGCATGGTCAGACTACACCGAACTCGAAATACCACACACAACCATTTCATACCTTGCCTCATTAATTTCATTTGTCATTAAATCCTCTCATTAGATTGACGTCATGAAGGGCATCTATCCGTTATATCATTCCCACAAGGAAACTGTCTCACCACATCCCCTTCCTCATAGCAACCTAAATAATTACGGGTAGAACAAAAAAACTACATTAGGACTATAAAGCTATAGTCTACAGTATTTCAATAACAAGATTCTGAATTCACCAACTGATTAGATTGATGCTGTTCAGGGATATGTGAATTCTAGAAACGTGCGTTAGTAAATTTATCAGGTTTTTAAACTGAACAATATTCCGTCAATATCTGAGGTAATTTATGTCTTTTATTCGTATTTTTAACATCGCCAGAAACAATAACTCATGGAATTTACCTACACATATGATATAAGGCAAAATAAGCAAGTTAATATGAAATCCTTCTAACTTTTGAAGTTTTAGGACAATTTTCATTATTTCAACAGTATGGAGACCAAGAGTGCTCTTCATTGTAAAACAATTTTGCTCTGAAAATTACAAAATATGTTGTCTGTCTTTCTACCAGCTTGTCGGTATTTCTTTCGGTTGTTTGTTGGTTTTTGGAACTATTCGGCTCTTTGGTTATGGTATGCGAACCCTCTCTCTAACTTACCAGGGGCAATGTAATGCCAAAAATACGAAGAAAGGTGTACTATTATAGTTCGTGCTGAAATTACATGGCATCGTGCAATAGATTGCGCTGACAATGAAAGAGATCACCTTGTGGTGTAGCGGATAAGATTCTTGGCTGTCGCCCCGGTGGTCCGGGTTTGATTCCCTGGCCTGCCAAGAAATTTAATTTCGGTTTGAGATATTGAAATGGTATCGATGATACGTGAGTCATCAAAGGGGTGTTCATTTCGAGGACTTGCACCAGGTCAGTGAGCACAAGTTTTCCTTTTTTTCTACATTCTTATTCTGCAATTTGAACATTCATATGGGAACTCGGAGAGAAACTCACATCGTAGAGTTGTTAGAATAGATTCCGTAAAATATTCTCAAAGGCCAATGCCACAAGTAGCCGTCGTGAGTTAATCCAATTGCATATTTATATGTGATCCACACCTCGTATTTAAGAACATTTGATTTTCATAGCATTCTATGTTCTGGGCATAGGAAACCCTCGAAGCTAATTTCGCAATATTCAGTGAATGAACATCCAAAGTATAGTAATCTTCATGGAGGGACACCGTGCCACATATATACAGAGAGTGCAAGAATTGCTTGAAGGCAAGGTGACATGGTGCGTAATTTGTGTTTGTACAACGAATGAGTTTTTCATTACGGTGATGATGATGAAGATGGTGGTAACGATGAAGACAGTGAGTGATTTACTAGTTAGGAACCAAAGGAATACTTGAGAATTAAGCCTAAAGCGGATGTATGGAAAAAACAAAACGAACTTGCTGGTTGATTGAGAAAGTGGCTAATCACCATATTTTATGGAGAACAACTTATCCAGAAGTACACATGAAAGGGAGTAGTCAAGCACAAATAGGTGGAGGCAAAGGTTGCTCTTGATTTAGACTGTTTGCTGCAAACACTGTGGAGTGTCTGATAACCTAGCTCCGTTCAAACACCAAAATTAAGAAGGGGATTCACTACAAACGTTAGGAATCACCGACATAGATCTAAGATGCATCTGTAACATTTCAGAAATGTTACGCGATCCATGTTTTCGTGTCTTCCTCGTGTTAGAAGCAAAAGTACAATAGAATAAGAATTGTTATTGGCCGTAAGAAGGATACAAGATTTATGCTGGACCCCACCATCAGATGTGAAGTAACCATCGGCATAACAAGACAGGTCGTTTAGAGCTAACGATAGGCTTCAAAGAGAATTAAAACTAGTGGTACGTTTCGAATAAGGGAAAGAAACAACATCAACATTTTTTAATAACTTATCGTGTTTGGGTATGCCTAACTTAAGTATAAATGGCATAATTTTGCTATCAAATGAATCCATTCAATAATAGAGAATTGATCTACACTGTACTCGGGAACAGTATGAGACGCCGTCTATTGGTATCCAAAAACATGTTATTGCCAATAATAATAGTCTTATAATAATATTAATAATAATAATAATATGAAGAGAAGAGAAGAACGACTTCGAGAAATCCAGCCGCGACAGGCTGGCCACGCGCCCCTGAACTGACGAGTTCCAGCGAAGACAGTGCTGACAGTGTGCCGCCTGGGTCATATGGCCCTAAAAGCACTTGCCTGGCTTGCAGGGTACCACGACATACTATACACAGCTCACTCGCACACGTAGCTAGCGGCAGGCGGGGAGAGTCAAGGACACAGATTAACTACTGACATGGCATGACGTCACGCACCTACGCCGGGCCTTGGTGTGCATCCCCACCCCTCCCCCCTCTTCCCCCCACACCCCACCTAATAAAATCTAAGCGGCTGGAGCGATGACAATGACATTCGGTAAGGTCATAGTAGGCCAACTATTTTGGCCGACCCCGATCGTGCCCTTCAAAGCTTATTATGTTTCACCAATTCAACATGGTGGCTGTGTGAAATATCTCACTGCTATTCTATATCTCCGAAGCTGTCACCGATATCACCCTGAAATTTTGTACGGTGATAAAAGTCATTTAAGTGACTTTCATAAACCTGTTAACTACAAAACGAACATGGCGGCCAAGTGAATTTGAAAATTTAAATAGAATTTTCTGGCGATTTAACCATCCGAACGCAGTGAAACTTGGTACAGCAATTGTTTATATACATTGTAATGAACTGATATCTAATTTTGTTAAATTGTTTACATAGACTCAAGATGGCAGCTGTGCAAAATTTTAAAATTATTATTTTTATTTCTTGTGTCCCAATCATGCGATAGAAGTCAACGTTTGAATAATGAACCTACGCAATAATAGTCATCTAATAGTACATAACTCTATGGTCTATATATAGGGTCTTTCATATTAAGTAAGAACGACGAG
Organism: Meconema thalassinum; assembly: GCA_946902985.2. Lineage (NCBI taxonomy): Eukaryota > Metazoa > Arthropoda > Insecta > Orthoptera > Tettigoniidae > Meconema > Meconema thalassinum. The sequence goes on from OX336392.1 coordinate 539,980,389, forward strand.
CGTCGGTTTTGTTATTCGCTACTGCAGCGGGCTTGGCCGAGTTTTTTGGCGCGCCACGGCCCCCTGCTGTAGTATTGAAAGCGCGCGCATAGTACAAACTTGACCTTGCAATAAGCGTGCAGGTGTTGTCAGTCGCCAGCCTGGACCTCAGATGGTAACATGTTCAGACAGTTATCATTGCAACATCGTATTTTTGTATGGAAAACTTATTTTAAGTACGAGTCGGCCCGGTGGGTAAGTTCAGCAATTTCCTGATGAAGTTTCACCTTCACTAGCACAGATTCACGTAATTGTAAATAAGTTTGCCACTAGGCCTACTGACTCAGTGCTCAATAAAGAAAATAAAATACAAAATCAGAATCATTACAGTGGCAGAACTCACTCGCGTGAGCCAAAATGTGGTTGCCGGATACAATGCATGTATAACCCAGGTAGGACGACACTTCCAGCATCTTTTATAAGGTAATATTTCATACAGGATTGAACACACGCTTAAAGCAGGCGGCCTCGGCGCGCCACAAGCTCGACCAAGGCCACCCCAGCTGCAGGAAAGGGGAGCGAAAGTCAAGTGAGAGAGTGATGACCTTATCCCTTACCTGACGGTATGGAATTCCTGAGCATCTAGTCCGATGTTGCGATTGACTGTGACTGTGATGGCTAGTTCTGAATTATTGTTCAGTTCTGGATATTACTGAGTGATCCTTTGAAATTTTACCAGTTTGTACTTACGACTTCTAATTGTTCATGTTGTTTTTCCTGTTTTTAGTTCATCGATCCCTTTAATTACTTTTTACTTAGTTTATTTTACCTGCAACACCATTATTTTTAGTGTTCGTTAGGTGTTCTATTTTCGGCAATTTATTTTTGGACAGTATATCTGGTAGATCATATACATGTACGATGCACATATAGGTACGACTGATGGAGAGCATTACGGTCATCAAGTGCAGTTAGTTTTACATTTTAGGTGAAAAATGGAGCCACCACCAAAACCGATTCAAGGCAGGACTGGCATGCAAAACGAAATGTATCATCAATTTAAATTAGCGTCGCGGAATTACATTGTTCAAAGGGATAAAATTTCACTCCTGGCGCAAAATAAAATTAGTCACAGAATTTTAATTTCTCTGCAGAGGCGAAATAAATTCATTAGTCTTTTAATTTCGCTTCCGGCGCGAAATAAAATGCATAACTGACTTTTAATTTCACTCCCGGTGCTAAATAAAATTCGTACCAGACTTTAAATTTCGCTCCCAGCGTGAAATAAAATACGTTACAGACTTTTAATTTCGCTCCCGGCTACAAACAGAATTCTTAACAGACTTTTAACTTTGCTCCTGGCGTGAAATAAAATTCATTAAAGACTTTTCATTTCGCTCTTGGCGTAAAATAAAAACCGTTGGTCTTTTAAATTCGCTTCCGGCGCGAAATAAAAAAAAATGACTTTCAATTTCACTCCGGGCACGAAATAAAATTCGTTACAGACTTTCAATTTCGCTCCCGGCTCGAAATAAAATTAATTACAGATTTTTAATTTAGCTTCCGGCTCGAAATAACATTTATTACAGACTTTTAATTTCGCTCCCGGCTCGAAATAAAATTCTTTACAGACTTTTAATTTTGCTCCTGGCCTGAAATAAAATTCGATATAAGACTTTTCATTTCGCTCCTGGCACGAAATGAAAACCACTACAGTCTCTTCTTTTTGCTCCCTGCGCGAAAGAACATTTTTAACGACTGTTATATTTGCTCCTGGTATGACAAAAATTGCTGGCCCCATGGCGTTGGGGATAGCGTGCCTGCTTCTGACCTGGAGACCCCGGGTTCGATTCCCGGCTCCGTTAGTGATTTTAGAAACGGACGTGTGGATTGGAACGAGGTGCACTCAGCCTCGAGAGTAGCTGTCTGAAAGTCACGAAAACCAAGATTAACGGCCGAGGGAACCCGATGCGCTGACCAATATCTGCAGATGCCTGGGCAGCGGTCGCTTGGTAGGCCTAGGCCTTTCATGGGATGTAGTGCCACGGTTTATTTTAATGACACAAAATTCCCAAACGGCATTTAGTTTCGCCCCCGGCGTGAATTTAAAATGCATGGAACATATCATTTCATGTCTGAAATTAAATCTGGTCTGGCATGCGAAACAAAATGGTTGTCGACGCGTTATCATTTTAATTTCGCCATGAGCGTGATATTCGGGTGCGAAATGATATTGATTGTAAGCGCGAAAATTAAAATGGAAGCAAAATGTAATTCTAAGCACAATAACATAGTGAAAGGCAACACAAAACTAATTGCAGTGCGAAACGAAATACTGTACGTGGCACAGGGGTTTGCTTTCGTGCCATGGTCAGTATAAATGCGCTGATGGTAAGAAGGAAGTAGTAAGGAATGCCAACCCCCCCCCCCGAAATTTCCGGCGGAAGTGTAAGAATAAAGAATGTAGAAATGAGAGGAATGACCCCTCAACCCTGTTGTTCGAGTAACCCGCCTCCGAAACAGAACTCCATATACGCCGCGGTACTACCACAGACGATTTTCTGTTATTAGTAACTCTTCAGTCAGTCAACATTAATTTACCCGATAACTGGGTGGGTACAACGTATATAAGATGTAAGTAACACTCCTGAAAAAAAAATACATGTATTAGATTTAAGATCACTAAAATTGCTGCATTATAATCGTGACCATAAACTAATACATATAATGTTATTTACATATTACTGTATATACATTGTACCCCTCCCTGTTATTGGGCAAATTAGTGTAGACTGACTGAAGAGTCACAACTGACAATTTGTATTGTAATTGGAGTTCGTCACTTATCTTGAATGTCTGTCCACACAGCACATTCGTCTTCTTGTTTGCTATAGAACAAGTAAAGGTACTTGTTGCCCCATTGCGTTATGAACGTCAGGGAGGACCAGCCACGAGTCCGAGGTGCAGTCAACGACGATGGTGATGTTGATACCATAGCACTGACTTTCTCCTCTACTGGAGTGATGACCATTGAATGACTCACGTTGCTGTTGCAGCCCTGCAGATTGTGCAGGCGGTGAACGGTAATAAGACTGCTACTGCTGCCAACGTCAGGACTTTGAAAATCGCTCCGAACATAATTTCACTCTCGAAACGAATACATTTTAATTTCAACAACGAAATGAAATGTTCCATTCATTTTAAATTCACTTCGGAGGGCGAAACTAAATACCGTTTGGGAATTTTATTTCACGCCGGGTGCGAAATTAAAGGTCTGTAACGAATTTTATTTCGCGCAGGGAGCGAAATTAAAAGTCTGTAACCCAGTTTTATTTCGCTCCGGGAGCGAAATTAAAAGTCTGTAACGAATTTTATTTCGCACCGGAAGCGAAATTAAAAGTCTGTATTGAATTTTATTTTGCGCCGCGAGCAAAATTAAAAGTCTGTAATGAATTGTATTTCGTGCCGGGAGTGAAATTAAAAGACTGCAACGAATTTTATTTCGCACCGGAAGCGAAATTAAAAGTCTGTATCGAATTTTATTTTGCGCCGCGAGTGAAATTAAAAGTCTGTAATGAATTGTATTTCGCGCCGGGATCGAAATTAAAAGATTGTAACGATTTTTTTTTCGCGCCGTGAGTGAAATTTTATTCAATTGTACAATGTAATTTCGCGTTGCTATTAAGTTTCGCGTTGATTTCGCTACGTCATTTCGCTTCGAATTAAGTTTCGCTTCGATTTAATTTCCCGCCGACAATCATCGTCATTTCGATCCCGAGTATCGCGCTCACGGCAAAATTCAAATATGTTCGCCCCCACAGCCATACATTTCGTTTCGCATGCCAGCCCTGATTCAAGGGCATACCACTAAATCCCAGGGGGAATTGCGACTACTATCGACCAAAATATTAATGTATTCGAGTTTGAAGGTTGTTTGTGAAGTAACCAATAGACCTACATGAAATCCAATAACATCATCATTTTCGTCGTTCTGTTTTACGTCAGTTCATGTTGGTTTGGATTTTTAGCCTACGTTTCACATTTTGAAAAAATGAGGAAAAAGTAGACTTATGAGATCAGGCAAATGTGTGTCTGTCTGTCTGTCTGTCCTTCTGTCTGTCTGTCTGTCTGTCTGTCCGTCCGTCTGTCTGTCTGTCTGTCTGTCTGGCTGGCTGGCTGGCTGGCTGTGTGTGTGTGTGCGTGTGTGCCCCTATCAACTCCTAAACGGCTGCAGCAATCGAAACAAAATTAGGTAGGAGTAAAGATCTATACCTGAATATCTCACGGCCATATTTTAAAATGATGTCAGTGCTACCAACTGCTGAAAAATCGAAAGTGAAATTTGAGCTCCATGTTGGATATCTTGGAAGGTATGAATGGGAGCTATTTTAAAACTGGCACACGTATAGATAATAATATTGCAGTTTAATTTCCAAGAGACCATACATGGCAGTGTTGGCAAAATGATTATAAGCCTGCTAATAGGTCCAAATTTTAAATGCATATAACTGCTACACTAACAGTTGGATTTCAACCAAATTTCGTATGTGCTATGTGTACATAAACAGATATGACCGAGCGTATTCTTAGAGCCACCAGGGCTCCCAACTGTTAATAAATGCTCTCAATTTTTTAAATCCAAATACCCATTTATCAGAATGTATGCAAGCCGACAGCTTTAAACTATGCACACGTATAGGACCTGTCATTCTATATTAATTTGGAGTAACTTATATACGTCAGTGCTACCAACATGATTCTAAGCCTGCTGAGAGGTCCGAATTTAAATACATGTAACTTCTATACTATCATTTGGATTTCAACCAAATTTCGTGTATGCTATGTGTACCATAACAGATATGACTATGCCTATTCTTAAGAGTAACCCGGGCTGCCACCTGTTAATAAATGCTGTCTCTATTTTTGCTACCCTAATATCAATATATCAGAAAGTATGCAAGCCAATAGCTCAAAATTTTGCACACGTATAGCCTAGTACCTGGCATTCTAGATTATTTTGGAATAACTAATATAGACCTACGCCAGTGCTGCCAACATGATTCTAAGCCTGCTGATAGGAGCAATTTTAAAATACATGTAACTTCTATACTAACATATGGATTTCATCCAAAATTGGCACATCAAGAGATCATAATATTTCAGATTATTTCTGACCAACGCATGCATGACATTGTTACCAACATGATTTTACGCGCACTGATAGATCCAATGTCTAACTGCATGTAACGTCCATGCTATCCATTGGACTTCATCCAAATATTGTATTCTGTATCTCAAGAGATGGAACTATTAATATATTCGGTCACCAGGGCTGCCAAACGTAGGGCTCTATTAGGCTACACGTATATTTCGAACTAATTAGAAATTTCGATATTGCCAACTAAATTCCGCTATTTTCTTGATAGATCCATATAGATTGGCATGAATCTTAAATTTTAAGAAAAGTAGGCTCTTTAGTTCGTCACGGAACTCCTTGTTTTTTATATTTTTATATTTCTTATCGCAGTTGGAACACAAAAAGTGCCCGTTTTTAAGCGTGTTTCAACCATGCGTCACATTTAAGAATTATTATCTCACAAACCCGTCAACAGATCGAATCCAAATGTTAACACAATATACATTGGAATGTTGTATAACTGGTTCATTAATTTTAAAATTTTGTATGGCCAAGAAACAAAGTTGTTATCATTTTGGTAAGGTAACTTTTTCTCGGCTCGGGTTGGTTTGAAAATGTAGTTCTTGATCGCGTTGTAATCCTTATACATGATTGTGAAATACCTAAATTAATTCACTTATTTTATATCAGTTTGTATTTGTACGGGGAATTAAGACATTGTTCACCAGTTGGCCGCTCCAGTAAAAGCAGTGCAGCGTTGCCAAGATGGGCTCCCTCACGCGTCATGGCGCGCTTCGCTCGGAAGTGATGGGCTCCAAATCAGCAACGCTGTACAGAATTTCCCGGAGCGTCTAGCTGGTGAACCATGACTTAATTTCCCGTACAAATACAAACCGATATAAAATAAGTGAATTAATTTACGTATTTCACAGTCATACAACATAACTTTATGATGTATAAGGATTACAACGCAACCAAGAACTACATTTTACAACGACCCCGAGCCGAGAAATAGTTACCTTACAAAAATGATAACAAAATTCGTTCTTGAACACACAAAATTTTGAAATTAATAAACCTGTTATACAACATTCTAATGTATATTGTGCTAAAATTTGGATTCGATCTGATGACGGGTTTGTGAGATAATAATTATTAAATGTGACGCATGGTTGAAACACACTTAGAAACGGTCAACTTTTATGTTTCAACTGCGATAAAAAAAATATATAAATAAAAAATTCCAAACCTACACGAACTAACGTAAAATAGAACGACGAAAATGATTATGTTAGTGGATTTTATATAGGTCTATTGGTTACTTCACAAACAACCTTCAAACTCGAGTGCACATAATATTTTGGTCGACAGTAAGTACTGTACCAAGAAAAGGAAGCCAGGCCCTAAGAAAAACCTCTACACATACATAAGATTTTTTCCCTAGTTTATATTTGAAATTATATATTTCTTTACGCTTGCATTAGAGAATGTGTAAAGTACTGAGCAGTTTTGATTTCACTTTAAATTTATTTGTACAAGTTGTATGATTAAACGTCACCCCACAATCTGCAAGCTACATGGCTGAACAGCGGTTGCTTGGTAGAACTAGGCCCTTCAACGGCTGTCGCGCCACGAGTTTAGTCTTTTTTTGAACTTCTAATATGTAAGTGTAAGAGTACAAAACCACGAACTATTCAGTGACAACTTTTTTCAGAGAAGAGAGTTCGAATTCAAACGGAAACAATGCGTTGAGTGTAAAAGTAAGACGTAGCCATTGTGAAAATGGAAAATTGGTCTCCATAGATACTGACGACAGTCAAGCGCAAGTTCTCTAGGTGAAAGCGTCCTGCATAAATATCCACTTCCTTTGTACGCTCACATAAAACGAAGAAAAGTTCCAGCAGAGCTTGTTTATTGGCGTATTGAACGAAATAAAAGGTAAGGAACTGAAAGAATGTTTCTTACAGCAGATGTCTATTGCCATTCAGAAATTCCTTCTTATTTTATGATTTTTTTTCCTAGGGAACTGTCATCAGTCCAACATCTCTCATTGACTAGTTCACCTGTCAATCAACCTACCATTGTGGTTGCACCTGAAGTTCAGTTGTGTCTTGTGTTTCGCAGGGTTTTCCAAACTCCCTCCAGGTAAATGCCGAGATAGTACCTTACTTGAAGACTCAGGGCACCTGCCCCATCCCTGGCTCTAATACAGTAACACACATAGTCAACTACATGGGACTGATGACCAAGATCTCCCAAGCCCCTACAATGTATTATTATCAACAAGAACAAGAACAAGAATGTTTGAGGAAGTAAGAAAGTATCTGTATAAACACATTGTGTCAACGTTACATAAGCGTGACATTACTATAATTTTATTGCTCAGATATTGTTCCACGCCTAGGCACTTGTACATGTAACTCGCCGAACTACAATATTCGTCAACTCGGCGTGTTCATCACTTTCCTTGCGCTAGAGATCTTGTATAGCCCCAACGCTACTCCTACCACCCTTTTCAAAACAATTCTCAAACTTATGTCTACGATTCCATTCACCCGATTTTATTTATGAACAAGTAGTTCCGTGAAGAACTATACAGCCTATTTTCATATATCCTACTTATGTTAATTGCCTCTAGCAACATACACAATTTCAGTTTGATTGCTGTAATAGATTCGTAGATATTGAGAACCGACTAAAAATTTCGGATGGTCGCCATGTTGGATTTTATATATGTAGGTCCTAGAGTTATGTACTGTTACATGCAGATTATTTTGTACGTGTAGTATTCAAACTACAATCGCATAATTAGGACACAAGAAGTAACAAGGAGATTTTAAAATTTCGCACAGCTGCCATCTTGAGGTTATGGAAACAATTGAAATAAATTAGATGCCAGTGGATTACCATTCGTATAAGGATTTACTGTTCCAAGTTTCACTACACTCGGATGGTTAAATTGCGAGAAACGTCCATGTGAATTTTTATATTTCGCGTCGCCTCCATGTTGGATTTGTGAACACCAAGTTATTTAAAGTCCTATAGGTGAACTTAAGTTCATAGCCCCTATGAACATTAAGAAATTCAGTTTGATTGCTATAATAGATTCGTAGATATTCAGAGCCGACTAAATATTTTGGATGGTCGCCATGTTAAATTGTTAAATGTATAGGCCATAGAGTCATGTACCATTAAAGGAAAATTATTGCGTAGGTTCAATATTCAAACTTTCAATTCGATCGCATGACTACATCACAAGAAATAAAAACTTAATTTTAAAATTCGCACATCCGCCATCTTGAGGTTATGTAAACAATTGAACTAAATTAGATACCAGTGCATTACAATATGTATAAATATTTCCTGTACCAGATTTCAGTGCGTTTGGAACATTAAATCGCGAGAAAGGTCTATTTAAAATTTTCAAATTCGCTTGGCTGCCATGTTCGTTTTGTAGTTAACCGGTTTCTGAAAGTCGTATAGATGGACTTCCGTAGTGCCCTTTATCTCCGTAAAAGATTTCAGGGAGATACCGCTAATAGTTTCACAGATATGGAATGCCGGTGAAATACTTCGCACATCCGCCATCTTGTGGTTATGTAGACAATTGAACGAAGTTAGATGTCGGTGCATTACAATGTAAATAAACATATACTGTACCAAGTTTCATTGCGTTTGGTTGGTTAAATCGCGAGAAACGTCTATTTAAAAGTCGCAAATTCGCTTGGCCGCCATGTTCGTTTTGTTGTTACCAGATTTTCAAAGGTCACATAAGTGAACTTATAGTTGTTCCCTTTATCACCATACAAAATGTCAGGGTAATATCGGTAATAGTTTCGGAGATATTGAATGCTGGTGAAATATTTCGCACAGCTGCCATGTTGGATTGGTGAGTCGTAACAAAATTTGAAGGGCACGGTCGGGGTCGCGGGGAATAGTGCTATGAACTTACCGAGTTTCATTGAAATCGCTCCAGCCGTTTAGATTTTATTAGGGGGGAGGGGGGACACACACACGAATCACACACACACGCACACACACACGGACAAAAGGTGATCTCATAAGCCTATTTTTTCAAAATTGAAAATAGGCTAAAAATGCATTGGAATCAGGAAATAAATCTCCGTTTTCGTATTACCAGTTTTTTTCATATTTTAAGCAGAAATATAAAAAAACTGCTAGTAACGTCTTTGTTTTTTACATTTTGGAAAATGCATTGAATTGATATCAATTCTATTGCACTCTAGTATACATAGTGGTTTTGACATCGCAAATACGAGCTTTCATTCAAGAGAAAACTTAAAACAGTATTGTCTCACTTTGGTGCTACTACGCGGTGTCAGAATTACAAAATGAAAATCGGGACATTTAGTCTTAGTAGTATCTGGCTGCTGCACAGACTGCTGTGTTGCCTGCTGGTGTGTCCCTTCCCCGTTCTGACCGATCGTGACGTCACAGTTCCCTCTTCATTGCTATGTAAAGTAGTCGGGGATGTTTCAGCTACGTTATCTGATGGTTGAGTTACTTCCGCAATGCTATATGTGTTTGTAGAATGGGGCCTGTTATGAAAGGCATCTGATATGGCTGGATATTCAGGGGAAGGTACTGCAGTTTCCATGTCGGTAGTGTTGCTTAGCTTACTTCTCCCATCTGACTCGCCCAGCACCGTGCTGTAGGTTTGTTATCTGACATGAAGTACCGGGTGATTCCTTCTGTTCGGACAGTCTATTTGTAAGTGGGAGGTTTCTTTACAATAAAAGCAATACTTAGCTTGTCCTTCATATGTTAACAAAACTTTACAATCATTGACCGTCAAATATGATGGAATGGGGTATTTAAGATCAATTGTTACAATACGTATGCCATTACTTACAGCAGAAAATTCGTATACTTCATTCTAGCACTCGTTCCGTATGTCCTTGACAACTCCATGCGTAGAAAACACGCGGGAGAGCCTTTCATTGTTGACTTCGGGAGGAGATTAAACAGACACGCACACGTTTTGTTAAAGAGTCTGAAGCAGTGGTGTTACCGCTAGCTAGCCGGAAGGATTTCATACCTTCATGTCGAGATAATATGTTTTCATAAAGTAAGGTGTGAACTAATTTAATGTATACTGAACTTTCCACGTTGTCTAGTTGATTCGCTAGTACTTGATCTCTATTAAGCTTCAGGTCGTTCGCTATCTACCTAGGCCTATGTATTTCAAGTAGTGTCGGTCTGTTGTTCCTTTCTTCAAAAGCGCATTTAAGAGTGTTTTTCCGGACATTCGCCACTTTCGCAAGTTCAACAAGCAGTTCCGTGACAAACTAAGGAGCCTATTTTCCTTAAACATAAAGATTCATGCCAATGTTTAATCTATATGGAACTATCTAAGTTAATGACGAAATTAAGTTGGTAATATCAAAATTTCTAATTAATTCGAAATATACCTGCTCTACAGTTGGGAGTCCTGATGACTTAATATATTATTAGTTCCATCTCTTAAGGTACAGAATACAAAATTTGATTGAAGTTCAATGTATAACGTGGACGTTACATGCAGTTAGATATTGGATCTATCAGCGCGCGTAAAATCATGTTGGCAGCAATGTCATGCATGTCTTGGTCAGAAATAATCTGACATATTATGATCTATTTTTGTGCCAATTTTGGACAAAATCCATTTGTATGTATAGAAGTTACATGCATTTTAGAATTGAACTTATCATCAGGCTTAGAATCATGTTAGCGGCATTGGCATAATATTAGTTACCCCAAATTAATCTAGAATGTCAGGAACTATACGTGTGCAAAGTTTAGATTTGTTGGCTTGCATGCATTCTGATATATTAATATAAGGGTAAAAAAGTAGAGACAGCAATTATCAACAGTTGTCAGCAGCTGGCTGCTCTTAAGAATACGCATAGTGATAACTGGTTATGCACACATAGTAGACTACATACGAAATTTGGTTGAAATCCAATTGATAGTGTAGAAGTTATATGAATTTAAAAATTTGACTTATCAGCATGCTTAGAATCATTTTGCCAACACTGTCATGTATGGCCTCCTGGAAATTAAACTGAAATAGTATTATCTATATAATTATGTGCCAATTTTGAAATAGCTCCCATGCATACCTTCCAAGATATCCAACATGGGGCTCAAATTTCAATTGCGGTTTTTCAGCAGTTGGTAGCACTGACTTCATTTTCATGGCCTTGAGATATTCAGATATAGATCTTTACTCATACCAAATTTGGTTTTGATTGCTTCAGTCATTTAGGAGTTGATAAGGGGGGGGGGGGGACATGCACAGACAGACAGACAGACAATTGCCCAGATCGATCTCATAAGTCTACCTTTCCTCATTTTTGCAAAATATGAAAAGTAGGCTAAAAATACAATACCCTATCACGGTAAGCACTTCCGAGTATTTATTTACCTCGAGGCTAAACTCAGAACCTAACACGACGTAGGTCGCAAAGTGACACTTCAACTCTTTCTACTCTATGGAGTTCTCCAAAGCAAAATGTATCAAAATGGTGCCATTCTCAATCGATGATGCCGTTTGTAATACACACATCAAAAAAAGTTTTGCATCACCTCGGTTCCCAGATCTCCGGCATATAGACGTTGACTGTGTATATTGTATCCAAGATACAGTCCCTTGGACTGTTCATAGATGTCACTAAAACTGCTCAAAGATGTAAACAACCATGCATGAGCAGGGCCTATTAGACGGAGGGGGTACGATAGCCGATCAGTTCCAGTCATTCCACCAGGACGAAGGTACGCTGCTCATGTTGTCTGTAGTTCTACCATGCCTAGAAGGTCAATACCGCAGTTCGATCGCGTCCGCATTGTTACTTTGTGTCAAGAAGGGCTCTCAACAAGGGAAGTTTCCAGGCGTCTCAGAGTGAACCAAAGCGATGTTGTTCGGACATGGAGGAGGTACAGAGATACAGGAACTGTCGATGACAGGCCTCGCTCAGGCCGCCCAAGGGCTACTACTGTAGTGGATGACCGCTACTTACGGATTGCCGCTCGGAGGAACCCTGACAGCAACGCCACCATGTTGAATAATGCGTTTCGTTCAGCCTTAGGGCGTCGTGTTTCAACTCAAACTGTGCGCAATAGGCTGCATGAAGCGCAACTTCACTCCCGACGTCCATGGCGAGGTCCAGCTTTGCAACCCCGACACCATGCAGCGCGGTACAGATGGGCCCAACAACATGCTGAATGGACCCCACGGAATTGGCATCACGTTCTTTTCACCGATGAGTGTCGCATATGCCTTCAACCAGACAATCGTCGGAGACGTGTTTGGAGGCACCCTGGTCAGGCTGAACGTCTTAGACACACTGTCCAGCGAGTGCAGCAAGGTGGTGGTTCCCTGATGTTTTGGGGTGGCATTATGTGGGGCCGACGTACGCCACTGGTGGTCATGGAAGGCTCCGAAACGGCTTTACGATACCTGAATGACATCCTCCGACCCATAGTGCAACCATATCGGCAGAATATTGGAGAGGCATTTGTCTTCATGGACGACAATTCTCGACCTCATCGTGCACATCTTGTGAATGCGTTCCTTCAAGATAACGACATCGCTCGACTACAGTGGCCAGCATGTTCGCCAGACATGAACCCTATCGAACATGCCTGGGATATGTTGAAAAGGGCTGTTTATGGACGTCTTGACCCACCAACCACTCTGAGAGATTTACGCCGAATTGTCGTTGAGGAGTGGGACAATTTGGACCAACAGTGTCTTGATGAACTTGTGGATAGTATGCCACGACGAATACAGGCATGCATCAATGCAAGAGGACGTGCTACTGGGTATTAGAGGTAGTGGTGTGTACTGCAATCTGGACCACAAATGCTGAAAGTCTAGCTGTATGATGGTACAACATGCAATGTGTGGGTCTCATGAGCAATAAAACGAGCTGAAATGTTGTTTGTGTTGATCTCTATTCCCTTTGTATTTAAAGGTTCCGGAACTCTTGGAACCGAGGTGATGCAAAACTTTTTTTGATGTGTGTATATAAACGATATGCGAATAACGTTATTAGTGCGAATAACGGTATTGAGGGAATATTTTTCGATAGATGTATTCAAATAACGTTATTTCTAGTGAGCACTACCATTTCGTTCCTGCGATAACCGATATCCGAATAACGTTATTAGTCCGAAAAACGGTATTGGGGAATAATATTCGAGAGATGTATTCAAATAACGTTATTTATAGTGAGCACTACCATTTCGTTCCCGCGATAACCGATATCCGAATAACGTTATTAGTCCGAATAACGATATTGGGGGATTTTTTTTGGAGAGATCTATTCAAATAACGTTATTTCTAGTGAGCACTACCATTTCGTTCCTGAGATAACCAATATCCGAATAACGTTATTAATCCTAATAACGGTATTGGGGGAATATTTTTCGAGATATGTATTCCGATAACGTTATTTCAGGCGGGCACTACCATTTCGTTCCTTGGTTAACTGATATTCGAATAACGTTATCAGTCCAAATAACGATATTAGGAGATTTTTTTCGAGATATGTATTCCGATAACGTTATTTCAGGTGGGCACTAGTATTTCGTTTCTACGATAACCGATATCCGAAGAACGTTATTAATCCGAATAACGGTATTAGGGGATATTTTTCGAGAGACTTATTCAAATAACGTTATTTCGGTCGGACAATACTATTTCGTTTCTACGATAACCAATATCAGAATAACGTTATATGGCCCAATAACGTTACCATGCGATACAAATGACTTCCGGATATGAAACGTAACGACCACAATGTGACCAAGACCCTTTTTGTTACATAATCTACCCAAACAACCATTTTCGTTATGTTAAGTTATGAAGCCTTGCATTTTCATGAACCAATGAATTGAATAATTCAAAAAAATGGTTCCCATGAGGCTTCATCCCCGCCAAATTTGGGAAGTTCTATTTTTGGAAGTACAACACGGGAAGGAAAAGAAGCAGATTCTGAAGTAGTTTGCTCCCTCTTCTCCTGCAATGTTAACCTTCTTAAGAGTTTCTTTGCCTCTGCAAAACCCTTATAATATAAATTTTCCACATCACAACGATCACTTTGCTGGTCGGGGTACTGTAGCTCTATGGTACTTTGAACTTCGTCATACTTATCAAAGGCCTGTTCATAGCTTTTCAGCCTTTGAGAAATTATATCAATGTTACGTTCCGTTTCCTGAAGCTCATGCAAGAAAGTGCGAAAACGCGTTAACTTGCCTTTGACAGAAGCTCTGGCATTACTGAGTTTCTCGTCAATCGGCATTATGAAAGTTTGTTATGCACTTACGACTATACTGTGAGCAGTTACACTTTGCTTCGGAAGAAGTTGACAGCTCGCCAGGAAAGAGAGTGCGGCCTCCCCACTGTGAAATGCAGACCTGCTGTTTTCCTGCCCTCTCACCGCCAACCATGCACCCCCGAGCTGAAACATTCGAAACAGATTAGAAAATACAATTTTTGAAATGTCATCACACTCAATGTTTAGTATGGCACTTGACTTTAAATTAGTTCTAATATTAATTAATTTAAAGATATTATTAAACAGAATGTTTACAAGCATTCCCGGCGTTTCTGCACCATATGGCTATGTGGAAAACCACCCAAAGTTCGTCCGCATAAATGGGAGAACGCAACAGGCTCAAGACCTGGACCAAATAACTTCTGTGAGAGGAGTTTAGACTGAAAATGATTGGGCTGAGGGAATGCGACTGGTTCTTTCACTGCCTTACTGAACATTTGAGTAAATACAATGATTTATTTCTGTTATAATTCATAAATAAATGGATAAACAAACTTTGATTTATAAGGTTAATTATGTTGGCCCACCTGGGGCAATTACAAAAGTTCATTGGGTTTCAATTATGTTGGCACAATCATGTGCTACAAAACAAAAGTTCATTTGGCGTGCTGCATACAACAGCATTATAATTATTACACTTGCACTTGCTAGCAACCAACAATTAAAAGTAAGAAGAATGACTGTTAAAACAATAATAAAAATACACAAACTTAACTTTCAATGATGACTAGAACTTGCATGGAGACTGCCGTGTCCGACACTTCCTGGATTGAGCGGTAGAGACTTCAAATTTGAAGCACTAACATTTTTGATGACCAACATCCGGTGAATAAAATAGTTAAACGATGTTCTTCTTCTTCAGCGTTGTAATTTTGTTGATAGCCTTTGATGTGATGTTTCAGTAATGCCTGACATCATGACATTTGTTGCCTGTGAGTCTGAGTAACTTTTGGCAGTTGAAGTGAAGTTGCAAGCTGCACTCTCTCTTAAGTGCAGAAGATTCCAATTGTAGCGTTGCGGGTTAGCTTCCACCATGAATGTAGCTAGGGCCTAGGCTGAGAATGCACCATCACAGGATGCAGCGTGCTGAAGAAGAAGCCCGTAGAATGTTGAAGAAAGGAATGCCAATGGAGGTCAAAACGCCGCCACTTAAATACTGATACCAGAGAACCATCTGGAAGTCTCTAGGCTGGCGAGCGATGATTGGCCAGGGCGTAGCTGACGTCAGCCCAGCCGGAAGGCAAGCAGCAAGGCTTTACACCTTGCAGTGATTGAACGAAGGCTGGAGGAGCGTGACCTTAAACAACGCTAAGGTAAGGATCTTAGAAATAAAGCACTAACAATGAAGAACATAAATTAAAAGAAACAAATACATAAGTAAATAGTGCTCGTTCGGTGGGCTCGGAAACTATGCATTTGACTAGCAAATGCGACAACACAAAGCTCGTGAAACATCACGAAATTGATCATGCTCCGAGACCCCCGAAACAAGACCAACAAAGAATCAGGCGGGACGAACACATGAGTAGCAATGAAAAGGGTTGACACTAAGCCTCAATAGGCAAAATGGCAATCATGGATATCGGTCTTGTATACAGACCTTTGCTAGTGAGAACATCAACAACTCCCACATGCTTATCACGGCCTAAATGGCAGTGCATAACTCTACCTAAATTCCAGACGAGAGGGGGGGGGGGGGGGGCTTGGATCTCGTAAAAGAACCATGTCTCCCACTCGTACATCAGGCTGGGAAAGCCGCCACTTCTCCCTCCTGTTGAGAGAGCTGAGATATTCCAACTTCCAGCGACGCCGAAAGGAATGGTGCAGAGAATCCAATTTTCTCCAAAATACAGTTAAACCGAGATCGCAGCGTCAAACCAGCAAAGGAGGTGTGGAGGCTAAATAACAGCCAATTAAAAATGATTAGGCGTCAAGAAAGAAGATCTCTAGGATCGTTGGACAAAGGCGTAAGCGGCCTAGAATTTACAATGCCCTCAATCAAAATAACGAGTGAATTGAATTCTTCATAGGAAAGGATGGCTGAACCAAGAGTTTTCTTCAGCTGTCTCTTTGTAAGCTTTATGCAACATTCCCAACGACCACCAAAATGGGGGGCATAAGGGGGGTTTAAATGCCATTTAAATCCCTTATAAAAGGAAAAATTCGAAAATTGTTCTTTAGCAACGGGAGAGGTCAACGCTGTTTTCCAAAGATCAGTAGTGACAAAAATGTTTGAGTTGTCTGAAAAAACTTCCGAGGGAACTCCCCTTCGGGCAGCAAACCTAGAAAAAGCTGCTAAAAATAGGAGGTAGAGGCACTATTTACCAACTCAAGATGAATGGCCCCGGTCACCATACACACAGATAAGAAATATAGTGTTTACCTAACACCTTTCGTTTCGCTAAAGGGGAAGTGATTTGATAAGCATAAGGACCTGCGTAATCAACACCCGTGAGGGCAAACGGCTTACAAGGTTGGGAACGAAAAGAGGGTAGATTTCCCATAATTTGAGTGACGGAACGGAGTTTTGCCTTAAAACAAGGTATACATCTTCGAACAACTGAGGAATCTTCATGAACACCATTAATGAGCCCATATTGCTCTTGAATTAAGCAAAGTAAAGTGCGGGTACCTGCATGCAAGTGCTGGTAATGAAATTTCTTGATGATGAGAGTAGTAATAGGATGCCTATAAGGAAGAATAATGGGATGTTTTTTCTCATGCGGGAGATCAGAATTTTCTAATCTGCCTCCTACGCTTATTAACCCGTCTTGATCCAAAAAGGGGGTGAGAGGTGCCAACCTATTAGACTTTGGTAGGCCTTTACCGCTTAAAAGCGTCTGGTACTCAAGAGCAAATACTTCCCGTTGCATAAGAGACAAGATCTTACAAGTAGCAAATTCCAACTCTATATTGGTGAGGAAGGGTTGCGGTTTCACAAGCTGGTCAAGAATAAGAAATTTCCAACGGAATAAATATGCTACAACCCGTATTAATTTGGTTAATGAAGAGTAACGATGAAAAAGACTAGTGGCAATAGAAGTTAGAAAAAGAGAAGCAGTAACAATGCGAGCATCAGAGACATCTTCGTCAAGAGGGTTAGATGAACGAGGCCAACAAGAACAATCCTGAGTGAGCCACGGCGGACCGTTCCAGTACAGATTAAATGATATTAATTTCTTGGGCGAGCAGCCACGTGAAATTATATCAGCGGGGTTTTCCTTCCCCGGAACATGGTTCCATTGTTCAAGATGAGAAAACTCTTGTATTTTAGAAACTCGGTTAGCGACAAAAGTTGTCCAATGCGAAGAAGGTTTTGAAATCCAAGCTAGCACTATGGAAGAATCGCTCCAAAACCATGTGCTTGAAAATTTAAACTGCTTTTCAATTTATGGGATAATTCCACAGCCATCACAGCGGAACATAATTCCAATCTAGGTAAAGATGTGGATTTAAGCGGAGCTACCCTTCACTTTGAACAAATTAAATTGGAAAATCCGGGTACAGTGTTTGAAGGGCGGCCTACTAAATAGGCGCAGCAACCATATGCCTTTTCAGAACTGTCGGCAAATAGGTGTAAATCGAAATATTGATGTGAAGGATCAGTAATTAAAATACGGGGAATAGAAATTTGAGAAAGATCTAATAAACTATTGCAATATTTCAACCAATCATCCAAAAGGGGAGAGGGCATCTTTTCATCCCAACCAATCTTCAACAACCAGAGTCTCTGCAAGAAAATTTTTGCAGTAATAACCACAGGAGCAATGTACTGCAAGGGATCGAAAACCTTCGCTATTTCCAATAATACTTGCCGTTTTGTTTGAGGATGCAACTCAGATAAGTGCACCTGATATGAAAAGGTGTCTGTAATCGGAGACCAAAAAACACCCAAGGCTTTAATGGCCAATTCCTCGGTAGGAAGTGCAACAAATTTTTCAACAGGAGTTTCTTGAGAAAAATTAGATAAGAATTCAGTTGAATTTGAGTTCCACTTATGAAGTGTAAACCCACCACCTGAAAGAAGGGATTTTAAATCTTCACAGACACGAAGTGCATCAGACGTGCTAGGGAAAGAATAGAGAAAGTCATCTACGTAGAATGCGGTTTTTAATACCTCGGAGGCAAGAGGATGAAAAAGATGACCATCTTCTTCGGCCAACATACGAAGGGAACGGATTGCGAGAAAAGCAGAGGGCTTAAGACCATATGTTACAGTTCGTAAACGAAATATTTTTATAGGTTTTGAATTGTCATCCCTCCACAAAATTCTTTGCAAGTCACGTTGTTCTGAATTAGCTAGGATTTGCCTGTACATTTGTTTAATGTCAGCAAGGACAGCAATTGGAAAAAGACGAAAATAAAGTAAGACTGACGTGAGATCTGTTTGAATAGCAGCTCCAGAATGCAAAGTGTCATTAAGAGAAACGCCATTAGCATCTGGAGATGAACCATTAAAAACCACTCTTATCTTTTCTCGTGTGGAAGGATTCTTCCATACCGGATGATGATTAAGGTAAACTATTTCTTTAGGAGAATTAGTAATTTCTTCAGATTTGGGGACTACTTCCATATGATTCAATGACTCGTACTCTTCCATAAACGAAGTATACTGAGCCTTTAAGAAAATATCTTTCTTAAAGCGATTTTCAATTGCGAATAGAGCTTTGAGAGCCCTGGGCTGGGAGTCTAAAATGACAGATGGATTAGAAATACGAGGGAGAGTTACCACAAATCTACCTTCATTAGTGCGAACAGTAGTTTCTTTGCACAGATCTCATTATTAACAGAAGGAGGCGAGATAGTTTGAATATTCTCAATGTCCCAGAATTTAGTTAATTCTTGATTTAAATCTGTGCCAACAAAGTAACAATGAGATTTCTGCTGAACGGGGTTGCGGTATATTTGCCCAGTGGCAATCCATCTAAAATCGGTTTTACGAAATGAAACGTCAGGGGCTACCTTTACTTTTTCTGAATGTAAACATTGCCAAAAGATGCTGGCAATTAAAAGAATTTCCACAGATGAAACTCTGTTAAATTTTGGGTCAGCTTGTTGCAAACTATGCGGAATATTCCAACTATGAACTGGAAAGGAAGTACTGGGGGTTAATCAATAATTCATCATCATCATCATCATCATTTCCCCTTATCCAGCTCCTGCCGGGTCGGGGTATTTATGGCACTTCTCCACTTTCCTCTTTCCTTCCTCCCCCAGGGGCTCACATCTTGTGGGCGTGGGTTGGCGACCACGGGGCCCCAGCTGAGTCCGGCATTGCTTCCACTTACTTGTGCCGGGCTCCTCTCTGTCTTCTTTCCTGTCGACCTCACTTGGTCAACTCTTGTTCTCTTCTGACCCCGACGGTATTAGGGTATCCGAGGCCTAGGGAGTCTCTTCCTTTCCCGCCTTAATTGGCCCTTGTCTCATCTTTTCTGATACCCTCCTTCTGCGAGGGGTCAGCCTTCTTTTTCTCTTCCTTTTACCTCCTGCCTTGTGCTCTAGGCCCTTAAGGAGGCAGGGTGTGTGTAGCCCCACCACTTCTGGTGCACCCTAGATCATGCTACACCCTCAGGGGCTCACGGCTGGTGAGTTCGGGAGTTGGCGACCCCGAGGGATCCCTGAGCTGGGTCCGTTTTCCCCTTTTGTCCCTTCCCTTTGGGGTGGACCCTATCCTCTCTCCCCTCTCCTCTCCTCTCCAATCCTCTCCTCTTTTCCTTATTAGTTAGTTTTAGTTTTAAGTTTACATTTCATTTTTCATCTTCACGATCACCCACACCATCAGGGGCCGATAACCTAGATGTTAGGCCCCTTAAAACAACAATTATCATCATCATCTCTTTCCTTCCACCATTCTTCCTCCACGATCTTGTCCCAGTCCAGATTTCTCTTTCTTACGCTGTTCTTCACTGAATCGATCCACCTTGTTCTAGGTCTTCCCCTTGCTCTCTTACCCTTGAACTTGGCCTCCAGCATCTGTCTTGGTATTCTATTTTCCTCCATTCTCTTTACATGTCCAAACCACCTTAGTTTATTCTTCTCAATTCTCTCATTTAGTTTTCCCATCCCAACTTCCTTCCTAACATCTTCATTCCTCACTCTGTCTTTCAATAATTAAGAAATACAAATTTAAATGAATGCCGCGGTTATTAGAATCTTTTAAATAAACTTTAGCATAATTCAAAGATTGTGACTTGGAGCTATTAATTCCTGTGACTTCTATAGAAGTAGGACATATTTGTAAACCTATCCTGCGAACTAATGATTCACTGATGAAGTTATTGGTCGCAGCGTTATCCAACAATCCCCTTACAACAATCCATTTTCCGTGAACATTCCTCACTAGAACTTGAATAGTGGACAATAAAACTTGAGTTTTACTCAACGAGACGGAGCTTTGTATAAGAGATTGAGCACCTTCCGGCAAAGTCTCAGAACTAGCTTTAGCAGAAGAACTACTAGGTGCTGATGACCGCGGCTTCTCATGCCTATGCAGGAGTGTGTGATGCTTTGCCTTACAGTGATAACATAACCGTTCCGAATGACAATTACTTGTCACATGTGTCCTCGAGAGACAATTAAAGCAATGTTTTTGGGCGGAAATTAATCTACGTCTTTCATCAACAGATAAAGACTTGAATTGAGCACATTGATATAAGGTATGAGGTTGATGACACAAAACGCAAGCTGGAACTTGGTTAGAAGACCGAATATTAGTAGCAAATGGCATGCGACCTTAGCACTCTTTGAGTAGTGCTAATGACCTTGCTGCTAGAAGAAGGTTTAAGGGTGGAACTGTTTTTTGAGTAGCCACTGCAGAAAGAACTTGGCATTTCGCTTTAAAAAATTTAACAATAGGTTCATAGGTGCATAGTGAGTGTTGAGAAAGTTCTACTTCCCAATCTTGTAAGGTTTTAGGGTCCAATTTATCAGAAACTAGCTGAAGTACCCGTGCTTCGCTACGCGTCAGAAATAAATTAAATGTGAAGGTGACAGTTAAAACAGGGGATAGGCGAGGTGCTGCGCAGAGGGAGATTAAGGATGGAACATTTTGTCCAACTACACCGCTCGGCGTTGACCGTGTTTTATAGCACAAATTTAGGTTTTACTCGCTAACCGTTGGAGATAGCTTTCGGATAAAAATGTAATTTTAAACCTCGTAAATGCCATCAAAATATGCTATTTCTTAGCGTTCTCTTTTTATTTGAAATGGAAATATGAAAGTTTGAAACCAAAGGGTGTAGTGACGTCACTAAAATGGTCGCCATATTTAAATAGTGCCAAGTATTGAAATCAAAAGTAATCTATATGTTAACCAGGTAAATCAGCTACTTCCATTTAATGTTCATGTAAATCGGACCAGTGGTACTTGCGTGATTGAGTAATACTCAGACACACACCATCTCATTTTTAGCCTCGCTTCGCTCGCGTCATAGTTGTGTCATATTGTTATTCATTGAAATGCAGGTTTAACCCCGTTAACACCCCTTTAGAACCTGAATATCCAAAAATCCCTCCTTAGTAGACGTTTTCGACACACAACAAACATATCCCCAAAATATCATTCTTCTAACTTTAATAGTTTTGGTTGGTCGATGAGAGTGAACATCCAAAAATCCATCCTTAGTGGACGTTTTTCTTCCAGAATTTCACTCCTCCCCATAGGCCCCTTAAATTGCATTTATGAAAAAAATGGTCGAACACCTATTTTATTTATTTATTTATTTATTTATTTATTTATTTTTAAGCTGATTGATTTCCTCCGAGTTTCAAACTCCTCGTCTATGACGTTTAAGAGATACACGCTCCGTTAGGAATCTTTCAACCCCCACTTTTTATCATTTTCACCTCCTAATATACACTACATCGAAAATTCCTTAGACATGTGTCAGCTTATTTTTAATGATTAGTATATATGCCAAGTGAAGCCTCCATGGCTTAGGCTGCAGCACGCCGGCCTCTCACCGCTGGGTCCGTGGTTCAGGTCCCGGTCACTCCATGTGAGATCTGTGCTGGACAAAACGGAGGCAGACAGATTTTTCTCCGGTTTTCCCTGTCAAAATTTCAATCCAGCAACACACTCCACTATCATTTCATTTCATCTGTCATTCATTTAATCATTGCCCCCAAGGAGTGCGTCTGGCCTCGGCAGCCGGCACAGTTCATATCCTCGCCGCTAGATGGGGGCTTCATTCATTCCATTCCTGACCCTGTCGGAGACTGGAAGCAGGTTGTGGATTTTTATTTCAGTATATATGCCAAGTATCACATCCCCAAATGAAACCACTCGTGAGTTATTGTTATTCAATGAAATTCCCGTTTACCCCCTTAACACCTCTTTAGAACCTGAATATCCAAAACTCTTTCCTCAGTGGACGTTTTCGACATACAACGAACATATCCCCAAAATTTCATGTTTCTAACTTCAATAATTTTGGCTGGGCGATGATGACTGAGTGAGTCAGTCAGGACATTTTCTTTCATTTATTTTTGATAATTTCACCCCTCCCCATGAACCTCTTAAATTGAATTTATGAAACAAACGGTCGAACACCTATTTACTTATTTAAAGCTGTTTTCCCCCTGAGTCTCATGAGTGAGTAAGTGAGTCAATCAGTTAGGAAACTTTCTTTCTTGTTTTTATCCCCCCAGAATTTCACCCCTCTCCAAGGGCCCCTTAAATTGGATTGATGAAAAAACGGTCGAACACGTATTTACTTGTATTTTAAGCTGTTTTTTCCCGTCGAATTTCAAACTTCTCACCTATGTCGTTTCAGAGATACACGCTCCGTTAGGAATCCCTAAACCCCCAATTTTCACCCCTTACACCTCATAATATACACCACATCGATAATCCCTTAGACATATCTCTGATTATTTTTAATGATTAGTTTATATACCGAATATCACATCCCCAAAGAAACAACTCATGAGATATCGTTATTCAATGAAATGCACGTTTACCCCCTTAACACCTCTTTAAAACCCGAATAAACAAAAATCATTCCTTAGTTGACGTTTTTGACATACAGCGAACATATTCCCAAAATTTAATGTTTCCAACTTTAATAGGTTTCGCTGGGCGTGATGAGTGAGTGAGTCAGACAGGACATTTTCTTTCAATTATTTTTACCAGAATTTCACCCCTCCCCATGGGCCCCTTAAATTGATTTGTTGAAAAAAACGCTTGAACACCTATCAACTTGTTTTTAAGCTTTCTTTTCCCCCTGAGTTTGATGAGTGAGTTAGTCAGTCAGTTAGGACACTTTCTCTCCTTTTCCCCCCCAGAATTTCACCCCACCCCAATGGCCCCTTAAATTAATTTATGAAAGAAAGGTCGAACACCGATTTACTTACTTTTTAAGCTGATTTTTTCCGATGAGTTTAAAATTTCTTGCCTATATCGTTTAAGAGATAGGCCTACACGCTCCGTTAGGAATCCTTCAACCCCCACTTTTCACCCCTTTCAACTCATAATAATACACGACATCGAAAAACCCTTAGACACATGTCTGCTTATTTTTAATGATTAGTTTATATGGCGAGTATCACATCCACAAATGAAACCACTCGTGAGATATTGTTATTCAATGAAATGCAGATTTAACCCCCTTAAGACCCCTCTAGAACCTTAATATCCAAAAATCCTCTCTTAGTGTATGGTTTTGACATACAACAAACGTATCCCCGAAATGCCATGTTTCCAACTTCAATATTTTTGGCTGGGCGATGATGAGTGTGTGAATGAGTCAGGACATTTTCATTCAATTTTTTTCTTCAGAATTTCACCCCTCCCGATGAACCCCATCAATTTGATTGATCAAAGAAACCTGTCGAAAAGCTATTTACTTACTTTAAAGCAGTTTTTCCCCCTGAGTTTGATGAGTGAGTCAATCAGTCAATCAGTTAGGGCACTTTCTTTCCTGTTTCCCCCCCCCCCCCCACCAGAATTTCACCCCTCCCCGTGGACCCTTAAATTGGATTTATGAAAAAACGGTCAACCTCATATTTACTTATTTTTATGCTGTTATTTCCCGCTGAGTTTCAAACTCCTCGCCTATGTCGTTTAAGAGATACATGCTTCGTTAGGAATCTTTCAAACCCCACTTTTCACCCCTTTCACCTCATAATATACACCACATCGAAAAACCCTCAGACACGTGTCATCTTATTTTTATGATGAGTTTATATGCCGTGTATCAAATCCCCCAATGAAACAAATCGGGATATATTGCTATTCAATGAAATGCAGGTTTAACCCCCTTAAGACCCCTTTAGAACCTGAATATCCGAAAATCCTCCCTTAGTAGACGGTTTTGACATACAATGAACATATTCCCAAACTGTCATGTTTCTTACTTCAATAATTTTGGCTGGGCGATGATGAGTGAGTGAGTGAGTGAGTCAGGATATTTTCTTTCAATTTTCTTTTTCAGAATTTCACCCCTCCCACCCCTTAAATTAGATTAATGAAAAAAAACCTGTCGAACAGCTATTTACTTACTTCAAAGCAGTTTTTCCCCCTGAGTTTGATTAGTGAGTCAGTCAGTCAATCAGTTAGGACACTTTCATTCCTGTTCCCCCCCCCCCCCAAGAATTTCACCCCTCCCCATGGGCCCCTTAATTCGGATTTATGAAAAAACGGCCAAACACATATTTACTTCTTTTTACGTTGATTTCTTTTTCGCTGAGTTTCAAACTCCTCGCCTATATTGTTTAAGAGATACACGCTCAGTTTGGAATCTTTCAATCCCCACTTTTCACCCCTTTCACCTCATAATATACACCACATCGAAAAAACCTCAGACACATGTCTTCTTATTTTTATTTTTAATGATGAGTTTATATGCCGAGTATCACATCCCCCAAAGAAACCAATCGGGAGATATTGCTATTCAATGAAATGCAGGTCTACCCACTTAACACCCCTTTAAAACCGGAATATCCAAATATCCTCTCTTAGTGGGCATTTGCGGCCCTTGGGGAAGCTGCATACCAAGTTTCATTCCAATCCGTTAGGTGGTTTCGGAGATTTCGTGATGAATGTATGAGTGAGTGAGTGAGTGAGTGAGTGGTATTTGACAAATATATACCGTAGTAGTGTGCCCAATCAGTCACGGCAGTCTGGCATCGAACTCGGGTCTCATCAGAGAAGACCAGGCACATGGTTATGCCTGGAGTCGAACCATTGATCTCTGAGGGGGAGCAATTACAGGGAACCCAAAGAGCAATGAGAGGTATACTGACATATAATAATGTAGCATGATTTCACGACCTATATGTGAATATCATAGCAATTTAAGGTGAAGAATTGTAGCCAAATGCAAGGAAATATACGTTTTCAGAGCATACGAGAATGAGAGGAGGCCAGTTTGACGGTTTACAAATTGCTGTTAGCAAGTGGGTGGAGACCTTAGGCGCCGAGCGCACTATTTACGTCTGGACAGAGAAGACAGCCCAAAATTAATGGCTCGGGTATTCACCGCTTGACAACGATGGAATCGGGAGTAGGGATGATTGCCCACGGAAATTAATTAATTACAGCCAAGTGGAGCATTGAAATGGAGTGAAATATACACCCAGGTGAATGTATTCACGGAGAGGTAATTCAGGAGTGGTTTTTCACCTAAATTAAAGCCGATATCTCCAAATGAATGCATTACAACCTAGCCTACGCTCGAGAGCAGTGATTTTGTGACCAGCCAAAGGGGAACCACCACAGTGGCGTCCTGACGCGCTGAACTAAGGCAATTAATTGTAATTAATTGGCCGAAGCGATCGCGTGCACAAGGTGTATATGTCATTTCGGCTGAAAAGGTATTATTTCAAGAAAGGAGTCGCTCTCATGTGTCCAGTGGACTATTTTGTACGAGAAACCTTTATAAGGGAGAGTGAGGCAGACCAAGCCAGTTGATCTCCAGTTGTCTTGTTGTCTTCAGTCTGTATACACGTAACTAATACGCCGCCAGTAGCGCGCCAGATGTTAAAGTATCAACGCTCCGCCGTTGAAGAACAATAGAAGCAAGTCATACAGCTTCATAAGTAATCATGAAGTGCGTCGAAGTCAATTTAATACAGATATTTATCTATTATTTGACGCAAATATAAATTCGCCACAGCGAAAGAGTAACTTATAATGTCTTTGAACATTACACATACCAGGAGGTATTGTCAGAATTGTATATGACATCATCAGGATCACTACAATGATGGGAGCTTGGGAATCATTGCCACCTAATCTGGATAGTGAGCTGAACGATATTGCAGGTGACGAGGATCGAACGTCCGTAAAACGCTGTTAGATTTTCACGTAGACCAGCGGTTGGCGTAATTGCATCGCATCTCTGAGATCAGGCGTAGGAGAAGTCCGATTTAAGGATCAACCTGTGAAGTAGTGAATAAGTGTACATAAATTGTGTAATAGTGATTTAAAAGTGTTCATGTGTATAGTGATTAATATGCATTGTGTAGAAGTGAAAGAGGCCACTGATAAAAGTATGTTTATCAGGTGGAAAATGTGTGAATTTAAGTGTTGTGTAAAATATAACATGATGGCTTAAATCAAGCGTCATGGTAGCGCCAAAGCTGAAATACTGGCACTATCCAGCGAAAAGGAAAAAGTGAGTACCAATTTACAATGTTATTATAATTGAATGGTTCACCATGTAACGATTTATCACTTTGAGAATAAGATGTAACAGTCACTTACTGAACGAGTTTTCACCACTCGTCTTGAATAAAATATGGCTTGGAAGGTGATTTGTTTAGGGCCATTCAGGTCGAAAATAGTGATGGATGTAACGGTAACGTTAAATGAATAATAATAATAATAATAATCTGGGGTCGGCAACAGTAAAGTAATAGGCAGTTTTGGCCTAAATAACGTTCAAAGTGTTTCATGTCTAATATAAAGATACTGTATTTTGGTAAACAGTAAGAAAGTAACGTGGAATATAGCGAAATACGAGAGCTTTTTCAGTGTCAGTGAAGTGTGGAATGAATATGTGATATGGTCAATCCTTAGGATTATATTTGAGGACCATTAAAGTAAAGTAAGCCAGTAAATTTATACCTGGTTGTTAGGAGCTATTTAAAGCTTTGGCTTAAGTGGTATGACAGAGAGAACGCGGGTGCCTTAATAATTGAGTCATCTATGTGAAGTATTGTTTGAAGCCGCATATTGCGTGCAGAAATAACGTAGAATCCAGTGATTTACGTAAATAAATAATTGCGGGGACCAACTAGTATAGCTTGCGCGTTAGGTGAGAAGTTGGCTAAATCTACGAGTTAGTATCGCCGTTTGAGCATACTGTATTATTCGCAGCGATTTGGACAGAGCCTGTCTGTATCCAACGCTTGCATGAATTATGGCCACGAATGACGTCCGTCGAGACCCAGTGAGCATGTGTATAAATGATCTACCCTGAGAGGTAAGGATCATATTCGTCGTTTAGGAAACGCAGATTTCCTTATATTTTATTGACAGCTGCTGGTGAAAATCGTGGATTTTCACTATGATGCGCGTCTAAAGCCACTAGTAGTCACCATAGAACGGCAAGGCTATCACCAGAATTCCATCCACAGCCATGAATGTTATTAAGGAGCCGAATTGAGCCCGAAACACTATAAAGATAGGTGTTGAATAATTAAATGACTCAATTACTTAGGAACCACACTTAGCGTAACTCCAGTACTGCAATTGTAAACAGAGTTGACCTTGAGAGCAGATGAGAGGAGGTGGGGTAGTAGACCACTTCTGCGGCAGCCATCTTGACTAGCCAGCTGGAACGAATTTTATTGCCTGCTGAGGGGAGAGAAGGTCGGTCGACCAGTCCCTTGTAAATTAGAGTCATAGTAGGACACTGAAGAATCTCGATATTTCAATATGCAATTAAGATATGATTATTATGATGATGCCAATTGAATTGAATGGTGTGTTGCAACACACATACGTTGTTGGATCATAGAAATCAGATAATATTTGGCTCAGTTATTCTCTGAGGAGGAAAACTGAACAAAAATAATGTAGGCATCTTCTTTTAGAATGCATTTTGCCAGTTCACGCTAATTTATGCAGACGGGTATGTGATTTCCCAGAACATGACACATTTGTAACGATATAAGCCCGACAAGACCCAGAAAAATCGTTGTATGGTGAAACTATAAAATATTCTATCCATGTTTATTTTGGAAGGGATAAGTACCACTTTTCTTAAAGCGTTCATATTGATGGAAAGAAGGAAGATGATTCACACGACACAACAAATATTTGTTAATGAATGCAGAAAATAATGAATTTATTCTAATCAAAGTAATGCCATAAGAAACGGAGTAATGTTTATTAATGTCATTTAGATGTGATATGTGATTTTTGTGTTATGATACTCCAGTTAACTAAAATTGTGTCACATGATGAACACTATGGAAACCCATGGAAGTCTGAAAGTATCATTGACAGGATGCTAGAATTAGATTTGAGTGCAGTGTAGCACTACTTTAAGAAGAAAACTCACAGAATAACCCTATTTTTATTTGTGGGAATTAAATATAATTTGTCCGTTATTTGTATTTGTTGTATAGCCATGATTTTATACCAGTAAATATTTTATTTTAGGAATATGTTGTGTATTTCATGTAGAGTAGTTACCTGGTAGACTCAAATCCTGAGCATGTGGTCGTATGGTGGGCAGGAACGTCCCATACCTCGAAAGACCGTGAGTTAGCTGGGATACGAACACATGGTCCACATGATGACAGTTGGGTACAGTAGATAGTGTCAAGTCTTAGTTATGCTAAACTCGGTTGACAGTGCTGTGTGAGCAGTTGAGTAACTAACGGGATTTTAAGTAATGATCCTCATTTTCAATACCATTAGTGCAGAGCGCAACTGGAATCCAGTCGGCCGTGTCTCGACTTGAGCTATGTTTCCATGGAAACTATCTGCCTTGCCATTCCTTCATGAGTATATTTTATGATTTGATTAGCCTGTGCTTGAGTGCAAAAGGGCCAAAATCAGGAGAATGAGAAAGACTATCGAAAATTCATGTAGCCAGCGGTTCCTTCTGGGTCCTAAACTATGTGTATTCAAAATTTGGTTGAGATTGGTGGAACGGTGTAGATTTGTATACGGAACCAACCCACATACATACATACATACATACATACATACATACATACATACAGACTTTCACTTTTATATATTAGATAAGATGAATCAGAATTAGATCCCAATAAGCAACTGGTTGCTCTAAGCTAGCAAGTGCGCGAGTATGGAGTTCTGTAGTGTCGATGAGGTTACGAAGCGATGCGACATTATCAACTTGAACAATGGGTAAATTAAGTAAGCCCTGTACATGACGCTGAGTTTTTAAACGAGTATTGCCAAAACGATCCTTCAGAAGTTCCAAGGCTATTTCATAATTTTCATTCGTCAGACCAAGCGCTTGAATAAGCTTAAGTGCATTACCTTGAACTGTTGTTGTTTGAGTCTTCAGTCTTTTGACTGGTTTGATGCAGCCCTCCAATTCCCCCTGTCCTGAGCTAATCGTTTCATTTCTACATAGCTACCACACCCTACATCCGAGGCAATCTGTTTAACATATTCTAACCTTGGTCTACCCCTACAGTTCTTATCCTCGACCCTTCCTTCCATAACTAAGCTTGCTATTCCTGGGTGTCTTAGTATGTGTCCTACCAACCTATCTCTTCTCTTCATTAGCAGTCGCCAGAAACATCTCTCCTCTCCCACTCGCCTTAATACCTCTTCGTTTGTAACCCTATCTACCCATCTGATCTTCATCATTCTCCTGTAACACCACATTTCAAATGCTTCAATTCTCCTCTTTTCTGCTGCACCAATAGTCCAAGTTTCACTTCCATAGAGCGTCACGCTCCAGACAAAGGCTTTCAAAAATGACTTCCTAATACCTAAATCTATATTCGATGTCAACAGATTCCTTTTTTGTAGAAAGGCTTTCCTTGCCTGAGCCAACCTACTTTTTATATCCTCTTTGCTTCGTCCATCACTGGTTATTCTGCTTCCAAAGTAACAGAAGTCTCCTACTTCCTTCAGCTTTTCACCGGCCAATTTGATCTCCGTAGAGGTTTCTGATTTATTTCGGCTGCATTCCAGTATTTTTGTTTTACATTTATTAATTTTCATCATGAATTCCTTCCGAAAGACGGAATCCATACCATTCAAAAACTCATTCAAATCCTCAGGCTTGTCGGCCAAGATGACGATGTCATCAGCAAATCTCAGAGTAGAAATTATTTCTCCTTGAATCTTCACTCCCACTTTAAATTTTTCTCCAATTTCCTTCATTGCTTGTTCAATGTAAAGATTGAAAAGTATGGGTGATACGTTGCAGCCTTGCCTTACACCTTTCTGAATACCAGCTTCTCTCTCATGTCCTTCAGCTCGAATGACCGCTGTCTGGTTTCTGTATAGATTGTATATCACCCTCCTATCCCTGTACTTTATTCCAATAGATTTCAAAATGTCAAACAATTTAGTCCAATCAACGTTATCAAAAGCCTTTTCTAAGTCTACAAATGCCATGAACGTTCTCTTATCATTCCTTATTCTACCTTCCAAAATCAGCCTAAGACTTAGTACAGCTTCCCTTGTTCCTACATTTCTCCTGAAACCAAACTGGTCTTCACCCAACTCCCTTTCTATCTGGCTTTCAATCCTCTTGTAAATTATTCTAGACAGGATCTTTGAAGCATGAGTAATCAAGCTGATTGTACGGTAATCTTCACATCTGTCAGCTCCCACTTTCTTTGGTATAGGGATGATAACATTCTTCTTGAAATCAGGGGGTACCTCCCCTGTCTCATAAATCCTACACACCAAGTGAAATAACCTGATCAGACCTTCATCTCCTATGCAGCGTAGCAACTCAATCGGTATATCATCTATGCCTGGTGCTTTATTCCTGTCTAAGTCCTCTAATGCTCTGTCAAATTCTGATCTCAATATTAAATCTCCTTTTGCATCCTCATCAATTTCCTCCTCCCTTTCCATTACATGATTCTCGATCTCCTTTCCCTTATACAAGCACTCTATGTAAGCTTTCCATCTCTCAACCTTTTCTTCCCTATCTGTTAGAGGCTTTCCATTTGTGTCCCTAATATTACAGCACTTAGTCTTCTTTTCCCCAAAAGTATTCTTAATCCTTCGATAAGCTGTGTCTACTCTCCCTAATTTCAGACAATTTTCTATACCTGCACATTTCTCTTTCAACCATTCTTCTTTCGCTTCCTTGCACTTCTTGTTAACCTCATTTCTCAGACGTCTGTATTCTGCTTTCCCCTTCTCATCTCTTAGATTCTTGTGTTTCCGCCTTTCATCCATCAATTCTAGTATATCCTGAGTGATCCACGGTTTTCTACCTATTCTTTCTTTCCTACCAATGTTTTCTTCTGCGGATTTTGTTATTTCATTCTTCAAAAGTGCCCATTCGTCTGCAATTGAAGTTTGTTAAGGGGTTTTGATTAGTCCTTCCTTTATACTCTTCTTGAATCTTTCGTTTACATCCTTTACTTTCAGTCTGTCTATTGCCCACCTTTTTGGCTTTTGACTTTTCTTCAGTTTCTTCAACTTTAATCTGCATTTCATTACAACCAGATTGTGGTCAGAGTTTATGAACTGACACCCGCAAATAGTGAAACTTTTGTATGACAGGAAGGGAATCATTTTCATGAACCAATGAATTGAATAATTCAAAAAAAATGGTTCCCATGAGGCTTCATCCCCGCCAAATTTGGGAAGTTCTATTTTTGGAAGTACAACACGGGAAGGAAAAGAAGCAGATTCTGTAGTAGTTTGCTCCCTCTTCTCCTGCAATGTTAACCTTCTTAAGAGTTTCTTTGCCTCTGCAAAACCCTTATAATATAAATTTTCCACATCACAACGATCACTTTGCTGGTCGGGGTACTGTAGCTCTATGGTACTTTGAACTTCGTCATACTTATCAAAGGCCTGTTCATAGCTTTTCAGCCTTTGAGAAATTATATCAATGTTACGTTCCGTTTCCTGAAGCTCATGCAAGAAAGTGCGAAAACGCGTTAACTTGCCTTTGACAGAAGCTCTGGCATTACTGAGTTCCTCGTCAATCGGCATTATGAAAGTTTGTTATGCACTCACGACTATACTGTGAGCAGTTACACTTTGCTTCGGAAGAAGTTGACAGCTCGCCAGGAAAGAGAGTGCGGCCTCCCCACTGTGAAATGCAGACCTGCTGTTTTCCTGCCCTCTCACCGCCAACCATGCACCCCCGAGCTGAAACATTCGAAACAGATTAGAAAATACAATTTTTGAAATGTCAACACACTCAATGTTTAGTATGGCACTTGACTTTAAATTAGTTCTAATATTAATTAATTTAAAGATATTATTAAACAGAATGTTTACAAGCATTCCCGGCGTTTCTGCACCATATGGCTATGTGGAAAACCACCCAAAGTTCGTCCGCATAAATGGGAGAACGCAACAGGCTCAAGACCTGGACCAAATAACTTCTGTGAGAGGAGTTTAGACTGAAAATGATTGGGCTGAGGGAATGCGACTGATTCTTTCACTGCCTTACTGAACATTTGAGTAAATACAATGATTTATTTCTGTTATAATTCATAAATAAATGGATAAACAAACTTTGATTTATAAGGTTAATTATGTTGGCCCACCTGGGGCAATTACAAAAGTTCATTGGGTTTCAATTATGTTGGCACAATCATGTGCTACAAAACAAAAGTTCATTTGGCGTGCTGCATACAACAGCATTATAATTATTACACTTGCACTTGCTAGCAACCAACAATTAAAAGTAAGAAGAATGACTGTTAAAACAATAATAAAAATACACAAACTTAACTTTCAATGATGACTAGAACTTGCATGGAGACTGCCGTGTCCGACACTTCCTGGATTGAGCGGAAGAGACTTCAAATTTGAAGCACTAACATTTTTGATGACCAACATCCGGTGAATAAAATAGTTAAACGATGTTCTTCTTCTTCAGCGTTGTAATTTTGTTGATAGCCTTAGATGTGATGTTTCAGTAATGCCTGACATCATGACATTTGTTGCCTGTGAGTCTGAGTAACTTTTGGCAGTTGAAGTGAAGTTGCAAGCTGCACTCTCTCTTAAGTGCAGAAGATTCCAATTGTAGCGTTGCGGGTTAGCTTCCACCATGAATGTAGCTAGGGCCTAGGCTGAGAATGCTCCATCACAGGATGCAGCGTGCTGGAGAAGAAGCCCGTAGAATGTTGAAGAAAGGAATGCCAATGGAGGTCAAAACGCCGCCACTTAAATACTGATACCAGAGAACCATCTGGAAGCCTCTAGGCTGGCGAGCGATGATTGGCCAGGGCGTAGCTGACGTCAGCCCGGCCGGAAGGCAGGCAGCAAGGCTTTACACCTTGCAGTGGTTCACCCTGCCTTGCACCTGTCAGGTGCTTTGCTTGACACAGCCTGAGAGTAGTGAGTGAACGAAGGCTGGAGGAGCGTGACCTTAAACAACGCTAAGGTAAGGATCTTAGAAATAAAGCACTAACAATGAACAATATAAATTAAAAGAAACAAATACATAAGTAAATAGTGCTCGTTCGGTGGGCTCGGAAACTATGCATTTGACTAGCAAATGCGACAACACAAAGCTCGTGAAACATCACGAAAGGGATCAACATATATATTGCTAAGTAAGGATTACAGTAGAATTCAAGCTACAGTAATGAGATTTATTAGGACTATGAACCAAAGTACTAGGAGACAGAAGATCAGAAATGAGGTACACAGAGCAACAGCTGGCATCAGGGACCCTGTCATCAACTTTCTGGGGGAAACGCAGACTTCAGTGGTATGGCCATGTAATGACGAAGGATAGCTCTAAAACAGCTAAGAAGTACTTCAAACTGGATGTCAGAGGGAAGAGACCAAGAGGAAGACCAAGGAGACGATGGATATAGACAGTTCGATCAGAGGTGGGGAAGAATGGTTTTAACTGGGAGGATAGCTTGCCACGGTGGGTGAGTGGTTATCGTGTCGGTCGACCAACCCCAAGCTGGCAGGTTCGCTCCTGGCCGTGGTAAGTGATTTTTGAAAGGCGACAAAAATCATGACTTGCATGTCATACGATGTTGGCTTGTTAAAGAACCCATTTGCATTCAGTAGGCCGCGTTCATAATGGCAAAATTAATCTCGGGATTTTCCGCCAACACAAATTTCCTCCATTCTCTACTAGAGAGCGCTATAGTGCCAAGGAGCTTAGGTATCTAACCTTCTTGACTTTCATAGCGTTCCAAGGAACGACGAAATTCGACATGCAAGTTGCCCTCTGGGCGCAAATAACAAAGTTTGCACCCGGCACCCGAGGCCATACGATATTATTATTATTATTATTATTATTAATTCATTGATTCAATTTCGCTAATTGGCCAACTATGGACCATGATACGTCGAATTTTACATTCTGGCATTTGCTCATATTTCGCTTGATCCACATTGTCTTCATGAGCTCACTGTGTTTAGCACGACGTTCTTCTGTACATTTCGCACCTGTTGTCCGTTTTTCGTCCCGGAAAGTCCCAAAGGTCTTGATGGCTGCTCTATAAAGATTTCGGTCTCGTGCAACTTCTGCTCGTATCCCCATTTCTTTCAGATCTTTCTGGACGTTAACATACCATGGCATTGTAGTTTTTGGTTTTGCGTCGTATATACTGAAGATACGTTTCGTCCATCGGGAGTCGATCATCCGTCGTATATGACCGTAGAAGCAAACTCTGCGTTTTCGCATTGTGTCTGTGATCTTCTCTATCCTCGAGTATATTTCTTGCCTGGATTTTCTGATGTAGACGCCATTTTTGTACTGGGCCAAGTATGATGTGTAGGATCTTTCTTTCTTTCTTTCTTTCTTTCTTTCTTTCTTTCTTTCTTTTCTCTCTAACTTCGCGAGCAAACATTTCTCGGATAGGATAAGGCATTCAGATGCATATAGCGGTACTGATTTGATGACAGTATTGTAGTGACGAATGTTTGTGTTCATAGAAAGGCACTATTTGTTATATATGTTGCGGGTGGTTTGGAAAGCGACTTCCATTTTCTTGATTCTTGCTTCTATTGCTTCCTTGTCAAGGCCATTTTTCTGGATCCATTCCCCAAGATATTTAAATTTATTAACACGGTTTATCGTTCCATATTTGGTGTTTAGTTGTGCTGTATCATCCTTGATGTTCGACATTACTTCTGTCTTTTGAAAGGAAATTTGTAATCCTGTTGTAAAGGACTCCTTCTTTTAACTTCTGTCGCCAATTCTGTATTAGCCTACCTTTTCAAGTACGCAGTTGAACAACAGAGGTGACAGGCTAACTCCCTGTCGAACGCCTGTCTTGATTTCAAAGGGTTGAGAGATACATCCTTGGAATTTGACTTTGGATGTGGTATTAATTAGGGTTGCCCTTATTATCGCCAGCAGTTTCTCATCGACTCCCATTTCTGCAAGTATGTTAATCAACACATCACGATCGATGCAGTCGTACGCTTTCCTAAAGTCTACAAATGTCGATACATATGTTCAACACATAGTACCTAATTGTGGTTTTTATTTTGTTCTGCAGTCGATCGGCCTTTCCTAAAACCCCCTTCTTATTCCCCGAGTTTGTGTTCAACTTGCTGTTCCAGTCTTTCAAGGATGGAAAGTGACAGGATCTTGCAAGCTACTGACAGAAGAGAAATACCACGGTAGTTGTTCACATCTCTTATATTTCCTTTCTTGTGTAAAGGATGGATCAAACCTAACTTCCAGTCCTCTGCGAGTTGTTCTGTCTCCCATATATCTACAATGGTTTGGTGTAGGATGCCAATTGCTTCTTCTGGGGCATGTTTCCACAGTTCTGCAATCATCGAGTCTTCACCAGGAGCCTTGTTATTTTTCAACCTCTTATTATTATTATTATTATTACTGGGACAATGTCCAAGAACAAATGATGTACCAAGATCGGGCAGGATGGAGAGCGCTTGTTTGCCACATCCGGGAAACTGGAGATGGAAAATGATGATGATGATGAGGATATATGAAAATAGGCTGTATAGCTCTTCACGGAACTACTTGTTGATATTGTATTCGAAGGAAGTTAACCGTTACTTGTTATGTAACCTTAGCCACACTTGGTAAAATGTGAAATACACACTACTCCTGGACCGATTACCATGGTGTTCCGCACCTTAAAACAATAATAACTAATTAATTAATAGAATTCAATGCTGATACTGTACCGTACTCTATTTTGACTAGAAGTTCCGTAACGAACTAAAGAGCCTACTTTTCTTAAAATTTAAGATTC
Source organism: Meconema thalassinum (assembly GCA_946902985.2). Lineage (NCBI taxonomy): Eukaryota > Metazoa > Arthropoda > Insecta > Orthoptera > Tettigoniidae > Meconema > Meconema thalassinum. Next base: position 540,017,187 of record OX336392.1, read on the forward strand.
ATGCCAAAGATTAATCTATATGGATCTATAGATCCGGCATATACAACATTAGAAATCGTTTCCAACACGGCCTTTAGGGATTTACAGACAGCAGTTACAAGAATATTGTGGATCAACAACCAACTACACGGGGCACTCACCTTTACTTACCTCTCGGGGACTGGGAATTCAGCTTCGCCTACATTACATCCACAATACTCTGCTCCTTATATTTAAAATGAATCACACTCCAACAACAATGGAAAACAATCTGAACAAAATTTATTAACAATAGGGTAAACTAATCTACTATAAACAAAATAACAATAAACGAATTTAACAATAGACATTACAATTAAAAACACGCAATCATTCACACCTCCTTTCAACTCTACATCTTACTACAATGCTCTATTAAAAATTATGAGTATAAAATCTTGGCTTGTTCTAGGCCTACACTGCGTAAAAATAAAAATGTTTAATGACGTCTCTTAATGGCATTCCAGACACATGGTTTCATTCACAAGCCTGCGTTTGCAGAACGCACGTGTAGTAACGTTGTTTCATCAATGAAACACCGGCACCAAGCCGTACTCGAAACTGGTTTATACAATAAATACAAGGCTGTGAGTCTACAAATGTTAATATTATGTCATCGCTCTCCAATGCTAACGGTGAATCATTCTCGCTAGCCCACAGAGACTGCTTGTGTGTGCATTTATAAAACACGTAAAAATTAACATTTATATCTTACAAAAGTTCACATAACTACTTTGTTTCTTAAACAATCATTCTAAAAATTTTTATACACTCTTTCATTCGCACTCCGCAATTGTTCTAGACCAGTTCGGTTCCACATATACTCTTAACAATGAACAATCTTTCATACCCAAAAACATCCGCTCATAAACACATACTGTTCCAAAACAATTGATTAATGAATCCTACTAAATTATTTAACTAATTAAATCATTTCCACAAAAATTATTTACATGTAATATGTTTATAATAATATCCATTATCTAGTGTTGCTAAAGCGACACTTTCGAGATTCTAACTTCTCGGTTACAATATAAATCTTAACTAAATATATACACTGGTTTTTCACATAACCATACTTCTCTAACGTTCTGTAGTTTTAATATACTGCTTACACATCGTCTTATATAGGTTTCATTACAATATCGGTATAATACAGTCGACTAATTAAGGTAAACTGTACGTAATTAGATAACTTCGGGTTTAATAAAATTTAATAATTGTATTATAGATGTGAGTAGACAATCTTTCTCAAGATGCATTTCCGCGGAAACCCTCATGTTAACACAGCTAAATCGTTAATTCACAAGAACTGGACTACTTGTATACACCGGCTCTTATCATGATACATGCCTTTTTATCAAAGAACAACAATACTTGGACTTCCTTAAAATGCGGAATTCCCTCGCACGAGCATTCCATAGCTCTACAAATCCTCATATAACAGTATATATGGCATAAACAATTACCGTCTACTATGTTAAACAATAACCAAAAGGGATTAATTGTTATTAACATATCTTATGTAGGAACTTCTCTCAAATAATGGCATTACCCGCAGTATCATTGCACATAACTACTGGACTACAATTATACATGCGTAAGTTCTTCAAACGAATCTTCCAATTGTAATGAACGAAATTAGACAGTCGTGATTAACCTCCCAAAGTTTACTCCACAACAAGATAATTAACTGTTAACTCGTCTGTCGCAAATATATGTAATAAAAATAATACTTCTGTCTCATCTCACTTGTCAAGCTATAAATTGTTTATCGTTGTAATATCATGTCCACAAATCACGTGATGTTACACAAATAGGATAAAATAACACACATGTTATTTATAATGTCAGATAGAATTCAATCTTGACCGGGATAAACTAGCTTTGAATTCCTAGCCAAAGATTTGAATAATCTTCTATCAAAAGGTATTTCTTCTAACATATTAAATGAACAAAGCTCTTAGCTTTACAAATAATAAGAAAGGTTTGTCAATGTCGAAATGTTTTTCCACTCTACACAAAGAATGTTCATAGAAATTAAGACTTCGGTCTTATCAAACGACTAGTATTTCTTAGATCGTCGATAGTTTACGTACAATAATGATATACAATATCATTCGATGTTTCTTCTTTTCTTGAAGTTATATGTCGTTACATTAAAGTGCTCAAATTAAATTTAATAAGAATTTAATTTGAAGCTATGACACAATGTCCGAATACTTGGTTTAAATGAAATTATTAAAATTCGAGAGTCGAAACGACTAGTCTCCTATGAGGCAATATGATTCCTCAAACAAAAATTTTAATGTCAGTTCCACAACTGATCCGTTGAATAAAATTGAAAAATAGATGAAATGCAATCATCTTCTAAATAATCTTGAAGCATAAAAAAACTCAACACACATCTGAAGTGTAATAGTACATTATGCAACGAGCCTATAATGGCTATAATTAAGACACGAGTATTTTTTATAAAACGAGCGTATGCGAGTTTTATAATTTCCATACGAGTGTCTTAATTACCATTATAGGCGAGTTGCATACGACTGTTTATGTTCGACGATAATTATAATTTTATTATATGTTTTAACATAAATATTCATAAATATCTGTTGAGAGTCAGCCACAAGAATTTTGTTATCGGAGAGCGAGCGCGAGACATCTCTCTGTCTTTCAAGATCTTTGACGCATGCGCTCTGTGTCCTTGCAATGACATATGCAAGCCATATGTTTACATCTGCCGTCCCTCAGTAATATTGTCACCGGAGTCGTTTGAATGCGCTGTGTAGAAATTAGCGTTGGTGATTTTAAGGTACAGTGCTATTTCTTGTTTCATATTCGCCAGTTTATTTACGCGAACATATGGACGGTGCGTATTCCATGCCGATAATTTATTATAGTTCGATGTTGTGTTTATGTCCGACATGTTGGATTTTGAGCGCATGCACGAAGGTATCGTTACCTAATTGGTCAATGAACGAGCTCTGATTGGCTGGAGAAACTGTATCATAATGAAAATAAGTGTTATAATGACCATCATTATGACACCGTTTTCTGACACATAATAGTGAGGGTCGAACATAAAATACATAAAAGCACTGAAATACATGAAATGTGAAAATATAGAAAAATATGGAATAAGATAGCCAAAAATATAGAATAAGATCGCTGAGAATATGGAATAAGATCGCCGAAAATATGGAATAAGATCGCTGGGAATATGGAATAAGATCGCCGAAAATATGGAATAAGATCGCTGGCTCAGAATGTTACTAATCAAGCTCTATATAACAATTGAGATACACTAATACCTTATTTGGGCGAAAACTTGAAGATCTATGTAAGTATTCCCACAATACTTTAGATGTTTCCTCAGTCCAAGACACTGATATGGATCTGCATTCGAACCTCGGATCTGCGACCTCAGAGATAAGAAACGTCTCTCTCTGGAATTCACCAACATTCGCCTGGGCTCGAACGACATCCTTCTGGCAAATTCTTCTGTGTTGCTGTGCTACCTTTCCCTAACATCTTGACACATCTCTTCTGTAAAGTCTCCATTCTCCGTCGTAAATATGTATCAGCTTCATCATTGGAATATAATTATGGAAATATTCATATAAATAGAGAATGAAATGTTTCCATTGCTGATTGATGTTATATTAGTGTTCGTCGACTGACGAAAATGCACAAGATGGACCGTACACTACGTCTGCATTCAAGAATACGTTGTCTAACGAAGCTCCATCGTTGTATCTTAACTCCTGTTATCGAATATGTCTCTGGCGCATGACTATCTAGTTCATCATATCAACAATGTTAATTATGCTGAATGATAATGTTTGAAGAATAGTAATAGTCATTCTGTTAATGTTTATGTGGTGCGCCAATATTAAAAGTTCTCCGCCACTGTTCACTTGAACTGCGTTCGCCAACTTCACGTTGCAATTTATAATGATATTCAGCTTTATTTCCAACACATTTGGAAATCTAACTTGACAGGCTGATATTGTCGAAACGGTGAATATTATAACGCTCGACTTTTCACAATATAAAGCAAGCGACCTGTTCTTTATATGTATATGCTTATTTAACTTCAGATCTAAATTATATATGAGATATAATCAATACAATGTTCCTCGCAACTTCACGTACAGGGTGGCGCACGAAATGTCATACATCGAAAATGGTTTATAAAATGTGTAAATCTGGGCTCACAACCATGTCCTTTCGTAAACAAAAACCTTATTTCATTATATTGCGCCAATCTTTTACAATGACACAGTCAACAGTGTGCGTTACATGGACATGTTGCAAAACAATATCCTTCCACAACTCTTTGCATCACGACTACCAATAGAGGCACAATGGTTCATGATAGATGGAGCTTGGCTGCACACAGAAAATGTTGTTCTGGACTTCCTGCATGACCATTTCGGGCCCCGTGTGATATTCCGTCGATATACCGAACGTTTTCAGAGCTGCTCATTCTGGCCAGCACATAGCCCCGATCTTAATCCCTATGACTTCTTCCTGTGGCGATATTTGAAGGAGACAATCTACCGCCAGAAACCAGAAGATGTACTGCGATTACAAGCGGCCATTGTGACTTTCTTCCGAGGGTTGAGTGTCGTAGAGTGGTCACAAACATGCAGGTTCGTCTCGTAGCTGTTGTACGCCGAGAAGGTGGGCATCTTGAACATGTCCTGCATACTGACTAATCATGCACATTTCAGAGAAAGTTGTAATGCTATTTTTGGTTAATTATGTTGTATATTAAATATTCTACTAACAATTTTCAGTGTATGACATTTCGTGCGCCACCCTGTAGAATGGAAGTGCGGTGATCTCTAACGTTCCACCTAGCTATCCTCGCGTCTCCACAAGTCGACAGTCGTCGCACTCGGACTAAGCCTTGGGATCTCCGTTAACCCAGTAAAAACACTTCCTCCCTCTTCAAAGTCTGCTAGAATAAGAACATCGATCCTTGGATCTCCCCCTCCAAGTCGAATTTTTGGCGGCCATACCAATCTCCCACCATAATTTTAGCGCGTAGATTACCAATGCTTATTACTGCGTAGATTAACCGATCTGCGGTTTTTAGCCTACTTTTCACATTTTGCAAAAATGAGGAAAAAGTAGTCTTATGAGATCGGGCAAATGTGTGTCTGTCTGTCTGTCTGTCCTTCTGTCTGTCTGTCCTTCTGTCTGTCTGGCTGTGTGTGTGTCCCCCCCTATCAACTCCTAAACGGCTGCAGCAATCAAAACCAAATTTAGTATGAGTAAAGATGTGCACCGGAATATCTCACGTCCATATTTGAAAATGATGTCAGTACTACCAACTGCTGAAAAAACGCACTAGACATTTGAGCTCCATGTTGGATATCTTGCAAGGTATACATGGGAGCTATTCCAAAATTGGCACACATGTAGATAATACTATTTCAGTTTAATTTCCAGGAGGCCAACCATGAAAGTGTTACCAAAATAATTTTAAGCCTCCTGATAGGTCCAATGTTTAAATGCATATAACTTCTACACTAACAATTAGATTTCAACCAAGTTTTGTATGTATTATCTGTACATAAACGGATATGATTAGGCGTATTCTTACGAGCCACCAGGGCTGCCAACTGTTAATAATTGCTCTCTCTATTTTTTTAAAATCCAAATACCAATATATCAGAAAGTATGCAAGCCAACAGCTTTAAACTATGCACACGTATATTCTGACATTTTAGATTAATTTGGAGTAACTTATATACGTCAGTCCTACCAACATGATTATAAGCCTTCTGATAGTACCAATTCTTAAATACATGTAACTTCTGTACTATCAGTTGGATTTCAACCAAATTGCGTATGTGCTATGTGTACCATAACAGATATGACTATAAGTATTGTTAAGAGCAATCAGGGCTGCCAACTGTTAATAAATGCTGTCTATATTTTTTACCCTAATATCAATATATCAGAAAGTATGCAAGCCAACAGCTCTATACTTTGCACACGTATAGCACCTGACATTCTAGATTAATTTGGAGTAATTAATACAATGCAGTGCTGCCAACATGATTCTATGCCTGCTGATATATCCAATTTTAAAATACATGTAACTTCTATACTAACAAAATTGGCACAACAAGATATCATAATATTTCAGATTATTTCTGACCAGCACACGCATGGTATTGTTGGCAACATGCTTTTACGCGTGCTGATAGATCCAGTGTCTAACTGCATGTAACGTCCATTGGACTTCAACCAAATTTTGTATTCTGTACCTAAAGAGATGGAACAAAGAATATATTCAGTCACCAGGACTGCCAACTGTAGTGCTCTATTAGGCTACATCATACCAGGTATATTTTGAACTAATTAGATATTTCGATATTACCAACTTAATTTCGTCATTATTCTAGATAGGTTCATTTACTGTAGAATAATCATTGGCATGAAAAGTAGGCTGTATAGTTCTTCACGGAACTTCTTGTTAAAGTATCAGACATAATTTCTCTTCATTACCAAATAAGAAAATCTTCTACTGAGGGCCTAACTATATAATTTCATCATATTGTGTAATTACAGTTGATCCCGTCTTCAATAAGACCTGTTCTCATTGGCTCTGGGCTGGGATCCAATAGCATAATTTATAACAATATTTGTAATATTAATTTCCAAACTCGCTGTTGCTATGCTAAATATAGCCTCCTAGAAGCGTCCAGTGTGCAACATATCACGTGATCGGGCTCTCCCACAGTCTCGAGCTTGTAACACTACACTCTTGTGTCACACTTCCAGAAATTATATTTACTAGTTAAATTTTATCATGGGGGACGGAAAATACTCTAATTTTGTCCCTAAATAATTCAATTTACGGGGGCAGTACCTGGCATAATGTAGCCTAATAGAGAACTACAGTTGGCAGCCCTGGTGACTGAATATATTCTTAGTTCCATCTCTTAAGGTAGAGAATACAAAATTTGGTTGAAGTCCAATGGATAGCATGGACATTACATGCAGTTAAACATTGGATTTAACAGTGAGCGTAAAATCATGTTGGCAACAATGACATACATGTATTGGTCAGAAATAATCTGAAATAATATGATCTATTGTTGTGTCAATTTTGAATGAAATCCATTAGTTAGTATAGAAGTTACATGCATTTTAATATTGGACCTTTCAGCAGGCTTAGAATCATGTTGGCAGCACTGGCGTAGGCCTATATTAGTTACTCCAAAATAATCTAGAATGCCAGGAACTATACGTGTGCAAAGTATAGAGCTATTGGCTTGCATACTTAGTGATATATTGATATTAGGGTAACAAAAATAAAGACAGTATTTATTAACAGTTGGCAGCCCTGGTCACTCTTAAGAATCGGCATAGTCATATCTGTTATGGTAGACATAGCACACACAAAATTTGGTTGAAATCCAAATGATAGTATAGAAGTTACATGTATTTAAAGTTGGACCTCTCAGCAGGCTTTGAATCATGTTGGTAGCACTGACGTATATAAGTTACTCCAAATTATTATAGGATGTCAGGTACTATACGTGTGCATAGTTTAATGCTGTCGACTTGCATACTTTCTGATATATGGGTATTTGGATTTTAAAAAATTGAGAGCATTTATTAACATTTGGCAGCCCTGGTGGCTCTCAAGAATACGCTCAGTCATATCTGTTTATGTACATATAGCACATACGAAATTTGGTTGACATCCAATTGATAGTGTAGAAGTTATATGCATTTAAAATTTGGACCTATCAGCAGGCTTATAATCATTTTGGCAACACTGCCATGTATGGCCTCCTGGAAATTAAACTGCAATATTTTTTATCTATACGTGTGCCAATTTTGAAATAGCTCCCATTCATACCTTCCAAGATATCCAACATGGAGCTCAAATTTCAATTGTGATTTTTCAGCAGTTGGTAGCACTGACATCATTTTCAAATATGGCCGTGAGATATTCAGGTATAGGTCTTTACTCCTACCAAATTTTGTTTCGATTGCTGCAGCCGTTTAGGAGTCGATAGGGGGGAACCAGACACACACACACACAGACAGACAGAAGGACAGACAGACAGACATACACACACACACACACACACACATTTGCCCGATCTCATAAGTCTACTTTTTCCTCGTTTTTGCAAAATGTGAAAATTAGGCTAAAAATACCGGTAGGCTACTTGTTTGATTTCTGTTTCCACCTCTTACGTCCCGTAGCGAGCGGGCTGAGCCGTGCATGCGCTGGACAGCAAGAGCTGCTGCAGTGGGGAAATGTTATCAGTTTGGATGCAGGCACAGGGGTTGTCTGTCGCAGACGTAGAGCCCTGTCCAATTGTCGCGCGCACGCTGTATTGTACCGCGTGATTTTTTGGTGAAATTTCAAGCTGTGATTGTGTTATTGTGAAGTTGAGTTTAAACTCGGTATTCTAGTGAGTTCATCAGAAATATTCGAAGCCGCGTATCTTTAGTGAATACAGTATAGTGTTATTTTTCTGTGTACATTACGACGTTTATTAAAAGTGTCAATTTCATGTGAAGTGTTGCCAAATAAGAAGGAAGCATCATGCTGTATTCTACGGCTGTGGAGTTGCTGATCATGTGCTTCATCCTGAATACTGCCACCTCCAAAGCAAATACAGGTCAGTCAGTCTCCAGAATACTCCTAGTCCAGAGAAATATAGTGAAGTAATACTTACCTTTTGACAGGGAGTGCTTCTGAACCAGAACACAATAATATAGTCTATATAGCCTGTATATTATATTTACGCACTTATTACTCCGTTTCCACGGGGCCGGTGACAGTAGGTTTTACGGCTGGATCCCCATTTGATGCCATCTTCAGGACACCAATGGAAATGAATGGAATAGGGTAATGAATTGCAAGGAAAGTGGCGTGGCCTATTACAAGGCCCAGCATTTGGCTGGAATTGCCACCTTGGAAAACTACTTTAACCCTTCATAGGGCAACATTATTTTTAGCCTACTTTTCACATTTTGCAAAAATGAGGAAAAAGTAGACTTATGAGATCGGGCAAATGTGTGTCTGTCTGTCTGTCCTTCTGTCTGTCTGTCTGTCTGTCTGGCTGTCTGGCTGTGTGTGTGTCCCCCTATCAACTCCTAAACGGCTGCAGCAAACGAAACAAAATTTGGTAGGAGTAAACACCTATACCTGAATATCTCACGGCCATATTTGAAAATGATGTCAGTGCTACCAACTGCTGAAAAAACGCATTTAAAATTTGAGCTCCATGTTGTATATCTTGGAAGGTATGAATCGGAGCTATTTCAAAATTGGCACACGTATAGATAATAATATTGCAGTGTAATTTCCCGGAGGTCATACATGGCAGTGTTGCCAAAATGATCATAAGCCTGGTGATAGGTCCAAATTTTAAATGCATACAACTTCTACACTATCAATTGGATTTCAACTAAATTTCGTATGTGCTATGTGTACATAAACTGATATGACTGAGCGTATTCTTAAGATCCACCAGGGCTGCCAACTGTTAATAAATGTTCTCAATTTGTTTTAATCCAAATATCCATATATCAGAAAGTATGCAAGCCGACAGCTTTAAACAATGCACACGTATAAGTACCTGACATCCTATATTAATTTGAAGTAACTTATATACGTCAGTGCTACCAACATGATTCTAAGCCTGCTGAGAGGTTCAACTTTAAATGCATGTAACTTCTATACTAACTAATAGATTTCATTCAAAATTGGCACAACAATAGATCATATTATTTCAGATTATTTCTGACCAATACAAGCATGGCATTGTTGCCAACATGATTTTACGCGCACTGTTAGATCCAATGTTTAACTGCATGTAACGTCCATGCTATAAATTGAAAAATAAAAATAAATATAAGTTATAAATATTAAAATTAGAGACACAAAAATAACAATTATACTATTTAATATAAATTAAAATGTAACATGAGTGTGTGTACTCTGAATGTCTGTCCCCCCCCCCCCCCTATCAATTCGAACACGGTGAACGCGAATTGAACGAAATTTGGCACAAAGGTAGCACTAGCAATGGACACCTCAGTGTCATGTTTTATATCGCCACCATCTTGACGGAAACTTAATGGCGACCACACAAATATTCAAAGCTTAAATCAAATTACGACTAACCTAATCATCCGATCTCTACCAAATTTTGCAACAACATACCTTTATGGGGGGAGCATCCTATGACCAAACTAATCGGTCATCAGCCTAATAGTTTGCGGATGGCGGCCATCTTTGTGTGAAAATCGATTCCCCCTATTAATTCGAACACGGTGAAACCGAATCGATCGAAATTTGGTACAGAGGTAGCACTAGCAAAGGGCACCTCAGTGTCATGTTTTATATCACCGCCATCTTGACGGAAACGTAATCGTGGCCACCCAAATGTTAAAAGCTAAAATGTAATTACGACCAACCTAATAATCTAGTGTCTACCAAATTTTGCAACAACAAATCTTTATGTGGGAAGCATATTCTGCCCAAACTGCAATATCATCAGCCCAATAGTTTGCAGATGGTGGCCAAGTATGTGTGAAAATCGATTCCCCCTATCAATTCAAACACGGTGAAACCGAATTGAACGAAATTTGGTACAGAGGTAGCACTAGCAAAGGGCACCTCAGTGTCATGTTTTATATCGCCGCCATCTTGACGGAAACGGAATGACGGCCACCCAAATGTTAAAAGCTTAAATCAAATTACGACCATCCTAATAATTTGATCTCTACCAGATTTTGCAACAACATGCCTTTTTGTGGAAAGCATCTTATGAATGACTACAAGGTCATCAGCCCAATAGTTGGCAAATAGCGGCCATGTATGTGTGCAAATCCATTCCCCATATCAATTCAAACACGGCGAAACCGAATTGAATGAAATTTTTTACAGAGGTAGCACTAGCAAAGGGCACCTCATATTCATGTTTAATATCCCTATAGCACGTTGTATTTCAACAAGCTACTACTACCAACATTCAATTATAATCCTTGAAAAGGACAAAGAGTTATAACAATACCCATGCATTTAGGAGAAAGTAGGCTATATGTTCTTTACTGAACATCTTGTTAACTCTGTGGAAATTCTGCCTGATTTCCATTCAAAATGTCGCCTCGTTGCGTAGCACTCCTGGCTGTCACCACGGAGGCCCGGGTTAGATTCTCGGCTCTGCCAAGAAATTCAATTCTGGTCTGGGGGCTGGAACGGGGTATACTCAGCCTCGTGAGGCAAAACTGAGAAGAGGCGGGTTCGATTCCCACCTCGGCCATCTTGAAAATGGTTTTCCGTGGTTTCCCACTTCTACTCCAGGCGAATGCCGGGATTGTTCGTAACTTTAGACCAAGGCCGCCTCCTTCCCAATCCTCATTTGAATTACAAATGGACACACAAAAACAGCCATCACAATAACACAGGTTATCATACACATTTCACACACACACACACACACACACACACACAAGTACACGGGACTACATGACCTCGGTGTCGCAAAGCCCCAACAACATCTATTCAAACTTACCGCAGCACAGACAGGCCGCACAATTGTTATCCCCCCCCCCCAGGGGCTCACATCTAGTGGGACGTAGGTTGACGACCACGGGGCCCCAGCTGAGTCCGGCATTGCTTCCACTTACTTGTGCCGGGCTCCTTTCCGTCTTCATTCCTGTCGACCTAACTTGGTCAACTCTTGTTCTCTTCCGACAGCGACGATATTAGGGTGTCCGAGGCCTAGGGAGTCTTTTCCTTTCCCGCCTTAATTGGCCCTTGTCTCATCTTTTCTGATATCCTCCTTCTGCGAGGGGTCAGCCTTTTTTTCTTTTCCTGTTATCTCCTACCATCTGCTCAAGGCCCTCAAGGAGGCAGGGTGTATGTAGCCCCACCATTTCTGGTACACTCTAGATAATGCTACACCCTCAGGGGCTCACGGCTCCTGAGCCGGGTCCGGTTTCTCCCTTTTGTCCCTTACCTGTGGGGCGGACCCTCTCCTCTTTCACTTCCCTATCTGCCTTTCATGGCTCTCCTTCCTTCCAAGTCCCTCAATCCGCATTCTTCGAGGGTTGAGGGCATTTATTTTCCTCCTGTCCTTGATTTGCTTTATTCTCCTTTTGTTTTCCATTTCTTCTTCCAGTATATAAGTTTACATTTCATTATCATTTTCACTATCACCCAAACCATTAGGGGTCGATAACCTAGATGTTAGGCCCCTTAAACCAACAATTATCATCATCATCATCATCAATTGTTATCAATGTTTGGAGCAACGTGCAGTAGGCTATGTCTACGAAAAGTCTTTCTCTGCATTGCGACTTACAAAATCACGGCATCGCGTTCTGATGTTTCTCAAACAATCGTACCGAACATTGAGCATATTGTAAATTAAAATGACAATCCACAGCCTGCTTCCAGTTGACCGACCGGGTCAGGGAATGGAATGAATAAAGCTCCCACCTAGCGGCGAGGATATGAACTGTGCCGGCTGCCGACGGTTGTCGCACTCCCCTGGGGTAATTAATTTATTTATTTATCGTATGGTGAATATATGTGCACTATATACAAAGAAAATGTGCACACACAAATTCATACAATCTCACAGTTCAAGGTCAAGATCCCTGACCCATTCGACTGCCTCAAATGATGCTTGATGGTCATCCATCAACGTTCCATGGAAAGCTTGGAGAGGGCAGTCAGTGACAATGCGATGGATTGCCTGTAAGGAGGCACGAGAGTCACAATCTGCAGAGTTAGACCAGCCCCATTTATGCGGTGAACACGCTATATGTCCTGTCCTCTGCGTATCCGATTTAAGATCCTCCTTTGGCGTCTGGGAAGATCAAATCCATGTAACTGTTCAAAAGGGTTCCCACCTAGATGTTTGTTGGTTACTGAAGAATGCTCCCACTGGACCTTCCAAGAGTCATTCACATTAAAGGAGGATCCTTCAAGGCTAACTGCTGTGCGGTTTCCTTGACTTCAAACGTTGGTGTACTATTCGTGCAATATCTTGATGAATAGACAAAGAGGGATTCTGCTGGATTTTCTTGCATGTTTTTAAGAGTGCCTCTGATCTTCTCAAGGCTGAAGGAGGAATATTGCAGAGGACAGGCAGCCAAAGTGTGTTCGTTCTCCGAATGAAAATGAAAATCCACAGCCTGCTTCCAGTCTCCGACCGGGTCAGGGAATGGAATGAATGAAGCCCCCCATCTAGCGGCAAGGATATGAACTGTGCCGGTTGCCGAGGCCTGACGCACTCCTCTGGGGTAATGATTAAATGAATGACAGGTGAAATGAAATGATAGTGGAGGGTGTTGCTGGAATGAAATTGTGACAGGGAAAACCGGAGTATCCGGAGAAAAGCCAGTCTGCCTCCCCTTTGTCCAGCACAAAACTCACATGGAGTGTCCGGAATTTGAACCACGGACCCAGCAGTGAGAGGCCGGCGTGCTGCCGCCTAAGCCACGGAGGCTCCCCATATTGTAAATATAAAAAGAAATTGAAAATGTGAATATAAACAAGAAGTTCCGTGACGAACTAAAGAGCCTACTTTTCTTAAAATTTAAAATTCATGCCAATGATTAATCTATATGGATCTATCTAGAATAATGGCGAAATTAATTTGGTAATATCGAAATTTCTAATTAGTTCGAAATACTGGATACCTGGCTAATGTAGCCTAATAGAGCACTACAGTTGGCAGCTCTGGTGTCTGAATATATTCTTAGTTCCATCTCTTAGGGTACAGAATACGAAATTTGGTTAGCATGGACGTTACATGCAGTTAAACGTTGGGTCTAACAGCGCGTAAAATCATGTTGGCAACAATGTCATGCATGTATTGGTCAAAAATAATCTGAAATAATATGATCTACTGTTGTGCCAATTTTGAATGAAATCTATTAGTTAGTACAGAAGTTACATGCATTTTAAAATTGGACCTATCAGCAGGCTTAGAATCAAGTTGGCAGCACTGACGTATGTTAGTTAATCCAAATTAATCTATAATGTCAGGTACTATACGTGTGCAAAGTTTAGAACTATTGGCTTGCATACTTTCTGATATATTAATATTAGGGTAACAAAAATAGAGACAGCATTTATTAACAGTTGGCAGCCCTGGTGGCTCTTCAAGATACGCGCAGTTATGTCTGTTTATGTACACATAGCACATACGAAATTTGGTTGAATTCAAATTGATATTGTAGACGTTATATGCATTTAAAATTGAACCTATCACCAGGCTTAGAATCAGTTTGGCAACACTGCCACGTATGGCCTCCTGCAAATTAAACTGCAATATTGTTATCTATACGTGTGCCAATTTTGAAATAGCTCCCATTTATACCTTCCAAGATATCGAACATGGAGCTCAAATTTCAGTTGCGATTTTTCTGCAGTTGGTAGCACTGACATCATTTTCAAATACGGCATTAAGCTATTCAGGTATAGATCTTTACTCCTACCAAATTTTGTTTCGATTGCTGCAGGCGTTTAGGAGTTGATAGGAGGGGACACACACACAGCCAGACAGAAGGACAGATAGACAGACAGACATTTGCCCGGATCGATCTCATAAGTGTACTTTTTCCTCATTTTTGCAAAATGTGAAAAGTAGGCAAAAAATGTGACCGAAATCACAATGTCTTAAATGACTCCCACGATACCTTATCAATAGGGCTCGGATGATTAATACCTAAAAATAGCCCGAATATGCAAACAAATATCGCCTTAAAAATTACGAAATATGACCTGAAAATGACTGATTTAAATATGGCCGTTTTTAATTTAAATCCTAGCGACAATCCCTTCGACATTAAATGGTTAACTAAATTCCTTTTTTTCCTGTTTTCTTATTAATTGTCTGAATATAAATGATTAAGTGGTTATGACATCCAGATTCTATTCTGTAAACACAAGTTCCCGTTCGGTAAGTTGAGGATGATTGCACACCTACAGCTGCCCTCAACCTACCGAAATATGACGTTCTTACCAACAAATGCTTAAAATATTACCTAATGGTAAAACATGTTCGAAATATGCATTTATATGAGAAATAAAAGCCACTGTATTGTGACGATAATCACTTGATTTGCATTTGAAACCAATCGGACATGCAAATAGAGGCAAAGAAGAAAATATGACTTTTCCTAAACATCGGAGCCCTACTTATCAATTTTTCTGACTGTTTTAATGCTAAGCACGTAATCTTCTAGTACCGGTACCCGGAGAAACACAATACAGGGTCTTTCATATAAAGTAAGAAGGGCAAGCGGCAGTTTTGTTATCCGCTGCTTCGGTGGCCTTGGCCGAGCTTGTGGCGCGCCATGGCCCCCTGCTGTACTATTGAAAGCGCGCGCATAATACATACGAGGGCTGGTTTTTGTTTTCCGATGGACTGTATAAAAGTAACAGATTGACATACCAAACTGATTTTCCTACTAAATGTTTGCTTGTTTTATTCGTATGTCAACATAATCGCCAAAACGATTGAAACATTTGTCGTATCATTACACCAACTTTCCAATGCCCTCGGCAAAACATTTTGCCGCCACTGAGGAGGGTATGTCTGGACAGTCTCCTGAAGTTTTTCCTTTTTGGCGAGGCGTTGCCGCCCAACCATACCTTGAATTCTCGAAAAAGATAAAAATCATTCAGAGCTGGTTTGGATTAAACGGCGGCAACGCCTCGCCAAAAAGGAAAAAAAAAACTTCTGGAAACTCTCCAGACGTATCCACCTCAGTGGCGGTAAAATATTTTGCCAAGGGCATTGGAAAGCTGGTGTAATGATACGACAAATGTTTCAATCGTTTTGGCGATTATGTTGACATAAGAATAAAACAAGCAAACATTTAGTAGTAAAATCAGTTTGGTATGTCAATCTGTTCTTTTTATACAGTCCATCGGAACTTAAAACAAAACAAAACAACAAACAAAAAACAGCCCTCGTATGTACTATGCGCGCGCTTTCAATAGTACAGCAGGGGGCCATGGCGCGCCACAAGCTCGGCCAAGGCCACCGCAGCATCGAACAACAAAACTGCCGCTTGCCGTTCTTACTTTATATGAAAGACCCTGTGTACACGTGTTGGACGAACAGTTCGTTTGTTTACAATACGTTCGGTGCGAAGGCGATCCCAACTTGACTCGATCAGCTCAGCCAAGAGAGGCGGAAGCATAGCTGAGCGTGCAAAGACTGGCCGCCCCTGATTTACGCAATAAAGCAAATATTTCCTGTGCACCAGTGACAATTGACAGTAATTTCAATTCCTCATGGCTCCCAGTAAGCTATGTCAATCATGAATCATATATTTTCAATCATCTGCCTGGTAGATAAGCATCCGTGGCTTAGGCGGCAGCACGCCGGCCTCTCACCGCTGGGCCCGTGGTTCAAATCCCGGTCACTCCATGTGAGATCTGTGCTGGACAAAACGGAGGCAGACAGGTTTTTCTCCGGGTACTCCGGTTTTCCCTGTCAAAATTTCATTCAAGCAACACTCTCCACTATCATTTCATTTCATCTGTCATTCATTTAATCATTGCCCCAGAGTAGTGCGTCAGGCCTCGGCAGCCGGCACAGTTCAAATCCTCGCCGCTAGATGGGGGCTTCATTCATTCCATTCCTGACCCGGTCGGAGACTGGAAGCAGGCTGTGGATTTTCATTCATCTGCCTGGTAGAAATGTAAAAGCCAAAAGTAGCTGTTGTCAAACTTTAATGTGTAGATATTTGTACATATCCGCCATACCTTATCTAAACCTAAGCCCTCCAGGGGTTTACATCTAGTGAGACGTGGGTTGGCGACCACGTCTTCTTTCCTGTCGACCTCTCTTGGTCAACTCTTGTTCTCTTCAGACCCTGACGGTATTAGGGTATCCGAGGCCTAGGGAGTCTTTCCTGATCCCTCATTCCTCGAAGGTTCACCCTTCTTTTTCTTTTCATTATATTTCCTTTTCTCTTTAAGAGTCCCGCACTGTTTTGTGAATTGAGATCCCGTGTATTTAAATTACATTTTGTAAGTCTTTTTCCATCCAAATTCCCTTTTGTGAGTATTTTCAATCTACATTGCATTTTTAGCCTATTTTCAATTTTGAAAAAAAAAAGGCTTATGAGATCACCTTTTGTCCGTGTGTGTGTGCGTGTGTGTGTGATTCGTGTGTGTGTCCCCCCCTAATAAAATCTAAACGGCTGGAGCGATTTCAATGAAACTCGGAAAGTTCATAGCACTATTCCCGGCGACCTCGACCGTGCCCTTCAAATTTTGTTACGACTCACCAATCCAACATGGTGGCTGTGCGAAATATTTCACCAGCATTCAATATCTCCGAAACTATTACCGATATTACCCTGACATTTTCTATGGTGATAGAGGGAACTACTATAAGTTCACTTATGTGACTTTTGAAAACCTGGTAACAACAAAACCAACATGGCGGCCAAGCGAATTTGCGACTTTTAAATAGACGTTTTTCGCGATTTGACCAACCAAACGCAATGAAACTTGGTACAGTATATGTTTATATACATTGTAATGCACCGACATCTAACTTCGTTCAATTGTTTACATAATCACAAGATGGCGGATGTGCGAAATATTTCACCGGCATTCTATATCTATGAAACTATTAGCGGTATCGCCCTGAAATTTTGTACGGAGATAAAGAGCACTACTGGAAGTCCATCTATAAGACTTTCAAAAACCGGTTAACTACAAAACGAACATGGCGGCCAAGCGAATTTGAAAATTTTAAATAGACCTTTCTCGCGATTTAATGTTCCAAGCGCACTGAAACCTGGCACAGGAAATATTTATACACATTGTAATCCACTGGTATCTAATTTAGTTCAATTGTTTACATGATTTTATTTATTGTGATGTAGTCATGCGATCGAAGTGAAAGTTTGAATAATGAACCTGCGCAATAATTTTCCTTTAATGGTACATGACTCTATGGCCTATACATTTCACAATCCAACATAGCGACCATCCGAAATATTTAGACGATACTGAATATCTACGAATCTATTTTAGCAGTCAAACTGCATTTTTTAATGTTCATAGGGGCTATAAACTTAAGTTCACCTATAGGACTTTAAATAACGTGGTGATCACAAATCCAACATGGCGGTGACGCGAATTATAAATATTCACATGGACGTTTCTCGCAATTTAACCATCTGCGTGCAGTGAAACTTGGTACAGTAAATCCTTATACGAATGTTAATCCACTGGCATCTAATTTATTTCAATTGTTTCCATAACCTCAAGATGGCAGCTGTGAAAAATGTTAAACTCTCCTTGTTTTTTCTTGTGTCCTAACTATGCGATTGAAGTTTGAATACTACACGTTCACAATAATCTGCATGTAACAGTACATAACTCTAGGACCTACATATATAAAATCCAACATGGTGACCATCCGAAATATTTAGTCGGTTCTCAATATCTACGAATCTATTACAGCAATCAAACTGAAATTGTGTATGTTGATAGTGGCAATTAACATAAGTAGGATATATGAAAATAGGCTGTATAGTTCTTCACGGAACTACTTGTTATTTCTTATTGGAACTAAACACAATGTGTACAGAATTATTACTTAAGAGATATCATTGACATTCGTCCTTTGCGAGATTGGCATTGTTCTTTTTGTACATTCAAATAGGTGATACTGTGTGCAGGATTGGTTGCAGAGTTCACAGCCGCAGATTTTATGCTCCTCGGGTGTAGAGGTGTCGTAGTTCATAGCCGGCTGATCTCCATTCCTTCTCCTTCATGGCTGGGGCGCGGTTGAAATCGGGGTCTATTTCTGTTGATTTGTGGGCTCTTTCTTCCAGGAACTTGATGATTGCTTGTGTTTGAATCAGGTTGTGTTTTAATATTAGGTCTTCTATAAATGTATTTGTTCCCACCAGTTGATAAACTAATCAGGTTGGGGCGTACTTCGATAGACACAGGGTTTTCTTGAGGTATCTGGCTTTGACTCTATCCAGGTCTTTGATTTTTTGTAGTTCAAGTGTGGCCAAATTATTTCAATTGCGTATGATGCTATTGGGGCGATTTTCAGATTGAACAGTGAAATTGCTGTTTCTAGTGAGAGGCTATGAACTCTTTTGATTTCCATTGTGGCTTTTATTGCGGTGGTTGATCTTTCCTCAACATGTCTTGTGAAGGTGAATCCGGTGACCTGCAGAGTTACCCCTAAATATTTGTACGCCTTGGCTATGCCTAAAGTGTGATTCCCACATGTGAAGACATCCTTCGAGTATATTCGTCCGCCTTTGCTAAACTTCATTACTTTTGTCTTGTTCTGGTATATTTTAAGTTCGTTTTCTTTCGACCATTTCTCTAACCTATTGATCGCTTGCTTCATCGTTGACCTGTTTTTGCTTAGGATCACCTTGCCATCTGCATAGAGCAGTAGGCTATATTTACCCCTTCCGTTGTGATCTTTTGAACTACGTCGTTTGTGAGCATGTTGAAAAGTATCGGGCTTAGAGGGTCACCTTGTAGAACTCCGTTTGTCTGTTTTATGTTCCTTGATTCTAGCTGACCGTCACACATGCTTATTACGTTGCTGTACGGTATGGTTGTTATGAGTCTAAGGAAAGGGTCTTCTGGTCATAGAACTGTCCTCAGTTTTTGGATGAGAATGTTCCTGTTCACGCCATCAAAAGCTTTTTGATAATCTACGAAGGTCGCGTATGCGCTGCCTTTGGGTTGACTTAGTGCTTCACCTATATTGGCAACTCAAACTAACACTTGGGGCGCTGCGGTCGCCTGGATAAGTAGGGTAAAAATACTCAATAACACGCGTTCGATATGGAACACTTTTTATTTTTCGGTTATAATCCGTAAATGTGGTCCCTAAAATAATGACAGTGTTATTTTCAATTGTATATATGTATAACTGTGCGATGCACGTGATCTAATTTGTATGTTCCACTGGATTTTATCTGTCAATTGCATATTATCAAGCATCGGTTGACTGCTGGTATTTGTTTTTGTCCATTTCGAGTCATGGCGCTGTTACCTTTAAAAGCTATATTTGAGTTTGCTCATTGTACCATAGACTCTAGAAATTATTTGCTGCTTGGTTGGGCGAAGGGGTGAGTTTAACTTGTATTAAAACTCGGGGTAGACAGGAATTGCTTGATTTGGATGGTAAGTATTTACCTTGCGAAGTCAAATTAGGCCTATCGGATATCGCAGAGCGAGGTGATGACGGTTGGTAGGGTTATTGGAAATGAACTTGGGAGCGGGAAAGGACTTGACTGATGAAGCTTGGATGTCCTCGGCTAGTGTAGGCCTAGGCTTGGCTGTCTTGGTACGGTTTGGCTCGGCGAGACTGTGCTTGGCTGTTTAGGTGCGGCTTGGCACGGCGTAAGTGAACAACCCGTCCTGTCGTCAGTGAGTGTAGTGGTGAGTGGTCCAACCCGCGCTTGTTGCCCGTATTTATTTGGTATCGTCACCTTTCGGCTGTTGCTATTTGCATCTTTTGGAAAGTGATGAAAACTTATATCCGCAGCCCTCTTATACATCGACTTACAGCCGTAAACTGAGCAATATACTTTGATTTTACTCATTTTGCACTCTTATCAACGAGTAAAACTTATTACTTATGTATAAACACGAAGAATTTACCACGATCTGCTTACCAATAAAAGAAACCATAATACAAACAGTCACCACGTGACTAATGTACCCTACTTGGTAAGTTTCTCATTTTTACCGCTAGATGTCATATCAGATAGCTGAAGTTGCCAATATCCTAGCACTTTCTGTATTGCTTGGGTTGTCGAGCTTCCTGGTATGAATCCGTGTTGTTCCTATGGTGTCTCTTCCATTAATCGCTCGAAGATTCTTTCTCGTATGACGTTGGATAACATCTTGAAGGCTGCACATTCAAGCGCAATCCCCCTGTATGAGTCGGGTGCATCATGTGGTCCCCTGCCTTTGTATATTATCTTGATTGTTGATTTCCTCCAGGAGTTCGGTATATTTCGGAGTTCTATACATTTGTTGAATAGGGCTGTTGGTGTATTCTTTGGAATACACGGTAAGACAGAGTAAGCTATTGCTTCTCTTTGCTTTAGTTCATCCCTTCCTTTTTTCGCAAACACCAACAGTGATCTCTTGATTTCTCTTTGTTGGTATATGTTTCTTACACTACCTGTATGTCTGTTCTAGATATATATCTTCCATGACCCACCTAGCGTCATCTAGCAGCGAATCTCTGAAGTTCCTCAGTTCTTCCCTGTACATGAGGACTTCCTTACCAATCTAGCCACCAGATCTCGTCGCTATCGCCAGCTATCATCTCCGTGATCAAGATAACTTCGTCTACTTTTTCACCCACCAGGCTGCGCTAGTGACGCTTGCTATCAACTCTTTGAAGACCATTTCATCAAGAAAATGTATTTCTGTTATGTTGGCTATTCTTATATGTATTCCTTTTGTCTCCTACCCCCACCTTTTTCCCTTCCCTGGTTTCTTCGCGCTCCGTTGAGCTGGCCTCACTTGTGCGTTTGAAGTCAAACTAGTCAGTCGGAGCTTTACTAAAGCTGGTCTCCTCACCTCGAGAGACAAACTTTCAAATCTTCGCCATGTTGTGAATTCCTGACTAACGGTCACCTAAGGATTCGCCGTTCATCAGAAATGAGCTAAGTACTACTTCAACGTTCTTCAACTTATTTTAATTTTAAATAGCTACATGCTTTTAATGATAATTTTATAGGCAGTGTGAGATTTCTTATGTGGGGCAATAATCATCCTTCGCGGGATTTTCTATGTTGGGCTTTTGTCTATCTAAGCCAATCTTAACATGAAGCAGCATTTCTTATGCTTATTAAATGAGAGATTTTCTCACAACGTGGGACACCATTAAATTACTCACTGTCTATAAAATACTTAGCTCGTTTCACCGCTGGACTAACTTTTGCCCTATTCTTCAGTCATGATTGTTCTGGAATTTTCCATGCCGAACAATTTATCTACGAGTTAAACCTTCTAGTACTTTCCACTCACATATGGGAATACTTTTTCAAACTAAGGAATCTTCCTTATGAACTGCTAATCAATATCTAATTTTTCTTCCTCCGTTGGTATTTTTCTGGTGCATTCAACTATAACCTACAAGTTTTTCAAGCAATAGACTCTTGCAAATCTAGTGTAACTAGTTATTTTCCACCATTGCAATAACTTTCTTTGCCATCAACTTTTTGTGCTACTACAGTGAACTTTTCAACTATATCAACAGACTAGAGTGGAAACAGTGCCTGCTCATCTTTTTCATCCGCGTCGCGCTCGTCCGAGTACAATAAATACGGCCATGAACACTCTTCCACAATCCCATTTGATCTTTCCCAAACCCTTTACTAACAAACTAAAATAATAAAATTGTTACTTTAGGTCTTTTTTCAATGAGGTGTCACTCTCAATAAGTGCCCTCCCTTACTTGCTCCACGTATAACGAATTAATGTCTGTAAAACTTCGTGTCTAGTACACGCCTTAAATTATATTGCTTCTCCCTTCTAATGAGGGAATCCAATTCTTTCTACTCTAGGTTTCACGAAAGGGAAATTTGCCCCATTTTTCTCGTGATCCCTACCCACATAGGAGTTCTAGAAACTTCCTTTCAATTTTTCTCTTCAGGTTTCACAATAAGTGACCTGCCCTATTTGTATAATCGCCAAATGTAGCTCTGTATTAATACAATAAGTTATAGAAACTTCTATTTCATTTCTTCCTGTTTGTTGTTGTTACTTTCGAACTTGTAATTTGTTCATATTTCTAAGATACCTATCTAGAAATCCTTAAAGTACACATCTTGTACTTGATTTATTGTTTAACCTTAATTACGTCAATTATCTCTAAATTTCCCATTTGTTAATCTTAACAACATTTCAAAATCTTACGAAGATTTTAAAGGATATAAAAGGTTTAAAACCAAAATAATTCTCAATTGCCTGGCGCAAGCTTTAGATGTTTTCGGAGGTCTGCGACCCCAATTGTTTACAAAATATATTTGTTACATAAATTACTTCTTTTTACATTGTTAAATAAATTCAACATAATCGCCAAAACGATTGAAACATTTGTCGTATCGTTACACCAACTTTCCAATGCCCTCGGCAAAACATTTTGCCGCCACTGAGGAGGATACGTCCGGACAGTCTCCTGAAGTTTTTCCTTTTTGGCGAGGCGTTGACTCTTCCTAGGTTTATGCCCTCTTTAATAAAAATAAATCCATTGATAGGGTTTTCACCACTTGTTGCATTTGAGCAAGAACTCTTCGTTATTAACTTAGTAAAGTCTCTCTTAGATTTAATAGCTAATTCTAACTGGCCAGTAAGGCAAGCATAGATTCTCTCTACCACTTATGGTTGGTTTTTCAAAATTTAAGTGTTTCTCATTGTCTAAACTTTTAGTCGGCGCCTTGCTGGGTAAAAGCTTAGTCATTTCTAAATGCAACTATTTGTGCTCTTACCAAAATTATTCCCAAGGGTATAATTGCTTTACCCCTATCCTTCTTGGAAGCATTCGGTCGCTCTTTAGAAATTCTACAATTTCAAGAACTAAAATATCAAGGCTGATTCAAATTATTTGTATTCTTCAAAATACTTGTTTAGAAACAAACTCCTTTGAACAGATACACAATAAATCTGTTACTCTTTGTCTTGCCAGATCACCACCCTTCCCCATAGTAGGTATATTTTTGCTTGAGAGGGAATACTCTATAGCAGCTTTCCTGCGAATAGCCCAAGTTCCAGCTGCGTTTCCTTTTAGCTTCGCCCAGGCTTGCTTCTCTGTATTACCGACCATGGTTGGTGGCATTTCCCTTTGGTCCATCTTGTTGCTCGAAGACTGTCAGTTGTAGGAGTTCTGTAAAGTGGGCTTCCCATGTCTCCAGCGGGATGTTTGGTACCACGGTGTTTCTTCTTGCATGTATACGGTTATTTTCCGCTTCTCTAAGTAGCTGCTGTCTTTGTAAGTATTTTCGATCTGATCTCCATTTTGTAAGTATATTGAACCTACATTTTGTGCGTATTTTTCAATCTACGTTCCATTTTTGTAAGTATTTTCAATCTACCTTGGTTTCCATTTCATTGTCATTTTTGCTATCACCCAGACCATTAGGGGCCGATAACCTAGATGTTAGGCCACTTAAAACAACAATTATAATCTCATCATCATCGAAGTGAGCAGGATCTGATGATGATCGCATAACGGTCGAAACATGTCATCCAATGAATTGCCTTGTTTGTATATTAATTAATAGAAACATATTTCATGTAATTAGTCTTTAACTTTTAAGAATGGTAATAAGTGGCTCGGTCACTCGAGGCTACAGTGTTTACACAATTCCCGCCTAATATAATCGTTCTATTATCATCATCATCTCTATATATTATAAGCTATTTATTTCCACATAAAATAAATATTTATTTCATTGAAAACCGCACGGGGTTCGGTGACATTGTGACCTTCTTTAGCTGGTATATGATGAGTAGTATTATATCTTAAGTTCACATAAGTTAGTAAAATTTTCCAAAAAACCAGATCTGTTACAATACATTTTGAAAATTAAGCATATTTTTTTTGGTCTTGAGAAACAGCGTAGAAATGAGGAATCTAAAAAGTTGGTTGTTTGGTTCCTCAGATTAGGGGCTGCGACAATGCGGTCATGTAGCCCCGTGTACTTTGTGTGTGTGTAGAATCTGTCCGATAACCGGTGTTAATTTTGATGGCTGTATTGTTGTATATATCTGTTTTAATTTTAGTAAGGACTGCAGACATTGAATTTTTTCAAATAGTTCCTACTTTTTCCGCCAAACGCCAACTAGTTCAGAACTTAGTTACCCGATGCCACTGCAGTTCTTGACGACGACGAACGTAGGAATTTAAGAACGTTAGTCAAATGCTTAACCTATATAATTTATCTTCACACAGGTGCAATTAGTGGAAAGTTCCCGGCCGGGAATCGAACCAGGGGCACTTCGGGCCATAAATCTATGACATGGGACCGCCGGCTTTACTTCCCCTCCGAAGGATGGCATACTGAGGGATTTTTAACGTTCTTAAAAATCCGACGAAAAAAGAAGAAAATTATCTGAGAAACAAAAACAAAAGCAAAGCCTACTGTAGGCTACATATTTTCACATACACGTAAATGTTATACATTTTTTATATATTTTCTGTTCTCATGTTTTTTTGGTTTTGTTTCTCAGTTTAATTTCTTCTTTTGAGATTCCTAATTTCTAGGCAATTTTTTTAATGCTTAATTTGCATAATTAATTGTAACAGATCTGTTTTTATTGTTGTTGTAAAAGTTTACTGTGTTATATACTGATACTGAAGAAGGTCACAATGAAATAAATATTGACTTTAGGTGAAAATAAACAGTTTATAATTAACACGTCAATAAAGTATCGGGCTATCATGGCCATTTTTATGTCATTCTATCTCTATGTCTATATACTGTATATCAAAATGAAAGATTGTCTGTTTTTTATGAATTATTAACGTGTTTCAGACTGTTCTGTGATGGATGCGCGTGAAAATAAATTGTTGTCTGTCTGTTTGTAAATTCCTGTTGGCCGACTAAAAGTAATCAATCAGTTGTTAATAAGGCAACACTGTAAACTGGCTTCATAGGATCCAGTGTTGCTAAAATTAAGCCATGACTAGGATTAAGGTACCTTTATTAACATGTGAGGTGACTGGGAACTGCAGTTCTGCTAATCCAGTGACCACCTGTTCAGCTAATAACACGGTTTATCTTCTTTTGTGCCACGCCACAAACATTCCTCTGTGCGCTGGCGATTTATGACCCGCCTCCATGGCCGGGCCACGTTATTGAAACTGGCTCAGTTAATGATATGATTTATGTGCAACATTTGCGGTAATTAATGGCTGCTATGTTGCTGAAGAAAGTAGGAGACTTCTGTTACTTAGGAAGCAAAATAACCAGTGATGCACGAAGCAAAGAGGATATAAAAAGTAGCTTGGCTCAGGCAAGGAAAGCATTTCTACAGAAAAGGAATCTGTTGACATCGAATATAGATTTAGGTATTAGGAAGTAATTTTTGAAAGCCTTTATCTGGAGCGTGGCGCTCTATGGAAGTGAAACTTGGACTGTTGGTGCAGCAGAAACGAAGAAAATTGAGGCGTTTGAAATCTGGTGTTACAGGAGAATGATGAAGATCAGGAGGGTAGATAGGGTTACAAACGAAGATGTATTAAGACGAGTGGGAGAGGAGAGATGTTTCTGGCGACTGTTAATGAAGAGAAGAGATAGGTTGGTAGGACACATACTAAGACACCCAGGAATAGCAAGCTTAGTTATGGAAGGAAGGGTCGAGGACAAGAACTGTAGGGGTATACCATGATTAGAATATGTTAAACAGATTGCCTCGGATGTAGGGGGGGTTAACCATGTAGTGATGAAACGATTAGCTCAGGACAGGGAAGCATGGAAAGCTGCATCAAACCAGTCAAAAGACTGAAGACTCAAACAACACAACATGTTCCTTCAAGACATGTGATAAGCCCTTTATTAATACCTCTCAACTGGGTGAGTTAGCCGTGGTCGTTACGGCGTGGCTGCAGGTAGTCTCTCACATCCGGGAGGCGAGGACGTTCGAATCCCCCTGCCGACAACCTTGAAGATGGTCTTCTGTGGTTTCCCATCTTTCTTCCAGGCAAATGCCGAGGTTGGTCCCTAACTATAGGCCATAACCGCTACATTCCAATTCCTCGTCCTTACATCCACACTTTCCTCCCCAGACAGCATTCCACACCCTACGGTACTTGTTGCTCACCCCATGGGTGGCCGCATAGTAGCAGCTACAAACTCTGGCGAGTCGAACATGTCCTTGGACACTCCCTGCACTAAAAGCTATACGCTGAAGAATAAATATTGTTACGTTTACGGTTCTTGAAATAACCGGTCAGGCATCTACAAATACACTACTTCTTAGGAATGTCTGTTTCGCGGGCTTATAGGCCGTGTTCTAAGGACATTTTGTCGTCCTGACGTTTCGCTGAAAACTGCGTTCAGCACGTTCACAGGTTACATTAAGCGAGGTAAAACAAGTAAACAGAAGATATATAAATAGTCAACAACCCACACATAGAGGCTACCATAGCAACGGTGTACCACATAAAAGTAATGCATCAAGGACAGGGCTGCTCTTCTGTTGCATCTTCTCGTCTACGACGGTCAATAAGGGCAGGCTTGAGGGGATTAAGGACTGGAAGCCAAGCTCTGTTCCCACGTTCTGCTTCCTCCTTAAGATTGAAGCTGTTAGTATGCTTCAGGATTTCAATGGCCTCCCTTTGTAGCCTGGCATGATAAGACACCGTGGTGGACAGAACTTTGGTTTCTCCATATCATATGTCGTGACCTGCGAATAGGGAGTGTGCTGCAACAGTGGATTTATCTGTTTGTCCCAGCCGGCTGCGTCGTTCGTGTTCCTTGAGGTTGAGTGGCAATACTTATTTTCGTTGTTCCAATATATACTTGGCCACAATCACACGGGATTTTATAAACCCCTGCCGCGGTATGAGGATGTCGCTTATCTTTAGCGGACCTAAACATGTCCTTAATTTTTTTCGTAGGCCTGTATATGGTCTTTATATCTTGGGACTCGAGTAGTCTCCCTATTCTGTCCGTGACCTTTTTAGCCTATTTTCAATTTTGAAAAAATAGGCTTATGAGATCACCTTTTGTCCGTGTGTGTGTGTGTGTGTGTGTGTGTGGGGTGTGTGTGTGTGTCCCCCTAATAAATTCTAAACGGCTGGAGCGATTTCAATGAAACTCGGTAAGTTCATATCACTATTCTGGGCGACCCCGACCGTGCCCTTCAAATTTTGTTACGTCTCACCAATCCAACATGGCGGCTGTGCGAAATATTTCACCAGCATTCAATATCTCCGAAACTATTACCGACATCACCCTGGAATGTTTTACGGTGATAAAGGGAACTACTAGAAGTTCACCTATGTGACTCTTGAAAAACTGGTAACTTCAACACCAACATGGCGGCCAAGCGAATTTGTGACTTTAAAATAGACGTTTCTCGCGATTTAACCAACCAAACGCTATAAAATTTGGTACAGTACATGTTTATACACTTTGTAATGCACCGACATCTAACTTCGTTCAATTGTTTACATAACCACAAGATGGCGGCCGTGCGAAATATTTCATCTGCATTCTATATTCCTGATACTATTAGCCGTATCACCCTAAAATTTTGCACGGAGATAAAGGGCACTGCTGGAAGTTCACCTATAAGATTTTCAAAAACCGGTTAACTAGAAAACGAACATGGCGGCGAAGCGAATTTGAAAATTTAAATAGTCCTTTCCCGCGATTCAATGTTCCGAACGCATTGAAACTTGGTACAGGAAATGTTTATACACATAGTAATGCACTGGTATCTAATTTATTTCAATTGTTTACATAACCTCAAGATGGCGGCTGTGCGAATTTTAAAATTAAGTTTTTATTTCTTGTGTCGTAATCATGCGATCGAAGTGAAAGTTTGAATAATGAAGCTAGGCAATAATTGTCCTTGAATGGTACATAACTCTATGGCCTATACATATAACAATCCTAAATGGCGAGCTTCCGAAATATTTAGACGGTTCTCAATATCTATGAATCTTTACAGCAACCAAACTGAATTTGTTTTATGTTCATAGAGACTATGAACATATGTTCACCTATAGGACTTTCAGTAACCTGGTGAGCACGAATCCAACATGGCGGCGACGCGAAGTATAAATATTTAAATGGACGTTTCTCGCGAATTAACTATCCGAGTGCCGTGAAACGTTGCACGTTAAATGCTTATACAAATGTTGATCCACTGGCATGTAATTTATTTCAATTGTTTGCATAATCACAAGATGGCTGGTGTGCGTACTTTTAAAATCTCGTTTTTACTTCTTGTGTTCTAATCATGCGATTGAAGTTTGAATACCACACGTACACAATAATCTTAATGTAATAGTACAAAAATAAAAATCCATCCTGGCGACCATTTGAAATATTTAGACGGTTCTCAATATCTACGAATCTGTTACAGCAATTAAACTGAAATTTTGTATGTTGATAGAGACAATTAACATGAGCAGGATATATGAAAATAGGCTGTATAGTTCTTCACGGAACTACTTGTTTATATATGGAAGGATAGCTCTAGCCAGGTGCTCGCACGAGTCTGCCACAATATATACCTTTCAACCACCACAAGTCACAGCCCTATCATAACATTGCGGACAAAGTATCGTACACATTGCACAGGACAGCCCAGTGGTGTACGCTTGTCTCTTAACTAGGAGGTTCGGGCATCTATTCCCAGCTCCACCAAGAAGATTAGAACTGACAATTATGATCGAGTGGCCACCTGATAGGCCGAGTGCAGGTCTTTCTTGTTGACACCCGTGGGCGATCTGCGCGCCGTAATGAGGATGTAGTGATGATGAAGACGTCACATACACCCAGTCCCCGAGCCACTGGAATTAACCCTAGGAGAATAAAATCCCTGACGGCCTGGCCGGGAATCGAACCAGGGACACTTCGGGCCAAAGTCTAGCACGCTAACCAATTCGCCACTGGGCTTTAGAACAGATGTGAGGGCGCGAACAGGGTGTACTCAGCCTCACGAGGACAATAGACTAGACACCGCAGCGTAACCGTGATCGTTACATCGTGCGTGGGCAGCTGAGGCAAATCCGGGGATTGCAAGTTTGAATCCCGGTGTTGGCAGGGGCCACCCTGAGTGTGGTACCTTACGTCTCGAGGCACTTACCCCATCCCTACAGACATCACAGAATCACGGGTTATCAGACAACTTCAACACACACCTAACTACATGGGGCTGATGACCAAGATGTCGCAAGCCCCTCATGTAAATTACCTATTGTTCTTTTTTAATTTAAGGGGCTTGGTATATCGTGGTCAATGATCACCGTGTGTAGGCTATGTAATTTGTTTGATAACATCTCTTATTGTGGTGTCCGGAATTTTGTGTGTATTTGTAATTCCCCCAGTGGGCTTACATCTAGTGGGACGTGGGTTAGCGACCACGGGACCCCATCTGAGTCCGGAATTACTTCCTCTTACTTGTTCCAGGCTCCTCTCCGTCATCTTTCCTGTCGACCTCTCTTGGTCAACTCTTGTTCTCTTCCGACGCCGACGGTACTAGGGTATCGGAGGCCTAGCGAGCCTCTTCCTTAATTTGCACTTCTCTAATATTTCCTCATCTCTCATTTTTCTAGGGATCAGCCTTCTATATATTTCCTTTTCTCTTTAAGTTTCCCGCACTGTTTTTGTGAATTGGCTCTCCGTGTATCTATATAAATTACATTTAGATTTTCAATCCAACTTGCTTTTTGCGAGTATTTTCAACCTCAATTGCATTTTGTAAGGATTGAAAATCTAAATTGCTTTTTAGGAAGTCCCTGAATGCGGGGGTGGCATTTTTGTGAGTATTTTCAATTTAAATTGCATTTTGTGAGTATTTTCAACCTTAACCGCTTTTTGCAAGTATTTAAATCTAAATTGCATTTTGTAAGCCCCCCCCCAGGGGCTCTCATCTAGTGGGACGTGGATTCGCGACCACGGGACCCCAGCTGAGTCCGGCATTGCTTCCACTTACTTGTGCCGACCTCCTCTCTGTCTTCTTTCCTTTCGACCTCACTTGGTCAACTCTTGTTCTCTTCCGACCCCGACGGTATTAGGGTATCCGAGGCCTAGGGAGTCTCTTCCTTTCCTGCCTTAATTGGCCCTTGTCTCATCTTTTCTGATACCCTCCTTCTGCGAGGGGTCAGCTTTCTTTTTCTTTTCCTGTTATCTCCTGCCTTCTTCTCAAGGCCCTCAAGGAAGCAGGGTGTATGTAGCCCCACCATTTCTGGTGCACCCTGGATATTGCTACACCCTCAGGGGCTCACGGCTGATGAGTTCGGGAGTTGGCGACCCCGAGGGATTCCTAAGCTGGGTCCGGTTTTCCCCTTTTGTCCCTTACCTGTGGGAGGAACCCTCTCCTCTTTCACTTTCCTATCTGCCTTTCACGGCTCTCCTTCCTTCCAAGTCCCTCAATCCGCATTCTTCGAGGGTTGAGGGCATTTATTTTCCTCCTGTCCTTTATTTGCCTTATTCTCCTTTTGTTTTCCATTTCTTCTTCTAGTATTTAAGTTAGTAGTTAGTTTTAGTTATAGTTTACATTTCATTTTCATCTTCACGATCACCCAAACCATTAGGAGCCGATAATCTAGATGTTAGGCCCCTTAAAACAACAATTATCATCATCATCATCATCATCATCATCATCGTAGCCTATTTGTAATTCGGGTGTCTGCTCATTGGAAGCCAGGAGTAGAGAGTTGAGGGCATGATTGATGAGTCCTGCACGCTCCAGAACTCGGAAGTAATTTCAGTAGGTGGCAAATTGCTGCTGCACCAGTTCTGTTCTCACCGGTTTGATCTCATTCGATCTCGGTTTGTGATGAACAGAACATCAATATTGACTGAGTTTCACCCTTACTGGTCCTGTTCTCTTGCAATATCGCTGCCCTTTGTACAGGAGAGCAGACAGCTATAACACCCACAGTCACACCTCAGATAGTGGTTACTGATTGATGTCGTGAGAATCTTCAAAACAGCTTTCCGTTTTGTAAGGCCGTGTTATATGCTTCGAGATATTATCTAAAAGGTGTTTGTATGCGCTGGCAGGGAACAGGGTAATGCCAACGCCACCTAAATAATAAGGCCTCCGCGCTGGCTGACCAGCGCCAGGCAGCTCGACCAACAGTAGTCAATCGCGTTGTTTGTGGAGCGTTTCAAGGTCGGCGCATAAGTTTACTTTTTGCTGTAGTTTTAATAATTATTGTAGAAACAAAAATCAAGGAAACCTCAAGGACACTGTGCCCAGAAAGACAAACATATTTTCCCATAGCAACTGACACTAATCTTGATAAATCACCTATGTCCAAATCAACATATCTGCCTACTGGTCCTTTACTTCTTTTCTGCTTCAGCTTTCTGATAATCAGGGCTAGGATTCATATGTAAATACAGTACTTATTTCTCTATTACACAGATATTCATATCATATTAACATATCTCCATCGATTATGTTGTCCTCTTTCAAATTAAACAAATTTATTTGACATGTTTCTCCATATTTCTGACTTCAGTGCATACATGCACAATAAATAATTTTACATATTTAGTAAATTTCAATCCAATATTTGTACATATTTTACTCTTATGAATAAAAATATATAGAATTGTAGTTTTCAGTGACTGGAAATATGACAGCACAGGACAAGTTTACAGTTACGTAATGAAAAGAAAGATTTCTGAAGTACGTAGGTGTAACGATAGCAATTCTTATGAAAAGAAGCTTAAGTTTGAAAATTTAGAACATTTCATGGTATACTGTTATGGTAGGCAGGAATAATAGGAATAATCGATGAATGAAAGCAAGTGAAAAGTAAGTGAAATAAAAGAAAATTGGATAATTTGATTTATAAATCCAGTATTTTAATGCATTTATGTGGGTTATAGAAGTAACAAAATTAGTATTATGGGGATAAATTTGTCTTTTGTCCATATTTCATAAAATATATTTACATTTTGACATTTTTTAGATTGTACATATTTTTAAAATATATATACATACATATGTACATATAGACACTTTTTAGTACATATAAATCCTAGCCCTGCTCATAATTTTACCTTAATGTAGCCTATATCATTAATTGAAGATTTAGCTTTGGAAGTCCTGATGTACCAGATGGGTGAAGCATATTTCTTAACATCTATACATATCAGAAAGTCAATAAGCTCATTATTGATTCCCAAGATTAATACACTTAGTCCTATTGTAATTTCAAAAACAACCCTCTCAAAATGTGAATTGAATCTATTTTGAAAAATTTTAACCCATTTAAACTAATTTTTTAACCTTCACTTACATCCTTTAAGAACTTTTCTAGTAGCAAAATGTAATTTTAATGTAAAATCTGTTAAAATAATAGTTAAGAATCTGAAGATTTCCAATGCTCTCTCTATTCTCTATTAAGCTACAAGAACAGTAGGCTCATAAGTTGAATTGTTGGTGAGAGTTAATTACGTTCCTGCTGTACAATGTAGTCTCGGCTAAATATGTTACAAGATAAAACTGTATTGTATTGTATTTCTGTCTGTAGCCAAATTGTTGATACTTACTTACTTACTTACTTCCTCGGCGCTACAGCCTGGGGTAGGCTTTGGCCTCTCTCACGATTCCTCGCCATTCGTCTCTTCTATGAGTTTTCTCCCACCATCTTCCAACCCTCATAGTTCTCAGGTCTTCTCCTAAGTCTTGTAGCCATCTTTTGCGCGGTCGTCCACGTCTCCTCTTCCCTTCCATAGTTCCATGTAATATCTTCCTTGGTGTTCTTTCTTCACTCATCCTCTCTACATGACCAAGCCAATCCAGACGTCGGGACTTAATAAATTTCACAATATCTTCACCTTTGATTATCTCTTCAATTTCTTTGTTTGTCCTGATTCGCCACCCTTCATCCTCCTTTACCGGGCCATATATCCTTCTTAAAACTTTCCTTTCAAAAATTTTGAGATCATTCTCATCATTTGTTGACATTGTCCACGACTCAGATCCATAGGTCACCACTGGTCTAATAAGGGTCTTGTAGAGTTTAACTTTCAAGTTCCTACTTAACAGTTTTGATTGTAAGAGCTTAGTGTTAGCATAGTAAGCCCTGTTTCCATTCATGATCCGTTTATGAATCTCCTCTGATACAGAATTCTCACAATTTAGTATAGTACCAAGGTAACTGAAGCATTTTACATTCTCAAACTTATACTGACCAATTTCTACATTTTCTCTTGCTCTCCTATCTTTTCCCGCTGACATTTTCATATATTTGGTTTTCCTTTCATTAATTCTCATTCCCATCTTTCCACTCTTCTCCTCCAGAATCTTGAACATTTCTTTAAGAGATGCCCAGTTCCGTGCCATCAACACAATGTCATCCGCATATGCATACGCCTGCTTGGACTTGCTTATTATCGTCCCTCCCAAACCCAGTTCTTTCATAACTTCATTCAGTGTCAAGTTGAATAACACTGCAGACAATGAATCTCCTTGCCTCACTCCGGTATTCACCTCAAAATTCCTGCTAGTTTTGCCTCCTACATAAACCTTGGCCTGCGATTCTTCCATTGTCATTGCTACTAGACTGATCAACTTCCTTGGCACTCCACATGCTTCTAGGGCGTTCAACATCTTCGTTCTATCAATGCTATCAAACGCCTGTTGGAAATCAATGAATAGCAAATGCAGATCAACCCCATATTCATAGCATTTCTCCATAGATTGTCTCATAACAAATATTTGGTCAGTAGTTCCCCTTCCTGGCCGGAATCCACACTGGTTCTCGTCCAGTATTTCTTCAGCGTAGTCGCTCAGTCTCCTTTGCAATATACTTGAGAATATCTTATATACAACACTTAGCAATGTTATCCCTCTATAATTTCCACATTGTAACTTATCACCTTTCTTGAAGATGGGACAGATAAGGCCAACCTTCCAATCCTGAGGCATTATCTCTCTTTCCCATATCTCCCCAATCAGTTCATGTAGGTTCCTAACTATCCCTTGTCCTCCATTCTTTATTACCTCCGCTATGATCTGATCCTCTCCTGGTGCTCTTCCATTTCGTTGACGCTTCACTGCCTCCATAACTTCGTCTATGGATGGTTTAGTGACCTGTGGCTCTACATTCATGTAGATCTGTCTCTCATTCATCTCGTCCATACGTTCTATATTTAACGTATCTTTAAAGTGCTCCGCCCATCTTTCAAGAACTCTCTCTTCCTCTCCAATTACTTTTCCATCTTTATCTTTACACGAGTTCTCCCGTGGTTGAAATTCCTTTGTCATTCGTTTCGTTGCTTGGTACAATTTCTTACTTTCATTCTGGCTGTTCAATTCTTCAATTCTTTCCATTTGTCTTCTTAGATACATTCTCTTCTTCCTTTTCAGAACTCTATTTGCTGTTCTTCTACTTTCTTTATATCTTTCACAATTCCATCTTGTCTCTCTTTGAATCATAATCAATCTGTCTGCATTCTTCTGCTCTATATATTTCCTACATTCATCATCAAACCATTCTTCATTCCTGTTCCTCTTCTTCTCCCCAATAGTTTCTTTCACAGTCTCTTCCAATGCTTTCTTTATTCCAGTCCATCTCCTCTCCACAGTGTCATCCTCATTCATATTCTTTAATCTCTCTTCCAACTTCTTGTTCAGTGTGTCCTCATATTGCTTAACAATTTGTGTTTGCTGAAACTTTTCCACGTCCCACTGTATCCTCTTAATTCCTCTGTCACATTCTACATTCGCAATTCGTTCTCTAAACAGAGCTTTCACCAAAAAATGATCCGAATCACAGTTGGGGCCCCTTGCAGATCTGACGTCAATCATTGAAGATGCATGTCTTCTTGAAATCAAGACATGGTCGATTTGGTTTACCACTCCGGTGCCTGGCATTTTCCAGGTTCCTTTGTGTATGTCCTTATGTTTAAAACAAGTACTTTTGATTACCATTCTATTACTTTCTGCAAATTGGCATAGAAGCTTCCCATTTTCACTAGTATTAGTATGTAAAGAATGTTTCCCTGCTACATACTGCAAGAAGTCCTCTCTACCTATTTTGGCATTGAAGTCCCCAAGAAGTATTATCACATCATATTTTGGTATCATACTACATTCCTTTTCCAACTGGTCATAGAATGAATTTTTCTTCTCTTCACTATCGTCTTCTGTAGGTGCATACGCTGATATAAGTGTCAGATTCCTGAATCGTCCCTTTAGTCTCATTTTACACATTCTATCTCCTAGAGGCTCAAATCCAAGAAGACTTCTTTTTATCTTTGAACTAATGATAAAGCCTGTTCCACACTGACCAGTTCTTACTTCAGGACCACTGTATAACATTGTATAGTCCTTCTTGTCAATCCTACCGTTTCCCCTCCATCTCACTTCCTGTATCGCTACTATATCCATTCCATACTTCAAAACTTCCTCAGCTACTTCTGCCATTTTTCCTATCTGCAACATCGTTCGTACGTTCCATGTTGCCATTGTCAAAGTCATGTCCTTTTTCCTTGTCCTTAAACATTTTCCAGGTTCATCATCGTTAATTCCGTCCAAATTCCGAGGCTTCGTTGAGAGTTTCGTAACTTTTGAGGTTTTACAGTGTGGGGTTGTTAGCCCCACGCCCAACCCCCAACCTGGAGGACCAGGGTACCGCTCTTAGTCTGGCTCATCACTTTAGACCTGTCCAGCTTGGGTGACCCTACCAGAAGCTTAAGCTCCTGCTGGCATAGCTCTGCAGATCATTTGAGCTCGCAAGCCCCCAAAACACCCGGCAATAACAAATTGCCTTCTTCAAGGTGGCAGTACCGGCGGGGGGAGCCAAATTGTTGATAAATTTTAGTAAATTCCTGCAAAATTCAAAACTTTTAATTAAATTAATATTCTGTAATCCAACGCCAGTAAAATAATACTAAAAATTGAACGAGTGGAAAAAGGACAATATTCAAAGAAATGGGATAATATTCCAGCATATTTAATCATTAATTAGTCGCTAACTGATGACACATTTTGAGACATAACTTCTTGCTACTAGTACTACAATTGGCAATTAGTGAATTTTTCAATGCGACGTATAGTTTCGACAGATGATCGTTCTTTTTTCCTCTTGGAAATGGAATGTTATCGTTTTTCGACTCAGCTGTTCAATTATTCTTTTCCATTTTTGCCTTTCTCCCTTCATTTAAAAGTGAGGTGAATAAGTTCATAACGTTCTGAAAATCATAATAAACATCATTATCGTAATAATTACGGGCCTTTTTTGTTATTATGATGAAACTGTTTATTTCTTTTTCTCCCTCAGTATAGAAGGAGTTTCATAGTTCAAGCATTACTGGAAAGCGTATTTTATGAAAGGTAAGGAAGAAGGTAATTTCTACGAGGTATGGGTAATTTAGCAATGCTGGCTACTGAAACACTTGCAGGCTATGGAGTGTTCATTTACAGTTGTACAGTGCAACAATATGAGCGTTTTCTTTGCGAGTAGAAACATCGTTTGAAGGGCCGGGAGGAATGACTACTCTTGGCGCGCGTGCTTCCGAGCGCGGAGGCTTTATTCTCTAGGTGGCGTTGGTAGTGTACTGTAGAATCAAAATCCACAGCCTGCTTCCAGTCTCCGACCGGGTCATGGAATAGATTGAATGAAGCCCCCATCTAGCGG
Source organism: Meconema thalassinum (assembly GCA_946902985.2). Lineage (NCBI taxonomy): Eukaryota > Metazoa > Arthropoda > Insecta > Orthoptera > Tettigoniidae > Meconema > Meconema thalassinum. The sequence goes on from OX336392.1 coordinate 540,054,590, forward strand.
CGAGGATATGAACTGTGCCGGCTGCCGAAGCCTGTCGCACTCCTCTGGGGCAATGATTAAATGAATGACAGATGAAATGAAATGATAGTGGAGAGTGTTGCTGGAATGAAGTTTTGACAGGGAAAACCGGAGTACCCGGAGAAAAACCTGTCTGCCTCCGCTTTTTCCAGCACAGATCTCACATGGAGTGACCGGGATTTGAACCACGGACCCAGCGATGAGAGGCCAGCGTGCTTCCGCCTGAGCCACGGAGGCTTATACTGTAGAATAACCAATGATAATAATGTTAGGAGCGGCTGAAGATGAACACCTGGCTGTAGGTTAAAAACGCACCCACCCATAATATTGAGAAAATAAATTTAAAAATTAATGAAAGGCCGCTGCCTGAGGTTCGTCAGGGCATGTCTAGAGCCGGCGATGGACATGGCAGCAAGCGAATCGTCGGTGGCAGGATGCTGATGAGGCGGGCTCCTGTCGCACAAGAAGATACAGCCCAACAACTACAACAAAGCCAACCAACGTCAAGTGCTTTGCCTGATGAAAGTGCTGTGCCAGAACCACTTCCGGCACTCACCCAAGCAGGCCTGCCAAGAAAGCGCTTAAAATGGTCAATCGCAATGAACGAGACCATAATGCGCATTTATTATAAGGTGACTCGCATTGGAACAGAACTAACTGGATATAGGCAGAAATTATTCAATGAGTTCCATGAAGCATACCCCGAACTCCGTGTGACTGAACAGAGAGTGGCGGACCAATATATGGCGATAGTCCGTAATAATTTAGTGCCAGAAGCAAGACTTAATACAATCAAGCAGGAGGTCAGAAGAGTGTTTGATTGTGATCAAGGAACTAATCTGGAGAGTGAATTAGCACAAGAGCTCCATGAGCAGGAACAACATCAAGAAGAACACAATGAGCCAGTCAGTGGCATACAGCCGGATACGCATCATGAAGATGAGTCACATACCAAGATCCTAGCAGATGAAATGATGACGGCTATGACTCAGTTCAATGGAACAGACCCAATGCTTAGACCTGCCTTGCCTCGAGTAAATTCGTCTAGGAAGATATCAAAAATTTTAAATATCATGAATCAAGCTATCCTACCCAAACACTTGATAGATGTGAATGACTTAGAATCTCTTCACACTGTTCTGTACTGTGGAGCCGTCACAGTTATCAGAACTATGGGCATCCAAATGAGAGAAAGGAATACTCCCTGCAGTAAGAAATGTGCTCCTGTTACTCCTAAGTGGGAGAGACGTCTGATAGGCAATATCGACAAATTGCGAACAGATATTGGCCGTTTGACTGAGTTTATTAGAGGAACGCACACAAGAAGACTGGTGAGACTGGTGAGGCAATAATGAGGCGGTCCAAAATCCACACCGACCGAGATGACCCAAACACAAAAGCCGAACAGTGTTTAGATACACTCAAACAGAAACTTACGTTGATAGCGAACAGACTTTCCAGATACAGAGCCAGTAGGAAATGGAGACAGGACAACAACTTATTTGTCAAAGGCGAGAAGCAATTCTACAGAGCACTGAGTGAAAACTATGTATCCTTAAATGCTCCTTATCCAACAAGAGAAGAAATTGAAGAGTTTTGGAGCAATCAACTATCCAAAGCCACCAATTTTAACTCAGACTCTCATTGGGTTCAGGAAGTAACAAACATCTCTAAAGAATTTAATCCGATGCAATATGGTCCAATAACATCCACTGAAATTTCTTCCATCATTAAAGGTCTTCGAACTGGAAAGCACCTGGTTTAGATCAGATACAGAATTACTGGTATAAGAAATTCTGGTGCGTATACGATCTTCTGTCTACTCTGGTGAATGAAGTTGTTGCTCATCCGCAGAAGATGCCAAATTTCCTTACACAAGGTGTAACACATCTACTTCCGAAAGACCCACAAAATATGCAAGATCCTGGAAAATACCGTCCAATTACATGCCTTCCCAAGATGTATAAGATCATCACGTCCTGTCTTAGTAGGAGGATATATGCTCACTGTGAAAAAAATAACATCATAGCAACACAACAAAAAGGATGCACGAAAGGGTCCAAAGGGTGTAAAGAATTACTTATCATTGACTCAGTGGTTTCTAACCAGGCCTTTACCAATAACAGAAATTTATTCACGGCATATATTTACTACAAGAATGCCTATGATTCCGTGCCCCATGATTGGTTGATCCAGATTTTGTCAGTGTATAAGATTGATCCTCAGATTATATATTTCTTGGAACACGCCATGACAACGTGGCGTACAGTGATGAGCCTTAGTACTACAAATGGCAGTATTGCAACAAGTATGATCCCAATCCACAAGGGAATATTCCAAGGAGACTCCTTGAGCCCATTATGGTTCTGTCTTGCGATGAACCCACTATCAAACCAACTTAATTCAACAAAATATGGATTCAGTATCAAGAAGAACTCCAGGGAGCTTGCAAAGCTCAACCATCTCCTGTATATGGATGACCTAAAGCTATATGCTGCCACCAGAGCACAACTAGAGTTTCTGTTGAAGATAGTGGAAACCTTTTCACAGGATGTGAAAATGGAATTCGGGCTGGAGAAATGTAAGACGCTGAACATTATGAAAGGCAAGCTGCAGGAAGGTGTATATGAAACAGCTCAGGGCCAGCAGATTGCAACAATGCTCACTAGCGAGACCTAAAAGTATCTGGGAATGAAGCAAGCCAGACACATAGAACACTCAGTAGTGAAACAAGATCTGACGAGGGAATTTGTCAGAAGAATTAAGCTTGTTTCTAACACCAGCCTCAACAGTAAAAACTTGGTTAAGGCAATCAACGCTTATGCTGTCCCTATTCTTAGTTACTCGTTTGGGGTCATCAAGTGGAGTAAAACTGACATTGCAAGCTTAGAACAGAAAATTAGAACATCACTGACCAAGTCACGAAAACACCATCCCAGGACATCTGTGGAACGAGTCATGTTACCGATACATATGGGTGGGAGAGGAATTGTTGATATTAACAACCAAGTAGCTCGACAGATCTATGAGCTAAGAAAATACTTCTGTTCTGTATCGAACCATTCGATGCTGCACAGGGCTGTCACAGAAGCAGATGATTCAACTCCACTACTCTTAAGTCAGCAAGAGACTCAAATTCAGGTGCGCAGTGATTTGGATAGATTCAATGCCTGGTTGTCCAAGCCACTACACGGAAGACATCCCAATGAAGTCATCCAAACTCACGTCGACAAGCTAGCGTCGAACGTTTGGTTGATTTCTGGGCAGATGTTTCCTGAAACAGAAGGCTTTATGATGGCTATTCAGGACCAGGTTGTCCCCACGAGGAACTACCTAAAGTTCATAATCAAGGATGCATCTGTGCAAGATGACCATTGCAGATACGGTTGCCCAACATCTGAGACTGTTCAGCATATTATATCAGGTTGTCGCCATTTTGCAGGGACATAATATAGGAAGAGACATGATTTTGTTGCCAAGATAGTCCATCAAGAATTGGCTATACAACTTCAACTGCTGAGCCAAGAGAAAGTGCCGTACTACAAATATGCTCCTGAAAGTGTACTGGAAAATGACAGCTTTACGTTGTACTGGGATCGTACTGTATTGACAGACCAATCAGCTGTGCACAACAGACCTGATTTAGTTCCATCTCTTAAGGTACAGAATACACATTTTGGTTGAAGTCCAATGGATAGCATGGACGTTACATGCAGTTAAACATTGGATCTAACACCGCGCGTAAAATCATGTTGGCAACTATGACATACATGTGTTGGTCAGACATAATCTGAAATAATATGATCTATTGTTGTGTCAATTTTGAATGAAATCCATTAGTTAGTGTAGAAGTTACATGCATTTTAATATTGGACCTATCAGCAGGCTTAGAATCATGTTGGCAGCACTGGCGTAGGCCTATATTAGTTACCCCAAATTAATCTAGAATGCCAGGTACTATACGTGTGCAAAGTTTAGAGCTATTGGCTTGCATACTTTCTGATATATTTATATTAGGGTAATAAAAATAGAGACAGTATTTATTAGCAGTTGGCAGCCCTGGTTACTCTTAAGAATCGGCATAGTCATATATGTTATGGAACACATAGAACACACGAAATTTGGTTGAAATCCAAATGATAGTATAGACGTTACGTGTATTTAAAGTTGGACCTCTCAGCAGGCTTAGAATCACGTTGGTAGCACTGACGTATATAAGTTTCTTCAAATTAATATAGAATCGAAATTTGAGCTCCATGTTGGATATCTTAGAAGGTATGAATGGGAGCTATTTCAAAATTGGCACACGTGTAGATAATAATATTGCAGTTTAATTTCCAGGAGGCCATACATGGCAGTGTTGCCAAAATAATTATAAGCCTGATGATAGCTCCAAATTTTAAATGCATATAACTTCTGCAGTATCAATTGGATTTCAACCAAATTTCGTATGTGCTATGTGGACATAGACATATATGACTGAGCGTATTCTTAAGAGCCACCAGGGCTGCCAACTGTTAATAAATGATCTCAATTTTTTAAAATCCAAATACCCATATATCAGAAAGTATGCAAGCCGACAGCTTTAAACTATGCACACGTATAGTACCTGACATTCTATATTAATTTGGAGTATCTTATATACGTCAGTGCTTCCAACACGATTCTAAGCCTGCTGAAGGTCCAACTTTAAATACATGTAACTTCCATACTATCATTTGGATTTCAAACAAATTTCGTGTGTGCTATGTGTACCATAACAGATATGACTATGGCGATTCTTAAGAGTAACCAGGGCTGCCAACTGTTAATAAATACTGTCTCTATTTTTGTTACCCTAATATCAATATATCAGAAAGTATGCAAGCCAATAGCTCTAGACTTTGCACACGTATAGTACCTGGCATTCTAGATTAATTTGGAGTAACTAATATAGGCCTACGCCAGTGCTGCCAATATGATTCTAAGCCTGCTTATAGGTCCAATTTTACAATACATGTTACTTCTATACTAACAAATGGATTTCATCCAAAATTGGCGCAACACGAGATCATATTATTTCAGATTATTTCTGACCAACACATGCATGACATTGTTGCCAACATGATTTTACGCGCGCTGATAAATCCAGGGTCTAACTGCATGTAACGTGGTTGCTATCCATTGGACTTCAACCAAATTTTGTATTCTGTACCTTAAGAGATGCATCTAACAATAGCCTATATTCAGTCACCAGGGTTGCCAACTCGACTGCTCTATTAGGCTACATTATACCAGGTATATTTCGAACTAATTAGATATTTCTATATTACCAACTGAATTTCGTCATTATTCTAGATAGGTCTATATAGAATGGCAAGAATCTTAAATTTCTAGAAAAGTAGGCTCTTTAACCGTCGCGGAACTTCTTGTTTAGTTTTAAGTTTGCATTTCATCTTCACGATCACCCAAACCATCAGGGGCCGATAACCTAGATGTTAGGCCCCTTAAAACAACTATCATCATCATCAGACTCCAAGGATTCATCTAAGGCAACGCTGTTGGAAAACATCTAATCGTTGAATCACGTGGACTGTGAATTTCCATGTAGGACAGGTTTATGGCTGCTGTCGACCAGGTTGAGCTAACACGCTGATGATGATTATGATAATAATAAATCTTCTGTGTTCACCGAATATTAGACTACTCTACGTCTTTTTTAAAGAAATTGCTGTTGGTGAGAATTAATAATAGGGGCTTAGGACATCTTGGAAATCAGCTACGTTTACTTGGGTGTGTGTTGATTCCTGTATTTCTGTGGTAATTGTAAATAGCGCCTTGGATTGCTATGGGTGTCCCGAGTCCTGCAACAAGGTACCATCTTAGCATTGGCCTGGTGCCGTGTGGAAACATATAATTAAAGCTCCTCCACTATACTGAGAGCCACATTATGTGTTTAGCCCTAGATGACGAATAATTGTTGCCTTGGTAAGCATATATAGGAGGCCTAGATGATGAACACTTGTTGCCAAGGTAACTATATAGGAGGCTTAGATGATGAATACTTGTTGCCAAGGTAACCATATAGGAGGTCTAGATGATGAATACTTGTTGCCAAGGTAACCATATAGGAGGCCTAGATGATGAACACTTGTTGCCATTGTAACCATATAGGAGGTCTAGATGATGAATACTTGTTGCCATGGTAACCATATAGGAGGTCTAGATGATGAATACTTGTTGCCTTGGTAACCATATAGGAGGCCTAGATGATGAACACTTGTTGCCATTGTAACCATATAGGAGGTCTAGATGATGAATACTTGTTGCCATGGTAACCATATAGGAGGCCTAGATGATGAATACATGTTGCCATGGTAACCATATAGGAGGTCTAGATGATGAACACTTGTTGCCATGGTAACCATATAGGAGACCTAGATGATGAATACTTGTTGCCATGGTAACCATATAGGAGGCCCAGATGATGAACACTTGTTGCCATGGTAACCATATAGGAGACCTAGATGATGAATACTTGTTGCCATGGTAACCATATAGGAGGCCCAGATGATGAATACTTGTTGCCATGGTAACCATATAGGAGGTCTAGATTATGAATACCGTTTGCCATTGTAACTATATAGGAGGCCTAGATGATGAACACTTGTTGCCATGGTAGCCATATAGGAGACCTAGATGATGAATACTTGTTGGCATGGTATCCATATAGGAGGCCCAGATGATGAATACTTGCTGCCATGGTAACCATATAGGAGGCCTAGATGATGAACACTTTTTGCCATTGTAACCATATAGGAGGCCCAGATGATGAATACTTGTTGCCATGGTAACCATATAGGAGGCCCAGATGATGAATACTTGCTGCCATGGTAACCATATAGGAGACCTAGATGATGAATACTTGTTGGCATGGTATCCATATAGGAGGCCCAGATGATGAATACTTGCTGCCATGGTAACCATATAGGAGGCCTAGATGATGAACACTTGTTGCCATTGTAACCATATAGGAGGCCTAGATGATGAACACTTGTTGCCATGGTAACCATATAGGAGGCCCAGATGATGAATACTTGTTGCCATTGTAACCATATAGGAGGCCCAGATGATGAATACTTGTTGCCATGGTAACCATATAGGAGGCCCAGATGATGAATACTTGTTGCCATTGTAACCATATAGGAGGCCCAGATGATGAATACTTGTTGCAATGGTAACCATATAGGAGGCCCAGATGATGAATACGTGTTGCCATGGTAACCATATAGGAGGCCTAGATGATGAACACTTGTTGCCATGGTAACCATATGGGAGGCCTAGATGATGAACACTTGTTGCCATGGTAACCATATAGGAGACCCAGATGATGAATACTTGTTGCCATGGTAACCATATAGGAGACCCAGATGATGAATACTTGTTGCCATGGTAACCATATAGGAGGCCTAGATGATGAATACTTGTTGCCATGGTAACTATATAGGAGGCCTAGATGATGAACACTTGTTGCCATGGTAACCATATAGGAGACCTAGATGATGAATACTTGTTGCCATGGTAACTATATAGGAGGCCTAGATAATGAACACTTGTTGCCATGGTAACCATATAGGAGGCCTAGATGATGAATACTTGTTGCCATGGTAATTATATAGGAGGCCTAGATGATGAACACTTGTTGCCATGGTAACCATATAGGAGACCTAGATGATGAATACTTGTTGCCATGGTAACCATATAGGAGGCCCAGATGATGAATACTTGTTGCCATGGTAACCATATAGGAGGTCTAGATTATGAATACTTGTTGCCATTGTAACTATATAGGAGGCCTAGATGATGAACACTTGTTGCCATGGTAACCATATAGGAGACCTAGATGATGAATACTTGTTGGCATGGTATCCATATAGGAGGCCCAGATGATGAATACTTGCTGCCATGGTAACCATATAGGAGGCCTAGATGATGAACACTTGTTGCCATTGTAACCATATAGGAGGCCTAGATGATGAACACTTGTTGCCATGGTAACCATATAGGAGGCCCAGATGATGAATACTTGTTGCCATGGTAACCATATAGGAGGCCCAGATGATGAATACTTGTTGCAATGGTAACCATATAGGAGGCCTAGATGATGAACACTTGTTGTCATGGTAACCATATAGGAGGCCTAGATGATGAATACTTGTTGCCATGGTAACCATATAGGAGGTCTAGATGATGAATACTTGTTGCCATGGTAACCATATAGGAGGCCCAGATGATGAATACTTGTTGCCATGGTAACCATATAGGAGGTCTAGATGATGAACACTTGTTGCCATTGTAACCATATAGGAGGCCTAGATGATGAATACTTGTTGGCATGGTAACTATAGAGGAGACCTAGATGACGAATTCTTGTTGTCATGGTAACCATATAGGAGGCCTAGATGATGGATACTTGTTGCCATTGTAACCATATAGGAGGTCCAGATGATGAATACTTGTTGCCATGGTAACCATATAGGAGGCCTAGATGATGAACACTTGTTGCCATGGTAACCATATAGGAGGTCTAGATGATGAATACTTGTTGCCATTGTAACCATATAGGAGGCCTAGATGATGAATACGTGTTGCCAAGGTAACTATATAGGAGGCCTAGATGATGAATACTTGTTGCCATGGTAACTATATAGGAGGTCTAGATGATGAATGCTTGTTGCCATGGTAACCATATAGGAGGTCTAGATGATGAATACTTGTTGCCATTGTAACCATATAGGAGGCCTAGATGATGAATACGTGTTGCCAAGGTAACTATATAGGAGGCCTAGATGATGAATACTTGTTGCCATGGTAACTATAGAGGAGACCTAGATGACGAATACTTGTTGTCATGGTAACCATCGTATCGTAGGTAGTTATTGTTGTTTTAAGGGGTGGAACTACGCGGTCATCTGCCCCGTATCCTGTCGTAAATTTGTTTCACAGATATAACCGTGGCCATGCTAATATACGGAGAAGAACCACATTTTCGATGACTGGGATTCAAACCTTCGCTCTCCAAACTTCCTGACCCACCTTGCAGTTGGGCCGCTGCTGAGCGAGCAACAGTGCACGTGGAAAGAGATGGTACATGAAGCGGGCGTTGTCCCTGGGCAGTTAAAGTATTCCACACCATTAAACCAATATCTATATTTAATAGCGAGTGAATTTATTGGTCTTGAATCTTCGGAACGTCGTCGCTACAACCTCTACACCAAGTGGATGGGACGTTAATTCATTTTAAATGCCAATTTTCCAGGAACAACGAAGCAACGAATAATTGCAAGGAACGGAATCATCTGTAACTGTCAATTTGTGTTTCCTACTGAAGTCTGTACATTTTAATGAATAAACGTTACTTATTATTATTTATAGTAACGTTACAATCGTTACATCTTAAGAGTTTCTTAAGGCTAGCACAGTAGTTAATCAGATCTAACCGCAAACAGTATAACACCAACACGAAACAATTATCCTCTACGGCTGAATGCCAAGGAAATAAAAATGTCAGATACATTTTCAATTTATTGTTGTTCAAAGCTTACAAAATGGAAATTCCCGTACAACGAGGAAAATATTGTGGATGAAAGTTATTTTCACAGATTACAAGAGCAAGGCAATTAGAGGATACCATGTTTCTCTCGTCAAGCGATCATCGTCAAATCTATGACATTTTTTAAATCTACAACTCAAAATAAGTTAGTTGTACAAAACTTTACCAAAGCCCACAATCTCAACCATGAACGGAGACGGCCCTCCAATACCAACCGTCCAAGAAATAAAAAAGTCTACTGTGCACTCTTGAACATGTGAATTATGTACATCATCAGCCATCATTATACTAAGTATTTTCTCGTTTTGGGATCCATCCATGGCCATCTTATTCTGAACTGGGTGATATTTTGAGGTCATAGCATCTGGAAAATTTATAAAAATTGTAACAAGAGAAAATTCAGAAAAAATAACATTAGTTTATTCAGGAACATTTATCTCAGTTGTGTTAAAACCAAATGTTCTCTTCTAAGTTTTTTCACATATTGAGAGTAGCTAACTTCAGAATGTTACCCTTTATAGGTCGTTGGGATAATATCTTCCCACCATGTATTTATAGAACGATGTTAGGGAGAGAATCTTCCCACCCTTTTCATTTCAAGCAGTTCCACATGCATCCACAAGCTAGCTGCACAGAAATATTGAAAACCCATTAATTTGATGTATGCTCTCATCAGAAACCAAAGGTGGGAAGCTTCTTTATTTATTTATTTATTTATTTATTTATTTATTTGTTGATGGTACACAACAGGGCTCAGTGTGCGCCCCAATAATAGTGCACCTACACAGTAAGATACATTTCCTGATATGTCTGCATTAAGTATTAATATCATAATGTAATTCTTAAAACTAAGAAGTTCACACAGATCAAAATGCATAGTAGTAAAAGATAATATAAAAACTAAATCTAAATATGATCTAATGCCAAATATAAAAACAGGTTTTGAAATTATTACTGGATTTGCAAAAATGTGGTAAAGTAGACTTAAGTGATTGATCCGGGCAAAAATAAACTAAAAGGTAACATTAATAACTAGGGAACAGGCCTATCCACATATATACATTGTTGATTCTGTTTTGTGTGATAATTTTATTTCAAGTATGAATTAGAGTGACTGTGTTATAATTTCCAAGAACGGTCTGATTGAGAGACAGAAATCTAGTTTCCAGTTTACACGAACCGCATCGTTGTAAATACTGCAAAGCCTCCGTACAGGTGAATTGTTATGTGAAGTGGTATTGGCTATATCATTTTTGAATGTTTTGGTTGATCTTGTAGTTAAGCGAGGGATGTTGAAATTTAGGAGCGATAGGAAAAATGAGTTATCAATTTGACCGTTAATGACTTTATAAAGGAATTTCACATCATTCACTTGCCTTCGAGACTCCAAACTAGTCATGCCGAAATTCAACAAAAGTTCACCGTAGGGTACCATGTGTGGGTAATTGTCCGTTACTGCGAGAACTAAAAGCTCAAGCGGGGACACCAAGAGCCAGCACACACAAGACACGGCACAAACCTAGAAAGATTGCTGAGTTTTAATTCACTGGCCGTGATAGCCAATATACCATCTTTTTATAGTGTATGTGTGTTTTGTGTATACTGTATCATGTCAAATAAATCTCACAGTATCATCATCATTTGGAGGTGAAAAATTATTCGCCATTGCCCATTTAAGGAGACATACTGTCGGGTATGGGCAGTGGGATAATAATTTCCCACCCCATCTTATATATAAAAGTGAAAGTCTGTATGTGGGTATGTGGGTGGGTCTGTTCCGTATACAAATCTACACCGTTCCACCAATCTCAACCAAATTTTGCATACACACAGTTTAGGACCCAGAAGGAACCGCTGGCTACATGAATTTTCGATAGTCTTTCTCATTCTTCTGATTTCGGTCCTTTTGCACTCAAGTACATGCTAATCAAATCATAAAATTTACTCATGAAGGAATGGCAAGGCAGATAGTTTCCATGGCAACATAGCTCAAGTCGAGACACGGCCGACTGGATGCCAGTTGCGCTCTGCACTACCGGTATAGAAAATGAGGATCTTTACTTGAAATCCCGTTAGTTACTCAACTGCTCACACAGCACTGTCAAACGAGTTTAGCATAACAAAGACTTGACACAATCTACTACATATTTGTCAAATACCACTCACTCACTCACTCACTCACTCATTCATTCATCACGAAATCTCAGAAACCACCGAACGGATAGGAATGAAATTTGGTATGCAGCTTCTTCAAGGGCCGCAAATGCCCACTAAGAATGGATATTTAGGTTCTAAACGGGGTGTTAAGGGGGTAGACCTACATTTCATTGAATAGCAATATCTCCCGATTGGTTTCATTGGGGGATGTGATACTCGGCATATAAACTCATCATTAAAAACAAGAAGTTCCGTGACGAACTAAAGAGCCTACTTTTCATGCCAATGATTAATCTACAGTATATGAACCTATCTAGGATAATGACGAAATTAAGTTGGTAATACCGAAATGTCTAATTAGTTCGAAATATTCCCGGTATAATGTAGCCTAATAGAGCACTACAGTTGGCAGTCCTGGTGACTGAATATATTCTTAGTTCCATCTCTTAAGGTACAGAATACAAAATTTGGTTGAAGTCCAATGAACGTTACATGCAGTTAGACATTGGATCTAACAGCACGCGTAAAAGCATGTTGGCAACAATGTCATGCGTGTGCTGATTAGAAATAATCGGAAATATTATGATATCTTTTTGTGCCAATTTTGGATGAAATCCATTTGTTAGTATAGAAGTTACATGTATTTTAAAATTGGACCTATCAGCAAGCATAGAATCATGTTGGCAGCACTGACTTATATTAATTGCTCCAAATAAATCTAGAATGTTAGGTGCTATACGTGTGCAAAGTATGGAGCTGTTGGCTTGCATACTTTCTGATATATTGATATTAGGGTAAAAAATATAAACAGCATTTATTAACAGATGGCAGCCCTGATTGCTCTTAAGAATACTTATAGTCATATCTGTTATGTAACACATAGCACATACGAAATTTGGTTGAAATCCAATTGATACTGTAGATGTTATATGCATTTAAAATTTGGACATATCAGCAGGCTTATAATCATTTTGGCAACACTGCCATTTTTGTCCTCCTGGAAATTAAACTGAAATATTATTATCTGTACGTGTGCCAATTTTGAAATAGCTCCCATTCATACCTTCCAAGATATCCAACATGCAGCTCAAATTTCAATTGCGATTTTTCAGCAGTTGGTAGCACTGACATCATTTTCAAATATGGCCATGAGCTATTCAGGTATAGATCTTTACTCCTACCAAATTTTGTTTCGATTGCTACAGCCGTTTAGGTGTTGATGGGGGGGACACACACACAGCCAGACAGACAGAAGGACAGACAGAAGGACAGACAGACAGACAGACAGAAGGACAGACAGACAGACAGACAGAAGGACAGACAGACGGACAGACACACATTTGCCCGATCTCATAAGTGTACTTTTTCCTCATTTTTGCAAAATGTGAAAAGTAGGCTAATAAGAAGACACGTGTCTGAGGGTTTTTCGATGTGGTGTATGTTTTCAGGTGAAAGGGGTGAAAAGTGGGGATTGAAAGATTCCTAACGGAGCGTGTATCTCTTAAACGACATAGGCGAGGAGTTTGAAACTCAGCGGAAAAAAATCAGCATAAAAGATAAGTAAATACGTGTTTGACCGTTTTTTCATAAATCCAATTTAAGGGGCCAATGGGGAGGGGCGAAATTCTTGGGGAACAGGAAAGAAAGTGTCCTAACAGATTGACTGACTGACTCACTCATCAAACTCAGGGGGAAAAACTGCTTTAAAGTAAGTAAATAGCTTTTCGACAATTTTTTTGATCAAACAAATTGAAGTGGTTCATCGGCAGGGGTGAAATTCTGAAGAAAGAAAAAAAAAATTGAAAGAAAATTAAGATTATTGTGTACGTGTGGTATTCAAACTTCAATCGCATGATTAGAACACAAGAAGTAAAAACGAGATTTTAAAATTACGCACAGCAGCCATCTTGTGATTATGCAAACAATTGAAATAAATTAGATGCCAGTGGATCAACATTTGTATAAGCATTTAACGTGCAACGTTTCACGGCACTCGGATAGTTAATTCGCGAGAAACGTCCATTTAAATGTTTATACTTCGCGTCGCCGCCATGTTGGATTTGTGCTCCCCAGGTTACTGAAATTCCTATAGGTGAACATATGTTCATAGTCTCTATGAACATAAAAAAAATTCAGTTTGTTTGCTGTAAAAGATTCATAGATATTGAGAACCGTCTAAATATTTCGGAAGCTCGCCATTTAGGATTGTTATATGTATAGGCCATAGAGTTATGTACCATTCAAGGACAATTATTGCCTAGGTTCATTATTCAAACTTTCACTTCGATCGCATGATTACGACACAAGAAATAATTACTTAATTTTAAAATTTCGCACAGCCGCCATCTTGAGGTTATGTAAACAATTGAATTAAATTAGATGGCAGTGCATTACAATCTGCAAAATCATTTACTGTGCCACATTTCACTGCGCTCAGAGAGTTAAATCACGAGAAAAGTCTATTAAAATATTTCAAATTCGCTTGGTCGCCATGTTCGTTTTGTACTTTACAGGTTTATGAAATATACATAGGTAAACTTGCATCAGTGCCCTTTATCACCGTACAAAATTGCATGGTGATATCTGTAATAGTTTCGGAGATATAGAATGTCAGTGAAATATTTCGCACAGCCGCCATTTTGAGGTTATGTAAACAATTGAACTAAATTATACTCCAGTACATTAAAATGCATATAAACATTTGCTGTACCAAGTTTCATTACATTTGGATAGTTAAATCGCGAGAAAAGTCTATTTAAATGTCTCAACTTCGCTTGACCGCCATGTTGGTTTCTTAGTCACCAGGTTTTTGAAAGTCTCATAGGTGAACTTTCAGTTGTGCCCTTTATCACCGTACACAATTTCAGGGCGATATCGGTAATAGTTTCGGAGATATTGAATGCTAGTGAAATATTTCGCACAGCCGCCATGTTGGATTGGTGAGACGTAACAAAATTTGAAGGGCACGGTCGAGGTCGCCGGGAATAGTGCTATGAACTTACCGAGTTTCATTAAGATCGCTCCAGCCGTTTAGATTTTATTACGGGGACACACACACACACACATCACACACACACACACACACGCACACACGCACACACACACACGGACAAAAGGGGATCTCATAAGCCTATTTTTTCAAAATTGAAAATAGGCTAAAAATAATCAGACATATGTCTAATTGTTTATCGATGTGGTGTATATTATGAGGTGAAAGGGGTGAAAATTGGGGGTTGAGGGATTCTTAACGGAGCGTGTATCTCTGAAACGACATAGGCGAGAAGTTTGAAATTCGGCGGGAAGAAACAGCTTAAAATGCAAGTTAATAGGTGTTCGTCCGTTTTTTCATAAATCCAATTTAAGGGGCCCTTCGAGAGGGGTGAAATTCTGGAGAAAAAAAAACAGGAAAGAAAGTGTCCTAACTGATAGACTCACTTATTCATCAAACTCAGGGGGAAAACAGCTTTAAATAAGTAAATAGGTGTTCGACCGTTTGTTTCATAAATCCAATTTAAGGGGTTCATGGGGAGGGGTGAAATTATCAAAAATAAATGAAAGAAAATGTCCTGACTGACTCACTCACTCATCATCGCCCAACCAAAATTATTGAAGTTAGAAACATGAAATTTTGGGGATATGTTCGTTGTATGTCGAAAACGTCCACCAAGGACAGAGTTTTGGATATTCAGGTTCTAAAGAGGTGTTAAGGGGGTAAACGTGCATTTCATTGAATAACAATATCTCACGAGTGGTTTCATTTGGGGATATGATACTTGGCGCATATACTAATCATTAAAAATAAGCTGACTCATGTCTAATGGTTTTTCGATGTAGTGTATATTATGAGGTGAAAGGGATGAAAAGTGGGGGTTGAAAGATTCCTAACGGAGCGTGTATCTCTTAAACGACATAGGCGAGGAGTTTGAAACACGGAGGAAATCAATCAGCTTAAAAATAAATAAATAAAAAAATAAAAAAAATAGATGTTCGACCGTTTTTTTTTCATAAATGCAATTTAAGGGGCCTATGGGGAGGGGTGAAATTCTGGGAGAAAAACGTCCACTAAGGAAGGATTTTTGGATGTTCACTCTCATCGACCAACCAAAACTATTAAAGTTAGAAGAATGATATTTTGGGGATATGTTTGTTGTGTGTCGAAAACGTCTACTTAGGAGGGATTTTTAGGCTATTTTCAATTTTGAAAAAATAGGCTTATGAAATCACCTTTTGTCCGTGTGTCTGTGTGTGCGTGTATGTGAGTGAAGTGTGTGTCCCCCCTAATAACTTCTATACGGCTGGAGCGATTTCAATGAAACTCGGTAAGTTCATAGCACTACCCCGGGCGACCCTGACCGTGCCCTTCAAATTTTGTTACGTCTCACCAATCTAACATGGCGGCTGCGCGAAATATTTCACCAGCATTCAATATCTCCGAAACTTTTCCCGATATCACCCTGGAATTTTTTACGGTGATAAAGAGAACTACTAGAATTTCACCTATGTGACTACTGAAAAACTGGTAACTACAAAACCAACATGGTGGCCACGCGAATTTGCGACTTTCTCGCGATTTATCGAACCAAACTCAATAAAACTTGGTACAGTATATGTTTATACACATTGTAATGCACCGACATCTAACTTCGTACAATTGTTAACATAACCACAAGATGGCGGATGTGCGAAATATTTCACCGGCATTCTATATCTCTAAAACTATTAGCGGTATCACCCTGAAATTTTGTACGGAGATAAAGGGCACTACTGGAAGTTCATCTATAAGACTTTCAAAAACCGTTTAACTACAAAACGAACATGGCGGCCGAGCGAATTAAAATTTTAATAGACCTTTCAAACGCAATGCAATCTGGTACAGGAAATGTTTATACACATTGTAATGTACTGGTATCCAATTTAGTTCAATTGTTTACATAACCTCAAAATGGCGGCTGTGCGTATTTTAAAATTAAGTTTTTATTTCTTGTGTCGTATTCATGCGATCGAAGTGAAAGTTTGAATAATGAACCTACGCAATAATTTTCCTTTAATGGTACATAACTCTATGGCCTATACATATTACAATCCTACATGGCGACCATCCGAAATATTTGGACTGCTCTGAATATCTACCAATATATTATAGCAATCAAACTGAATGGTTTAATGTTCATAGGGGCTATGCACATAAGTTCACCTATAGGAATTTAAATAACCTGGTGATCACAAATCCAACATGACGGCGACGCGAAGTATAAATATTCACATGGACGTTTCTCGCAATTTAACCATCAGAGTGCAGTAAAACTTGGTACAGTAAATCCTTATACGAATGTTAATCCACTGGCATATAATTTATTTCAATTGTTTCCATAACCACAAGATGGCAGCTGTGCGAAATTTCAAAATATCCTTGTTACTTCTTGTGTCCTAATCATGCGATTGAAATTTGAATGCTACACGTACACAATAATCTTCATGTAACCGTACATAACCGGGTCACGAAAAACAAGAGTAACGGCCGAAGGGTTCCGATGCGCTGACCACTTGTCACCCCAATATCTGCAGGCCAAATGGCTGGGCAGCGGTCGCTTGGTAGGCCTAGGCCCTTCATGGGCTGTAGTGCCATGGGGTTAGTTAGTTTTTAACAGTACATAACTCTATGACCTATATATATATAAAATCCAACATGGCGACCATCCGAAATATTTAGTCGGTTCTCAATATCTACGAATCTATTACAGCAATCAAACTGAAATTTTGTATGTTCATAGTGGCAGTTAACATAAGTAGGATATATGAAAATAGGCTGTATAGTTCTTCACGGAACTACTTGTTGGATATTCAGGTTCTAAAGGGGTGTTAACGGTGTTAAACCAGCAATTCATTGAATAACAATATGACACGACTATGACGCGAGCGAAGCGAGGCTAAAAATGAGATGGTGTGTGTCTGTGTATTACTCAATCACGCGAGTACCACTGGTCCGATTTACATGAATTTTACATGGAAGTAGATGATTTACCTGGTTAACATAGGTTACTTTTGATTTCAATACTTTGCACTATTTAGAGATGGCGACCATTTTAGTGACGTCACTACACCCTTTGGTTTCAAACTTTCATATTTCCATTTCAAATAAAAAGAGAACGCTAAGAAATAGCAAACTTTTGATGGCATATACGAGGTTTAAAATTACATTCTCTATCCGAAAGGTATCTCCAACGGTTAGCGAGTTAAACCTAAATTTGTGCTATAAAACACGGTCAACGCCGAGCGGTGTAGTTGGACAAAATGTTCCATCCTTAATCTCCCTCTGCGCAGCACCTCGCCTATCCCCTGTTTTAACTGTCACCTTCATATTTTAATTTATTTATGACGCGTAGCGAAGCACGGGTACTTCAGCTAGTATTTCATAAAATTGAATCCACACCTATACTCATCTATCACCCCCAATTACAAATGTGCCAAAAAAAAAAAAAAAATATATATATATATATATATATATATATATAGTTATTAACAAGCCCAGAAAAAATATATTAAACAAAGTTTTTTTGTCGACTCCTTAAAGGCGAGTGCAGGTCTTTCTAGTCGACGCCCGTGCGCGTCGGGATGAGAGATGGTATGGATGAAGATGAATGAAACTGGGCAAGGATGTGGAAGGAAGCGGCCGTGGCCTATCTGAAGGTACTGTCCCAGCATTTGCCTGGTGTTGAAAATGGGAAACCACGGAAAACCATTTCAAGGACAGCCGGTGGTTGGGATCGAACCCACGCGTCTACCGAGTCAGCAGAGAGCTTGGTCCCATGACCTAACGCTGCGCTTTAGCCAGCTTAACCACTACTATCGGTAACAAAGAATTAAAGAGTAAGTTGGTTTGGATATACATTTTTTTTGGATTCTATTCTAATACTGTATTAATGAACTGACGAGATACTTTCAGATTCGTTTTCATTTCAATTAATTTAATACAGTATTAGTACACAAATGCTGACAGCCTCCGTGGCTTAGGCGGCAGCACGCCGGCCTCTCACCGCTGGGTCCGTGGTTCAAATCCCGGTCACTCCATGTGAGATCTGTGCTGGACAGAACGGAGGCAGACAGGTTTTTCTCCGGGTACTCCGGTTTTCCCTGTCAAAATTTCATTCCAGCAACACTCTCCACTATCATTTCATTTCATCTGTCATTCATTTAATCATTGCCCCAGAGGAGTGCGTCAGGCCTCGGCAGCCGGCACAGTTCATATCCTCGCCGCTAGATAGGGGCTTCATTCATTCCATTCCTGACCCGGTCGGAGACTGGAAGCAGGCTGTGGATTTTCATTTTCATAGTGGCAGTTAACATAAGTAGGATATATGAAAATAGGCTGTATAGTTCTTCACGGAACTACTTGTTGGATATTCAGGTTCTAAAGGGGTGTTAACGGTGTTAAACCAGCAATTCATTGAATAACAATATGACACGACTATGACGCGAGCGAAGCGAGGCTAAAAATGAGATGGTGTGTGTCTGTGTATTACTCAATCACGCGAGTACCACTGGTCCGATTTACATGAATTTTACATGGAAGTAGATGATTTACCTGGTTAACATAGGTTACTTTTGATTTCAATACTTTGCACTATTTAGAGATGGCGACCATTTTAGTGACGTCACTACACCCTTTGGTTTCAAACTTTCATATTTCCATTTCAAATAAAAAGAGAACGCTAAGAAATAGCAAACTTTTGATGGCATATACGAGGTTTAAAATTACATTCTCTATCCGAAAGGTATCTCCAACGGTTAGCGAGTTAAACCTAAATTTGTGCTATAAAACACGGTCAACGCCGAGCGGTGTAGTTGGACAAAATGTTCCATCCTTAATCTCCCTCTGCGCAGCACCTCGCCTATCCCCTGTTTTAACTGTCACCTTCATATTTTAATTTATTTATGACGCGTAGCGAAGCACGGGTACTTCAGCTAGTATTTCATAAAATTGAATCCACACCTATACTCATCTATCACCCCCAATTACAAATGTGCCAAAAATAATAATAATAATATATATATATATATAGTTATTAACAAGCCCAGAAAAAATATATTAAACAAAGTTTTTTTGTCGACTCCTTAAAGGCGAGTGCAGGTCTTTCTAGTCGACGCCCGTGCGCGTCGGGATGAGAGATGGTATGGATGAAGATGAATGAAACTGGGCAAGGATGTGGAAGGAAGCGGCCGTGGCCTATCTGAAGGTACTGTCCCAGCATTTGCCTGGTGTTGAAAATGGGAAACCACGGAAAACCATTTCAAGGACAGCCGGTGGTTGGGATCGAACCCACGCGTCTACCGAGTCAGCAGAGAGCTTGGTCCCATGACCTAACGCTGCGCTTTAGCCAGCTTAACCACTACTGTCGGTAACAAAGAATTAAAGAGTAAGTTGGTTTGGATATACATTTTTTTTGGATTCTATTCTAATACTGTATTAATGAACTGACGAGATACTTTCAGATTCGTTTTCATTTCAATTAATTTAACACAGTATTAGTACACAAATGCTGACAGCCTCCGTGGCTTAGGCGGCAGCACGCCGGCCTCTCACCGCTGGGTCCGTGGTTCAAATCCCGGTCACTCCATGTGAGATCTGTGCTGGACAAAACGGAGGCAGACAGGTTTTTCTCCGGGTACTCCGGTTTTCCAGCACCACTCTCCACTATCATTTCATTTCATCTGTCATTCATTTAATCATTGCCCCAGATGAGTGCGTCAGGCCTCGGCAGCCGGCACAGTTCATATCCTTGCCGCTAGATGGGGGCTTCATTCATTCCATTCCTGACCCGGTCGGAGACTGGAAGCAGGCTGTGGATTAGTACACAAATGCTACCAATTTGTGTTCATATTTGCAGCTTTTTACTGTTTGTGTATTTAGGGAGGTTCTCAATCAAGATAATAATAGTGGTAACAAAACAAGCCTTCTGAAATAAAAAGAACGTATTGCTAAATAATACTCAGTTTGAGGACTAGAAAGTAATTTCTCAAGACATTTGTTTGGAGTGTCTTACTGTATGGATGCGAAACCTGGACATTAGGGAAACTGGAGAAAACAAAATTTAAGGGTTCAGAAATGTAGTTTTGGAGAAGAATGAGTAGAACATGTTGGATGGACAGGAAAACAAATGATTTTGTTCTGCAGGACGTGAAAGAGGTTCGATGTTCATTCCTTGGACATGTATTAAGGCACGACTTTCTTCTCCAAACCATTATCGAGGGTAAATTATTGGGAAAGAAACCTAGGGGACGTCCAAGGATGTCGTTTCTCCATTGGAGAACTGGCATGTGGTTCTTTTTGCAGCATGAAGAGAAAGACTAGCAGAAAACCGTCAAATATGGCAGCAGCGACATGACTTTGCCTTTAGTAAATGAGGATGATTATCATTTATGTGATTCACATTAATAGCTACCATCGTTAGCAGAGTGGCTTGAGGTATCAGAACGCATTCACATATATTGTACATGTATCGACTATTCAACACTCGACATTAGTGTTTATATTTCAGTTCGAGGGTTTAACGCTTCAGTGTATATCAGCAGTAATAAACAAACCTTCATTGATTAGTTGTGGGAGGGCGACTATTTTGTGAGTGGCTTTGTGATTTTTAACCTTTCTACCTTGTAGATATTAAATACGTGTTTTGTCGGAATTTAATGCTTTTCAGTCGGTTAACACGATTGTACCCAATTGAAATGGGTGTTTTCTTTTATATGAGATTAATAAACACACTTGGATGACCAGCTTTGATCGTCAAGCGTCAGGTTATTAAAGCTTTGTCTACAAGTATAGTTGATGTCATTTACAATATACAGACTTATTTAGTTGCAGAAACCAGGCAGTGTAGTGAAATAGCGCCACGGTGCCTGGCCCTACACTGCGACATAACAAAGAGTTTTCAGTAGTAATGAAACTACCGCAACTAGTCAAGATTTGTTTTAGGCTATGTGTTTTTTCCCCTTAAGATATTGTTAGTGGTGACAGACCTTCAAGTTTGCTTGATGAGTGAGATATCTGTAATTGTTATTGAATGGTCAGGTTAGAGTGGTTAGAGAACTTAGCTGATTGTCTGTCAATGTGTGGTCCTGCTACCACCACTGCCTGCACTGAAATGGAAAGAATTATACTTTGCGGTCTCCTCCGTGACCTTTCCACCGCATTCCTGTCTATATTCGTAACGTACAGCATGTGTGCTGCCAAGTCCAGATCATCAAAATGTGAACATCAACTATTAAAGGCCAATTTTCCTTCTCGCCACGCGTAAGCTAAATAGCTCTCTCTAAGCGCACCCGGTTTATAGGGATCTCTTGGAATCTTTAACACTGCCTTTAATGCCGGCCTTGGTTCATTGAAGATATGTACAAAGTACGTCCAAATTGTAGATGTAAGTAAATTAGACAGGAAGTTCCACACTCGGCATGGCCTACACTTAAATAGATTAGGAAAAGAGTATCTTAGTGATGAAATCTGCAAAATTGTAAATTCAAATGGTAAGAATAATTCAACAGTAATATCATTAGAGTGGAAGCAGGGAAACTGGTAGAAGAAGCCAAACGTGAGGTTTGGCATTCACATCTTTTGAAGTCAAATTTAACGGAGTGCAACAATGGTATTTCGGATTTGTCTAGCAACAATAATAATAACAATTATGATAATAATAATGTAAATAAATCACCAACACAAGCTTGCAAAAGTAACAAATTTAAAATTTACCACCAGAATGTCCAGTCTCTTTATAATAAAATTGATTACATAAATCTAATGCTTAAAAATGAACTTAAAGACATCTCAGCACTATGTATTTCAGAACATTGGCTGAAAGAGGAACAACTTGAATTAATTCAATTCCCAGGGTTTATACAAGCTAGTAAATACTCTAGATCTAATATTAGCCATGGTGGTACTTGCATCTTCTTAAGAAATAATTTAGATCATGAACAGATAACAGCTTATTATTATCTAATTATGGAACAGGATTTTGAATTCTCTGCCGTAAAAATTCAGCAGTTTAAGTTAATAATTGTATGCGTATACCGTTCTCCGTCAGGAAAGTTTCCTCTATTTATAGATAAACTAGAATTGTTACTCAATAACATGAGCAAAGTAAATTTCGATATAATAATTTGTGGGGATGTAAATGTGGATTTCTTAAAACTTGATAGAAATTGTGAATTATTAAACCAGTTACTAATTTCCTATGGACTGAAACCTACAGTAAATACACCAACAAGAATAACAAAATTTAGTAAAACCACTCCTGATCAAATTTTTATAAATACAGATAAATATCACCATTCAATAGAAGTCTATTGTCCGGGTTTTAGTGACCACCATGGACAAATACTGAGTTTTGAAGTATCCGAAGTAATCAATAATAATGATAATGGAGTGAAATCAAAGTGCAGGTCATTCACTGAAGCAAATGTTACATATTTCAATGACTTATTAAATAAGGAAACATGGTCAGAAATTTATGAACTAGAAAATGTAAATGATAAATTTAATGCATTTAACAGTACCCTAAAACACTATTTTGAAATAGCATTCCCCTTTAAACGAAGAACTGTTCAAAATAACAAAACTAGCAATTGGATAACAACAGGGATTATAAATTCATGTCAAAGAAAGAAATTTCTACACAAATTATATAAACAATACCACACAACACCTGAATTCAATTTATACTACAAAAAATACACTAGCATATTAAATAAGGTAATAAGACTAGCAAAGAAAATGCATAATGATAATTTTATTTCCCAATCATCTAATAAAAACAGGGCTATGTGGTCCGTAATAAAGAAAGAAACTGGAAAATATGCTAAAATACAAAGGAACATTACACTGACCAGAAATAATAAAGTGATTAATAATCCAGAGGAAATAGCAAACACTTTTAATGACTATTTTCTGGAAATTCCGCAAAAATTATTAAATAAATCACAGGTAAATACACTAAATTCTAATAATAAAATAAATATATGCAGTGATTCTTTATTTATAAATCATGTCACAAGTAAAGAGGTAAGAATAGTTATAAAAGAGCTAAAAAATAAATTCTGTGCTGGCATTGATGGCATCCCTGATGCAATTTTAAAGAAATGTGCCGAAAATATAATAAATCCACTTACGCACTTAATAAACAGTTCAATTCTCTCAGGAACTTACCCGGATATTTTGAAGTTATCAAAAGTAATTCCAGTGCACAAAAACGGTTCAAAAGATGAATTAGATAACTATCGTCCTATTACCTTACCAACTGGTATTGCAAAAATTGTGGAAAAAATTATGTATAAGAGACTGATAAGTTTCATAGAAAAAAATAAAATATTATCAAACTCACAACATGGATTTAGAACGGAAAAATCTACACAGACAGCAATTTACGAATGTAGTAATAGTATACTGAAATTAATTGACAATAAGGAACATGTAACTGGCCTATTCTTGGATTTATCGAAAGCATTTGATGTAGTTGACCATAAAATCCTCCTTACCAAACTAAATCAATATGGTGTTAGAGGTCTAGCTAATAAATGGATAGAGTCTTACTTAACAAGGCGTAAACAAATAGTAAGCTTGAGACACAAGGATGATGGAACCAAATTACTTAATGAAACATTGTCCAATGAGGGAATTATTGAATTTGGAGTACCCCAGGGATCGGTTTTGGGCCCACTACTCTTTCTTCTATATATCAATGATATAACACAGAACGTTCATTCACATAAGGAAATTTTGTTTGCGGACGATACAACACTCGTAATAAAAGGTGAAACTAAACAGGTCATACAGCAGTCTGCTGACTCCGTTACAGGAGAGTTAACCAAATGGTCACAAGATAATCGCCTCATAATAAACTATAAAAAGACAGTATGTCTAAATTTCCACACTATACAGAATAGGAATCCTGCGATGCCCAATATAACATTAAATGGTCATCAAATAGAAAATAAATCAGAAACAAAGTTTTTAGGACTATGGATACAACAAGACTTGAAATGGAATAAACATATACAATATCTGAATACTAAACTGAACTCGATGTGCTTTGCGTTACGTATTTTGAAAACCTGCACTAGC
This sequence comes from Meconema thalassinum, assembly GCA_946902985.2. NCBI lineage: Eukaryota > Metazoa > Arthropoda > Insecta > Orthoptera > Tettigoniidae > Meconema > Meconema thalassinum. Next base: position 540,079,468 of record OX336392.1, read on the forward strand.
ATGCACACATTAAGAAATACTTATTTTGCTTATTTCCATTCATACTTAAGATATGGGATCATATTTTGGGGTATGTCGCCAGATGTACTAAGCACGTTTAGGATACAAAAGAGAGCGATTAGAATTATGGCAAATGTAAACTCGAGAGAATCATGTAGACCTCTGTTTAAAGATTTAAACATTCTCCCACTGCCCTGCATATATATCTTTGAAAGTATTATGTTTTTTAAAAAGAATTTAATGAATAAAGATGTTTTTCTTAAAACAAACAATGATGTTCATAGGCATAACACAAGACAAAATCAAAACATTCATATTTCACACACACACACAAGCATATATCAAAAAGGAACTTTTCACACTGGAGTTAAATTATACAATAAACTACACCAGTATATAAAACTGGCCCCAAAAATAAAAACCTTTGATAGAATGTTGAAAGCTTATCTGCAGTGCCATTGTTTTTACTCAGTAGTTGAATATTTTAGCGTATAGGAGTGATGGAATCTATAACTATATTTTACTTTTTTAATTTAATTTTAATACCTAGCTGTATGTTGTTGTATTTATAGAATTAAGTTTTCATATTATGATAATAGAGTGAGGTGTAAATAGTTGTGCAATAAGATTGTATCTATTAAGATTTGCTATTATAATAAGTTATAAATAGTTATAATCTTAGTAATATATACCTGTTAGTTCTTTTATTTTATGCATGTAAATTCTGACGTGTCCTATATCAAAAATGTATTGAATGCATGTATTTGATCAAATGGAATTAATAAAAATCTATCTATCTATCTACCTAATCCAATAACATGCTCCATTATCTAGTTTGGCTGCAATGTTATGTTGTTTCTCGTTTTCAAGGGGAGGGGGTGGGGGGAAGGTTCAAGTAGTGTAAAGAGGGGTGAATTCTCAATGAGTGTGTGTTTGTCTACATTATTAGGATTGTTTATTTTAGCTAAGTGTATCTCGATTGCTTTCATTATGTCGAGGGCTCCTTCTTTATGATTGTATGCTTTTTAAGTCGGTTTCAATGTTTGTGAATCACAACACGGGAAGGTGGGGGGCATGAAGGAATTCGGTTCAGTCAAATTGGTAGCACTAAGGACATTTCACCTTGGGAAATTCCCTCATAGCATCAAGGAATCCCCGCAGGACTCATCATAAAACCGAAAGTACCGTCGTCAGAATTCTGAGAATTTTCGAGAATTATTCAAAGAAGTCCTGTTGGTGATAGTTATAGTTTTTCAATTTCATTTTGCATTTTGTTGTTTACACATTTATCAATTACACAATTTCCCATTTACAGTTTTTAAAATGTCAGTTTAAAGTTTTTTCTATTTTATCAATATGGAAACATGGATTTTCCAATTTGTGTTTTACATGTTCATTTTGCATTAGGAGTGGAGAGAGGTGGGTAGTAATTAAAAATGTACAAGCAGTGTCCATACAATATTTTTTTATTTTAAATACATGTACACTATTTACATATAATACATTTTTATATATAGTCTATTCTCTTTTTGTTATAAATTGTACAGTTGTTTTTATTTTGTTTCTATTTTATTTATTTTTTGATTATGAATTCCATTTTTTTAATTCTTGTAGTGCTATGGTTTTATTTCCTAAATTGTTTTGTTTTATGTATTTGCTAGTTGCAGGCAGAAGATTTTGATATTCATAACTTAACTCTTTAAGCATGGTCAATGATTGAGTAATGACCATAGGCATGTGTACCTATACCATCAGCATCAATCACTCTTTTATCATCACCAGGACACAAAGCAATTTTGTTTAGTCTTATAGATGATATGTCATGTTGTTTATAAGCGATAATGTTCATGGGTATTTTTTTACATAGTTTTTCATGACACAATCCTTATAATCTTGAAAGCTTATACAATATTTGACAACACCTCTGCTAATACCTTTAATCTTTTTGATTTCTTTACCATTTATGTCTAAAGCATACATTTTAGCTCTAAGTCCAACAAATGCTTTGATAATTTGTCCACAAGCCTCGTCTTTAAATTTCCCCAACGTTTTCTTGTTTGATGTAGAGTAACATATGTGATTAGTAGGATAATCAGATGTGTCCAGGTGTTCTAGGAAATCGAACTTGTCTTGATATACATCTGGGGTGTTAACCAAATAAATGAACGAGTCGGTATCCATATACATGAGTTTAAGATTGTTCATTCCATAATAGGGTAGCAGGACATCATAGTGGTGGGAATACATGAGAGTTTTAGAAATATCCAGTATACACATTCCAATATATATAGGCTTATTGAATACAATGTTACGTTTAGCCATGTGGAAAGCAGCTAGGTTAGGACCATAAATTGTTCTGTCAATAAATGTCGACTTTGCTATTAGCTTTTCTGCCTTTTTGCTGTCGGTCACAAGACGTATGTCTATTCTTTTACGGATATTTTCCATTGTTTTTCCAAAAATGGCGTTGTTGAATAATTTGTACAGATTTTTCTCAAAATAATTTTTGGCTTGTTTTCGAAGGTTGTTATTGAAATCAACGTATGCCTTTAACCAAGGTCTTTGCTTAAACTTTAACACACGATGGATTTTTATCAATTTTATTCCATGATCTAAAGCCTGTTTTGATGCCATGTAGTGAACAACATATCGCCTTCGATTTCCAAGATGAGGAATTAGTTTTTTCACAGACCAATCCTTAGGTTGTGTACACTCTGCTAGGAAAGGTAAATCGTTGTGTAGATCATGAAGGTCAGATGGGTAATCAACATCAACGTCTAGAATGTATCCCACAGGATCGTCTTCCTTTAGTTTTTCTAGATCAACAGTATCTGGAGAAACCCACTGAAATCCACCATAAGGAAGGGAGTGACACATAGCCCACCCGTATATTTGTTGGCATCATCGTAGGTAATAAACTGCGATGGTTTCTCAGACTCATAGGTTTCCATGTATTTATTGTTAGCTTCAGCATGCCGATGAGACACTTGGCATATGCCTCCACGTATTCCAGACTCGATTAGAAGAATCTGATCGTAATCCTGTAGCAATTTCAGTTCAATTCCTGTGTAAAGGAGCATTGCCTCGATACTTAAACCAGGCGAAGTAAAAAAGTGTGCAGCATCCACTCGGTGTGTTTCTAGTGTTTTGTTTCTAAACGTTTCAAAGCTGTCTGCAAGAAGGAGTACATCTGAAGTTAGGTAGAGGTCACTATATTCCCCTAGAGTTTTAATGTTGAACTGTTTCCAGACATTTTTGGCATGTCCATAGTCTCCTAGACTAACATTTTCTTGACTTAATTTGTTAAAGAATGCCTCTTTTGGAGGTAAACACGTTTCACTTAACTTTTCCCATGAGTCATTGTAGTCATAACAAAATACTCCTTTGCGAGTCATGAGCATTGCATTTTCTTTTCCAAAGTACTTGTCTGTTTCAGGGTATGATGTTAAGTTGGAAACTAAGTTTTCCAAACTACTCGGCATTAACCGAAACGTATCCACAAATCTAAGCTTAACATTTCGTACATATTTGGTGAAGGAAATGTACTTTTCTTTGGAGTAAGCGATAACATCCACTCTCTCAGTAGTACACCCCAATTGCTTTACAATGAAATTTGCGTCGTAGCCACTCATATTATGTAGAAACACAGGAACGGGGTTACGTGTTTTACACCTCAAATTACAGTTATTGTTAGCACTTCCACGGTATTCCCCTGTAATATGGCAGTGGTCTCGAACTTTCCAGTCCTGTTGGGTAAATGGTTATTGACACAAATAACAGGTTTCAGAACATTGGAACTCTGCTTCTTGAGCCTGAGTTAAGGCCTTTGGAACATTTAAGATGTAAAGGCGATCAATTTCATTAGCTATTGAGATCAAACAGTCCATAAACTTTTCTGCAGCGTCAGGCCCACGATAAATAACAGGTTGGCTTGAAAGATTTGTCTTTATGTGTTCCACAGCAGGTGAGGGTTTAACGTATATACCGAAGCTCATAGGAACATGACTCTGGTATGGCACTGTATAACTTTCCTCAGGATTAGGTAGACATGTTTGATAGGGTAAGAGTATACTTTCAAAATCTGCATAGATAACGTAAGGTATTCTCAGCATTTTTTCAACATTTAAGAATTTGGCAATGGGGCTTTTAATAGGCATTTCAACCCTAGCAATGCCATGCTGGACACACAAAGCTCTATGTTCTTTCAATTTTTCCATTCCTTGTTGTCCATATCGATTATCAAAGTGTGTAAAACACCGTTTACACGTATATATCTCATGTTCATAGCGGGTAATCTGATGTCTTACTAGTTTATCAAAATCTTTGATAAAGACGTAGTGGTTCTGGACGGATGATGAACTTAGCAGAAGGAGGTCGCGATTGTCTTGCAGCTCTTGATCCACAACCTTCAGAGGGAACAATTTGTTGTCTTGTTCCAATCCAAATACATTAATGGATATATCGTTGGCTTTTTCAAGTTTGGGAATGTCAGCTAGTAATGTAGGAAATGATATTACAGAAAAATCATACTTGTTTTCCAGGTCCTTGTATTTACTAATGCGTTGAGCATCCTTTTTAACCAGTTTTGCTAAAATGGCATACATAAAACACTTTTCATCATTCAAATTTTCAGGATTAATGCAGGCTTTTCTTGCTTTTATAGCTGCTGGTAATGGAATATATGTGCTGCCACGCAAGGGATTGTACTTATTTATTTTCAATCGTACTCCTTCCACTGCTAACAAAGCCCAATTACTGCCTTTTAGCTCTGATTCTTCCATTTCCGTAGTTAACTTTGTAAATTGTGTTTCCAAGAAACTACTCAAGTCTGTTTCCAAAAATAGGGCCTGATTTCGTGTTTTAAAAGCACGATCTGTAATTTCATTGGTAGATGTATGAATGAATCTACATTCAGCCACAAGATTAATTTTATCGACTTGTGCATTGCTAGTTCTTTCTGCATAGCTTGTATTATTTGCTGTTTGGACTCTTTACGGTATGAATTTAAATCCTTGCACGTATCGCAACGAATGAAATAGGATTTAAGTCGACCTTGAAAAGATGTCTCATATTCAATAAGTCCATTTTTGTCAGGGACCAATGACAGTAGGTAATGTTTTGTAGGCTCAGATTTTTGTCTTTTAGCTGCCGACACAACATTACAACATTCTTCATGACGACGTCCATTGTAGGCATTGTTGAATTTATTGCCATACGTTTTACACTCATGAAATTCCCCACACGAAACTTCATGACGCTTCCTATGATAGTCCCGAAGAAAAGTTTTTCCACACTCCTTGCACATATAGCTAGGAATGGGTTCTTCCATTACGAATGTTGATTTCTGCAAACAGCTGCTTACTGCGTATCACAGGGCTAGAGGTTGGTCGGTGAGACGGTCTTTCACGATGTGAACACCATAAGAGGTAGTAGTCAACTGGTGATATTCTTGTTAAGGGTCCTCTAATATACCCCTAGTCTAGACCAACAGCTCTTTACAGCGTATGACAAGGCTGCAGACTGGACAGTGAGACGGTCTTTCACGATGTGAACACTGTAACAAGTAGTAGTCAACTGATTATATACTTTCGAAGGGTTCTCTAATATACAATAGTCAAGACCAACAGCTACTTACTGTGTAGTACCAGGCTGTACAATAGTTGTTTTGACAATCTTTCACGATGTGGTCACTGTGAGTGGTGGTAGTCAACTGATGATATTCTTGCTAAGGGTCCTCTAATATACCCCTAGTTAAGGATAACAGTTGCTCACTGCTTATGACAAAGCTAAAGACTGGTTGTCTCAACGGTCTTTCACAATGTTAACACTGCGACAGGTAGTAATCAACTGAAAATATTCTTACACCATACTCAAGGTTATCAGGTACTCATGTGTTAGACAGTCTTTTTTTGCTAAACGCCCTCTATATTCCCTACACAAGGCTATACATGTTAGTTCTAAACACTTAGTGGTTAATTGTATAATAAATTTAAATACACAGCATATACGAGCACATTTTCACTCGGTAAAACTTTACCAAATAGTCAAATGCGACACGCAAAGTATGTTGCCGCTATCTAGCGGTGACTATGAGAACTACTTGAACGACCAGCATCCTACCTAGCGCTCCATTTCAACACTCGCTCACTGAACGACCAGCATACTATCTAGCGGTCGATATCAATACTCACTCAACTACCAGCCTGCTACCTATCGATCAATATAACAACTCACGCAACTACCAGCATGCTCCATGGCTTTTTTCGTCAGTTTTTTGTTGGCTTTTTTGTTGGCTTTTGTTGGCTTTTGTTGGCTTTTTAGTTGGCTTTTGTTGGCTTTTGTTGGCTTTTTTGTTGGCTTTTGTTGGCTTTTGTTGGCTTTTTTGTTGGCTTTTGTCGGCTCTTGTATTAGCTCTTTCATATTTGCTCTTGCTTGTGGGGGCTTATTTGGTCTTGGAAAGTATGACTGCATAATGCTTACAGCCATGTTTGTAAGCAGCAGCAACAACAACAACAACAACAACAACACACAAAATTCAAAGTACTCTAAGGTTTATCAATGACTCTCAACTCTTACACTTACCTCTATCCCATGCCTAGTCAAAAAATAGTGCATTTTTCAATTTTTTCAAAAAAGATTTGGAAAGTAGGCTATATCATTGAACAAAAAATCCTAAAAAGACATATGTTAACTCCAACACCTACCTCTATACCACTCTCAGTCCAAAAATAGTGTACTTTTCAAATTTTCCAAAACATATTTCCAAAATGGGGTATATTTCCAAAATTAAAAAGTTTTTAAAAATGTTTGTTTGACATATATGAATGGCCTTTGCCCCCTCTACCGCCGTACCAAGTCCCAGGTCTCTAGGACAACAAAAATATTTTTTTCAAAATGGGCTTATATTTCCAAAATTAGGAATTTTACAAAAACGTTTGTCTGACGTAAATCAATGCTCTTGACCCCCTCTATCCCCATATCAAGTCTCAGGTCTCTAGGTCAACAAAATTAAAATTTTGAAAATGGGCTCTAGTTCCAAAATTAGGGATTCTACAAAAAAGTTTGTCTGACGCAAATCAATGGTCTTTATCGCGTCTACCCCCATACTACGTTTCAGATCTCTAGGACAAAACAAAATAATTTTTAAAATGAGTTATATTTCCAAAATTAGGAATTCTCCAAAAAGTTTGTTTCACATAAACCATACCAAATTTCAAGTTTCTAGGACAAAAGAAAATTATTTTTGAAAAATGGTCATTATTTTGGAAACTAGGAATTTTACAAAAAAGTTTGCTTAACATAAATGAAAGGTCTGTATCCCCTCTACCTCTAAACCAAGTTCCAGGTCTGTATGACAAAAATGAAAAACGTTCAACTGGGAAAGTAGGCGATTTTTCATAAAACCAAACATTCTAAAAAGTGTTCTATGGGCTTAAAAGAATGGCCTCTATGTCCTTTATTTTTGTAATAAAACTTTTTTATTTTTTACATTTTTTTGAAAATTTTCCCACTGAATACGAACATTGCAGTATTTACACATTCGAATCTATCTTGCAGCGTCAAATACATTTTAGGCATACCCCTCACTGTTGTATTTCTTGGCCCTCGAGGAAACTGTTGTGACTTTACTTTTCGGCATATTTATACTTAAATGCTGGATGTTTTATTAATCGCGAACTCTCACTGCGGTATCTACGACCACAACGCCATTTGATGTGATCGATAACAGATATCGATACTCATCGATAGCCTTAGAGATCGCGGAGCTGAATGCACAAACTTCCAGTGCTTCCAGCTTTGTGGGCATTTGTGTAGAGAGTATACAGTACTCTCAATCAAATGAGAAGGAAACTACGAAGGTCAATTCCTCAGAAGTATTTAAACGTTTATTGGTGAGCTTTTTTGATAATATTTATCGTACCAAGTGGAGTATATTTCGTAATTATGAGCGCAATTCGCGCAATAAATCAGATTTCGTGATATTTCGCGAGTTCATTTTGTTAAATACAGTACTTAGAAGGTCATATATAGACAAGAAAGAACATATGAGAAAAAGTTCGCGCGTATAGCTATTAGCAAACAAGTAGATCCGTGAAGAACTATACAGCATATTTTCATATAACCTACTCATGTTAATTGCCTCTATCAACATACAAAATTTCAGTTTGAAGGTTGGGATAGATTCGTAGATATTGAGAACCGTCTAAATATTTCAGATGGTCGCCAGGTTGGATTTTTATTTTTGTACAATTACATTAAGATTATTGTGTACGTGTGGTATTCAAACTTCAATCGCATGATTAGAACACAAGAAGTAAAAACGAGATTTTAAAATTTCGCTCAGCTGCCATCTTGTGGTTATGCAAACAATTGAAATAAATTAGATGCCAGTGGATTATCATTTGTATAAGCATTTAACGTGCAACGTTTCACTGCACTCGGATAGTTAATTCGCGTGAAACGTCCATTTAAATATTTATACTTCGCGTCGCCGCCATGTTGGATTTGTGCTCACCAGGTCACTGAAAGTCCTTTAGGTGAACATATGTTCATAGCCTCTATGAACATAAAAAAATTCAGTTTGATTGCTGTAAAAGATTCATAGATATTTAGAACCGTCTAAATATTTCGGATGCTCGCCATTTTGGATTGTTATATGTATAGGCCATAGAGTTATGTACCATTAAACGACAATTATTGCCTAGGTTCATTATTCAAACTTTCACTTCGATAGCATGATTACGACACAAGAAATAATAACTTAATTTTAAAATTTCGCACAGCCGTCATCTTGAGGTTATGTAAACAATTGAACTAAATTAGATGCCAGTGCATTACAATATGTAACATCATTTACTGAACCACATTTCACTGCGCTCAGAGAGTTAAATCACGAGAAAAGTCTATTAAAATGTTTCAACTTCGCTTGGCCGCCATGTTAGTTTTGTACTTTACAGGTTTATGAAAGATACATAGATAAACTTGTATCAGTACCCTTTATCACCGTACAAAATAGTTTCGGAGATATAGAATGTCAGTGAAATATTTCGCACAGCCGCCAATCTGGATTGGTGAGACACAATAAAATTTGAAGGGCACGGTTGGGGTCGGCCAGAATAGTGCTATGATCTTACCGAGTTTCATTGTAATCGCTCCAGCCTGTTGGAAGTTATTAGGGGGACACACACACACACGAACGCACACACGGACAAAAGGTGATCTCATAAGCCTATTTTTTCATAAAATGAAAATAGGCTAAAATACGGCCCCTAGCATTTACCATGTGCTTGCGGTAGGCCTCCCAGATGACAGATAGGTGGTGTTGCCAAACCTTATGATACGGCTTGAGAATTGTAGACTGCGATGCTCTATGACAATCGTGACCGTTCAGTCACCTTCGTCACCTATTCATCTACCACCGTGGGCATTCATTGAGAATAGGTGTACGATATTCTGACACCAAACGCGTGAGTTAGACATGTAATACACGTTCTGCTTACTGCGACAGGCCCATTTGTCAGTGCTGTCTAGTGAAGGGTTATATTCGTCCCCAAGGAAAATAACAAAGAATTGCCGAGAAGGCAGCTTAGCAAGGAACATAATTTTTCAACGTTTCTCTGTCATAATGGCAGCGCCCACAGCTAGAATCTCTTAGCACGCGACACAGACCGATGGTGGTGCGTCATGATGGATGATGGGGTCTACTGTAAGTTCTTCTGTCACACGAGGTATGTTTGCTTATCACTGGGGAGCCTTTTCAGTTTCACGTCTTGCCAAGAAACGCCATACTTTAGAGTCTCGTTCTTCAGGACTACTTACACCTGTAATTTTACTCTTTTTTTTTGGGGGGGGGGGGGGGGGGGCAAACTCAAGGGCAGCTGGGCAGATGTTTACATTTACAGGTTAAGGTTGCATTACCTAATTATATGCATCATCATAATCGATTTTGGCCAACCAACTGTTGTTGTTGTTGTTGTTTGACTGGTTTGATGCAGCCCTCCATCTCTCCCTGTCATGAGCTAATCGTTTCATCTCTGCATAGCTACCACACCCTACGTCCGAGGCAATCTAACCTTTGTCTACCCCTGCGGTTCTTGTCCTCGACCCTTCCTTCCATAACTAAGCTTGCTATTCCTGGGTGTCTTAGTATGTGTCCTACTAACCTATCTCTTCTCTCCATTAGCAGTCGCCAGAAACATCTCTCCTCTCCCACTCGCCTTAATACCTCTTCGTTTGTAACCTTATCTACCCATCTGATCTTCATCATTCTCCTGTAACACCACATTTCAAATGCTTCAATTCTCCTCTTTTCTGTTGCACCAATAGTCCAAGTTTCACTTCCATAGAGCACCACGCTCCAGACAAAGGCTTCCTAATACCTAAATCTATATTCGATGTCAACAGATTCTCTTTTTGTAGAAATGCTTTCATTGCCTGAGCCAACCTACTTTTTATATCCTCTTTGCTTCGTCCATCACTGGTTATTTTGCTTCCTAAGTAACAGAAGTCTCCTTCAGCTTTTCACCTGCCAATTTCATGTTCATAGAGGTGTCTGATTTATTTCGGCTGCATTCCAATAATTTTGTTTTACATTTATTGATTTTCATCATTCCAGTAAGGAGCTCGTAAATTACTCTTCATGATTTCACTTCTCTTTGGCGCCAATATTCCTTCATTCACTTGCTCACAGCTTGAGCTGTCCAATGTTGATTCTTCTTGGTCGCTGTTCCTGGCTCTAGGAACCCCTCAAATGTGTGTACCTTATTTCTGAAAGTGGTTCTGTTGCGGATGTCTTGATCAGTGATGTTCATTTCTTGTAGATCCTTCTTGTTGTTAGCAAACCATTTTGCATAAGAGTTGCCTTTTTTTTTATTGGGCTTGTTGAAGTGGTTAAACATTTTCCGTGTGAGACTGTCGTCAGGCATTCTTGAAACATATCCAAAGAATTTAATCCTTCGCTGCATGTTTTCTATACTTCTTCGTTACTGTGTAATCGGTATGTGTCAGCATATTTTTTTGGTCCGAGAATTTTTCTTAAAATTGTTCGTTCCTTTTTTTTTCAATTTCTTCAGTTTATTTTTTAGTTGTTAGTCCTAGGCATTAATATGAAATAAATCATAATGAATTTAGTATTGGTCCTTTTCTTTCTAACGATGTATGCCGTACTCAACACGATTGAACCTGCTTAGCTGATGTGTTGGCCTTCTGTTCCTCCCAAAATCTCTTCTTCCTCCCGCTGAAATTCTTCCTTTGTTTTTCTGTCCAAGTTATAGCGGCTCTGGTGTTGGGTTTGTCTCTGATTGTCGATTTTGGTTCTGAATTTACTGTCCCGTACAATGTACAAGCAAGACCAACTACAATACACAGACCTTAATGCAGGTATCGAAAGGGTGAAAATGGCGTTTGCTGAAGCCCGAGATATTGTTTGTTACTTGTGTCTCGGGACAGTCGGATGAGGAGCCAGAAAGATGCGCGCGCACCTGACAGGGAGGAGCATTTGAATAGCGCAAGTTTTAAGAAATAAAATATGGAGGACGGTTGTCGTTTCGGGGTAACATTTACAGTCGATTTGAATTATTAACGCAAAGCGGTCGTGAAACTTGCTTTAAGTACATTTGAAAATATGCATTCCAATCAATATTCAAGATCTAACTGTAATAATTGAATATTTAACCATACGCACTATTAAGGACCATAACAATATGCGGTAAAGTCTGTCGGAAAAGTGTGCGAGTGGTATCGCGCTCGCTTGTTGTTTTGAAGATCCCGGGTTCAAGGCTACCCAAGGGCGGAAATTTTTACTTCTTTTTAATTATTTTATTATTTCCTCCTCACGTCGTACAACAATATTGCAACTTAGTTTTGTCTACATGATCTACGAGGACGATAGTAAACATGTTTTCTCTCATTTAAAATTCTATTTTCCCTAAATACTGTTTAAGACCATGGACGGACACTATTGCAATAGTTCAAAATTTATCCCAGAATAATAATATTAGCCTATGACACGTTCTGTATTTGGTTGGTTGGTTCCTAAGTTTAGGGGCTGTGACAACGCGGTTATGTAGCCCCGTGTACTTGGAGTGTGTGTAGAATCTGTCTGATAACCGGTGATAATTGTGATGGCTGTATTAATGTGTGTATCTGTTTTTTAACTCAAGTAAGGACTGCAACTTTGAATTTTTCAAATAGTTCCTACTTTTGCCGCCAAACGCCACCGTCAACGACTACTAGGCCTAGTTCAGAACTTAGCTACTAGACGACACCAAAGTCGGCTCTTGGCAACGAACGTAGACACCTAAGAGCGTTGTTTACATTCCTAACCTATACAATTTAGCTTCACACAGGTGTAATTAGTGGAAGGTTCTTTAAGGGGACACTATAGGCTACCCCAAGAAATTTTTTTTGCTCCCAGTGATCCAAACTGCACCAAATTTTATTTCCATACGACCAACATCTTTCATAAAGCAAAAAGTGAAAAATTATTCCTTTCAGTTGATCAGTATGGGCAGAAATTACTAAAAGATAGTCTTTTCCTTTAAAAAATTGATAGGAACTATTTACCACTAACAATTACTGAAACTTTACAATCTTTTTACACTATGTACGCATTGCACAGACTAATAATTCTGTGCATGGGTTTGGAAAAATATGAAATAGTTCCTGAAATAAAAAATAGTTTCACAAAATTAATTTTTATTTCCAAAAATTAAAGTTAAACATTATTTAAAAATAAACGATAACTATTTTAACTAATATGGATGCACAGAATTATGGGAGATAGATATCTTGACATGCTACAAAAATATTATTGAGATTGTAAAGTAAAAAAAAAAGAATTGATTTACAAAAGATGCTCGGTGAACGCTGTCATACGCTTGAAGGGTGAGGTAAGGAGTGGAGACGAACGGGGGTAACGGTCTCCATGGCAACAGTCAGCAATGCTGCAATGTATGCCGACACAGCAATAAGCACATGGTGTGTCTTCACTCGTCCTACAAGCCTCTTGGAATGTTATGACTCAGTCATGATCTGCCTCAGTGGCAACGCAGCATTTCCCCACGTGCTAACTTTGACAGCTGTCAGCGAGCTTTATTGATAATTCAGAGTATAACACCGGTTATCAGACCGATTCTACACACACCCAAAGTACACGGGGCTACATGACCACGTTGTAACAGCCCCTAAACTGAGGAACCAACCAACAAAATATAGAACGTGTCATAGGCTAATATTATTACTCTGGGATAAATTTTGAACTATTTAAATAGTATCCGTCCATGGTCTTAAACAGTATTTAGGGAAAATAGAATTTTAAATGAGAGAAAACATGTTTACTATCGTCCTCGTAGATCATGTAGACAAAACTAAGTTGCAATATTGTTGTACGACGTGAGGAGGAAATAATAAAATAATTAAAAAGAAGTAAAAATTTCCGCCCTTGGGTAGCCTTGAACCCGGGATCTTCAAAACAACAAGCGAGCGCGATACCACTCGCACACTTTTCCGACAGACTTCACCGTATATTGTTATGGTCCTTAATAGTGCGTATGGTTAAATATTCAATTATTACAGTTAGATCTTGAATATTGATTGGAATGCATATTTTCAAATGTACTTAAAGCAAGTTTCACGACCGCTTTGCGTTAATAATGCAAATCGACTGTAAATGTTACCCCGAAACGACAACCGTCCTCCATATTTTATTTCTTAAAACTTGCGCTATTCAAATGCTCCTCCCTGCCGGGTGCGCGCGCATCTTTCTGGCTCCTCATCCGACTGTCCCGAGACACAAGTTTGTTTGTTTACATTCGTTGCTGGGATACAATATTAGCTTTGATTAGCTTCGTTTGATGAAGGTTGGGATAAACTATCGCTCATCTGTAATTTTTAGTGTCTTTAGTATGTCGGTAAAGTTCAGTTCGCGTTAATGTACTGCAATCGGGTGTAAATATGTGATAATACGCTTATTATGGACTAGTTTGTTTCTGTGATGATTGTTCAGTCGACCGATGGCATTGTGTCACTTACTGCAGTTGTTGAAGTACCTAAGACTAAAGCATTAATAGAAGTGTCTCAAGAATATTCACCGCAATGATTTACTAGTTAGTGACAATATAATAATAGCTTAGTACAGTTCAGAAGTGCCGAACTTCAGTACGTATTGGGAAAACGCAATGAGCATCTACGGCTAGACCAAACCGTTGACATTGAACGCTGAACGCTTAGCAATATTTAATTAAATATTTAATGCAGCCAATAGCCATACAGCATGTGTCTCCGTAAATCCTTACCAGTCTGGCAGATGATCTACACTGCCTTGTATACACGCCAAATAATACAGTGAACTTTTTTATTGGTTAAGGAAGATGTTTCCCCTGTGCCAAACAGAGAACTGATTGTGTTCCGTCTTTATTCATACTTTTGTGATTCTTACAGCTTGCAAGTAATTTTTTATTATGATGTGTGTAATAAAGTGTTGTGAGTAACTTGCCAATTATGTACTTATATTGCGAGATGGTGTGCCGCGATAATTCCGTTAGAGGGAGATGGTGCTTTCCTACCAACATTACTTTACTAAATCAACTATTTCCAGCGTACAACTATTCCAAACGGTAACAGCGAATGTTTAATAGGTTAGATGGTAACATATTATCATGTCCTTTGTGTGTGGTAATCTCGATACTATGTTCAGATATCCACACGACGACTTCTTTGCATATTTCAATCAACTAATTCGGTGTGGTGTTTTACCCAAGATTTTAGACAATTCCACGAGAGGTGGATAGTATCTCTATAGCGTTGGTTCGATTATTTCGGGCAACTATTCTCATTCCGATTGTGTACACAAATACTCTGCATGTGCTGAGACAACTCTTCAGTAACCGGGTACTTTCTTCTCTCCTACTTCATAATCTGTTTGATTTTATGCTTGTTAAAGTTGTATGTTTTTATAGTACAGGTGATATGGGACAATCAGCTGGTACGCCATTTGCAATGAGTAATGAATTTATTGTTGAACAAATTACAATATGCAGTAACGCCAACATGTGAATTGAGTATCAATAAAGATTTTGTTGTTACCAACATAATTATTTCTTAACATCCCCCCGTAAGAACAAAATATGTATCATAATTCAAATTATGAAAAGTTGTTCAAACAATATTTGACTTAAACTACAATATGACCAGGCGCGGCTGGTGATTAAAGGCTCTTAGGCGGAGCCTCTCTTGTAAGATTCTATAAATATACCTATTTAATTGAGGAATTTATAATTTATATTAATAAGAAACATTTATACATTTCACTAATCCATTAAGTCACGAGTCAATATATTTGGAACTGTTGATAAAAGCATGTTCTTATGATGGGTAGTAGCGCCGTTAGGCTGCGCCTTAACTGTGCCATTCCTTCCCATGTAACAGGGCTGGGGGGCGTGGTTAGGAAAGCTCCATTCGTTTACATTGTATCGCTAAAGGCTCAAGCGGCTACAGCCTAACCCAGGCTTGCCAACGCCGACAGGATGTTTCTATTCAGTGGAATGCATTGAAATTAGTTCTAGAAGACTCATACCACTCTCGAGAATGTTTATCCTTTCCTTATTTTAATTTCCGAAGGATTATTAATTGACAAGTTACCAGAAACAGTTAGACGACTAATAAGTGATATTCATTATTGAGAACTCAGATGGCATTCCTTGAAGTATAATAACTAAAATACTTCCGCCAGATAGCACCATGAGGTGGCGAGGGGTAGCAGAGCCATCTACCGCGACTTAACGGAAGTATTCTGTTTAAAATTTGCCGCTGTACATGCATGCTGTGTATTGTAAACAAGTGTTCGCGCGTGAAAATCGTTGGTGTAACTTACAAGTTCATTAATTTTGTTGATTGTCAGTGGCAAGTCTTAATTTGCGTGTTACGGGCTACATTAGTGGTAAGTGTATGTCTTCAAGACAATGAATTCAGTTAGTAGCGTATCGGGAAAAATTCTTGACCACGAAACTAGGCTCATTGTGAAAGGTCTTGGGGCACCTAAACCAGATCTTACAATCTCTCAAACTCAGAAACATTGTAAATCCAGGGGGGGTTATATTAGAAATTTTAATAGAGCATTGTACGATGCAGCAGAATGGTTGTGTGGTTGCGAGGAAAAAAATCCATTCTTTTGTTTCACCTGCCTTGTTACCAATTCAAATGATAGTTCATGGACTGAGACAGGTATTACGGACTTGAAGAATTTTCATGCCAAAGTTAAAAAAACATAACTCCAGTGAAAATCACCTAAATGGCTTTATTGAGTTTGCCATGTTAGGGAAAGTGGACATAACGTGCCAGTTAGACAGTGCTTACCGCTTGAATGTAAAGAAATATAATGAAAATGTATCGAAGAACCGATATATATTAGGCAAGCTCATAGATTGCATCAAGTTTTGCGGTAAGTTCGAGCTCGCCTTGCGGGGACATGACGAAACAGACAATTCCAAAAATCCAGGAATTTTTCGCGGGTTAGTTAGTCTAATGTCCGAACTCGACAGTGTTTTAAAGCAACACATAGAAAAGACCGATAATCGAGTTTTCCTAGGTCTCTCAAAAACAATTCAAAATGAATTGTTGGACTCGATTTACGAAGTTTGCCTTCATTTGATTAGAACTGAACTGTCACAGACTAATTATGTGGCAATCGAAGTTGATGAAACCACAGACTGTGCCTCTCTATCACAGCTGGTCTTGATAATGCGATACGAGTTAATGGGAAAAATAAACGAAAGATTCATCAGTTTCGTTCAGCCAAAAGACCATAGTGCAGAAGGTGTCACTGAAGCTATATTTAGTGAGCTGGTGAAAATGAAAGTAAGTGAGACCCCTGAAAAACTCATTGCTCAAAGCTACGATGGTGCTCCAGTCATGAGTAGTCAAAGGAGTGGGGTTCAAGTTAGGGTTAAAGAGAAATATCAGAACGCCCACTTCATTCACTGTTACGCACAACAGTTAAATTTAATTGTTGAACGCTGTGTAACTGGAAATAAGCAAGTGCGACTATTTTTCAGCAACTTGGAAGGGATTTCCACCTTCTTTTCGCAGTCTCCCAAACGAACAGCTGTTCTTGATGAGATTGTAAAAAAGCGAATTCCTAGCTGTCCTCAGTCCATCAGATGGAATTTCAAATCCCGTTGCGTGACCACTGTGCACAAATACAAGGATGAAATAGTGCAGTGCCTGGTCAAAATTATTGACGATATTACAAATGACTATAAGACAGTTAATAAGGCTATGGGAATAAAGGGTTTCCTACAAGAAGACGATTTCCTTTTTTGGTTGGAGCTTTTTAACAAAGTCATGCCTCATTGTGACATTTTATTCAATCAACTTCAACAAAAGTGTGTTGATGCAGTGAAAACAATGATGTATGTGTCTGATTTTGTTTCAAGCATTCAGCGGGCTAGGTCTTCGCTTGATACTGATCAACTCTGTGAGGGGGAGGGACCGTCCATAAAACGTGCGCGTTTCACTGAGTCGCGGAGTGCGTGTGCAAGAGAAGTCTGTGATATCATTATGACGCAGATCAGTGATCGCTTTCTGTTTAGTGACCACCTGACAATTGCCAAGTTGTTTGAGCCGTCAGTGTTCCCTAAACATCGCATTGTTTTCCCTGAAAAAGAACTGAAAATAGCAGTCGAATTATTTAGGTTAAACTCTACAGAGCTGCGCCATGAGCTGAATGTGCTATACAGCCGACCTGACTTTGCAAAGGCATCAGGTGCGTTGACCTTGTTGAATTTTCTTTACGAAATCAACTTGGCGGGAGCTTTGCCCGAAAGCGTTAAACTCCTACAGATCATAGTGACCATTCCAATGACCACAGCAGAGGCAGAGCGGTGTTTCTCTACCCTAAAACGAGTGAAAACATTTTTACGGAACACAATGAAAGAAGGCCGACTCT
Organism: Meconema thalassinum; assembly: GCA_946902985.2. NCBI lineage: Eukaryota > Metazoa > Arthropoda > Insecta > Orthoptera > Tettigoniidae > Meconema > Meconema thalassinum. The sequence goes on from OX336392.1 coordinate 540,097,412, forward strand.
GTGCACTTGCAATGTGTCCACAGAGAAGGAGTTGTTGGAGTCACCGAACTTCAATGAGCTTGTCATTGACCACTTTGCAGCGCAAAAGGAGAGGAGGGCAGACTTCACTTACAAACCTATGAATTAAGGTAGGTCATGTGTTTATATAAAGTAATAGCAAGTAGCTTCATTGTTCTTAATATCTACAATTGTGTTTGTTTCCATTTATCCCTCAAGATCGGGTACACTTTCGGCCTATGTTCCAGATCAATTCCCTTACAGTTCTAGCTGGTAAGCACGCTGCTTTCTAAGTAAAATGCGATTGTTTGATAGTGTACAACCGTGAAACAGACTTCTCTGATCGGGACTAATTAGAATGGGGACTAGGTTAAATTAGAAAACGAATGCATTGCTTCTTCTCGTATTTCGAAACTAGGTAAGTAAATTCATTTTAATTAGGAAAAAATGCTTCATAAAATAATATAATGGTGCCAATCTGTTTATATATTATTTATTATGAGCCAATCTGTTTGTCAACAAGAAATCTGTTCCGAGCTCCCACACCTTTCACCGTGAAATTTAAAATAATTCAGCCATGTATGTGGGTGTCTTATAAGAAATGCGTTATACCAGCTTTTTGACACTACGTGCTGAGCCTTCCCCGGCTCCAACGCCACGAGCCGCGGCTGAATATGACTATATATTGGATAACATACTCGTTGATATTTCAACAATAAAACATGATATGTCGCAATTTTAAAATAGTCTTAATTGTTATTGACATATTTAAAATCAATTACTTTCTTTGGACCTATTCTACTCCACTCCTAAACAGAACATCTTTGAATTTTTCAAATTTAGTAGACAATAGAGGCTTTGTAGAAATGTCAGCTACCTGGTCATGGGTCGGACAGAATTGAAGAGAAAACTATTCATTTTTAGTCTATTTTCAATTTTGAAAAAAATAAAAATAAAATAAAAATAGGCTTATGAGATCACCCTGGAATATTTTACGGAGATAAAGGGAACGACTAGAAGTTCACCTATGTGGCTCCGGAGAAACTGGTAACTACAAAACCAACATGGCGGCCAAGCGAAGTTGCGACTTTTAAATAGACGTTTCTCGCGATTTAACCAACCAAACGTAATGAAACTTGGTACATTATATGTTTATACACATTGTAATGCACCGACATCTAACTTCGTTCAATTGTTTACATAACCTCAAGATGGCGGCTGTGCGAAATATTTCACCGGCATTCTATATCTCTGAAACTATTACCGGTATCACCCTGACATTTTGTACGGAGATAAAAGGTACTGCTATAAGTTCATCTATGAGACTTTCAAAAACCGGTTAACTGCAAAACGAACATGGCGGCCAAGCGAAGTTGAAAGTTTTAAATAGAATTTTCTCGCGATTTAATAATCCAAACGCAATGAAACTTGGTACAAGAAATGTTTATTTGTTTTGTAAGGGACTGGTAGTTAATTTAGTTCAATTGTTTACATAACCTCAAGATGGCGGCTGTGCGAATATTAAAATCAAGTTTTTATTTATTGTGTCGTAATCATGCGATCGAAGTGAAAGTTTGAATAATGAACCTACGCAATAATTTTCCTTTAATGGTACATGACTCTATGGGCCTATACATATAACAATCCAACATGGCGTCCATCCGAAATATTTAAATGGATCTCAATATCTACAAATTTATTACAGCAATCAAACTGATTTTTTATGTTCATAAGTCCACCCATAGGACTTTAAATAACCTGGTGATCACAAATCCAACATGGCGGCGACGCGAAGTATAAATATTCACATGGACGTTTCTCGCAATTTAACCATCCAAGTGCAGTGAAACTTGGTGCAGTAAATCCCTATACGAATATTAATCCACTGGCATCTAATTTATTTCAATTGTTTCCATAAGCACATGATGGCAGCTGTGCGAAATTTTAAAATCTCGTTGTTACTTCTTGTGTCCTAATCATGCGATTGAAGTTTGAATGCTACACGTACACAATAATCATCATGTAACAGTACATAACTCTAGGACCTACATATGTAAAGTCCAACATGGCGACCATCCGAAATATTTAGTCAGTTCTTAATATCTACGAATCTATTACAGCAATCAAACTGAAATTTTATATGTTGATAGTGGCAATTAACATAAGTAGGATATATGAAAATAGACTGTATAGTTCTTCATGGAACTACTTGTTATAGTTCTCATGCAGATAGTGATACCTCACTTGAATGTGCTTTGACTCTCCTCTCATTTGTCCTGATTTCACCAACTTTCAGGTACTTTGATTGTCTATGTGAAGAACAATGAGAACAGACTTTCCAGTTAGTTCCTCTATCAAGTATTTCAGATACTCTAACTCCTTGCAGCAGTCTGCTGCAGCAATGTATTCGGCTGCTGTGGATGACAGTGCCACAATTTTCTGCTTGCGTGACCGCCACGCCACCGGTCCATCTGCCAGCATTATGACATAGCCTGTAGTACTCTTTCTTTTCTTATGATCACCAACAAAATCTGAATCACTGTATGCAATTATTTTCAGATCATCTTTCATTTTTGATGCATAGTGTATTCCCATTTTTGTGCTTCCTTTCAGATATCGAAGTGTTCGTTTAACATTCTGTATATTTTGATCTGTTGGTTTCTCCATAGCCCTGCTTTCATAATTCACACTATAAGCCAGGTCTGGTCTGGTTTTACAAGACAAATATAACAGACTCCCAACTGCTTGTCTATAGGGGTATTCTGTCTTCACGCTGTCCTCTGTTGCACCTGTTCCTTCATTTTGGATTATTGGGGGTTTTAACATCTTTGCATTCTTGCATGTTGTAACGTTGCAGCACATTTCCCTTGAGAAATGAAGATACCATCTTCTGTTCTGTTTATATCTATCCCCAAATAGGTTTTGGGTTCATGAGTTGTCTTCATTTCAAAATTTCTCTCAAGTTTAGAGAGTAGCTGTGTCATTTTCTGAATGTCTTTGCCCATGATAATGCCATCGTCTACATGAATTGCTAGAAACAAACTGTTCTCAGAATTCTTGAAGATGCAGGGGTCTGACTTATTTTGTGTCATGCCTTCTTGTTTCAGGAACTCTGTGAGAGTTTTATTCCACCTACAGGGGGCTTGCTTCAGTCCGTATAAGGCTTTCTGCAGTTTGCATATTTTCCCTTCTTCTTTGTAACCTTCTGGTATTTTCATGTAGACGTCCTCATCTAGGGTTCCATACAAAAAGGCCGTCTTGACATCAAATGTTTTAATGTGCAGGTTATAGTGTGCTACGATAGTAAAAAGAACTCTTAGTGAAGTTGTGTCTACAACTGGACTGAAGATTTCTTCATAATTTATATTTCCACTCCTTTGTTCACATCCTCGTACTACAAGTCTAGCTTTATATCTACCGTCTTCCTTAACTTTGAACACCCACCGGCTTGACAAAACTTCTTTTCCTCTTGCTGCCTCAGGGATTACTAATTTCCAAGTTTTATTTTTCTTCAAAGAGTCTTTTTCTTCTTTAACGGTTATTTTCCATTTTTCTTTGTCTTCATTTGTTTGCGACTCCCTGTATGTCATCATTGCTTCTTCATCTTCTCCGCTATCTAGTTGATAGTCATCATATTTATTAGGTCTCTTTAATGTTCTTCTTGGTCGTAAACCAAGTTCATGACATCTTTCTTCTCTCTGTTCTTGATCTGAATTTATGAAGTCAACATCTTCTTCTTCTTGTGGTTCATGATCTGTTTCTTCATCTGTTCTATCTTGATTTTCATCTCTGTCATCTGGATTTTCATTTCTTTCATCTTGGGTTTCTTCTGTTTCTTCAACATTTGCTTGGTAGATTTCAGTTTTAGGGTTATGTTGATCTAATTTCATTATATTTCTCTCAAATACCACATCTCTAGAGACGAATATCTTTCTGTTTTCTTCATCCCATAGTCGGTATCCGTTTGGTGCATAGCCTACAAAAATGCACTTCTTGCTTCGGCTGTCAGGCTTCTTGAGATAACCAACATTTTTGGCATAGGCAACACAACCAAAATTTGTAGGTTAGACAGATTTGGTTTCTTGTATGTCCATTTTTCAGCTGGGGTTGTGTCAACAGTACTAGTGGGGCTTCTATTAATCAGGTATGTAGCTGTTTGTGCTGCTTCCCCCCACATCTCTTTATCTAGGTTAGAATCACAAAGCATAGCTCTTGTTCTTTCCATAAGAGTACGATTGAACCGTCCTGCTGTTCCATTTAATTGGGGTGTATATGAAATTGTATAGTCCAGCATAATACCTTTGTTTTTACACCAATCTTTCAGATCATGTGAGGAATACTCTCCTCCATTATCACACCTTATTTTGGTTACTCTCAGATCAAATTTGCTTTCGGCCATTATCACATACTGTTTTAAGTACATAGGAACTTGACTTTTATTTAACAACAGATAGATAACGCTAAAATGTGAGTAATCATCTATACAGCTCAGAATGTACCTGTAGCCATCATGGGTGGGTGGATCTAGAGGTCCACAAACATCTGTGTATATTATTTCCAACAGTCTTGTTGCCCTAGTCCTTTCTGTATTAAATGGTAACCGGATCTGTTTTGCTTTTACACATTTCTCACACACTTCATCTATTTTAGTATGTGCGACAATGGGGGACACACCATCACAAATATTAGGCAGTTTATTAAGATAGCTGTAACTTAAATGACCCAGTTTTCTGTGCCACTCTTTACCTACATCATTACCTTGTGCACACAGTGCCTCATTATGCATATTAAGATCAAGGTCAACAGTATACAGTCCTACTGCATTTTTCTTACCTTTTAGTACCACTTTGTTGTCTTTGTATATATTAACATCATCTTTTGTGAACACAACAATGCCATTATTTTCTGTTATCTTACTTTCTGACATCAAGATCTTAGACAAATCAGGCACACAGTGAACATCATTGAGAACACACTGCTCAGAGGTGAAGGTTCCCTTACCTACTACAGACATAGCCTGATTTTTCTTAGCCACTAATATTTGTTCATTACATCTCACAACACCTGTTAACAAATTTTCATCACTTACCATGTGAGTTGAACATCCACTGTCTACTACTAGACGCCTGGTTCCTTTTAGTATAGCGTTATGTGAGCCCTTGCAATCAGCTGCAAGAAATGACTCTTTATTTTCCACCTTAGAATTATTTTTATCCCTAAAATAGCAGTCTTTCTCTTCATGATTGAACTTTTTACATATTGAGCATTGATGCTTATCTTTGAGAAAACAATTTTTGGTTTCATGGTTTGTCTTTTTACATATATTACACTTTTTACTGCTCATACATTTGTTTTTAGATTTAGATCTACCTTGTTTGCTTTTTAACTCTGCTTTAAAGGATACATTTTGCTCTTCTGCTGAAGTGCGCCTCAACTTGTTTTCTTCCATCTGTAACCTCGAACACAGGTTCTCTATGGTCCTGGACGCCTCTGGAGTAGAATCCCATGCTGTGCTAAAATGGGTATATTCTTCAGGCAGCACGGACAGGATCTTGGTAATTAGCATAATCTCGTCAACTTTCTGGTCGAGTTTGTTCAGTTTGAAGGAGATGTTTTGGAGATCACTAATGTTGCTCATCATGACCTTCTTCGCATCAAATTGGAAGTTGTAAAAGTCTCGTAGCAGCAAACATTTTTATTGGCTCGAGTCTCTCTGATATATGTTTCGAAGAGTATCAAACATTTGTTTAGAAGTTGTACAGGTTAGGATATGTGGCCTAACTTGTTTGTCAATGGATGTGACAATATAGTATTGGGCTCTTGCATCTCGAGTCTTCCACTGGTCTGTTGAAGCTTGATTTCTGGGTGGATTGGTCACCAACACCTCTGTCCCGTCGACAATCTTGATCAGTTCTTTTGCGGCAAGCAGCATTTTTAACTCAAACACCCACATAGGATATGTGTCGATTCTCTTGAGTTTCTCGACATGTGCTACGTCTTCGGGTCTTGTGGCGATATTTTTTTTTTGGACTTCACTTACCGTACTTCACTTCACTTTACTTTTTAAATGTTTTTAGTGTCACCGGTTTTCACATTTACTTTTATTTTAGAGTCACCTGGGCTCATAACCTGTTAAAGTTTTATGTTTTTATAGTACAGGTGATATGGGACAATCAGCTGGTACGCCATTTGCAATGAGTAATGAATTTATCTTAGATCATAAATCCAATAGATGGCTGATGACGTCACGTTGTTGAAACCACGGCCAACGAGAAATACTGGCCCTGGTGCGCTTTCGTGACGTCAGCAGTGTAGTGCTGTTGCACCACTTCCGGTAGGGTTATGTATGACGGGAACATAAACACTGCCATCGTAATGTACAGGCCGTAAGGCGCCTACTGTGACGTCACGCCTAGGGTCGTTATAGTCGCAGCAGCAGTCAGATAGCTCCCTTCACACGCAGTCTCTTCAAACCTAATATAAATTTCGCTCCCGCTTCAAGACGTAGAAAAATAGCAATAGTATTTAGGGCTGATTGGTACTTCCATCCGTTACCACTAAATACGCCTAATTATCGCTCCGCTTGTCCGAATCCGGCCGATTTTGAGAGTGAACAAAATGGTACATTGCCGGTACATTTACTAGGACGTTGAAACACACAAACAGGGCTAAATTGCAGTATTTTGACGTCGAGAATAAGATCTATTCTTGGCCATTTTCTCGTTGTTCACCGCTTTGAGAAGCTTTATGGTAGATGCCTGAGAAAACCCCACATCACTCTTGGCTATTCAACAGATCACATACTAAACTGGTCGTGGATGACAACGCACAATGTAACCTATATCTAACTGTAATCAATGCACAGGCCACCCTCAAGGTGACTTAAACAGGGCCTATCCTAACAGCACTTATTTTCTATGACTCAATCTAACTTGTTTCTTGCATCAGGAATTTACAATGGGTTGTAATTTTGAAATCAGGTATCAATAACCTATAGAACATACACCAGGTGCTAACAATCCCATTAATGTAAATACAGTAGCCTACACAAATGCTGCCAAGAAAACATTACCATATTCACTTGAGGTTGATCGAGAGACCATTCTAACAAATAATGTAACTTGGACTGACTTCAGTAGATACTGAATACTGGATATCGCTTCTCTGATTTACATACGGTAAGTAACTTAACCTCTTCATTATCATATTAGAAATGTTTCCAGTCATAGCATAGGCTGACGTTTGGGAACTTCCTACAATACTGTAATTGAAACCATATTAACTAACAACCTACCATCAAGGCGATTAGCTCTTCTATCCCGAAGAAGGGTATCTTACTTTCAGGGAAATGTTAACACACACTCTTGTATTCCCCGTAATGTACCTACCAATAATTTCTAGGAATGTTGTGTATGCATTGCTTTCTTAAATTGTCGTGGTGGGGAAGGAGACGCAAGCTACATTAGGCCTATCATTTCCTTCATAATACCGGTACTTGCTATAAACAAACTTTTGACATACCTGCGACCGGGGAAGGAGGTTTCCTGAACTAACAACATTTTATTACCATCCAAAAAACCTTGCATGAGTCGAAATAATAAGTGATATAGAGGTCCTAACTAAAACATAACCTTCTGTGTGATGACAAACATGCAACGCAAAATTTGCGTAGATACAATAACCTACCTACAAAATGAACATTTGTTTCAGAAAATAAATAATCCTCATTCTAGATGACGTAAGTAGAAGCGTTTTCAAGTATCACTTTTCACGCGGATACTCATTCATAAAAGATATAAACAGCACAGCACAATGTAAAATGGTCGCCATCTCTACCCTCTACCTATCAGCTGATCAATCGTTAAGAGTCGCTGCATGATGGCCTGTACATTACGATGGCAGTGACATAAACCGTATTGTCTACAACATGCTGAAATCACAGAATACTTAACCCATATCATATCAGAAAACACGCCATAAAAAGCATTGACTCAACACTACCATGGCTTCTGGCAAAACATACATGGTACGGTAATTACAACTCGAGTCTTACACTGATCAATCTTATGAAGTTCATTACTTAGCCACAATTTACTTATTTATTCATTACTCTAAGTAGAAACAGTAGATCACTTATCTTTAATCGTTGTAGTTGATCACAAGGTAATACTTTCCAGGAGTATGTTATCTTTCCCTGGCGGTTGCTTGTTAATTATGTGGAATTACTTGACGATTACAAAGCGTTCAGGAAGGTTATGAAAAGCTATGGATAGTGCCGGACAATGTATGCATGCATGCATAACTCTTATAGTTGAACGATATACATAAATGTATCAAACGCTTTTGTAATAGAAAGATATTCACGAACATAATATTTTATGGTCTTCGTTTTTCTGCCGGTGTGGTAGTCATCTTGTCTTAATCATTGAATCTGTATAAATGCTCGTATTCATTTACCACTTGTCTTCATAGAACGTATTGATATGAATCGTTGGTCGGTGGCGAGTGTATTCCACAGATCTCTTCTATAAGCCTATTAATTTCTGTTCCACCCCTTAAAACAACAATAACTAAGTCATACTTTCACTGCAGGTTTCTTTGATCTAATTATACTCATGTCACTACTCATGCCCACATAAGTTACTCACAACGAAGGTCACAGGCTCTACAACTCAACTTACCGGTACTGTACTCGTTGCAGCTATTAATGACACAACAACCCCTTGAATCCTAGTTCGCTTGGCTTTTTGGTACGAGTAACTTCAACATGTAAATAGGTTATCTATAGCTGGCGTAGTTTTGTAAACCTTTTCAGTATAATTTATCGTGCTTGAAAACACACGGAATATCTAAACTGGGTCCATTTCAAGAAGATTGATATAAAATATCGCATTTCTGCTGCTTATGAATTGCTCTCGACTTAAACGTACAGGCACCATCAAGCACTACATTGCCTACGTCACAAAAGGATTAGGTTTACGCGCCATGGCCTGTCTTTCTCGTTGGCCGTGGTTGAAACCAACATCTCGATCAGCTGACTAAAGGGAACTGCGGTAGTTTGGAGCACTGAAATACTACACGTGATGATAGAATTGGGTTATTTAAAGTGAGTTCTATTCATTACTAAGCCAGAATGGTGTATTACTGTGTCGCGTATGGATGTAATGAGACGTTTAAAAAAGGATCGGGCATTTCTTTCCATACGTATCTTAATTCATTGCTAAATAACCCTAAAATTCTTGACTTAATTACTTGCATTTCTTTAGCCTACATTTCCTCTTAACTCCGAAACATGAAAGAAAAATAATTAAACATGGAAATGCTGGCATTTATTATAAATTATTATAATTTACCCTATCCCTTACTCCACTGAACAGGTCTGTATTTATGTTCGAAGGTATCAAGTTTTTACATGTCCATAGGCTAGACGTTTTTCTTGGCGTTTTGTTGAGACTACTAGTAAATGCATCGCTGAACATAAAAATGCTTCATGTCCCTATGCTGGATTAAATGTAGTGTGGACTACACAATGCAGTCGTCATCATGTTCAGTGTCAAATTGCAGGTTATGCTACAGATGTGACGGTGTAGTCTTCGATAATAAATATTAAACTTAAGTTATGGACAGCGCGTTTGGTTGAGGGAATTTTGAGATTCTTCTAGGATAGGCTACATTGCATCCATAAATTAGTCAATTCTTCGTAGAATTTCAGAATTCTGGGTTATTTTTGCGAAGGTTTCTATGATTCATGGAAAATGGAATTTAAAAGGAAACAGTTCACTGATTAAAATATTTTCCTATGTAGCAAATGTAATGTATAGTTGTTAAAAAGCAACGCTTACTAAATCGATAGACTCCCTTATTTCCATTTGCCCATGTTGCTTTTGTTCACTTTCTTAAAATACTGAAGTGGAAAGGTAACGCTGAAGGAGAGCTCATCGTACGATAAAATGTTCTTACGTACCGGTACTGAAATTAGCCAAAATACATTTTCTAATGATGAAAAATAATTTGGGAAATGATGCAGTAAGTTAATAGATTGAACTTGTTTGGAGATTTCGGGCGTACAATAAAAAATGACCAGCTTGACAAACATAATTCTGTTCAAAAATCAGTAGGCCTAATTCAGAGTTGGATTTGTTATTAAGTATTTACAAGAGGGGATCCTGGATGTATGAGTATTACGGAACACGACAGCCACTTTTTACACAAACACAATTCTGTTTAAAAATCAGTAGGCCTTATTCAGAGTTGGATTTGTTATTAATTATTTACAAGATGTGATCCTGGATCTATGATTATTGCGGAACACGACAGCCACTTTTAACACCAAATATGTTACATTCTTAAGCTTTGCTACCTTCTGGTACGTAAAGAAACATGCGATGCTTTTCCCAATGCCGTATGAATTACGAAAATGTGGGTTTAAACCCTCATTAAAAATCATTTCCCCACCTACTCCTATCACCTTCCATTACGAGGTCCTCTGTTTACCCTTTAATCAGCTGATCGAGATATTGGTTTCACGTCACAGTACAGACGCAGTGTGGCAATGCGCACTCTATTGTATTTATGTTGGAAGGAATTTATTGTTGAACAAATTACAATATGCAGTAATGTCAACATGTGAATTGAGTATCAATAATTATTTCTTAACAATGCTAATAATATTAATCTATAATTACTGAACTTAAATACAAATCGTGATAAATCGCCAAAAAGCTTCTTATTCAACCAAAGAAACAGTGAGACTATTGTAGCTGCCTCTTGGGTGAAGACGAGGAAACCTATATAGATAAATTAATTCAGGTAAGTCTAAATTATTGATGCATATTTCTTCGGAACCTAGTCTCGTCTTGTGATATCTTTCATGGTGAGTAAAAATAATAATTTACACGAACTGTGACAAGCCCGATGACGTGATCTTAGCTATTGGTAGGGCAACCATCGCCACCATGTTTTTTCTACATTAAGGTCTCTGTATTGTTGTTAGTCTTGGTACAAGTATTGGTCCTTAATGACAAATAATATAATAAATACAAATACATAAAGAGTGATCCTCCAAAAGTCAATAAATTAAGTACGGTACTAGCAGTTGTTTAATGTACTAGTTTCAGCCGCATTGTAGCCTTCTTCCGCACAGGTGTAGATTAAAGGGGGGGGGGGGGTCACGGGGGTCATGACCCCCCTCCCAAAGGAGACCAAATTATTTTGCAAACTCAAAACACAATAACCAGACAAATAAAATTTAACGAATTTTAACTGAAAAACAGTTTATTTCATTTTATTCAATACTGAAAATATGTTTATTGCAATTATTATGTTCTGTTACAGCTGTACATATTTACAACTTCATACCTGTTATATAAAAACGATTATTTATATAACAAAATCAACTCGTCTATTTTGTTTAGCAAACCTTGTGATTACCGAATCGATGTCTATAGTGATGTCACGATGAATGTGCAGCAATGCACGGATAGGAATTTGGGGCTTTTTTTTCGCACCAAAAATATTTGCCGACGTCCAAACTGCGAGCTTGGTTGGCAATTTAAGCTGTGACTTTCTCCCTTTGTCGATACCAACTCGACTTGCCGAAACTGTAACGTACCTTGATACTTTTCTCGAAGCTCGATGTAAAAGTCGCAAAACACGACGTTGCAATTTGCACGAATATTTTTGGTGTGCTAAACGCATCAAATTTTTATCCATGTAGCTTGCAAAAAAATTGGTCTGGTTTTGTACGTTTGGTTATTTTGTGATTGCGTTGTTAGTGATACCATTTTTCTTAACAATTTCGATTCTGTGACCCCCCCCCGCAAAGCCAAACTCTAGATCCGCGCCTGCTTCAGCATGATCAGCAATTGACAAGTGATATTAGTGGTTACATATTACGAGATAGTATGAAGGGTATGGCTATCTGGTAGTCCACCTCTTTGCATAGTGGCTAGCATTCTTGGCTGTCACTCCCCATTGGCTCACAACTTGTGGAACGTGGTTTGGCGACCACGGGACCCCAGCCGAGTCCAACATTGCATCCACTTACTTGTGCCGGGCTCCTCTCTGTTATCTTTCCTTTTGACCTCCCTTGGTCAATTCTTGTTCTCTTACGACCCTGACGGTATTAGGGTATCCGAGGCCTAGGGAGTCTTTCACTTTCCCGCTTTAATTGGCCCTTTTCTTATCTTTCCTGATCCCTCCTTCTTCGATGGGTCAGACCTCTTGTTTTCTTTCCATTGTATCTCCTGCCTTCTGCTCAAGGCCCTCAAGGAGGCAGGGTGAGTGTAGCCCCACCACTTCTGCTGCACCCTGGATTGTGCTACACCATCAACGGCTCACGTCTGGTGAGTTCGGGAGTTGGTGACCCCGAGGCGAGGGATTCCTGAGCTGGGTTCGGCTTTTCTCCTTCTTCCATTGCCTTTGGGGCGGTCCCTCTCCTCTTTACCTTTCCTATCTGCCTTTCCTGGCTCTCCTTTCTTCCAAGTCCGTTATTTCTCAATCTTCGAGGGTTTAGCGCATTTCCTTTCCTCGTGTCTTGTGTTTCCCTTCTTCTTATTTTTGTCTCCATGTCCTCTTCTAGTTTGTAAGTGTTAGGTTTAGTTTAATTTCATTTACCTTTTCACATCACCCAAACCATTATGGGCCGATAACCTAGATGTTAGGCCCCTTAAAACAACAATCATCATCATCATCATTATCTTGGCTGTCACCGCGGAGGCCCGGGTTCGATTCTCGGCTCTGCCGAGAAATTGAATTCTGGTTTGAGAGCTGGAACGTAGTATACTCAGTCTCGTGAGGCAAAAATGAGAAAAGGCAGATTCGATTCCTACCTCAGCCATTTTGGAAGTGGTTTTTCGTGGTTTCCCCACTTCTATTCCATGCGAATGCCGGGAAGGTTCCTAAATTAAGGTCACGACTGCCTCCTTCCCAATCCTCATTAGAATTACAAATACTCATACTAATTCAACCATCACAATAAAGCAGACTATCAGACAAATTCCACTCACACCCAAGTACATGGGGCTACATGACCATGATGTTGCAAAGGCCCTAAATGATTCAACAATAACGCTATCTGTTAGCGTGATCTTTCATATTCTTATAGGACTAAATATACACACCATGATGCAGAGCGTATGTGGGATTGTGGCCGATTTAATTCATGTGTGAAAAGAAAATAACAAACAGGAAGACATTTGGCTTTTTAAACAGGGACGGATATGTGTTGAGATCTTGCCATCCTATGACGTTTCAATAAGGAACATGGCCAGCACGGGAGGTGATCCCACTTTTCGATGGTGGCCTCCATGATCTCTTGGCGGGTTATGGGAGGGCGTGCACGCTGAGCAATAGCACGCTTCAGCTTATCCCAGACATGTTCGATTCAGTTCATGTCCGGCGACATCGCAGGCCATTCCATTCGGGCAATGGTGGACTCCTGGAGGAAGTTTTGTACCACCGCCGCTCGATGTGCTAAGTGTATGTAAAACATTTTTGATGTGTATAAAAACTTACATATTGTGACGTGTATTCAGCAGCTGACGTCAACCCTAGTTCACCTCAGGGGGTCGCTGTCGGAAAAAAGTGACAGTCAGTCTGAAAGACTAGACATTGTATCATTTTAAATGCTACAAATGCTGAAAAATGCTAGAAAGGCTGGAGGCTTCTCGCTTCGCTCGAAGCCAAAGACTCTTGACATGTTAGAAAATTATCTGCACAATACTTATCTTGCTCATCTAGTTTCAAATTACTCGCGAACGGCAAGTGCAAACCAAGGGCAAAGCAAGGTCAAGCGCGCTGGATGCCGTCACGCTCAGCAGAGCGCGCGGGGACGTGCCCCTTCCATCCAGTCTAAAAACACTTATAGTGGGCGATGTATTGAAGATAGAGATATGCTCTCACGGACTTTTTTGTAGAACTTTTCATGCTGACCAATTCTTACGCTCATAGTATATTGATATTTTTAACGGTTTGCCCAGCGTAAGCTTAAGAAGCGCACGGACGTCAAGTTTGTTTTCGACTTTTTCACTGAAATCGTTACTGCTTAGCTTCCTTTGATCATACATAAATTATTTTCTACAGAATCTTTCCTCGAGATATCCTTTACTGAATGGTGAAAACCGCATCAAAATCCATCCAGTGGTTCTCGAGATTACCCGTGACATCCAAGAATCGGGGATTTTTGTCTTATACTAACGAAGTAGAGATTGTCGGGGTACACATGCACCAAGCGGTACTATGACGTCACACACCTCAGTGCATCTGGGTACATTTCGTCCCGTCACCGTAACGTAACGCCAGTCCCCAGCGTACCGACGAAGTCGACAAGTTCATTTAAAATGGTAAAATAGCCTATGAGTCAAGCGCACGCTACCAGACTGTTCTGTGTTCTCGAGGCATCGTGAAACATCGAGAGCATTCGACATGGAGGGACTCGACGCTACTGGAAGTGGTGACATCGAGAATATTCTAGGCCAAGTGCTGACTGTGTATATCAGTGGAGGAGCGACGTGGAGGGCAGTCTGAGTGCAGAGTAGAATGAAGGCTGGTTCACAATCGCCCAGGAACGAGAAGCTAAAAGTAGCCCGGGAAGGCCAACGGGAAACATGGTTAAGTTTCATGTTAGACGTTCTCGGAGCTTTCCGGAGCCAATCAGAAACGTTGTACCTGCTCATGCGCAGTACGGAGGAATAGCCGAAGTGCGCTATCGCAGTGTCATTGTCCTCGATTACCATCAGGGGGATGACAGATCATAGGCAGGCGTGGGTCGCGGTAAAGCTCTGCTCTGGATGTTCTGCCAACCAATGAAGAATTAATTTTAGCACTAAGGCTCCGTAGTTGGCACTCATGAACACTCACATCAAACCGACTGGCGGAAGCGGGAATAGTCTGTTTTGATTGATTTTCCTCGTGGTGTTGTAGGTTGTTTTGATTTGTTCGGTATTTTGATTATTTATTTGAATTTAATTGAGGGTCAATTATGCCACTGCAAGGGAAGAAAAATTGCCAAGGACCGGGATGTAAGAATTATAATGATAGTAAGAACAATACGGCAATTTTCATCTTCCTGGTGTTGACCACGAGTAAAACTAGTGGGCAATATGGACTACTCTCGAATAAAAATAGAGAGAGAGAATAAATATGTGCATTTCATCTCTTGTTTATTTTCTTACCCATTCTCCTTTGCATTGCAATACAATTTGTGGTTTAGGACTACGGGGAGGGGTGGGTGGCAGCCGGCATGCTAGGCAAAAAGTGAGGTCGTGGTAACAGAGAGTGTGCATTTGGACAGTTCTTTTTATATTCATCGAATATACCAACAGTTCTGTCGAGTAGGAGAGCAATGTTTAATTAGCCTAAAGGTGAATTAAGCTCTAGAACGGCATAACTGTGTACTTCATGACAAATCTATTGCCAACATTGGTATATATCAAAATGTATTATTTTCCTATCTGGACGTATATTTCTGCGCCGAGCGAAAGACGCAGTTAAGTTTGTGTTATTTTCATCAATAATCAATAACTGATCGTAGAACATACTGTACAATTACGTGAAATAAAGGCTACATTCATATGGCGTTTTACTTTTTATGTTGCCAGACTTGCCAGTACAATCCATAGCCTCAGGCGTTGTTCTCTCTCGGAAATTCTATAACCAAAAGTGATGAATCTCTTATAGTTACATGATTCTTGATTACCATCATGAAATTATGTTAAAGCGTATACACTTTATGCACACAATAGAGTAAACGAACTTAGTAGAGACAAGTGAAAGCTGATTGCGCGCATGTACAAATTCACGTTCCCGGGCCAATTGTGAACCAGTCTTTAAGGGTGAACAGTATAGTCAGTCAGTGAGTGCGGAGCCATGCTGCGACTTATTACCGGACGTCTACTGTAACCCAGTGGAAGCCTATCTGAAAGTGCGCAACATTGAGTCGGGACTGTGTCGCGGTGCTTCGTGAAAGTCGCGGTCGAGGATCAGGGTTCGACGCGGGGGATATGAGAATGAAGGAATACTGTCGCCAAAGTAAACTGACATCATGAAGAGTTATTTACGTGGTCCTTAGTTGGCCCAAATCGATTATGATGAATAAAAGTGATGTACTTAAATGTACTCAAAGATACGGTACTTATATGAAGCGTGTTGAAAATTCATCTATAAAATGTCCGAAAGAAATCAGAAAACCCTATGGACATCAAATTGGCAGGTGAAAAGCTGAAGGAAGTAGGAGACTTCTGTTACTTAGGAAGCAAAATAACCAGTGATGCACGAAGCAAGGAGGATATAAAAACTAGGTTGGCTCAGGCAAGGAAAGCATTTCTACAGAAAAGGAATCTGTTGACATCGAATATAGATTTAGGTATTAGAAAGTCATTTTTGAAAGCCTTTGTCTGGAGCGTGGTGCTCTATGGAAGTGAAACTTGGACTATTGGTGCAGCAGAAGAAGGCGTTTGAATTGTGGTGTTACAGGAGAATGATGAAGATCAGATGGGTAGATAGGGTGACAAACGAAGAGGTATTAAGACGAGTGGAAAGGAGAGATGTTTCTGGCGACTGCTAAGGAAGAGAAGAGATAGGTTGGTAGGACACTTACTAAGACACCCAGGAATAGCAAGCTTAGTTATGGAAGGAAGGGTCGAGGACAAGAACTGTAGGGGTAGACCAAGGTTAGAATATGTTAAACAGATTGCCTCGGATGTAGGGTGTGGTAACTATGTAGAGATGAAACGATTAGCTCAGGACAGGGAGGCATGGAGAGCTGCATCAAACCAGTCAAAAGACTGAAGACTCAAATAACAACAACTTATTCCATCAAACTTTGTAAATAAAAGGAAATACTTTAAAATATCTGATGGTTGTTTAAATATCTAAATGGTTCTAGTTGATTATGAAAGAGAATTTCTTGTATCTTACAGAGAATACGCTACAGGTAAACATCAAATTGAATTATGTTCTGAGTAAAATGTGAAAGAAGCCTGGATTATACTACAAAGAGAAATAGAGAAATCTAAAGGATATATCGGTATATGAGTAAACTCCAATATCACGACAGCAATACACTTGTTCAACGTAAATTTACTCATTTTAACACATCACTTTAAAGTTTTTAAGAAAACTATAATTAACTAGCTGTGCCCGGCATTCCTTTGGAAGGAAGGAAGGAAGCTTGTAGTTTAACGTGACCGTTAATCTCGCGATCATAAGCCACGGGACCTCCGTTTTACGTGGAATCCGAACCACAGGACATGGCATTTCACATCGAAAATCTCACATGCATTGACCGGGAATCGAACCCGGTCCGCCTTGGTGAGAGGCATACAGCTTGACCGCTGCGCCACCACGCCCCCTATGGCATTCCTTTGAGATGTGGCTCTATCGACTGATGCTAATAGTATCATGGACAGATCGAATCACAAATGCCGAGATCCTTCGAAGAATGGGGAAGGGTAAGAAAGTGCTTGTCAGAAAGATGCAATACCTCGCTCACATTAGCGCAACAGAAGCAGATACCATCTACTGCACGAAATTCTGTAAGGAAAAATACCCGGAAATGGAAGTGTTGGCAGGAGACGAATCTCCTGGCTAAAACCCTCAGAGACTGGACTCTCAAGACATCGGAAGAATTATTCCAAACGGATCAGAACAGAGAAAGCACAGCCAAGATGGTGCCGACATCCGGAACGGATCAGGACTAGAAAGAGAAGAAGAATAGGAAGAAGGAGAAGAACCCGGCATGCGTTGCACTGCCAAGGAAAGAAAGAAAGAAAGAAAGAAAGAAAGAAATTAACTGTTAGTGTTGTAATTTTGTTCATTGAAATGCTTTTGGATACACAATATTTTTTGTTTTTCTGTCTGGAGCGTACATGAATAAATGAGACTTTCTGACGCGTGAGCGGGCCACAAACAGCTGTCCATGTGAGAAGCATGGATTTTCCAAATTAAGTTTATATACTTGTATGGATTGTAACAGCCTCCGTGGCTTAGGCGGCAGCACGCCGGCCTCTCACCGATGGGTCCGTGGTTCAAATTCCGGTCACTCCATGTGAGATGTGTGCTGGACAAAACGGAGGCAGACAGGCTTTTCTCCGGGTACACCGGGTTTCCCTGTCAAAATTTCATTCCAGCAACACTCTCCACTATCATTTCATTTGTCATTCATTTAATCACTGCCCCAGAGGAGTGCGTCAGGCCACGGCAGCCGGCACAGTCCATATCCTCGCCGTTAGATGGGGGCTTCATTCATTCCATTCCTGACCCGGTCGGAGACTGGAAGCAGGCTGTAGATTTTCATTTTCACTTGAATGGATTGTCCCTGTGCTTTGTTGATGGTCATCGCAAATGCGAGTCGGACCAGAAACTGAAAACGTTTAGAATCACACCTATTTATTAAAATGACACGAGCGCCATCTATTCTAAAATGGATTTTCTAATTCAGAAAACTTCGCGTGTGTGCGTACAATGTACCCGGCAACTTCCAAAGTTTATTTGTTGAAACAATTCGTTCGCCAACATCCAGTTGTGGCAATGACTCGCGCGCCACCTATTGTAAACTGGATTCACTAATTCAGAAACATTTGTGCATAACAAGTCACCAATGTTTCAGCGCAATCGGATGAATGGTTTATGGGACAAACAAACTACCAAGAAACATTCATTTCTCGATGATTAATACTGAAACAGATCTGATTTCTCTTTTCTTTACATTTGTATATTTTGAAGAACATTTCAAAAATAATTTAATGATGGTAAATATTTTTTATTTAGTCCTATACCGGGTGAGTTAGCCGAAATCGTTACGGCGTGGCTGCTGGCAGTCGCTCACATCCGGGAGGCGAGGAGGTTCGAATCCCCCCGCCGGCAACCTTGAAGATGGTCTTCTGTGGTTTCCCATCTTCCTTCCAGGCAAATGCCGGGGTTGGTCCCTAACTATAGGCCACAGCCGCTACCTTCCAACTCCTCGTCCTTACATTCAAACTCTCCTCCCCAGACAACACTCCACACGTGACGGTACTTGTAGCTGACCCCATGGGTGTCCGCCTAGAAGCAGCTACAAAACTGGTGAGCCGAACATGTCCTCAGACACTCCCGGCACTAAAAGCCATACGAAAAAAATAGTCCTATAAGAATATAAAAGATCACGCTACCAAAATAGCAACACCCTTCTTACGAAATATCAGTAACGTACTCGTCTCTCAATATCACTTGTCAATTATGTTGAAGAAGACCCCCCAGGGGCTCACAACTTGTGACCACGGGACCCCAGCTGAGTCCGGCATTGTTTCCACTTACTTGTGCCAGGCTCCTCTCTGGTGACCCCGAGGGATTCTTGAGCTGGGTCCGGTTTTCCTCCTTATTGCATTGCTTTGGGGGCGGTCCCTCTCCTCTTTACCTTTCCTATCTGCCTTTCCTGCTCTCCTTTCTTCCAAGTCCCTTAATTCTCATTCATCGAGGGTTGAGGGCATTTCCATTCCTCCTGTCTTTTGTTTCCCTTATTCTTATTTTTGTTTTCCATTTCCTCTTCTTGCTTGTAAGTGTGGAGGGCCTGAACCAACCCTTATTTTAGGGGTTAAGGAGGCCGCTCCGACCCCAAGTTCCCTATCTCAAATTACTTCTATACCCTTCCCCTACACGAACTATCATTCTTTAAAGGTACATAAAAGATACCCTGTATATATATCTCTCTAATAGCGGCTTCGGTGGCGTAGTTGGTAGCATGCTGAACTGCTGTGCCCAAGATTGCGGGTTCAAACCCGTCCGAAGTCCTCAGATTTTTTAAGAGCGTTAAAATCCTTTAGTATGCCTTCGTTAGGAGGGGAAGTAAAGCCGGCGGTCCCATGTCATAGATTATGACATAAAAATCATTTCACTAACTACAATTGTGTGAAGCTAAATTTCTAGGTTAGATTTCGTTGAAACGCTCTATCAACGTTCCAAAGTTCACCACTAGGTGTCAGTGACATCTGGTAGCGAAAATTGAAACTACTTGAAATTGAACGGAACTTGTAGCTCACCCTATCGGTATCCGCTTGAAGCAGCTACAGGCTCTGGCGAACCGAACATGTCCTCAGACACTCCCGGCATCAAACGCCATATGGTAAATAAAATATAATCTATCTTTGGTTGGTTGGTTCTTAAGTTTAGGGGCTGCGACAACGTGGTCATATAGCCCCGTGTACTTTGGGTGTGTGTAGAATCTGTCTGATAACCGGTGTTGACTGTATTAGTGTGTGTTATATGTTTTTTAATTCAAGTAAGGACTGCAACTTTGGATTTTTCAAATAGTTCCTACTTTTGCCGCCAAACGCCACCGTCAACGACTACTAGGCCTAGTTCAGAACTTAGCTACTAGACGCCACCGCAGTCGGCTGTTGACAACGAACGTAGAAACCTAAGAGCGTTGTTTACATTCCTAACCTATCCAATTTAGCTTCACACAGGTGTAATTAGTGGAAGGTTCTTTAACATGCCATAAATCTATGACATGGGACCGCCGGCTTTACTTCCCCTCCGAAGGAAGGCATACTGAGGGATTTTTAACGCTCTTAAAAATACGATGGCTTCGGCCGGTTTTGAACCCGTGATCTTGGGCATAGAAGCTCAGCATGCTACCGACTACGCCACCGGAGCCGCTCTAAATTAGGGGCCGATAACCTAGATAACAACAATTATCATCATCATCATCTGGAGAAGACCACAATGTGGTTGAGACTAGTGCATTCAACACCTTCTAGTGGATCACTCTCAATACTAATGGATTATTTTTCAATAAGGAGGAATACTGAATTAAATTAATTTCATACCGATTTTAGATACCTATGCTGTTACATTCCTCATGTCGACAGAGTTAAGAAGTCGAGAATGTCCAATCAGAATCAGAATCAGTAGTGTTTTAGAAGTAAAGTGTGATCAGTCGCTCACTTTAGTAGCCGTTCTATGTCATCATTCAAGGGTGGGGCCTGCAGCAAGTAAATTGGAAACAATGTAGGTTGATAACAATTTCTCACAAGTTACGAGCCCCTGGGGGCATCGTACGGTGCTGCTATCTGTCCCTGGTAATATTGTCTTAACAGTGAGAGTCAGCTTGCCACAGTGATACAGTATAAGCTGTGTCTGTCTCACTGCTTGCTACTAGAAACTCCTCGGAACTTCGACTAGCTGCAGCCAATAAACTTGGAGAGGAACTTGGCACACAATTTGACAAGCTCATATATATTATCCGTCAAGGCAATACTGGGGAGTGTTTGAAGGTAAATACGGTAGTGCCTTGATGAGGGGTGTCTTGGTGGGACGACGAGGGGCGTCCAGCAAATGCTTTTCAGCTCTCTTAACCTGTTAAGTGCTGAGTTAACTGTTTGCAACCTCGGAGCTTTTTTTTTCATTCGCCTGTATAAACAAAATTGTAGAAGCGCTCATTTTAGCCTACTTTTCCCACTTTGCAAAAATGAGAAAAAAGTAGACTTATGAGATCGATCCGGGCAAATGTTTGTCTGTCTGGCTGCCCCCCCCCCCTATCAACTCCTAAACGGCTGCAGCAATCGAAACCAAATTTAGTATGAGTAAAGATGTATACCGGAATATCTCAAGCCCATATTTGAAAATTAAGTCAGTACTACCAACTGCTGAAAAAGCGCACTAAAAATTTGAGCTCCATGTTGGATATCTTGGAAGGTATGCATGGGAGCTATTCCAAAATTGGCACACATATAGATAATAATATTTCAGTTTAATTTCCAGGAGGCCATACATGACAGTGTTCCCAACATGATTTTAGCCTGCTGATATGTTCAATTTTTAAATGCATATAACTTCTACACTATAAATTGGATTTCCACCAAATTTTGTATCCTGTACCTTAAGAGATGGAACTAAGAGTATATTCAGTTACCATGGCTCCTCCTACACGTCATGAATTGACAGTTGTACTTGTCATAATTTTTGTTTTCTTGACATTCTACATTAGTCCAGCATTTGAAAAAAAAATAGCTCCGAGGTTGCAAACAGTTAACTCAGCACTTAACAGGTTAAGAGAGTTGAAAAGCATTTGCTGGACGCCCCTCGTCGTCCCACCAAGACACCCCTCATCAAGGCACTACTGTATTTACCTTCAAACACTCCCCATTATTGCCTTGACAGATAATATATATGAGCTTGTCAAATTGTGTGCCAAGTTCCTCTCCAAGTTTATTGGCTGCAGTTACAGACGCGTCACGGAAGATTGGACAGAAAATTAAAATCTTTTATCAAGTTGATTGTAGATGCAGTATCGACAAAGGGTGTCCCCTGGATTCAAGATTATCGTTAAGAATTCTATTTATGTTTTTATGGCGCTGACGCCAGTTGACATGTACAATTTGTTTAAACAAACTAGTGTTAGCATATTTTAAGATGGAATATGACAGAGTGTTTGTGTGCCGCTAATTGACTGATGAAGGCTAATAATAGCCGAAACATGTATCATTTAAAAGTGGAGTGAGAGTAAAAAGAAATTTGTATTGTAAAGTGGACGTCATAATCTCTATAGATCTTGAAATCAATACGGGACATACATAATTGAGAACAGTGTAGTGTTAGTTGGGTTTCATACAAATAATAAGGGGTTGGTGGACCACTCTAGTTGTGGGATTCTAGTAAAAACCTGTTACATCATAATAAAGGTAGGTATAAAATGACATATGCATCGATACACCAACAACAGTGGCGTGAAAACAATCCCCTTCCTCGCAGAGGACTGACAGTTAACGAGAATCAAATGAGCAGATCTATCGTGTACATGTAGGTCAAGGTACAAATAATGATAATATTCTTCTCAGTACGTAAATTAATGCTATTAGTGTCTCATTTGTGTAAGCTTACATGAGGTCTACGTACACGAGTGGGATACATGCGCTATATTATTTTACACTTTTTTTCTACCCAGATGAAGTACATTACACATCAATTGTTACGTCCACCTTCTCAACATAATGTCCTTGTAAATTAATGCACTTTTGCCATCGATGTGTCAGTCTCTCCAGACCTTCCTGAAACCATTCTTTCGGAGTGTTGCGTACTGTACCCATGTGAGTAATCTCGTTGGATAATATGCATCTGCATCCAACTAGCATCAGCTCTCAGGCGTGTACGGTAACCCCAATTTTTCAGTGCATATTTTGGATTTGAGGCTAAAAGGTATCAACTCTACAATGATAAAGCACAACTCTATTCTAAAACTTTAATTCATTAAAATAAATCATGGCTTCAAACACAAAACAATACCAAAAAAAAAGCATAAAATAAAACAAACAAAATTTTTACTTCCACAATCCACAAATAAACAAATATGAAATCACAACAAAGTCATACCTAGCCATAATGCTTTACCCTTCTGTGAACTTCACAAGGATATACTAGTGCGCTGATGCACCTACGACTTCAAAACAACTTTACATTAACATAACAGTCATACAGTGTGACTTCTTTAATATTACAACAAGGATTATTCCTTAAACCTCTTTATGTTAAACAATTATGTGTGCCGTGCGTGTTTTAATATTTTTCTTCTCACCAATGAAATGCTTTGCATGCATTTACCTATTTGGACGTTGCACCAAAATCAACGTGCAACTCCATAATTATGTAAGCTACCCCCTACATATCCTTCAATTATATGGTTTCACCGCATGCTGTCTGTGATTCCTAGATAAAACGTAACGTTATAGCTTATGTCGGATTGTACGATAGACTACCTCGCGCTCATGGCGATTGGCATCTAGTAACCAACTACATGACTTGGTTCCAGTGACAGTACAAATATATCATGTAACTATTCGTCAGATAGCTAAATTAATGAACCATCAGGATTAACTATAATTATCCATGTGTTCACAAACCACATGGCTCTAATACTCAACATAACAATCTTGCATTATATGTCATTTTAACAAGGTCTAGAATCTCTTCCCTCTATAACTTGCCTGAGCGGTTCGGGTGGTTGGCACCGACCCTCGGCTAAGGAAATCGCTACACAATAGAAAGTGGGATGGGTCGTTCCACCAATTATCTCGACCTTTCTAAAAGTTTGAAAGCTTCCCTCTCTAAGCAGTGGAGATTTACAAGACAAATACTGTGTCCTAACCGGCACACATGTTCCCAAAGGATCTTAATTGACTATTATGCCAACAGGTATTGAATGAGCTTTTGTAATTATTCCTACGTCGAGGATAACGATTAATTAATGGCCTCACATGGGTCCATCCAACATGAAGGTTCGGGGTTCGTAATGCATGAGCCTGGCGGTGACCGATGTCTCAAGTATAATATAGGCGCACAAAACCACTGTCGCCATGAGTTTTCGCTGCCCACGAGCGTAAATAACTCATCATAAGTTCTCGGGAAATCATAGAGCTGCGAGGTGTCCTTGTTTCCTCGACTCTTACAAGATTCCAGCCCGGAACACATTTCAATCCTTTTCTTCAGAGTTAGGGTCCATTCACTAAAACTCTGGCAAATAATGTCTCCAACAATGTCCACGACATAGGAGAATTCATACGTAGAATAGACTATCTGGCCCCTAATGCTCCATGCTACGACACACCGACCTATAATATTAAGAGAAATCTAACATTTACTCTATAAGCTTCTCAATTAAGCTGCAAATTCAATTCAATAAAAGCTCTTTCATTACTGGTATCATTACCGAATATATGCAATATTCTGATATAAAGCTTCTTTCCATAATTACTGAAATGTAATCTCATTGTAACATCTTCCTGCTTAGATTGATAAGTCTTGCACTTAGCGTTAATAATTCTCGCTTACAACATTTATTTGTTTCCTGATGTGTTCATTCATACTCTTAATAACCATTATTATTATTATCATCATTTCTCACTGACATAAATGACCAAAATCATCCTTTATTATTATTATTGAAAATCTCATTGACATAAATGACCAAATCATTATTTATTATTATTCTCACATAAATTACCAAAATTTCCGACATAGCTAGACGTTTTAAACTCGAACAATCGCGTTCGTTACATTTACATAACTGATTGCCATTCTTAATTCATAGTGGGAATAATTACTCCACTTAATGATGCAAATCATCATTTCAACTCTAATAAAAATCGACTCAATACTGATTAAACATGGAGGATCAGCCTCCTAACTGACTTTTACTGGCATCTATAAGGAATTCACAATACCTTTACGGAATCACAGACATGCATCGGTCCATACTTCTACATAATTATAACCATAATTTGTGGGGTACTTACATCTCTATAGGCATCTAAGGTGGCTCCAACCAATCATATTCTTCCATGTCGCCCGCCATAATGGGTTTAACGCGACATATTTCTCTTGTTTACACACATTTGATTATACATAATTTCTATCACCAACACGACACGTTGCATACCTTTCAGGAAGTTATCACTCCCCAAACATGTGAAACACTTCATCAAACACTACTTTAAATGATATTTTTACATATACATTACACTGAACACTCGTCACTTTATACACACTTCAATGCTGAGATTCCCTAACAGAGATCGAAATTGCAGGTGTCGACGGCATCTTACGTTACCAACTCCTGATTGAAAGTCTGGTTATCTGCTCTCGGAACTCTCCAACAGTTTTTGTGACGATCATTACTCCTACAGTAAGCGTCCTGCGTTGCATCAATACGCTGGCTCCCAAACATGAGCGTTAACATCTGGTATTCTCATGGCAATACCAAACACTTAGTAAAGTTTCTTTCGCGCATTCTATCGTAGTTACACATATACGATTAGTTAATACAATACACACTGCGCTTAATAAAGTTCAACACTTTCACAAATAATTATATACAATAGTGCTGCCGTTAGTCTATACGGTGCTTCATAACTGAACACGTCATAGTTCGCGCGGCTGATTATGCCTATATCACGACTATTATTCATACAAGCATGTTTACTGTTTCTTTTACACATACCAGTCCTTGTTCGGCGTCTCGATGAATAGATCCGTCATGCGTTATGCCTTGACGAACTTGCTTCAACCTGGCTGTAGCTGACTGAAGTTTCACTCGAAGACTGCACGTAGCTTATTTGAAGACTTCTGTCTGCGGCTTACACGCTGTCTCGTACTGCTGCATATTTGCTGCATACTGATTGCACCTTATTTTCATTGTGCTACAATTGACAATTGAGTAAAACTGTAACTGGCTGTAACTGCGCTTGGCGGCATGTAGACTGAGCTTGACTGCGTCTCGACTGAGCTTCAAGTGAGTTTCAACTGAGAACAACTGAGTAACATTGAGAACAGAGTAACACTGAGAACCGAGTAAGACTGAGGTTCAAGTGAGTAACTGAGTAACACTGCGAACAGAGTAGGACTGAGAGCTCCTCCTGGGGTCTACTCCCTTATATCGGATTTCCACAGAAAGTAGAGCAACATCTTCCCGCGTAATCTTCGCTCCTCTCACAGCATGATTCAGGTCTTCAAACCATGATCATTGTGTTCCTCTCTCTTCACAGGTCCCAAAACTATATGTGTGCAAAGGAATCGCTCGTTCAATTAATTTATATTAATTCCTTTCTCCATGGCGTGGGACGCTACCTAACCGGGAACTCCCCGTCAACATCTTCACATCCCTCCGCGAACAATGGTCGCTTCACAGTCCTTACGCACATCACTAAATATGCACCAATTTCGTAGGTAAAAGACTCTAAAATTATCTTCTTGCCAAGATATTCACCTGTGTGCAACTCTCATCTCGATTCGTTACTCCAATCACGAGTAATCAATGATTTTTCTGGGCATTTCACCGCCCCTCCTCTAAATCTATTCTCCGTCGGGGAATAACTGTGTCATTTTTCAGGCCTCTCCCCTGCTCCAGACGACATAATGGGGTGACAGAGATGGACGTGGCTCCACTGGGACCAACCCACAATTCTGGGCCGATTAGTAAATGTCAGCTCTGCCCTCCTCTCTGCTTCAAACCTCCAATAGCTTACACCAAATCGTCTTATAATGATATAATCTGCTCATTATTTCCTACATTATTTTAATAAATAATGCCATTTCATCAAAAATCACACCAGTGATTAAATATACATTTCTTTCGAGGGGTTTTTACCAAGAAACTCCCTGTACAGATCTCTGGTTCGCTCCCTGGCGGAACCTTTTTACTGAGATCACAGTCTCTGAGAACCATGTTCGATTCCAGTCAGCATAACCCCATCGGGTTCAGTACCCATGTCTTGACAGCTGTGTCCAGTTCTGCAAAACGGCGACCACGCAGGTGATAATCACTTGGGACCAAGTCCGGAGAGTATGGATGGTCTGGCAGCTCCGTGATTCCCATTTGATCAATGGTAGGGGTGGTCTCTCGGCTAGTGTGGGGGCGGGCATTGTCATTTTTCAGAAGCACACCTTTAGCCCATTTTCCTGGCCGCTTATTTTGAATGGCTCGGCGTAAGCGCTGAAGGGTTGCCACATATGCTGCACTGTTAATCGTGGCCCCCAATTCTAGCCAGTCAATGAGGATGATGCCCTTTGTGTCCCAGAGCACTGTTGCCACTCGCTTGCCAACTCATGGCACTGTTAGACATTTCTTTGGCAGTGAACTGCCCCTAAGCTTCCATTGCATTGATTGTTGTGTCGTTTTTGGCGCAGAGGCTAGTAAGACCTGGAGCGAGGTGAAGATCCCCCACAGGCTCACATCTTGTGGGACGTGGGTTGGCAACCACGGGACCCCAGCTGAGTCCGGCATTGCTTCCACTTACTTGTGCCGGGCTCCTCTCCGTCTTCTTTCCTGTCGACCTCCCTTGGTCAACTCTTGTTCTTTTCCGACCCCGACGGTATTAGGGTATTTGAGGCCTAGGGAGTCTTTCACTTTCCCGCCTTAATTGGCCCTTGTCTCATCTTTCCTGATCTCTCATTCTTCGATGGGTCAGACCTCTTATTTTCATTTAATTATACTTCCTTTTCTCTTTAAGATTCCCGCACTGTTTTTGTTACTTGGCTCCCCGTTTATCTAAATTCCCTTTAGCGATTTTTGTTGCATCTACACTACATTTTGTAGGTATTTTTAATCTACGTTGCATGTTGTAAGTTTTTTCGATCTAAATTGCATTTCGCGAGTGTTTCCAACCTCAATTGCATTTTGTAAAGATTGGCAATCTAGATTGCTTTTTGGCACGTCTTTCAATATGGTTTCAGGGCATTTTAGTGAGTATTCTGAATTTCAATTGCATTTTGTAAGTATTTTCAACCAAAACCGCATTACGCAAAAATTTTGAATGTAAATTGCATTTTGTGTGGTGGGCATTTTGCAAGTATTTTGATTCTCAATTGCATTTTGTGGGTATTTTGAATCTAAATTACATTTTGTAAATTATTTTCAAACAAAATTGCAGTTTGTAAGTATTTTCAATCCAAGTGAATAGTTTGAATCTACCGTGCTTTTTGTAAGCATTTTCAATTTCAATTGCATTTTGTAAGTATTTTGAATTTCAATTGTACTTTGTGAATATTTTGGATTGGAAATGGGATCTTTCAATCTGAATTGCATTGTATATTTTCAATTTCAATTGCATTTTGTACGTATTTTCGATCTCATTTGCATTTTGTAAGTATTTTGAATTTCAATTGCATTTTGTACGTATTTCGACTCTACATTGCATTTTGTACGTATTTTGAACCTACCCTACATTTTGTGCGTTTTTTTCAATCTATTCCTTTTGTGAATCTTTTCGTTCTAAATTCCCTTTTGTAAGAACAGTTTGTGAGTTGTTTCAATCTGAGTTTCTTTTTGTAAGTATTTTCCGTCTCACTTAATTTTCGCTCTGGTTTCCATTTCACTGTCATTTTCGCTATCGCCCAGATCATTAGGGGCCGATAACCTCGATGTTAGGCTCCTTAAAACAACAATTATCATCATCATCATCATCGAGTGAAGAGGTTGTCTGCAAACAGGACCAGATGCCCTATGTTCCACGAGGGACAATACGAACTAAGTCAAGTTAGTCAAATGACTCAGTACAATGCAAAGTGACACAGACTCACCACACTGTGTTTCGACGTTGTTATCCGGTCCCTGTAAACTACGGTCTGAATGTTCGACCGATCTTTCAGTTCTTTGACGATAGAAATCTGCTCCTTGGCTCTGGAGCCAACCGAGTACCGCTGATGAAATTCTTTTTCCACGTTGGTACTCGTTGAGCTTCATGTATTTGCCTTTGATCTCTGGCACGATGACAGCTACACACACCTTGCTCTTCACATAAGGTCCCGTGTCTTTTGAGAAGCAGACATCTCCTCGTGTATTTCCATTAGAGTCTTCCCTTTGGTCTCCGGCACTACGGCAGCTATAAACACCGTGCTCATCACAGCGAAGACCGCCAGACCCCAGAAGACCACGTGCATACCAAATGCATCTGCAGACACCTGGAACAATAATATAGTTTATTCATAATGTTGAATTTTGGGCTTATGCCGTGTTTTATTATACTAATATTCGACGCGTTTCGAAAGAAACCATGTCTTTCATCGTCAGGAATAATCTGGAATACGACAATGTTGCTAAGAGAAAGCAACGAAGAACATATAGAAGATGCCCAAAGATGGACGCCATTATAGCCCCATGTTAGGGACAACGGAAAGCAGCAGTGAATTACTTTCTCAGGGTTCTGATAATAGGTAGCCAGGATTCACTGAGATTGTAGCCGGTGTCGCGGTTGAAATTATCTGGGTGTATACGTATTTCAACCGCCTCCCTGATGATTCTGGGACGATATTGCTTTATACGGGCAAGAACATCCACTCCTTGGAACATGACATCATGGCCAGGTGTTAAAGCATGATCGGCAACAGCTGATTTATAAGGTTGAATGAGCCTGATACATCTATAATAGATGTTGATCGGCAACAGAAGATTTATCAGGTTGAATGTATCAGGTTCATTCAACCTGATAAATCAGCTGTTGCCGATCAGGCTTTAACACCTGGCCATGATGTCATGTTCCAAGGAGTGGATGTTCTTGCCCGTATAAAGCATTATCGTCCCAGAATCATCAGGGAGGCGGTTGAAATACGTAAACACCCAGATAATTTCAACCGCGACACCGGCTACAATCTCAGTGAATCCTGGCTACCTATTATCAGAACCCTGAGAAAGTAATTCACTGCTGTTTTCCGTTGTCCCTAACATGGGGCTATAATGGCGTCCATCTTTGGGCACCTTCTATATGTTCTTCGTTGCTTTCTCTTAGCAACATTGTCGTATTCCAGATTATTCCTGACGAAGAAAGACATGGTTTCTTTCGAAACGCGTCGAATTTTAATATAATAAAACACGGCATAAGCCCAAAATTCAACATTATGAATAATAACACGGGCCGTGAAAGTCTAAATGACAATAATATAGTTTATCATACATATACTGTATTATTTATACTCCTTAATATTTCCAGGTTAATTGTGGAAAATATGATGATAGAGAGTATATGACTGTCCGGAAACATTTTAGGTAAAATTAGACTTATGAGATCGATCCGGGAAAATGTCTGTCTGTCTGTCCATCCGTCTGTGTGTGTTTCCCCCCCCCCCCATCAACTCCTAAACGACTGCAGCAATCGAAACCAAATTTGGTATGAGTAAAGATCTATATCGGAACATCTCAATGCCATACTTGAACATGATATCAGTGCTACCAACTGATGAAAAATCGCAATTGAAATTTGAGCTCCATATTGGATATCATGGAATGTATACATGGAAACTATTCCAGAATTGGCACACATATAGATAATAATACTTCAGTTTAATTTTCAGGAGACCATACATGACAGTGTTGCCAAAATGATTCTAAGCCTACTGATAGGTCCAATTTTTAAATACATGTAACTTCTATACTATCAATTGGATTTCAACCAAATTTCGTATGTGCTATGTGTGCCATAACAGATAATGGCTATGCGTATTCTTCAGAGCAATCAGGGCTGCCAACTGATAATGAATGCTGTTTATATTTGTTACCCTAATATCAATATATCAGAAAGTATGCAACCCAACAGCTCTAAACTTTGCGCACGTATAGTATCTGACATTTTAGATTAATTTGGAGTAACTAATATATGTCAGTGCTGCCAACATGATTCTAAGCCTGCTGATAGG
Organism: Meconema thalassinum; assembly: GCA_946902985.2. Lineage (NCBI taxonomy): Eukaryota > Metazoa > Arthropoda > Insecta > Orthoptera > Tettigoniidae > Meconema > Meconema thalassinum. The sequence goes on from OX336392.1 coordinate 540,128,564, forward strand.
TCAAATTTTAAAATTCCAGTAACTTCTATACTATCAAATGGATTTCATCCAAAATTGGCACAACAAGAGATCATAATATTTTAGATTATTATTTCAGACCAACACATGCATGACATTGTTGCCAACATGATTTTACGCGCACTGATAGATCCTATGTCTAACTACATGTAACGTCCATGCTATCCATTGGACCTCAACCAAATTTTGTATTCTGTAGCTTAAGAGATGGAACTAAGAATATATTCAGTCACCAGGGCTGCCAACTGTAGTGCTCTATTAGGCTACATTATGCCAGGTATATTTCGAACTAATTAGAAATTTCGATATTACCAAGTTAATTTCGTCATTATTCTAGATAGGTCCTTATAGATTAATCATTGGCATGAATCTTAAATTTTAAGAAAAGTAGGCTCTTTAGTTCGTCACGGAACTTCATGTTTGACTTCATTATTAACATCATACATTATCATTAAAACGTTTTAATAAAGATACGTTTATTACATTGAGTTATAATTAAATAGATTCTAATGAAGATACAGGGTGCCAGGTAATGTTCCCCGCAGCTCCTACGTGTTTCTGCGAGAGGTATCATCAGCAGTTTAGTTGGCAGCACGGTGTGTAGCAGTACAGTGAAGGCCACACGTGTGGGCTGTGGACTGTCGAAATCATCAGTGTGTATTGCAGTAAGCGAGCGTTCACATAGGATATTGGAAGAGTGCAACAGTATACAACAGGGCCATCCAGACAGCGCTCTAAGCAAGTGCTCCTAGTGCTTGGTTGGAAGGTAGTTTCAGAAGAGGTGGAAGGAGCTTGGCTGGTTGAGCGCGCTGAAGTGTGCAGCCGATCCATCAGTCACTAGTATAGTCCAATGCGCTTTGTTGACAGCGTGTAAGAAAATCGGTTTCGCAGTGGTCATGACTGAACAGCATACAAAAAAAAAAAAAGAGGAGTGCTGAAGCCGCAGTCATTAAAGCAGAATGGGAAATTTCATTTTTCTGTACAACTTATAAAGAGAATGCCAAATCTTTACTGTGCAACAGAGATGTAATGTGTTAAAGAGAACACAATTTGTTGTTGAATTTACTCTCTAATATGTTCACATTTCAGTTTGGAATAAATCACAATATTCTTTACTTAACACTGTGTTCGTGGCAAAACAGCCCTATTAATTTGTCAACAATCCCACAAGAGCCGTCAGCCGCACGACTGTACGTACCGTATCTAGTCAGCGTGGTCCGAACATCGTCCGTCTCCTCCTCGCTGCCACAGTGTAGTGGTGGTAGGGGAAGGAGCGCTAGTCTGACTGCCCAGTGCTCCCAGAGCGCAATGATTGGATGGCCCTAGTATACAGTGTAACTGTACGTCTTCTAATTGGGGTCATGGTGGTATTAACTTACCATGAGGGACATTTGTAGACATGGCACTTCCATACACATATACTCTCACCTCGATCTTCAGTCCTCATCAAGCTCTCTTTTGTCTTTTTCTCAATCTAATTCTGCAACTTATATCCTTTACTTCGTTCATTTAAAAATAACATTTCCATTTCTTTATTTCATCTTACCAACCAACAACTCAATAGAACATTTCTTTAAGCAAACCAATCCCTCAGACCATATAATCTTACATTTCCACAAGCCCATCATTTCACATCTTCCAACCACACAATAAATCCGACCTCTAACACTGAACCTAACTAAATCTTCCTACAATCTCCATAGAAGATCTAAACAGATACTCAAGCCAAGAGTAATCTAAACAAAACAGCATCATAAAAGAAATATCCATACAGATGAAAATCCACAGCCTGCTTCCAGTCTCCGACCGGGTCAGGAATGGAATGAATGAAGCCCCCATCTAGCGGCGAGGATATGAACTGTGCCGGCTGCCGAGGCCTGACGCACTCCTCTGGGGCAATGATTAAATGAATGACAGATGAAATGAAATGATAGTGGAGAGTGTTGCTGGAATGAAATTTTGAATCCATACAGATATGGAACTCAAATTTTGCATGGCCTCCTTCTCCTTTACTGGTGAACTATTGCAAGGAATCTCTAAGCTCAGTGCTAAGGCCTTACAATAGCCACCAGCAAAGAGAAGCCATGATCCTAACCTAAAACTATGTAACCACATGTTACAACACGAGGTAATTTCTACTGCTGAAGAGAGAGCAGCTTTGGAGGAATACGTGTTTCGCGAAGTCGATAGGTTTACAAAACAATGTAAAACTAAAATTTCAGGCACGGTTTCCCAATTCAAAGTGTCCAAACCGGGATACCGTTCGGGATTTGATAAGTAAGTTTCGTGTAACCGGCTCAGTTCACGATATACCGGGAACAGACAGTCCTACGCTTTTAACGGACGAAAAACTTGATGAATTCACCGATATAATGCTGCGTAGTCCAAGGAAATCAACACGCAAATTAGCTCAACAAACAGGAATCAATAAGAAAAGCTTCGGTTGTTCCCTTATAAAGTTACCAGTTGTTACATGCTGCCAACGCAACTGCTGATGCTACCTCTCGCAGCAGCATATAGGCGCTGCGGGGAACATTCCCTGGTGCTCTGTATAAAAACTGCGAAAAGAAATCGAGAATAATAATAATAAAGGAAGTATTGGAATGGTGATAGTTTGTATGAAATAGCAACACTGGGGAAAATTGAAAGTTTGTTATTGACCCAGAGGAAACAGCTGAATGCCAAGTTTGTTGATGGATCATGGAAGAGCGAAGTATTGTTGCTCTGACTAGTCTGAATCTTGTTCAGTTAATTGCCCTTCTAGTTGAAAATGAAAATCCACAGGCTGCTTCCAGTCTCCGACCGGGTCAGGAATGGAATGAATGAAGTCCCCATCTAGCGGCGAGGATATGGACTGTGCCGGTTGCCGAGGCCTGACGCACTCCTCTGGGGGCAATGATTAAATGAATAACAGATGAAATGAAATGAGAGTGGAGAGTGTTGCTGGAATGAAATTTTGACAGGAAAAACCGGAGTACCCGGAGAAAAACCTGTCTGCCTCCGTTTTGTCCAGCACAGATCTCACATGGAGTGACCGGGATTTGAACCACGGACCCAGCGGTGAGAGGCCGGCGTGCTGCCGCCTAAGCCACGGAGGCTACCCGCCTAGTTAAACTGATTAATAAATCCAACTGAAATCATACAATTGTGGGGGCTTACCCGTGATGTGGATACAAAGACGAGCATACGAATTATTAACAAGTAGTTCCGTGAAGAACTATACAGCCTATTTTCATATATCCTACTTATGTTAATTGCCTCTATCAACATACGCAATTTCAGTTTGATTGCTGTAAAAGATTCCTAGATATTGAGAACCGCATAAATATTTCGGATGGTCGCCACATTGAATATGCCATGGAGTTATGTACCATTAAAGGAAAATTATTATTGCGTGGGTTCATTGTTCAAACTTTCACTTCGATCATATGATTACGACACAAGAAATGAAAATTTAATTTTAAAATTTCGCACAGCCACCATCTTGAGGTTATGTAAACAATTGAACTAAATTAAATGCCAGTGCGTTAAAATATGTGTTACATTCACTGTACCATATTTGAATGCACTCTGATGGTTAAATCACGAGAAAAAAAACTATTAAAATGATTCAACTTCTCTTTGCCGCCATGTTCGTTTTGTACTTTACAGGTTTCTGAAAGTTACATAGATAAACTAGTAGGAGTGCACTTTATCACCGTACAAAATTTCAGGGTGATATCGGTAATAGTTTCGGAGATATTGAATTCTGGTGAAATATTTCGCACAACCGCCATGTTGGATTGGTGAGACATAATACAATTTGAAGGGCACGGTTGGGATTGGCAAGAATGCTGCTGTGTCCTTACCGAGTTTCATTGAAATAGCTCCTGCCATTTGAAGTTTTCAAAGGGACACACACACATACACAAGCACTACGCACACACACACATACACCCACAAGGACAAAAGGTGATCTCATAAGACTATTTTATCATAAAATGAAAATAGGCTAAAAGAAGGGCATGACGGTAAGATAGGCCGAAGCAGTATAAAATTAATGGTGTATAAGAACACTGTACGGCATTAATAGGATTTTGTCTGCCCTTTGAATAAAGTCAGATTTCAATTGTCATGGATAAGAATCTGACAATTTCGAACTTAAAAGGTTCATTCTGGTTCCGTATTGATAACTAATTGGCATAACAGTTCATCGTGTTCATAGTTCATAAGACTTTTGACATCATTTATATTAATTTAGGCGTTAAAAATGTTTCAATCTCTTTTTATGGTGCACCATACATGAATTAGTTTCAAGGAAATTTTTAGCCTATTTTCAATTTTGAAAAAATAGGCTTATGAGATCACCTTTTGTCCGTGTGTGTGTGTGCGTGTGTGTGTGTGTGAGGTGTGTGTGTGTGTCCCCTAATAAATTCTAAACGGCTGGAGCGATTTCAATGAAACTCGGTAAGTTCATAGCACTATTCCGGGCGACCCAGACCGTGCCCTTCAAATTTTGTTACGTCTCACCAATCCAACATGGCGTGGTGTATTTTTGCAAATACACGGAAAGAAAGAATTAGCTTTTGCTGTTCTTCATTACTTTCTAACAGTCCATTTATTTTCATTTCATTCCAGCACACACCAACATCGAACTGTTACCTCCCGTTTGCCCCGTGCATTTGTTCATTTTTTCTGTCAGTTTTTCACAGAAATGCATATTCCGCTGAACCAGCCTGACAGCGTCCCATCACTGCCTTCCGAACTTCCATTTCTTCAAACCATGAAGACTTCTATATTAATCCGCAGAGCGTCGTGTTCTTCACCAACCAACTACTCCATGAAGACACCGCTCCAAGAAGAATTTTGTTTCTGTCAAGTTTTTTCATGTTTATGCATACCCTCTTTTGTTTCCTCCCCTCTCGCCCGCTTCCCCCTCTTCTCCCCTCCTCCTACTGCTCTCTCCTCCGCGCGCGCAGCCCGCTCGCTCGGTCACTTCACTTCTTCACTTCGTCTCGACTTGTCTCCGCGTCGTGAGCAACTGCTCACCCTCACAGTGCACTCAACTTCTTGTTGAACATGCCGTCTAGGCTGGTGTGTTTCGCTGCGTCTAGCAGCCCTCACTTGTGCGTCGGAAGTCGACTCAGTCAGTTAGAGCTTATCTAGAGCTCGCCTCCTCAACTCAAGAGGCAAACTTTTAAATTCTACGCCATGTTAGAATTTTAGTATCAACCGTCAACAGGGACATCGCCTTCGCCATGAAGCAAAGCTAAGTGCTACTTCTACGTTCTTCAACTTATTTTAATTGATTTTAAATAGCTACATGCTTTTTAATGATCATTTTATAGGCAGTGTGAGATTTCTATATTTGGGGCAATAATCATCCTTCGCGGGATTTTCTATGTTGGGCTTTTTTCTATCTAAGCCAATCTTAACAGGAAGCAGCATTTCTTATGCTTATTAAATGAGAGATTTTCTCACAACGTGGGATACCATTAAATCACCCACTGTCTATAAAATACTTAGCTAGTTCCACCGCTGGACTAACTTTTGCCCTATTCTTCAGTCATGATTGCTCTGGAACCTTCCAGAATCTGCACTCTATCTACCAGTTATACTGTCATGTATTTTACACTCACATGTGGGAATACTTTTTCAAACTAAGGAATCTTCCTTATGAACTACTAATCAATATCTAAATTTTCTTCCTCCGTTGGGATTTTCTCTGGCGCATTCAACTATAATCTACAACTTTCTCAAGCAATAGACTCTCGCATATCTAGTGTAACTAGTTATTTTCCATCATTGCAATAACTTTCTTTGTCATCAACTTTTTGTGCTACTACAGTGAACTTTTCATTTATTTCAACAGACTATAGTGAAAAACAGTGCTTGTTCAATCTTTCATCCGCGTCGCGTTCGTCCGAATACTATAAATACGGCCATGAACACTTTTCCACAATCCCATTTGGTCTTTCCCAAACCCTTTACTGTATGTATATCTAACCCTTATTATTCCCGTTTTCCAACGGGGTCGGGGATGAGATGCGATGGAAGTCATTGTGGCGATGGTTTTTACGGCCGGATGCCCTTCCTGACGCCAACCTCATGAGAGATGAAATGAATGATGGTGAATGAAACTGGGCAAGGATGTGGAAGGAAGCGGCCATGGCCTGTCAGAAGGTACCGTCCCAGCATTTGCCTGGTGTTGAAAATGGGAAACTACGGAAAACCATTTCAAGGACGGCCGACGGTGGGGCTCGAACCCACGGGTCTACCGAGTCAGCAGAGAGCTTGGCCCCATGACCTAATGCTGCGCTTTAGCCAGCGTAGCCACTACTGTCGGTCCCAAACCCCTTACTAACCAACCAAAATAATAAAATTGTTACTTTAGGTCTTTTTCCAATGAGGTGTCACTCTCGATAAGTGCCCTCCCTCTCTTGCTTTATGTACAACGAATTAATGTCTGTAAAACTTCGTGTCTAGTACACGCCTTAAATTATATTGTTTCTCCCTTCTAATTAGGGAATACAATTCTTTCAACTCATAAGTGAGTTATCTCTAGGTTTCACGAAAGGGAAACTTGCCCCATTTGTCTCGTGATCCCTACTTAAACATAGGAGTTCTAGAAACTTCCTTTCGATTTTTCTCTTCAGGTTTCACAATAAGTGACCTGCCCTATTTGTATAATCACTAAAAGTAATTCAGCTTTAATACAAGAAGTTACAGAAACTTCTATTTTATTCTTCCTGCTTTTCGAAGTTGTTACTTTTTCTAAGATATTTACCTAGAAATTCTTAAAGTACACACCTTGTACTTGATTTATTGTCTAACTTTAATTACGTCAGTTATCTTTAAATTTTTCATTTATTTATCTTCGTCATTTCAAAAATCTTACGAAGATTTTAAAACATATAAAAGGTTTGAAACCAAAAGAATTGTTAATTGCCTGGCGCAAGCTTTAGATGTTTTTGGAGGTCTGCGACCCCAGTTGTTTATAGAAATCAAAATTATAGGTTTGTTACAAAACTATTTCCTTTTATATTGTTAAATAAATCAAATATTTGTTTTTCGCTTCATCATTTCTCTAACATAACGGTTAGGCAAGATCCTGTCTTCCTTGACTCTTCCCACTTCATGCAAATAAATCTATTGATAGGGTGTTCACTACTTGTTGCATTTGAGCAAGAACTCTTAGTTATAACTTATGTCAAACTCTCTTCCTATTTCTCCATCCTTTTTCTCCGGTCCGAAACTCACTTCCTTTTTTTCATCATCTTCCCTTGGGGGTTAGGTTATTCCCAAGCTAATAATCTACCCATGGCGGCTGTGCGAAATATTTCACCAGCATTCAATATCTCCGAATCTATTACCGATATCACCCTGGAATTCTGTACGGTGATAAAGGGAACTACTAGAAGTTCACCCATGTAATTTTTGAAAACCTGGTAACTACAAAAGCAACATGGTGGCCAAGCGAATTTGCGACTTTTAAATAGACGTTTCTCGCCATTTAACCAACCAAACGCAATGAAACTTGGTACAGTATATGTTTATAAACATTGTAATGCACCGACATCTAACTTCGTTCAATTGTTTATATAACCTCAAGATGGCGGTTGTGCGAAATATTTCACCGGCATTCTATATCACTGAAACTATTACCGGTATCACCATGAAATTTTGTACGGAGATATAGGGCACTACTGGAAGTTCATCTATGAGCCTTTCATAAACCGGTTAACTACAAAACGAACATGGCGGCCAAGATAATTTGAATGTTTAAATAGACCTTTCTCGCGATCTAACCATCCAATCGCAATGAAACTTAGGACAGCATATTTTTATACACATTGTCATGCACTGGTATCTAATTTAGTTTAATTGTTTGTATAACCTCAAGATGGCGGCTGTGCAAATTTCGAAAATTAAGTTTTTATTTCTTGTGTTCTAATCATGCGATCGAAATCAACATTTGCATCATCATCTAATAGTACTTAACTCTATGGCCTACATATATTAAAATCCAACATGGCGACCATCCGAAACATTTAGACAGTTCTCAATATCTTTTAATCTACTACAGAAATCAAACTGAAATCTTGTAAGTGTATAGAGGCTATAAGCATAAGTTCACCTATGGGACGTTCAATAATCTGGCGAGCACAAATCCAATATGGCGGTGACGCGAAATTTAAATATTCAAATGGACTTTTCTTGCGTTTTAACCATCCGAGCGCAGTGAAACTTGATACGGTATATGCTTGTACAAATTTTAATCGACTGGCATCTAATTTATTTAAATTATTTTCATAGCCACATGATGGCGGCTGAGCGAAATTTTAAAATCCCGCTTTATTTCTTGTGTCCTAATCATGCGATTGAAGTTTGAATAAAACACCTACACAACAATCTTCTTGTAATAGTGTATAAATCTAAGGCCTGTAATATAAAAATCCAAAATGGTGACCATCCAAAATATTTAGACAGTTCTCAATATCTACGGATCTATTACAGCAATCAAACTGACCATTTGTATGTTGATAGAGGCAATTGATATTAGTAGGATGTATGAAAATAGGATATTTAGTTCTTCACGGAACTACTTGTTATTGTTACGCGAAACAGTTATCTTGTATCGTTTTGTTTCATATCGGCTGATGAAGGGACCAAAACTAATAATTAGGCCTCGAAACATGTCCCCCTAATGACCACACAGTGATCACCTATAACCTGTTTATGCTGTACTCAGAATCTGAAAATAAAAATCCTCTGTCACATAGGCTACCATTTTTTACACACCAGAGATTCTACTTATTAGCGAAAAGTACATAATATAAAACCCTGGGAATATATGATGATGATGATGTTGATAATTGTTGTTCTAAGGGGCCTAACATCTAGGTTATCGGCCCCTAATGGTTTGGGTGATCGTGAAGATGAAAATGAAATGTAAATTATAACTAAAACTAACTACTAACTTATATACTTGAAGAAGAAATGGAAAACAAAAGGAGAATAAGGCAAATAAAAGACAGGAGGAAAAGGAATACCCTCAACCCTCGAAGAATGTGGAGTGAGGGACTTGGAAGGAAGGAGCGCCATGAAAGGCAGATAGGAAAGTGAAAGAGGACAGGGTCCGCCCCAGAGGTAATGGATAAAAGGGGGAAAACCAGACCCAGCTCAGGAATCCCTCGGGGTCGCCAACTCCAGAACTCACCAGCCGTGAGCCCCTGAGGGTGTAGCAATATCTAGGGTGCACCAAAAGTGGTGGGGCTACATACACCCTGCCTCCTTGAGGGCCTTGAGCAGAAGGCAGGAGATAACATAAATAAATAAATTAAATAAAATGCTAGAAAGGCTTACTCTTGACATGTTAGAAAATTATCTGCATAATACTTATCTTGCTTATCTTGTTTCAAATTACTCGCGAACGGCAAGTGCAAACCAAGGGCAAAGCAAGGTCCAGCGCGGGGGATGCCGCACGCTCACCAGAGCGCGCGGGGACGTGCCCCTTCCATCCAGTCTAAAAACACTTATAGTAGGCGATGTATTGAAGATAGAGATATGCTCTCGCGGACTTTTTTGTAGAACTTTCCATGCTGACCAATTCTTACGCTCATAGTATATTGATATTTTTAACGGTTTGCCCAGCGTAAGCTTAAGAAGCGCACGGACGCCAAGTTTGTTTTCGACTTTTTTCACTGGAATCGTTACTGCTTGGCTTCCTTTGATCATACATAAATTATTTTCTACAGAATCTTTCCTCGAGATATCCTTTACAGAATGGTGAAAACCGCATCAAAATCCATCCAGTGGTTCTCGAGATTACCCGTGAGATCAAAGAATCGGGGATTTTTGTCTTATACTAACGAAGTAGAGATTGTCTGGGAACACATGCACCGAGCGGTACTATGACGTCACACATCTCAGTGCATCTGTCCGTCCGTCACCGTAACGTAACGCCAGACCCCAGCGTAACGACGAAGTCGACAAGATCATTTAAAATGATAAAATATACTTAAAAGTTTTGGTTAAACATTTGAATTGATTTCAGCGACTTGGAAACTTATTTAGTGCATTAAGTCGTGAAATGATAAAGGCAATTTTGGAAAACTCACGTTGTTTCTAATAATTTGCACCGCTCTGTACAGTTACGAACCACCATTATTCTGCCAGCATACTGAGCTTTTTTAACGATCTTAAAATATCCGACGACTTTGGCCGTGTTTGAACCCGCGATCTTGGGCATAGAAGCTCAGCATGCTACGGACTACGCCACCGAAGCCGCTCGCAAGATTTCTATTGAGACGATTTGGCACAAGCCGGCTTCTAACTCCCTCTGGTTTAAGAGCCTGAGTTTTGTGCAACATACACCTTAGCGTATGATGATGTTACGTAAGGTCCATTCACTCGCACCTGATGAGAAGGGATGTCCCCTTACTTTGTACCTTTGGAGCCGTATTCACCTTGGCCCACATTTTAATCGAGTGTATGGATCTACGAAAAAGGCTTGCTCCACACGATACGCTCAATCTCATATTAGGTAGTAGCTTTAGGTAACCGATAATCTCGCGATTTTAGGCACGGAACTTCCACTATTATCTGATGATTAGCGGGCGGATTTCTGTGACCTAAAAATGTATGAAATATGTATGCATTTATGACCAAAAAACATAAATATATGACCTATAAAATTCAAAATATGACTTTAACCTCACACAATTTACAGAATAATATCACTCCATCCGTACTGAATATGTTTTCACCGAACTCGCGAACAAAACTTCGTAACTTCCCACAAATTGAGACTTTCGTTTTAGGCATATTGAAAAGAACTGAATGACTGAAGCTCCCTAATAAGTGACCAAGGTCATTCAGTGTGTTGGTGGTGGAAGAGGGAAGGGCGAAGGAGAGAGATAAGAACGATGACAAATAACTGCGGAATTACCTCAGCTTCCGTGTAAACAATAGCCCGGTTTCCAGGAATTGACCCAGCTAGCAAACAACAGCTCCTACCTGTTAGAAATATTCAATACGCTACTTTAGAATGGTTCTTCAATAGTATATTCCAGTCTATCCTGAACAATAATTTCTAGAGCTTATTCTCATTTTTATAAAACGAAATTTGAAATGAAAATTACGAAAATATGGCGTTTATAGTGATATTTTGTTCAAAATATGCCATAAAACATAAGAAAGCCTAAATATGCATTTATATGCCCAATAAAAACTGTTTCATTTTGATTATCATGCTTGGAAACGTGTTGAAAACACAAGACTATAAGATATAATGTTAAGGGAAACAATATGACTTGTCATAGATATCCGCCCCCTACTGACGATGCTCGCTTGACGAAACATGTCATCGTATCTCTTCTGTAATTCATATACAGTGTGGTCCACCAGCCCCTTATTATTTGGTTATATACACATTATCACAGTAATTGGGGTGTTATTGTGTTGCAATATCAATTGACTTAATCTACTTAACAGAGATTGGAAATGCACAGATTCAAGCAGTCACTAAATTTAAATAATATAAGCTGGATACAGATAGAACGATAGGTGGATGGTAAACGAAGGGCGGGAAGACCAAGAACTTGTTGGATGGACATGGTCAAGTCAGACATTGCAACCAAGGGAAGGACACTAGATGATATTTGTCACTTGTAAGACCTATTCTGGAATACGCCTCGGCGGTTTGGGATCCATATCAAGTAGGGCTCATTAATGAGTTGGAAATGGTACAAAGAAGGCCGCTAGATTTGTACTCAGTGACTTTAATCCCAGGAGCAGCGTGAGCCGTATGTTAAAGAAACTTGGGTGGAGGATGAAATCTAGACTCTGCGCTATGTACAACACGTATACAAATCAACCAGCATGGGGAGAGCTTAGGAAGCGTATGGGAAAGCCCACTTACATGAGCAGGAGCGATCTTCCTTTCAAAGTTAAGGGCTGACCACAGCGAACAAATTATGGTAAATATTCTTTTGTAAACCGTGCCATTGATAACTGGAACTCTCTACCTGCCGCAGTCTTAGAGCCTGTTCCCAAACATATAGGTGTGTTTAAGAAAAGACTGACTATTTGTGTAAATACTCCAGTTTAATTGTTTTTGAATTGTTATGTATAATTCTTTATTTGTTATGTATAACCAATTTGCCACCGGGGGAAATGAATGAATGAATGAATGAATGAAAAAATGAATGATGTCATGAAGAACAAGACGTACGTGGGCAGAGAAGGGTGGAAGAGGTTTGTCAACAGTACCCGGGAAACTGGAACTGTAAATGGATCATGATGATGATTAGAAGCTGGGGGAACAAGTTCATCTGAAATTGAGAAAAGAGTAAGTGAGGCTGGGAGAACAATTGGAGCATTAAATTCCGTTTTATGTAGCAGAAATATTTTAAACAAGACTAAGAAACTTATTTACAGTTCATTGGTGCAAAGTATTTTGTTATGTGGAGCAGAAACTTGGGCGTTAAACAGACAGCAAGCAAACAAAACAGAGATGGATTATTGGAGGAGGGCGGCAAGAAAATCAAGATTAGATAAAATTTGAAATACGAGAATGAGAGAAATTATGCAGGTAAAAGACATGTACTAGAAGTGATTGAAGAAAGAAGACTACAATGGTTTGGACATGTGAAAAGGATGCAGAACAGTAGAATTCCACAGTTAATGTTACATTGGTAAGCTGAAGGCAAACGGACACGGGCTGAACCAAGAGAACAATGGATGGATGGTGTCAAGGGAAGCTTGGCCACCAGAGGCTTAACCGAGGAAGATGCTGAAGACCGAAATTTGTGGAGGAGTAGAATATTTTTGAGTTGAAGGAAAACTACTGTGCAGTAGAATATTCCTAATAAAGAAAGAATAATTATTATTATAATTTGTGCCGACGTCTTTCGGCTGTCTTGTCATTGCTTGTGAATGGATCAAGTCTTACCTGGTATATTTTGGTGATGGCAGTGACTCCAATTCCATCCAGGATTGAGCTCAAGGACAGAGCAGCGCCCCTGACGTTAGTAGGGAATATCTCTGCCGTGATGACATATGGTATGGTCCCTATACCCAGAGTGTACGTGGCGAGGTATATCACAATACCGATCACCGGTACCCAGTCGAACCCGGTCATATCAGACCCATTGGTCTTCAAGTAGAAGAAGAGGCCCTCAGCAGTGAGAGAGAACGTACAGAGTACAGTTGACACCAAAAGTATAGGACGCCGCCCAACTATGTCCACAATGGATGGAGAGATGACGCTGATAAAGACCTGAACTGCTTGTGTGATGATCACGGCTATGCTGGCATCTAAAGCAATCCCACTGTCCTCGAAGATCACTGTGCAGTATGCGGTTATTGGGATTGCGCCACTCAATGTCTGGAAGATCGCTAGACCACACATAATGAAAAGCGCTTTACGGTTTCCTCTGTTATATATTAGATCCTTCAATGCAGAGTCATTCTTTGTGCTCTCTTCCACAAACCGTTCCATCTTATCCAACTCTTGCTTGACGTCTTCACACTTGTCTGTACTCCTCAGCCGCATTAACGCACTTTCTGCCTGAGGTTTACTGTTCCTTAAGAGGTAATAGTAGGGTGACTCCGGCATCCAGACGAACGTGACAGCGAATAGGATGGGGAATATAGCTGAGAGGATGCCGAGTAGGGACAAAGATACATAGGGCCCTATTCCCTGCTCGAACAGGATTCCTAGGTTCACCATGAGTTGGAAGAGTGTTCCGAGTGCTCCTCGAACGCGATCTTCAGCTATCTCCACCATGTACATAGCGCCCACTGTGTTAGACATGCCCAGTCCCAGGCCTGACAAACATCTGGCAGCATACAGCAGCTCAAGTGTGTTGCCAACTGCCAGCAGAACCCACGAAAGCAGGAAGGGTACACTGGAGAGCAGTAGCGTCTTCTTACGGCCGATCGTGTCCGCCAGGTAACCGGCAGGCAGACCTCCAACCACCGTGAAGATGTGCTTCAAAGAGACGACCCATGAGACCTCGTCATCTGTAAGCTGTGGCCCTTCACTTCCATCCAGTAATCGCGGTACTGCCGGTGTTGGCCAGCCTGACAACGTGCCTCGGACGAAATATACCAGCAGACCTGGGGAAGAAATAACATAATTACGTGTGAAGACAAGTCTCCAATCGATATTGCTACAGGATAGCATGGTAACAGTCTAATTTCGATATCTCCAAGTGCTTTCGGAGTTTTCGAAAATTCGGGAACTAGAAATACATGAGAAAAGGGGTTCTATTATCATAAATACGTAAATAGTCAATTGTGTCTATTGGCGTTGCCAGTGGTGGCCAGTGCAGAATATCAGTAGTGTGCTGTAACCCCCACACGAACTCAGGAACACTTGGTGCGAGCGCACAAAAACAGAAATTCTCAGTGTTACCAAACCATTAAAATGTATTTTGCTATAGTGTAATTTACAAACTACTGTCGACCAAAATAGTATGTGCACTCTAGTTTGAAGGTTGTTTGTGAAGTAACCAATAGACCTACATAAAATCCAATAACATCATCATTTTCGTCGTTTTATTTAACGTTAGTTCATGTAGGTTTGGAATTTTTAATTTATATTTTAATATTTTTTATCGCAGTTGAAACGTAAGAAGTGCCAGTTTTTAAGCCTGTTTCAACCATGCGTCCTATTTAAGAATTATTATCTCACAAACCCGTCATCAGATCGAGTCCAAATGTTAACACAATATACATTGGAATGTTGTATAACTGGTTTATTAATTTCAAAATTTTGTGTGCTCAAGAACGAAAGTTATCATTTTTGTAAGGTAACTTTTTCTCGGCTCGGAGTCGTTGGAAAATGTAGTTCTTGGTTGCGTTGTAATCCTTATACATCAAAAAGTTATGCTGTATGACTGTGAAATACGTAAATTAATTCACTTATTTTATATCGGTTTGTATTTGTACGGAGAATTAAGACATGGTTCACCAGCTAGCCGCTCCGGGAAATGCTGTACAGCGTTGCTGATATGGAGCCCATCACTTCTGAGCGAGGCGCGCCATGATGCGTGTTGAAGCCCATCTTGGCAACGCTGTACAGCTTTCACCGGAGCGGCTAACTGGTGAACCATGTCTTAATTCCCCGTACAAATACAAACCGACATAAAATTAGTGAGTTAATTTACGTATTTCACAATCATACAGCATAACGTTTTGAGGTATAAGGATTACAACGCGACCAAGAACTACATTTTCAAACCACCCCGAGCCGAGAAAAAGTTACCTTACAAAAATGATAACAACTTTGTTTCTTGGACACACAAAATTTTGAAATTAATAAACCAGTTATACAACATTCCAATGTTTATTGTGTTAAAATTTGGATTCGATCTGATGACGGGTTTGTGAGATAATAATTCTTAAATGTGACGCATGGTTGAAACAGGCTTAAAAACGAGCACTTTTTGTGTTCCAACTGCGATAAAAAATATTAAAATATAAATTAAAAATTCCAAACCTACATGAACTAACGTAAAATAGAACGATGAAAATGATGATGTTATTGTATTTTATGTAGGTCTATTGGTTACTTCACAAACAACCTTCAAACTCGAGTACACATAATATTTTGGACGACAGTAGACATCTTGTAACTAAAGAAGATCACAATATCATGTCATTATTTTTATAGTTCATCGATTGACAAAATGTGGCTATAGAATAGGTAAGTTGGGAGTATTAAAAGACCTTCTGGAGGGAACAACTGATGGCTTTCTATATTTTTCTCCCCGTTTGATTTGAGCGATTGCCTCTAAAATGCTACCGCAGAGTCTAGAAGGTCCCAGCTCTCACGTTCCAATTTCTTGTGACCAGTGCTGCCGCTCTGTGGTCGAACGAAGAATCGCTGTGATGTATTGGCTCTGGCCTTGGCTGTTGTCCCAACAGCACAGCGGAAATGTTGGGCACGCATGCGCAAAAAGCAGAGTACATGCTTGCTGGCAATAACCGTAGACATTCTCTCTGAGCTGCGATCTGCATAGCCAGTGCCGGACGCAGACTAGATACCTCGTTGTGAGGGGAGTTGAAATATTTCCTATTCTTTGGCCTTCGTCTTCTTCAATGTGCTGTATTATATTGTAGATAATATTATAAAATTGAACAGCAGAGAGCATTGCCTCAAGACAAAAAGGCGAGTGATGGACTCGTGTCTACTTCCTGTTCTCCTCTATGGAGCACAAACGTGGTGAATAACTAAGAAGCAAGCTTCAAAGTTGGAAGTGTGCCAGAGGAAAATGGAGAGAAAACTTCTAAACATTACATTAAGGAACAGAATTAGAAACGAGGAAATCAGGAAGAGGACAGGACTGGAGGATGTCATCACGAGGGCCAAGAAACTGAAATGGACATGGGCAGGCCATGCACTGAGAATGGATCACGCAAGGTGGGCCTACTCAACTACCGTGTGGGAGCCCAGAGATGAAAGAAGAAACCCCGGCCGTCCGAAGACCAGATGGTCAGACGATTTCCAGTCGACGATGGGGAAGCAGTGGATGAGAGCGGCAGATCAACGGAATTCGTGGATGACTGTCGTCGGAACAGTTAGTTTGAAACATCCCTAGACTCATCGTCAGCTTAGATACATCTTCAGGATAATATGAACTAGGTCCAAGTTTTACGAGTGAAAATGTTTAACATAATACGATCATTTGTAAGGAAGATGAATAAGAGTGTAAATAGTCAGGACAATCAGTTTTAAGTTACTATGATATTAAGGTAAATGTTCATCAGCCTAGCTCATCCGATGAAATATCTCAGAGCTACCCTGCTGGCAGGAGGCCTTTGCCCTTTATGGGATTTACCAATGGCTAATAATAATAATAATAATATTAAAGACATTTATTTTCAACTAATACAATGTGCTGCAGCACTTTAGCACATAATGTGTGGCCGCCCCTGGGCTTTACCCACTTCCTGTCACTGCCTGAGGTGCACATTGACCTCAACCAGCCTTAAATTTCATGATACTCGTAAGCTACTGACAGAAATACACAGTCCTACACAACTGAATCCATATTGTAATTCCCCTGCTACAATACAATACAATACAATACAAAACTCTTTATTTCCAGAACCTGCATCATACAGAATTGGATACGTCACACAGCATACTCACAGTTAAATTTACATATTTACAACTTTTTTACATAATTAAACAGTTACATGTTTCATTAAAATTCACTTAAGGAATACAACACTTTCTGGGCTAGGTATATCTTGAGACTTTCTGAACCCAGTTCCTGTGAAAGATTTTAAGTGGTTTGGAAGCTTATTGTGGTATATAGCTCCTTTTTTGAAAGGATCCTTTTCTGCATATTGTTTATTTACCCTCTTTTAAAAATAGTCATTCTGCCTTCTGGTTTCATGATTGTGGACATTGTTGATTGTGACTACCTTATGTTGATTTTCCCTTACAAGCAAGATAACTTTGAAAATATACAATGAAAATATTGTTAAAATATTATGCTTCTTAAATGCAACTCTGCATGATTCTCTCGATTTCAACCCAAACAAGTATCGTATTACTCGTTTCTGCAGTTTAAATATTCTCTCCATATTCCTATTTGCTGCCCCACCCCATATCTCAATACCGTATGATATCTGTGAATGTATTAATCCATAGTAGACTGTTAATTGATATTCGCTGCTTAAGTATATTGAAATTCTCTTCAAAACGAAGGAGTTTTTGTTAATTTTTTTACAGATTTCATTTATATGCTCTTCCCATGGTAATTTATGATCTATTGTAATACCCAAAAATTTTGCTGAGGCTACCTGTTGAATATTATCAGATCCACAGTAAAGATTTCGATCTACTTCTAAATTAGTTCCCTTATGCTTGTTAAATATTACAAAGTTGTTCTTTGAAGGGTTTACACTTAACATTATCTCAATAAAATATTGAGTGACAAGATCAATACTATTTTGAGTTTCTTGAAGAGTAATTGTTTTATTACAGTTCCAGTTCAAAATTGAGGTATTGTCTGCATACGAAACAATCAAACTATTTTTGGACTGTGGTACATCATTTACATAGAGAATAAAAAGGAGGGGACCAAGGATTGAACCTTGAGGTACACCTTTTTTAACTAAACCAGGAGTGGATTGGAACTTGGATATATTTTCACCATTCTTAAGAGGAATTTCTGTAAATTGCCATCTATTATTCAAATATGATTTTAACAGTTCCAATGCTACTCCCCTTATATCATAAGCCTCTACCTTATCCAATAATAATTGATGATCTACTGTATCAAATACTTTTGTCAAATCTACGAAAACCCCAGCAGCACATTTATTATCATCAAGAGAAGCAAGCAGAGTTTCATAAAATTCTGCAATGGCATTTATAGTTGATAAGCCCTTCCTGAAACCAAACTGATTCTTATTTATTAAATTATTCTTATCAAAAAACTCAATTATTCTATGGTAAATCTCATACTCGAAAATTTTACAAAATGTACACCTAAAGAACGTAATTCAATTGCATTTTCACCCCAACTTCGAGGTAGAGACACACACTTTATGTCTGGGGAACAAAATAGCATTGGAAATATTCGAATAATCGAACTTCGAATTATAGAAAAACATGACACATAAATTGTGTAGAACTTCGCCTGGAGATTAACATTACTTCCAGATATAGAACTTTGACTGTAAATGAAATTAAATTTGGTTTGTAATTAAAGGACACAGAAACTACAGCCAGTACGAAGGTGTTCAACGTGTTTCTAGGACCTCCCACTGGAATGTTGTAGAGATGATGATGATGATAGTCCTTTCAGTCGCAAAACACTTGATGGACCATGGTTCCTCGCTGGGTCTCTACCGCCTTTAATTGGTGTCTAGGCAGTGCATTTTAGGTACCCCCCAGGGGCTCACATCTAGTGGGCCGTGGGTTGCGACTGGTGTATTCTTTGAATACACGGTACCTGAGATATAATTTTTATTGCTCTTTGCATGTTCATTTCTTCCTTCCTCTTTGCCAAACACCAACAGTGATCTTCTGTTTTCTCCTTGTTGGGCAAATCTCTTATGTCTTCATAAGTATGTTTCAGATATATAACTTCTGTGACCCACCCAGCGTCGTCTAGTAGCGAACCTCTGAAGCTACTCAATTCCTCATCGTGCAAGAGGACTTACTTATCCATTTGGCTACCAGATCTTGTTACCATCGTCAGCTATTTTCTCTTGGAGCAAGAGGACTACGTCCACTTCCTTACTCACCATGCTGCGCTAGTATCAACTGTGATCAACTCTTAGAAGACCGGCTCAGCAAGAGAAGATAAATGTTTTATTTTCAAGTTGGCAATGTTTATATGTTCTCCATTTGTCTCCTACCCCCCACTCCTTCCCCTCTTTCTTGGTCCCTCCGTGCTCCGTTGAGCTGCACTCACTTCTCCGTCTGCAGTTGACTCGTTCAGTCAAAGCTCCGCTCGAGCTTGCCTCCTCAAACCAAGAGGCTCACCCTCTTTTTCGCCATGTTGGCTAAGTAATCATCAACGGAAACTTCGACTTCAACATGAAATCAAGATAAGTACCATTTTTAAAAAAGTTTTAACCTCATCTTCATGGTTTTAACTTCCAAGTGCTTTTAATTATAATTTATAGGCAGTGTGAAATTATTTACTTTGGGGCAATAATCATTCTTCGTGGGATTTGCCATGTTGAGCTTTTGCTTGTATAAGCCAACCTTACTAAAAAGAGCTTTTCTTAAGCTATTCAAACGAGAAATCCTCTCGCTACGTGGGATATTATCTAATACCCGCTGTCTATAATTATAAAGCTAGTTCCTCCGTTGGATTTTCTCAACCCCATTTTCTGCTAAGGTCGTTCTGGAACCTTCGAGATCTTGTTCTCTATCTGCGAGTCTTGCCGTCAAGTATTGTTCACGCACTTGTGAAAATGCTAGTTAAAATGAGGAATCTTCATTATAAATTTTTGCAATAGCTAACTTTCCTCCACCGCTGGAACCTCTAGAACATTCTATGGCGCATTTAATTGTAAATCACAACTTTTTCAAGAAATAGACTCTCACCTATATCGTGCAATCAGTTATTTCCATAATTGCAATAACTTTTTTTTCTCATAAACTTCAGTGTTTCTATAGTGAACTTTTCATATGTTTCAATGAACTATAGTGAAAACCAGTGCTTGCTCCACGTTTCTACCGCGTCGTGATCGTCCGGTTATATTAAATACGGCCATGAACATTGATCCTATATCCCAATGATCTTTCCTCAACCTTCTACTAACAACCATTATTAATAAAATTGAAACTTTTCTATAAGGTGTCACTCACGAGGTGCCCTTCCAACTTTGCTAGTTTAACATTAATTAAATTCTGCATAATTGCTTGTGTGATACAAGTTTTAAATTCACGTTGCTCCTTTCCCATAATCAGGGAAAACAATTCTCTAAACTCTTGAGCGAGTCATGTTCAGGTTTCACGAAATGGAAACTGTCCCATTTGGCGAGTGATTCCTGCTCATACTTGGGAAGTCTAGAACTTTCCCTTTCACTTTCTTCAGGTTTCACAGTAAGTGACCTGCCCTCTTTGTATAACTCCCATATATTAATTCTGTATAAATATAAGAAGTTGTAGGAACTTCTATCTTATTTTTCATGTTGTTATTATTTTTATTTTCATTTTCAAAGTTGTCACTTTCTCTAGAACATTCTCTCCTGAATTTCTTAAGGTGCACTTTTTGTACTCCAATTCACGTTCAAGCTTTAATTATTTCATTGCTCATTTGTTTAAATCTTATAAAGATTTTAGAAAAATGTAAGGTTTGAAACCTTGTAAATTGTCAATTGCCTGGAGCAACCGTTTAATGTTGAGAGGTCTGCGACCCTATTTGTTAAAAAGTTCAAATGAACTATGTTTATTAAAATTATATTGCATAATTGTTAATTTCCTCAAACTTTTTCTAATTGTAAAATAAACAAATCTTTTCCCTTCGCTTTTTCATTTTCGAATATAAAGTTTAGGCAAAATCCTGTCTTCCTTGACTCTCCTCACTCAATGATATTAAAATCATTAATAGAGCTTTCACCATTTGTTGCATTTGAGCAAGAACTCTTAATTTTCACCTCACTAAAGTTCTTCTTAGCGTTAATAGCTAATTCTAATTGGCCAGTAAGGCAAGTAAAGTTCGCTAAGCCAACTACCTGCTTGTGGAGACTCTCTCCGAAAACTTATGGTCAGTTTTCTAAAAGATAAGTGTTTCCTTTTGTCTAAACTTTTAGCCGGCTCGTCGCTGAGTAAAAGCTTAGCCATTGTCCAATGCAACCATTGGTTCATTTACCAAGATTACCCAATAAGGCATAATCTTTTATCATATTCCTTCTTAGAGACACTTGGTCGCCCTTACAGGAACTCCATAATTTTGGAAATTGAAAATACCAAACCTGAGTTAAATCATTGGCATTCTTTAAATTACGTTGTAAAACCTAATTTCTTTGAGAAGACATACAGTAAATTTGTTCCTCTCAGTCTTGCCAGACCATCTCCCTTCCCCATAGTACTTTTATACATGCTTGGGAGGAAATATACTAAAGCCTCTCTCTTGCAAACCGCCCAAGTCCTAGCTGCGGTTCCCGTTAGCCTCGACCAAGCTCGTACCTACTTTAGGTATCCGAGAGTTAATTTCCATTGGCAACTGCTTCTAAGGGTATTTAAATCTCAACTTATTAATTTTGTGGGACTCTCCTCCTATTTTTCTATCCTTCTTTTCCAATCCCAAATCTACTTCCTTCTCTTAATCATCTTCCCTTGGTGGGTGGGTTATTCCTCATTCTATAATCTACCCAAAAATTGGTCCCAGAAACCCGGGAGAGCCCATTTTTTCTTTTCTCTTTCTAAAATAGTGTCATTTGACAATACTTTGCATATTTCTAATATCTGTGTTGAATATTTCAGCTATAACCACATCGTGCAAAGCCTGTGAACGGGAAAGAGGCCGCTCCTGTCTCCTATGGTGTGTCCCATTCTTTCTACTCATTCGCTGCTGCCAGCTTGACAGCATTTCCAAGGTTCCACAGTTTCGTGAGTTACATTTTCATTTACCTTCTTTAATATGGCTCCCACTGATAAGGATAAGGATGAAAAACTTACTTCTAAACGAGCATCCTATAAAGGGCAAATTACCCGATTCAGAAGGTACATAAAAGAATTAGATCCCTCAGACGCGCAATTAGATTTGTTGAAACATCGTGTAAAGGATTTTGAACGTTCTTATGAGAACTACTGTAATATTCAAACTGAAATTGAAACTTGCATGCTCAATCAAACAGAAGATCGTGTCGAAGTAGAGAACTTATATTACGAAGGCATAGGTTCTGCTTTCAAAATAATACGCCAACTCGAAGAGGAGCAGAAAAAGGACGCTTCTGTTCTTGGTTCCCTTCACGAACCCCAAACTTCTTTCCGTGAGGGCACTCACAAGCCCAAACCTACTTTACCGAAAATTGATTTACCCCATTTTTCTGGAGATGAATCCACTTGGGATTCTTTTTATGAATTATTTTGCTCCCTTGTTCATGACAATGAAGACATTCAAGTCATTTACAAGTTTCATTACTTGAGATCTATCCTTCGAGGTCAAGCTTTGCAGTTAGTTGAAGCACTTCCTCTGCGTGCCGAAAATTACCCCATTGCCTTTAACTTATTAAAAGAAAGATATGGAAATTCACGTTTACGTATTCAACGCCATATTAAGGCTCTATTTAACCTACCTGCGTCACAGCACAATGACGTCACTAGTTTGCGTACCTTAATTGACACTACCCAACTCCACGTTAAAGCTTTGTCCCAATTAGAGCAGCCTACTGAACATTGGGATACTTTCCTAATACATTTAGTAGTTTCTAAAGTTGACGCTGCTACCCTCAAAGCTTGGGAAATTGAACTTTCTAAGGAAGACGACTATTCTTACGAGCATTTAGTCACTTTCATAAACGCTAGATGCCAACTTTTAACCGCTCTAGCTAATCAAAGTGAACCTTCATCTCCTAGTTCCAAATTCGAATTAATGTCCATCAAACCCAAAAGCGAACGCTCAGCGTCTAATACCCAAAAACCCGGATCCAGCTCATCCAAATTCAAATCAAACTCCATTGGTTACCCAACTAGGTCTAGTGAACGTCGTGTCGCTAGCTCTATTGTTTTAAACACGCAAAGTGAACCTCGCAAAAGTTTAAACGAACCTGTAAAGTGCATACTTTGTAAAGATCCCCATGCCCTATACCTTTGCAAATCCTTTAAAGAAATGTCAGTCGATGACAGACGAAAATTAGTCGCTCAAAACAAACATTGTTTCAACTGCCTAGCGCCCACGCATTCTGCTTCTAACTGTAAGTCCACAAGACTTTGTTACCATTGTGAAAAGGCTCATCATACTTTGCTACATCGTCATGATCAGGCAAGGTCATCAACAGCATCCACTTCTCCTAAAAATGATAGTGTTAATAGTTCTAATGCTTCATCATACATTCAAAATGCTAAGTCCATTCGCAGTGCTCAAGTATTGTTGTCTACTGTTCAAATTGAAGTTCAGGATAACTTTGGCCACTGGGTCCGTGCACGCGGCCTTCTAGATTCAGCTGCAACTCATGATTTTGTGTCTAATTCCCTGATTAGAAAACTAGGCCTACCCGTAAACCCCACTTCTATCAATGTGTCGGGCATCAACAGCTCAAAATCGCAAGCTTTACAATTTTCAAAACTAACTATAAGAGATACTTGTCATAGAAACAACTTTCTTAAACTTAATTGTCTAATTCTTAATAGCATTGGAGAAGACACTCCAAGTCACTCTGTGGATATTTCAGGGTTAAACATTCCCTCGCATTTAAGGCTAGCCGATCCTTGTTTCAATATGCAGAACCCTATTGACATACTCTTTAGTGCCAATGTTTTCTGGAATTGCCTACGTAAACAGGTTCGCAAGCTATCCTCAAACGTGGTCGCTAGAGACACTAATTTTGGATGGATTGTCACAGGGCAACTTCCCCATTATTCAACCCAACCTGCATCGCAATGTTACTTCTCCAATACTGACCTAGAACAGTTCTGGAGGCTTGAAAATGTCGATTCTCCTAATGTAACCTCTTCAGAAAATGAATTCTGTGAGCAACTTTTTTTGAACACCACCACTCGATCTTCTGATGGCCGGTTTGTCGTTCAAATGCCAAGATTAAATAATCCTCCTAAACTTATCAACTCTCAGCCCAAAGCTCGAAAAGCCCTCTTTGCTATCGAGAGCAAATTCAAAAAGGAACCCCTTGTCAAAAAGCAGTACACTGAGTTCATGGATGAGTATGAAAGCTTAGATCATATGGAGGTTGTTAACAAATCCGATGATGAATTGCACCCCCCAATTGAAACGGTTTATTTAAATCATCATCCTGTGTGGAAAAACCCTCTTGTAAAAAATAAAATCCGAGTTGTTTTCAATGGTTCATCACCTGACGTTAATGGCAACAGCCTTAATGACACTCTT
Source organism: Meconema thalassinum (assembly GCA_946902985.2). NCBI lineage: Eukaryota > Metazoa > Arthropoda > Insecta > Orthoptera > Tettigoniidae > Meconema > Meconema thalassinum. The sequence goes on from OX336392.1 coordinate 540,153,112, forward strand.
TATTCTTGTCCTGCTATTCAATCAGATTTATCTGCTATACTTTTAAACTTTCGATTATTTCCCATAGCTGTCATAGCCGATATAAAACAGATGTACCGTCAAGTGTTAATTCAACCAGAACAACGAGATCTTCAAAGAATCTTGTGGCGTGATGAAATCAATAAGCCCATTAAGGTATTTCGCTTGAAAACGGTTACTTATGGCTTAAAACCCTCTGCTTTCCTTGCTATCCGATCCCTACACTTGCTAGCCTCTCAAGATGGTCATTTATTTAACCCCAAAGCCTCTGAAGCACTAACTACGTCATTTTATGTTGACGATTATTTGCAATCCTTCCCCTCTTTGGAGGAAGCTTCTTTTGTATCTTTAGAACTTCAGGCATTACTAAGGAATGGAGGTTTCCCACTCCATAAGTGGAACTCCAACTCCCCTGAGTTTCTCGCTCAGTTTCCCACCGAAGACGTAGATCCTTCTTCTGTCGAAATTTGTGGAAACTCCGAATCTATAAAAACTTTAGGAGTTCATTGGTGCACTAGCTCTGACACTCTTATCTATAAAGTTACGCTCGCAGAAGAGCTTCCTAATACAAAAAGACAAATCCTCTCTGAAATTGCAAAAATTTTTGATCCGCTTCAATTTCTTGCCCCAGTTATCGTTATAGCCAAACTCTTCATGCAAGAGCTGTGGTCGCTTAAATGTGAATGGGATGATACTGTCCCTCTTTCTTTTCTTAATCGTTGGCTCTCGTTTCGCAGCAATTTGCTGGATCTTTCCCTTATTGAAATTCCCAGGAATTTAATCAGCTCTCATTCTAATGCATCTTTTTTCCTTCATGTGTTCGCGGACAGTTCCGAAAAAGCTTATGGTTGCTGTGCATATTTAGTTTATTACGATTCACTCTATGGATCTCCAGTTTCCAACCTTGTTTGTGCCAAATCGAAGGTCGCTCCTCTTAAAACTATCACTTTGCCTAGGCTCGAACTGTGCGCTGCACTAATGGCTGCAGAACTTGTCAAGAAATTACGGGAAGTATTAAAGGTCGAATTCTCGCAAATCTATCTCTGGAGCGATTCCATGATCGCCCTTTCTTGGATCGCCAAGAACCCCTCTCACTGGCAAACTTTCGTTGCAAACAGGGTTTCCAAAATTCAAACTCTTTCTTCTGGATGTCAATGGAGGCATGTTCCCAGTGCGGATAATCCAGCTGATATCATCTCTCGTGGTTGTTTACCCTCTCAATTGGCAGCTTCCCAATTGTACTGGCATGGGCCCTCGTGGCTAATCGACGAATCTTCCTCATGGCCTTCTAAACCCCCAGCTACAAACTCCAACTTGCCTGACGCTAAAGTACCTCTACCCATTGCCTCGTGTCTGGTTTCTAATGCTTCTTATCCTTTGTTGTCACGCTATTCTTCCTTTCATAAATTAATACGAATTATCGCCTATCTCCTTAGATGGAAATATTTTGTGGTTGACCAACCTCTTCTCCCCAAGCCACACCTTACCAATCATGAATTGAATTTCGCCACCATTAAAGTTTTACAACTGACACAACAAGAAGCCTTTTCTTCTGAGTTGTCTTTGCTTTCTTCTAAAAGAGATCTTCCCAAATCCAGTCGTCTTCGTGCTTTAGCCCCGTTCCTTGATGACCATGGATTACTCAGGGTAGGTGGAAGGCTTTCGCAATCTTTACTCTCTGAGGACAAAAAGCATCCCGTTATTTTGCCTTCCAAACATCACGTCACTTCTTTAATTATACGTGACTTTAATTATCGTAATCTGCATGTTGGTACACGCACTCTGCTTTGCCTTTTAAGGGAAAAGTACTGGATTATAAATGGAATTCATGAAGTTTCTTCTGTAATTCATAAGTGCATTCCTTGTTTCAAAGCGAAACCTAAAATCAACACTCAATTAATGAGCGATCTGCCCTCTTTTCGTTCTTCTCCTATACGCCCATTTGCTTTAACTGGCGTGGACTATATGGGTCCGTTCCAATATCAACGAAACTCTCTTGAAGCTAAACGCAAATTGTTTGGTAAGCTTTATGTTTCTCTCTTTGTTTGCATGGTTACCGGCGCAATCCACTTGGAACTAGTAACGATTGCTTCTACTTCTTATTTTTTATCAGCTGTCTCTCGTTTCACCGCTAGGCGTGGTGTTCCTTCTGAGATGTTCTCTGATAACGCTTCCACCTTTCAGGGCGCAGCTTCCCTGTGGAAGAAAGCTCTCACTTCCTCTCCTGCCATGGAACAAATCTCTAATTTTTCTTATTCAAAAGGTTTCAAATGGCGCTTCATACCTCCTTACGCTCCGCATCATGGTGGTAGGTGGGAATCTTGCGTAAAGCTCACTAAACGTCATTTAAGAAAAGTCTTAGGTAATCGAATTCTGACTTACGAAGAATTCAATTCACTGTCTGTTCTGATTGAAGGTGTTGTTAACTCTCGCCCTTTAACTCCGCTTTCCAATGACCCTGATGACCTACTTCCACTCACCCCTGGTCACTTCCTTATCGGCACTTCTCTTTCTGCCCCCTCCTCCTCTTCCTAATTCTTACAGGGATTTTAATCTACCTATTGTTTGGCGTAAACTTGAAGCCCTCCGTAATTCTTTTTGGAAGAGATGGAACTTGGAATATTTAACTTCCTTGCAACGGAGGCAGAAGTGGTTTCTTTCCAGTCCCGACATTAAAGTGGGGGACTTGGTCTTGGTTAGGGATGTTTCTCCCCCTCTAGTCTGGACTTCCGGTAGAGTGACCAAGTGTTACCTGGAAGAGATGGGAGAGTCAGGGTGGTCAGAGTCTTGACCATTAACGGTTCGATTACAAGACCCTTGTCTTTGATCGCTCCTCTTCCAATAAATGTGTAACTGTTTATTTGCTCTCTGTTGGTTTTTACCCCCCAGTATGGTGTATTCTTTGAATACACGGTACCTGAGATATAATTTTTATTGCTCTTTGCATGTTCATTTCTTCCTTCCTCTTTGCCAAACACCAACAGTGATCTTCTGTTTTCTCCTTGTTGGGCAAATCTCTTATGTCTTCATAAGTATGTTTCAGATATATAACTTCTGTGACCCACCCAGCGTCGTTTAGTAGCGAACCTCTGAAGCTACTCAATTCCTCATCGTGCAAGAGGACTTACTTATCCATTTGGCTACCAGATCTTGTTACCGTCGTCAGCTATTTTCTCTTGGAGCAAGAGGACTACGTCCACTTCCTTAATCACCATGCTGCGCTAGTATCAACTGTGATCAACTCTTAGAAGACCGGCTCAGCAAGAGAAGATAAATGTTTTATTTTCAAGTTGGCAATGTTTATATGTTCTCCTTTTGTCTCCTACCCCCCACTCCTTCCCCTCTTTCTTGGTCCCTCCGTGCTCCGTTGAGCTGCACTCACTTCTCCGTCTGCAGTTGACTCGTTCAGTCAAAGCTCCGCTCGAGCTTGCCTTCTCAAACCAAGAGGCTCACCCTCTTTTTCGCCATGTTGGCTAAGTAATCATCAACGGAAACTTCGACTTCAACATGAAATCAAGATAAGTACCATTTTTAAAAAAGTTTTAACCTCATCTTCATGGTTTTAACTTCCAAGTGCTTTTAATTATAATTTATAGGCAGTGTGAAATTATTTACTTTGGGGCAATAATCATTCTTCGTGGGATTTGCCATGTTGAGCTTTTGCTTGTATAAGCCAACCTTACTAAAAAGAGCTTTTCTTAAGCTATTCAAACGAGAAATCCTCTCGCTACGTGGGATATTATCTAATACCCGCTGTCTATAATTATAAAGCTAGTTCCTCCGTTGGATTTTCTCAACCCCATTTTCTGCTAAGGTCGTTCTGGAACCTTCGAGATCTTGTTCTCTATCTGCGAGTCTTGCCGTCAAGTATTGTTCACGCACTTGTGAAAATGCTAGTTAAAATGAGGAATCTTCATTATAAATTTTTGCAATAGCTAACTTTCCTCCACCGCTGGAACCTCTAGAACATTCTATGGCGCATTTAATTGTAAATCACAACTTTTTCAAGAAATAGACTCTCACCTATATCGTGCAATCAGTTATATCCATAATTGCAATAACTTTTTTTTCTCATAAACTTCAGTGTTTCTATAGTGAACTTTTCATATGTTTCAATGAACTATAGTGAAAACCAGTGCTTGCTCCACGTTTCTACCGCGTCGTGATCGTCCGGTTATATTAAATACGGCCATGAACATTGATCCTATATCCCAATGATCTTTCCTCAACCTTCTACTAACAACCATTATTAATAAAATTGAAACTTTTCTATAAGGTGTCACTCACGAGGTGCCCTTCCAACTTTGCTAGTTTAACATTAATTAAATTCTGCATAATTGCTTGTGTGATACAAGTTTTAAATTCACGTTGCTCCTTTCCCATAATCAGGGAAAACAATTCTCTAAACTCTTGAGCGAGTCATGTTCAGGTTTCACGAAATGGAAACTGTCCCATTTGGCGAGTGATTCCTGCTCATACTTGGGAAGTCTAGAACTTTCCCTTTCACTTTCTTCAGGTTTCACAGTAAGTGACCTGCCCTCTTTGTATAATTCCCATATATTAATTCTGTATAAATATAAGAAGTTGTAGGAACTTCTATCTTATTTTTCATGTTGTTATTATTTTTGTTTTCATTTTCAAAGTTGTTACTTTCTCTAGAACATTCTCTCCTGAATTTCTTAAGGTGCACTTTTTGTACTCCAATTCACGTTCAAGCTTTAATTATTTCATTGCTCATTTGTTTAAATCTTATAAAGATTTTAGAAAAATGTAAGGTTTGAAACCTTGTAAATTGTCAATTGCCTGGAGCAACCGTTTAATGTTGAGAGGTCTGCGACCCTATTTGTTAAAAAGTTCAAATGAACTATGTTTATTAAAATTATATTGCATAATTGTTAATTTCCTCAAACTTTTTCTAATTGTAAAATAAACAAATCTTTTCCCTTCGCTTTTTCATTTTCGAATATAAAGTTTAGGCAAAATCCTGTCTTCCTTGACTCTCCTCACTCAATGATATTAAAATCATTAATAGAGCTTTCACCATTTGTTGCATTTGAGCAAGAACTCTTAATTTTCACCTCACTAAAGTTCTTCTTAGCGTTAATAGCTAATTCTAATTGGCCAGTAAGGCAAGTAAAGTTCGCTAAGCCAACTACCTGCTTGTGGAGACTCTCTCCGAAAACTTATGGTCAGTTTTCTAAAAGATAAGTGTTTCCTTTTGTCTAAACTTTTAGCCGGCTCGTCGCTGAGTAAAAGCTTAGCCATTGTCCAATGCAACCATTGGTTCATTTACCAAGATTACCCAATAAGGCATAATCTTTTATCATATTCCTTCTTAGAGACACTTGGTCGCCCTTACAGGAACTCCATAATTTTGGAAATTGAAAATACCAAACCTGAGTTAAATCATTGGCATTCTTTGAATTACGTTGTAAAACCTAATTTCTTTGAGAAGACATACAGTAAATTTGTTCCTCTCAGTCTTGCCAGACCATCTCCCTTCCCCATAGTACTTTTATACATGCTTGGGAGGAAATATACTAAAGCCTCTCTCTTGCAAACCGCCCAAGTCCTAGCTGCGGTTCCCGTTAGCCTCGACCAAGCTCGTACCTACTTTAGGTATCCGAGAGTTAATTTCCATTGGCAACTGATTCTAAGGGTATTTAAATCTCAACTTATTAATTTTGTGGGACTCTCCTCCTATTTTTCTATCCTTCTTTTCCAATCCCAAATCTACTTCCTTCTCTTAATCATCTTCCCTTGGTGGGTGGGTTATTCCTCATTCTATAATCTACCCAGCGACCACGGGGCCCCTGCTGAGTCCTGCATTGCTTCCACTTACTTGTGCCGGGCTCCTCTCTGTCTTCTTTCCTGTCGACCCCACTTGGTCAACTCTTGTTCTTTTCCGACCCCGATGGTATTAGGGTATCCGAGGCCTAGGGAGTCCCTTCCTTTCCCGCCTTAATTGGCCCTTTTCTCATCTTTTCTGATACCCTCCTTCTGCGAGGGGTCAGCCTTGTTTTCCTTTTCCTGTTATCTCACGCCTTCTCCTCAAGGCCCTCAAGGAGGCAGGGTGTATGTAGCCCCACCACTTCTGGTGCACCCTGGGTATTGCTACACCCTCAGGGGCTCACGGCTGGTGAGTTCGGGAGTTGGCGACCCCGAGGGATTCCTGATCTGGGTCAGGTTTCCCCCTTTTATCCATTACCTGTGGGGAGGACCCTCTCCTCCTTCACTTTCCTATCTGCCTTTCATGGCTCTCCTTCCTTCCAAGTCCCTCAATCCGCATTCTTCGAGGGTTGAGGGCATTTCTTTTCCTCCTGTCCTTTATTTGCCTTATTCTCCTTTCGTTTTCCATTTCTTCTTCTAGTATATAAGTTAGTAGTAAGCTTTCGTTTCCATTTCATTTTCATCTTCACGATCACCCCAACCATCAGGGGCCGATAACCTATATGTTAGGCCCCTTAAAACAACAATTATCATCATCATCATCATCAGCATTTTAGGTAACCTAGTCTCCCAATGCCTCTGACTTGTCTGAGAATGGTCGTTCAGATTACTGGCCTGCATTACATGGACAAAATATGAAGGTCGCTGTTGGATTATTTTTCCCTCCAAAATATCTTGGCTCCAAAATCTCTTGGCTCTAACACGGCCAATGACGGCCCCTTTAATGATCTTGGCGGCCCATAGAATGCGCAAAAACCTTTTTCAATATTGTACTCCCAATAGATCTATCTTCCACCGGTCAATTTCATCATTGTCCAAGTTTCGCGACCTTAGGTTGTAATGCGTAGGCCTATGGCACTACCTACCCGAGATATAGTTACGATGCTCCTTCACGCATTTATACTTCTCATTTCACAATCATGCTTTATTTACGGTCCAGATACTCTTTTGTGACGTTTTTTTTTGTACAAAGAAGATGGATTCTCAGACAATTTCGATCACTCCGTTGTTAATTCACTCGAAGCTGAGGACATAAGATGAGGCATCCTAAACACTCCATTCTAGAGGTATATCTACGACCGGGATTCAAAGAAGGAATTCACACATTATTATAGCAAGTCAAGTAACTTTTAGTGTCGCATTCCGATGTTAAGTGGAAGAGATAAATCACACTATTTTTACGAGGTAGTCACCCAGTATCTGTGAACAACGGTCTGAACATTTGGCAATGTTTCCATATTCGGACGATAGAAATTCTCCCCTTGGTCCTGGAGCAATCTGAGAACCGTTGTATGAGCTTGTTTATCGCCGGAAAAAGTTTTCCCACACAGATGGTCTTTCAGCTTTTGAACATTTTGAGCCCGTGTGTGCTCTTGCTGGCGATATTTTATTTCAAGACATTGCCCATGAATTGAACATGTATCACATAGAACGCACCCGGAAGCATGTCTAAGCTTCGAGCATTCTTTTGGCTCTGGAGAGCTACGTTGAAATTATTCATGGATAACGTTTTACCACTATCTTCATTCTAGACATCCCAGGAATTTATTACAAGTAATTCTGCTTCATTTATCACATTCCTGTGATATTAATTATGATTTTCAATCATCTCGGTAAGGTATTTTCATCGCAGATATGGGAGAGGATTTATTTAGTCGCTACACGACTTCAGAACTTCCTTAGGAGCATGTACCTAGTTCCGTGAGGAGGACACACTTTTCTTTGAGTCCACTCAGGTTGGACGTGTTTTACAAGTCCGTCTGTTGAGACAAGGACCATGTTTTGTGCAAAGGGCACACTTACCAGTGCTAAGAGTATTATCTTAGGCCATCGAGCCTGTGCTACGATTATTAAGTGCAAGTATTACTCAAATACGCCGTGTAAGGCAAGTACTACATAATTCACGTTGCAGTTTGTTGAAATTATTATTCTGCGAATTTTCATTGTCAAGAACGTGTGTGATAACCTACGACACCACGCTTCTAAGTATTGTATCAAACGACGAGGACGTGGAATTATACAAGTGTATTTATTACGACATTGAACTAGCGCAAGAGGCGCCTTTCTAAATAATATTTCTATTAACATTTTGTGCGGGATTTTTTACCCGATGATTACGACGATATTCATGTGATTGTGCTTTGAAACAGTACTAGAATCAGTGTGCAAATATACCGCACGAGTATCTAATTAAAGCCAGTGGAAGAAGTGATTTGGGCCATTTTGATTTATTCTGCACCATTAGAAGCAGCGTTGTATTTGATAAAGGCTGTGATAATTGTAAAATCTGTGCCACGCTATATTTTTTCACCCTATAACATGCATCCTAACGTCAACCACGTGTACGCCAACTTCTACCCTGTACACGAGATGCACGTAATGGCGTAAAGCCTTATAATGGAGGAGATGTCGAGGGAGAAATTCTAGCCATGATCACGAACCAGCAGTACGAGGATCTGACAGTGATGGCTGACCATTGGAAACCAGAAGAAGAGAAGGAAGGGCCAGGACCTGATGCCCTGGATGTTTAATATTCCCTCCTGTCAAGAGGAGTCCAAATACCCCTCATGTAATATGGAAATGAGGTGATACGACGGTATTCACAGTGAGTTTCTATAATGTTATTTCTGTAAAGAGCCTTGTTCGCAATGGATTTAGTTGTGTAGAAAACCGTACTCCGATGACAACCATGATAGGTAGCTATTTATAAATTCAGTTGTACTAAACAATCTTATTTCAGTTTATTTGAAAATGGTCAACAAAGAGTTAGACACCTTATTGGTGAAGTGCAATGCCAGGTGCACATACGATTATGTAAATGAAATGCTTCAATACGAACCGTTATCTTATGACAGAGCTACATTTTTGCCAACAAAAGCTGATTTTTTTACGATGACTAATATCCGAGTTTAACCTAGGCGACACCCTGTTTTTATGATTAATTTTTGTTATACCACACCTTTATGGGCGTATCATTTAGTAGTTGGGAAGTTTCGCTACCGCCCTTATGAATGGATTAAGTTAAGACTATTATTGTGGAACTCTGAAGCCACCACATTACATGTAGGAATTGAATTAATGTGTACGACGTAAAGTTTTGAACCTTCGTCGAACCCAGGTACACATCTTCGTATCAGTTAAGACAGCAAAGGGGAGTGCTAGTTGCTGTCACATGTTTTGATTTATTTTGTGCCGAGTTGGACACACACCGTTATCTTATGAGAGGAGTGAGTGACATATCTTCGAACCAAAGCAGTCAGAGAGGGTGGTATTCTCTGCGCTGCACGCTTGTTTGATATTTTATACAATTTATATTTCTGTAATCTACAAAATACGTGTAAGAACCCAGCAGTGTAATAGTATGATCATTATAGGTGATTCAAAGGCCACATTATAGGACTTGAGCATGTGGAAACCCTGTGTATTTTGATATTTCATTGTTTTGCTAACATGCAAGCTTCCTTCTACACGCAGTATCTGTTACTTACGAGCGATGTTAGTGGTGACATTCGCCAAGGTCGACAAGTATAACCAGTTTGGGACTTCCCATGATGCTGAGCGAGACAGACTATTGATTAATTCTTTCGACGTTATCTGACGTCATATTCTAGTGGAATGTCATTGAACTATGGGAGGAATGCTGTATTAATTTGGTTAACAGCTGATGTATTGCAGTTTTGTTTACAAGTGACGTGACGTCACAGGATTGAGATTGCCATTTTCGAGCGACTACTTATTGCATATTCATGATTCCACAGACATGATTAAAGGTTTATCCTATTTCTTTTGTAATGTTGATCAAGCTGACACTGTATAAATTAGCCATTTGTGTAATTGTTGTGCCTATTGTTGCACGGTTGAGAGGTGAATGGAATTCCTCAGCCCATTATTATGCCAGACAGAATTGTGCCTTTGTTGCCGACTGTACTGATGAGAATTTGTGAGCTGTGTAGTGCCGCATATGTTGTGTTATTGTATTTGAGCCGATTATTAGCTCATGAGTTTATAGTGACTATTAGAGTCATGCATTGTGTAAGGATCTCTGAGGGGACCTACGGTCTTCGTGTTTAACCAGTGTCATTTGAGTCAGGTCAGAACCAACATAAAACCATATTAGGGATTTAAACCAACAATTTAAACCTGAGTTAAATCATGGATCTAATTATTCTAAAACGACGTTTTCAAAATGATTGATTAATGATATAATGTTATTCTAAACTTGTACCCATATTCTTACATGCTGACTGATACATGGGTCACCGGATTTCTACAGAGAATTGACTTTAAATTAAGCTGACACATATTGGACGGACGAGAATCATGGGAGACCAATGAGTTCATAACTGGTAGACCACGTGATTCGAAGTGATATCAGACATAGTTTTAACTGCACTTTCACCAACATAATTACATGCTGTAGATGTCAATTGAGGGCAAACAGCTCCTAATTTGTGTAAGAAGGTTTTTTGATAATAACAATGATATTGTAGTGTCTATTATTATGTATGTGTGTTATCCCTGTGTGTTGCTATAAATTGTTGTATTTTGATGTTGTATCAGATAATGTTATTTTATGATTAGATTTGGTTGTTGTCATAGCTTTTACATTAATTCTTGCTTACGGATGCTTCTCGCCGTCATTTTTGTTAATGTCTGGATTTAGCTAGATGAGTAAATGTAACTGTAAATACGAAAGTGGTACCATCATAGCTTAGGCCTTGCGTTGTTCTTATGTTATATGTAAATTCACTATTAGTCCTGTTAGTGGTTGCGTAGGGATTCGTTACGTGTCATCTTCCATGCGTTGTTGTTGATGTTGGTTATTTTCCCTCTATTAGGAGGACTTTCGTGAGGGTTAACTTACTTTCCGTTAGGGCATATTATTTATTGAATATGTTTGTTGATTAGCTTTGCGGACTAGCCGATTTCAAGCCCTCCGATGTAGGATAGGGGGTTGATGATAGAAAATAAATGTTTCACGAATTTTACCTAAGTCTGGATTTGTTATTTATTAGCTTTGTGTGTTTGGGGTGTGCTTCTTTGGGCGTCTGTGGCATTTTCTACTCCATGTAATAACCAGATCCCTAGGGTAACGGATTCTCGTGCCGGTGCTAGCCCTAAAGAAGTGCATCCGATCCTCTCAGGTTGTGGGTTCGAAGGATGGGGTTGTCTGGAATGCCATCTACGGTTTGGTGGTACCCCGGCAATCTCCTCTGACGGGCTCAATATGAACTCGTGGCACCCACAACACAATCTTGTCATGAACGCTTTCTCTTTGTCGGGGGTACACAAACATCTGTCACACAGCCCAAATCTTTCATCTTGTTATTTCTGTGTGTTTGGGTTATTCCGTCTCTGATTATGTATGATCTTCGTAGTTGGTCGTCAAACCCGCATTTCATATGTAAAACTAAAACTACAAAAGAAAAAGACGAAACAAGGGGAAGATTCTCTTAAATAAAAACAGAATGATTAAATTTCGTAAGGCAAAATCAAAAAATACAAAATCTCAAAAATTAATTAGAAGGCTCCCAGAGGTGTGTAAGTCATAATTCCGTCGCAAATACGGAGCCAAGACCGACGAAATCAAAAGAGCACAAAAATAATCAACTCAAGTTATTTGCGGTATATTGAAAAGAAAAATAATAAAATTATGAACACAAGAAATCTTTACCAAAATAAAATCAAAAGCAACTTAAAGGAAATATTCTCAACTAGCTATAACTACAACTCAATAATGAAATTTAACAACAAATAATGAAATCTTACGGAATTGTAAAAAGAACGTCTGTCTTCAAAACCGACTAGACGAGAAGTAGACAAAACGATAAAGCAGTTGAATGTTTGGATGTTGTCATGAATAGGGCTCGGATTTTTAGGTGCTAAAAATCGAGAAAATATTTATTTTTTATGGATTTACAATACCTGAAATATGTGACAAAAAAGGAAAAAATATTTAATTATAGTTTTGTTTATTAATGCGAATATAAACAATATGCAGTACTCACGAATCCAATTTTTGCTATGCCTCACTGACTGCTAAAGCATTACAATACACAACGAGATACATCTTCAGGTTGTCCGTCGCAAATGACCAACGATTAACGAAAACACTTATTCTGAAGGCGCGAAACTGCGACAATATGTTTCTTGCCCTCGAGGTGTGGTGTTCAGCCTTGATTGCTTTCCCACATGGGTGAAGAACAGAACGCCCCCATCGGAAGTAAAATCATCCTAAAATTTTGCAACATACTGCTGCAGACGATAACTTGTAGTTACTTTTACTTTAGTCATCGTAGAACTGCCTTGCACTTCACAGTGCCAGAAATGAACTGCATGTGAGTGACACTGGTTCCAGGTAGCTGGTGGGAAGGTTTAGCACGTGGTGCAATATGGCTATGGACAAGCAAATCCCCGGCTTCCACAGTGAGTGAGACGGGGCGACAAGATAAGAAAAACACAGCGGCAAGCTTACATACGCTCTGCATGGAGATTAGATAGCTCACAGGTTCTTCCCCGTTGGAGAACAAAAATGCAATAAACTGAAAGATCTAGAATACTGATTAAAAAAAAATGTAAATATTAGGTCTTTTTATGTGCTAATAAATGAAAAGCAGGAATTTACGTAATTATGGAAAAAAATTAAAATATGTATTTACATAAAAATCCGAGCCCTAATCATGAAACATCGTAGGAGGGTGAAAGGAGGAGGGAGGAGGTAAAGAGGAGGAGAGGCGATATGAAGCTGGAGGAGGGGAGAGACAGGGGGGAATGACATCGAGTTATTGTTTCTAATACTGTATATTCTGCTCCCGTACAAAATAATGCATTGGGGTATCTCATTCTGTTAGCAAAGGAACTACATCAGTGTCGAACTTGGCAGTGACGCTATATATTGTTAGATTGACATAGTCGGTGATAGAGTGGTACAAGGAGTCCTGCAAAATTCTAGAACTTCGTTTTTTGACGTGACTGTTGAAATACAGAGACGTTCGTGAAAAAGTGTTACAATGAGAGGTGATGATATCGCTTTATCTCTCTTCTGCTGCAACGCCCTCTCTCTCTCTCTTCTGTTGCCGCGCTCGAGTGTGCCTACTGTCATTTTTGGATGTCACGGGTGAACTTCTGGATGGATTTTGATGCGGTTTTCACCATTCTGTAAAGGATATCTCGAGGAAATATTCTGTTGAAAATAATTTATGTATGATCAAAGGAAGCTAAGCAGTAACGATTTCAATGAAAAAGTAAAAAAAAACACATGGCGCAGGCACGGATTCAAGGGGAGGGGGTCATGGGGATCATGACCCCCCCCCACCAAATGGAGACCCAATTGTTTTGCAAACTCAAAAAACGAAAACACAATAACCAGACAAATGAAACTTAACGAATTTTAACTGAAAAACAGTGTTTTTTATTCATTTTAAACAATACTGAAAATATCTTTGTTGCAATTATTATGTTCTGTTACAACTGTACATATTTACAACTTCATACCTGTCATATAAAAACGATTATTTATATAACAAAATCAACTCGTCTATTTTGTTTAACAAACCTTGTGATTACCGAATCGATGTCTATAGTGATGTCACGATGAATGTGCAGCAATGCACGGAGAGGAATTTGGGGCTTTTTTCGCACCAAAAATATTTACCGACATCCAAACTGCAAGCTTGGTTGGCAATTTAAGCTGTGACTTTCTCCCTTTGTCGGTACCAACTCGACTTGCCGAAACTGTAACGTACCTTGATACTTTTCTTGAAGATCGATGTAAAAGTCGCAAAACACGCCCTTGCAATTTGTACGAATATTTTTGGTGCGGTCAACGCATTAAATTTCTATTCTTGTAGCTTGCAAAAAAAAATTGGTGTGGTTTTCTACGTTTGTTTATTTTGTGATTGCTTTGTTAGTGATACCATTTTTCATAACAATTTCGATTCTGTGACCCCCCAAAGCCAAACTCTAGATCCGCGCCTGACATGGCGTCCGTGAGAATTTTAAGCTTACGCTGGGCAAACCGTTAAAATATCTATATACTATGATTGTAATAATTGTTTAGCTTGAAAAGTTCTACAAAATAGTCCCTGAGAGCATATCTCTATCTTCCATACATCCCCCACTATAAGTGTTTTTACGTTTTAATTTCTTCCAACAATCTCCATTCAATTACTGAGGCGACAGTTTACGAGCTAACTAGCAGAGAGCCTATCACCCCAGATACAGCCAGCAGCAAGCTGTAGAGTCGTATTGAGTTAAAACTTCAGAGAAGAGTGGTTGTGTTTGGAGTTTCCTTGGAAGTGCAAGTCGGCTTTTCTTCTTTTCGTCTGTGAACTTTCCGTTCCACAAAATACATAATTAAAAATATACGAAGCTGAAATTTCGCAAGAGCGACAGTTTAAACAAATCAGTCCGACAATACGTTGTCACGTTCAAATATCGTAGTTGCACACACCCAATATTTTTTTTATTTACGTGGCAAAATATGAAAACTATGGTATCTACTTATAGATGTCGAATTTGTTGAAGTTTAATTTTCTCAATTCCCCCGGGGGCTCACATAAAGTGGGACGTGGATTGGCGACCACGGGACCCTAGCTGAGCCCGGCATTGCTTCCACTTACTTGTACCGCGCTCCCCTCCGTCGTCTTTCCAGTTGACCTCCCTTGGTCAACTCTTGTTCTTTTCCGACCCCTATGGTATTAGGGTATCCGAGGTCTAGGGAGTCTTTCACTTTCCCGCCTTAATTGGCCCTTGTCTCATCTTTACTGATCCCTCCTTCTTCGAGGGGTCAGACGTCTCGTTTTGTTTTCATTATATTTCCTTTTTTCTTTCAGATTCCCGCACTGTTTTTGTTAATTGCCCCCCCCCCCGTGTATCCCAAATTATCTGCGAATTTTTTGAATCTACACAACATTCTGTGGGTATTTTCAATCTAAGTTGCATTTTGTGATTCTTTTCGATCTAAATTGCATTTTGCGAGTATTTTCAACCTCAATTGCATTTTGTAAGTATTTTGAATTTCAATTGCACTTGGTGAGTATTTTGAATCTGAACCAGCCTTTTTAAATCTAAATTGTATTGTGTATTTTCAATTTCAGAAGCCTCCGTGGCTTAGGCGGCAGCACGCCGGCCTCTCACCGCTGGGTCCGTGGTTCAAATCCCGGTCACTCCATGTGAGATCTGTGCTGGACAAAACGGAGGCAGACAGGTTTTTCTCCGGGTACTCCGGTTTTCCCTGTCAACATTTCATTCCAGCAACACTCTCCACTATCATTTCATTTCATCTGTCATTCATTTAATCATTGCCCCAGAGGAGTGCGTCAGGCCTCGGCAGCCGGCACAGTTCATATCCTCGCCGCTAGATGGGGGCTTCATTCATTCCATTCCTGACCCGGTCGGAGACTGGAAGCAGGCTGTGGATTTTCATTCATTTTCAATTTCAATTGCATTTTGTAAGTATTTTCGATCTCATTTGCATTTTGTAAGTATTTTCAATTTCAATTGCATTTTGTAAGTATTTTCAATTTCAATTGCATTTTGTAAGTATTTTCGATCTCATTTGCATTTTGTACGTATTTCGAACCTAACCTGCATTTTGTGTGTGTTTTTTCAATCTATTCCTATTTTCTTCTAAATTACCTTTTGTAAGTACTATCACTCTTCATTTTGTGAGTCGTTTCAATCTGAGTTCCATTTTATAAGTATTTTCCGTCTCACTTAATTTTCGCTATGGTTTCCACTTCATTGTCATTTTCGCTATCACCCAGACCATTAGGGGCCGATAACCTAGATGTTAGGCCCCTTAAAACAACATCATCATAATCATCATCATCATAATTTTCTCAATGATCACTCACCTGAACTAGCAGCCAAGAACTGCATCCGTAAACTGCCCGTCTCCATGGCGACCAGCTCAGATCATCTGTATCTTGGCTGAGAAGATGCCAGCCGCTGCAGCCTCACCGATAAAGTATTTGTGAATCTAAAAACATTGCTAGGTAAGTACAAACATTTTAACTACCAGGGTACTTAATTAAACAAATACAGTATCAATAACATGATGTAAATGTTGTAATCAACTTAAACCTAATCTCACCAAGACTCAAATTTGCGCATTTTACTTGCTATATGCTCAGGCTTTACGGAAACGTCATATGAATTGGATGGGAGAGTTCCTGAATCATTGTTTTATTTCGAAAGATCTAGGATCAACTGTAGATGTAACACTAACCTACCAGAGGCATTGCCGAAACTTACGACAGAAGGTATCCGCAAGAAACAATGTTGTTGTTTGAGTCTAGAGTCTTTTGATTGGTTTGATGCAGCTCTCCATGCCTACCTGTTCTGAGCTAATCGTTTCATCTCTACATAGCTACTACATCCGAGGCAATCTGTTTAACATATTCTAACCTTGGTCTACCCCTACTGTTCTTGTCCTCGACCCTTCCTTCCATAACTAAGCTTGCTATTCCTGGGTGTCTTAGTATGTGTCCTACCAACCTATCTCTTCTCTTCATTAGCAGTCGCCATAATTATCTCTCCTCTCCCACTCATCTTAATACCTGTTCGTTTGCAACCCTATCTACCCATCTGATCTTCATCATTCTCCTGTAACACCACATTTCAAACGCTTCAATTCTCCTCTTCTCTTTTCTGCTGTTCCAACAGTCCAAGTTTCACTTCCATAGAGCACCACGCTCCAGACAAAGGATTTCAAAATGACTTCCTACTACCCAAATCTATATGTCAAAAGATTCCTTTTTGTAAAAATGCTTTCCTTGCCTGAGCCAATCTACTTTCTATATCCTCTTTGCTTCGTTCATCACTGGTTATTTTGCTTCCTAAGTAAGTCTCCAACTTCCTTTAGATTTTCACCTGTCAATTTGATCTCCATAGAGGTTTCTGATTTATTTCGACTGCATTCCAATATTTTTGTTTTACATATATTAATTCTCATCATGTATTCTTTCCTAAAGACGGAATCCATACCATTCAAAAACTCATTCAAATCCTCAGGATTGTCGGCCAAGATGACGATGTCATCAGCAAATCTCAGAGTTGAAATTATTTCTCCTTGAATCTTCACTCCCACTTTAAATTTTTCTCCAATTTCCTTCATTGCTTGTTCAATGTAAAGATTGAAAAATGTGGGTGATGTTTTGCAGCCTAGCCTTACATCCTTCTGAATACCAGCTTCTTTCTCGTGTCCATCAGCTCGAATGACTGCTGTCTCATTTCTGTACAGATTGGACATCAATATTCTCCGCAAATTATCAGGTACCAGTTGGGGAACACAGCCACAAGCTCTCGGAACTGTGTTACTGTGTGGGAGGTTAATGACAGACCACTATGGAATAAGTCAGCGCATACAAAGCAGTTTGACTTCGCTCTCAACGGAAGCTGCATAATTATCACTGACTGCCTGTAACTTATTCCCATTGAAATAAGTAGTTCCGTGGCGAACTAATGAGCCTACTTTTCTTAAAATTTAAAATTCATGCCAATTAATTTCTATATATCAGAAATGTATTTATTTATATAGCGTATGGCATTTAGTGCCGGAAGTGTACAAGGACATGTTAGGCTACTTCAAGCGGACACCCAGGGGGTGAGCTACAAGTTCCATTCAATTTCAAGAAGTTCCAACTTTCGCTACCAGATGTCACTGACACCTAGTGGCGAACGTTGGAACTATGATAGAGCGTTTCGACGAAATCTAACCTGCAAATTTAGTTTCACAGAAGTTTAATTTGTGGAAGAATCTTTAACATTCCATAAATCTATGACATGGGACCGCCGGATTTACTTCCCCTCCGAAGGAAGTCATACTGAAGGATTTCTTTAACGCTCTCAAAAAATCCAACGACTTTGGTCGGGTTTGAACCTGCAATCTTGGGCATGGAAGCTCGGGATGGTACCGAGTACGCCACCGAAGCCGCTTCATTTACATATTAAAATGGGACACACCTCAAAACATTGGTAATCGAAGGACCTCCGCTCCCTCAGGAGCAAAAATTGAAATTGTGATCAACAAGAAGTTCCGTGACGAACTAACGAGCCTACTTTTCTAAACATTTTAGATTCATGCCAATGCTTAATCCATAAGGATCGATCTAGAATGATGACGAAATTAAGATGGTAATATCGAAATGTCTGATTAGTTCGAAATATTCCTGGTACAGTTGGCAGCCCTGGTGACTGAATATATTCTTAGTTCCATCTCTTAAGGTACAGAATACAAAATTTGGTTGAAGTCCAATGAATAGCATGGACGTTACATACAGTTAAACGTTGGATCTAACAGCGCGCGTAAAATCATGTTGGCAACAATGTCATGCATGTAATGGTCAGAAATAATCTGAAATAATATGATCTATTGTTGTGCCAATTTTGAATGAAATCCATTAGTTAGTATAGAAGTTACATGCATTTCAAAATTGGACCTATCAGCAGGCTTAGAATCATGTTTTGGCAGCACTGACGCATATTAGTTACTCCACTAGAATGCCAGGTAGTATACGTGGGCAAAGTTTAGAGCTATTGGCTTGCATACTTTCTGATATATTGATATTAGGGTAATAAAAATAGAGACAGCATTTATTAACAGTTGGCAGGCCTGGTTGCTCTTAAGAATACGCATTGTCATATCTGTTATGGTACACATAGCACATACGAAATTTGGTTGAAATCCAAATGATAGTATGGAAGTTACATGTATTTAAAGTTGGATCGCTCAGCAGGCTTAGAATCATGTTGGTAGCACTGACGTATTTAAGTTACTCCAAATTAATATAGAATGTCAGGTACTATACGTATGCATAGTTTAAAGCTGTCGGCTTGCATACTTTCTGATATATTGGTATTTGGATAAAATAAATTAAGAGCATTTATTAACAGTTGGCAGCCCTGGTGGGTCTTAAGAATACGCTCAGTCATATCTGGTTATGTACACATACAGCATACGAAATTTAGTTGAATTCCAATTGATAGTTTAGAAGTTATATGCAGTTGACCTATCAGCAGGCTTATTATCATTTTGGCAACACTGCCATGTATGGCCTCCTGGAAATTAAACTGCAATATTATTATCTATACGTGTGCCAATTTTGAAATAGCTCCCATTCATACCTTCCAAGATATCCAACATGGAGCTCAAATTTCAATTGCGATTTTTTGGTAGTTGGTAGCACTGACATAATTTTCAAATATGGCCGTGTGATATTCAGGTATAGATCTTTACTCCTACCAAATTTTGTTTCGATTGCTCCAGCCGTTTAGGAGTTGATAGGGGGGGGGGACGACACACACAGCCAGACAGACAGAAGGACAGACAGACATACATACATACATACAGGCAGACAGACACACATTTGCCCGATCTCATAAGTCTACTTTTTCCTCATTTTTGCAAAATGTGAAAAGTAGGCTAAAAATCTACAAGTGCGATCCCATCATTGTCCAATGCCTACAATCTATCATGTCTAGATGGAATGTGGAACTTCATCTAAAAGACCGATGCCAAGTCACTCTATCCCGTGCAATTCGAATTAACCGTGGAATATTTCAGGGAGACTCGTTTAATCCTCTATGGTTCTGTCTGTGCTTCCCGCTCAGTGGACAGTTAAATAGGAGCGGACTGGGATTTGAGATGCGATCTAGTAAGGTGAAACAGAAGGTTTCACATAGACTGTACATGGATGACTTAAAAATCTATGCAAGCACACGGCGTCAACTGCAAGGGCTCTTAGATATTACGCAGACGTTTAGCGACGATATAGCGATGGAATTCGGACTTAAAAAATGCAAGGCGATCATACTGGCAAGAGGGAAACTTGATAGAGCAGAGGGCTTCGATGTTGGTCTAGATGAGCTAATCGAGTGTTTGGATGAGGGCGAGACCTACAAATACTTGGGCTTTCTTCAGCTTCGAGGGATCCGACACACACAAATTAAAGCCAAATTACAGAATAAGTTCTTTAATCGAGTGGGTATGGTTTAGAAATCATACTTGGATGCAGGCAAGAAGGTCAAAGCCCTTAACACCTGGGCAGTACCTGTACTTACGTATTCGTTCGGGATCGTTAAGTGGTCTAAGACAGATTTGGAGCAGGTAGAACGGAGAGTACGAGTGTCAATGACAAAATATCGGCTTCATCATCCAAAGGCAGCGATCGAGCGTATCACACTACCACGGAGCGAAGTCGGTCGAGGGGTCATTGATCTCACAATCGCCCAAAGTAGGCAAGTGGAAAGTCTGCGACTGTACTTCTTTGGCGCAAGAAATACTCCTCTGTATGCAGTCATTGTTGAAAGTGATAAGAGATTCACACCACTACGACTTGCAGACATGCAATATGACACAAAAGAGCACGTTACTTCGTTTGAAAAGCGCCAGATGGCATGGTTACGAAAAGAACTGCATGGTGTACACCCTCACATGCTCAGCCAACATCATATCGACCGATCATTGTCGAACTTAAGGCTGAAGCATGGTTCGCACTTCAGTGAAACTGAGGGCTTTGTAATTGCGATACAGGATCGTGTCATTGCAACAAAAAATTATAGAAAGCACATCCTTAAAGAGAATGTAGCAGATGATCGATGTCGTAGATGCACCTCAGCGCTGGAAACCATCGATCATATCATCGGTGGCTGCTCTAAGCTGTCTGGCACAATGATGTTGCTACGATCTTACATCAAGAGCTAGCTATAAAATCTGGACTTCTGGATACGAGCATGGTGTACTACAATTACCAGCCTGCCAACGTGCTTGAAAATGAGGATTATGAGATGTATTGGGATAGACCTATTTTAACCGACCAGAAAGTCTTGGCCAATCGACCTGATATTGTCTATCTCAACAAAAGGAACCAAAAGGCCTACTTGATAGACGTTGCTGTCCCACTTAGCCAAAATATGCTAACTACCCAGGCTAAAAAGACAAACAAGTACGCACCGTTGGCGGAAGAAATGCGAAAACTATGGGGACTAAAATGCGTGAGGATTTTGCCAGTGGTGATCTCTTCCACGGGAGTTGTTCCAAAGACGTTGGCTATGGCTTAGGAAGAACTGCAAATGAAACACCTGATTGCCAGAATACAGAAGGCAGTGCTGCTGGGTACGTGCCATATTGTCAGGTTATTTTTATCACAGTAATAAGTTTACAGGATACTTGATTCCAAATCCGTATATTGTAAACTGATTTGTACCATATGCTAATTATGAGAAATTTAAGATAATAATAATAATAATAATAATAATAATAATAATAGAACTAGGCAACACAGAAGAATGGCTTAATCACTTCATTCTTAACTCTGTGTATTAAAATACAGGGGCTTGTGACACGATAAAGAAAGATATAAGTGTTCAGTAAGCTTGTTTAAGTAGCTCCTGACAACAAAATTCAGATAAATACGAGTAAATATAGTCTCATGATAATAGAGAGCGGGCGAAGGCATGATTTTCAATATAATAACGGCTCACAAATACTTGTAGGAGAAGACTCGTGCAAATACTTGAGCATCTATGTAAGGAATTATATGAAATGGAGTACTCATGTGGGTTGTATCGACTTCAAAGCGAACAAATCACTTAATTTTGTAATGGGGGGTATTAAAAGTCAGTAGTTTCACTGCAAAATAATTAGGATATTTGACCCTTGTGAGGGCAATCTTGAAATACGGTTCAGCGGTTTGGGACCAACACCAACATCCCTGGTGTCTGTTGTACAAGGAGACGGGCAGCTTGTTGTCCGCGAAATGATGTGAACCAGCCAACTTCTATGCTAATGTCCACGAGCACCTGAACAGCACGTACCCTCATCGGTGGATTGGAAGGGGAGATCCTGTCCCATGTCCAGCGCGATCGCCGGATCTCACACCTCTGGATTTTTCCCTATAGGGTAACGTCAATATGTAGGTGTAAGAAACCCCAGTAGAAAGAGATGAAGACCTGCTTGCTAGGGTCCAAGCAGCCTGTCTTCTTGTACAATAGACACCAGGGATCTTCGAGAGGGTGTGGCAAAACTACATGCGCCGTTGCAATACATGCATTGGGACTGACGGTCATCACTTTGAACAATTACTTTGTTGGTATGAGGTATAAGTTGTGTATGTCCGTAACACAATAAATATGCATTTCCTCCCATTGGTGCCCTGTATCAATATACTCCGTTAAGGACCCTCTAATACCGGCATCAATTTGACCCAAAACGTTTGATGATGATGATGATGATAATTGTTGTTTTAAGGGGCCTAACATCTAGGTTATCGGCCCCTAATGGTTTGGGTGATCGTGAAGATGATAATGAAATGTAAACTATAACTAAAACTAACTACTAACTTATATACCAGAAGAAGAAATGGAAAACAAAAGTGGAATAAGGCAAATAAAGGACAGGAGAAAAAGAAATGCCCTCAACCCTCAAAGAGTGCGGAATGAGGAACTTAGAAGGAAGGAGAGCCATGAAAGGCAGATAGGAAAGTGAAAGAGGAGAGGGTCCGCCACACTGGTAATGGATAAAAGGGGGAAAACCGGACCCAGTTCAGGAATCCCTCGGGGTCGCCAACTCCCGAACTCACCAGCCGTGAGCCCCTGAGGGTGTAGCAATATCTAGGGTGCACCAGAAGTGGTGGGGCTAGATACACCCGGCCTCCTTGAGGGCCTTGAGCAGAAGGCAGGAGATAACAGGAAAAGAAAAAGAAGGCTGACCCCTCGAAGAATGAGGGTATCAGAGAAGATGAGACAAGGGCCAATTAAGTCGGGAAAGGAAGAGACTCCCTAGGCCTCAGATACCCTAATACCGTCGCGGTCGGAAGAGAACAAGAGTTGACCAAGTGAGGTAGACAGGAAAGAAGACGGAGAGGAACCCGGCACAAGTAAGTGGAAGCAATTTCGGACTCAGCTGGGGCCCCGTGGTCGCCAACCCACGTCCCACTAGATGTGAGCCCCTGGGGGCCCAAAATGTTTGAGACACCCTGTATATGTTATGTTAATTTGTCAAATCATTAACAAGTAGTTCCGTGAAGAACTATACAGCCTATTTTCATATATCCTACTTATGTTAATTGCCTCTATCAACATACGCAATTTCAGTTTGATTGCTATTATAGAGTCGTAGATATCGAGAACCGACTAAATATTTTGGATGGTCGCCATGTTAGATTTTTAGCCTATTTTCAATTTTGAAAAAAAAAAAAAGGCTTATGAGATCACCTTTTGTCCGTGTGTGTGTGTGTGTGTGTGTGTGTGTGCGTGTGTGTGTGTATGATTCGTGTGTGTGTCCCCCCCCCCCTAATAAAATCTAAACGGCTGGAGCGATTTCAATGAAACTCGGTAAGTTCATAGCACTATTCCGGGCGACCTCGACCGTGCCCTTCAAATTTTGTTACGAGTCACCAATCCAACATGGCGGCTGTGCGAAATATTTCACCAGCATTCAATATCTCCGAAACGATTACCGATATTACCCTGACATCATGTATGGTGATAAAGGGAACTACTATAAGTTCACTTATGTGATCTTTGAAAACCTGGTAACTACAAAACCAACATGGCGGCCAAGCGAAGTTCCGACTTTTAAATAGACGTTTCTCGCGATTTATCCAACCAAACGCAATGAAACTTGAAACAGTATAAGTTTATAAACATTGTAATGCACCGACAACTAACTTCGTTCATTTGTTTACATAATCACAAGATGGCGGATGTGCGAAATATTTCACCGGCATTCTGTATCTCTGAAACTATTAGCGGTATCTCCCTGAAGTTTTGTACGGAGATAAAGGGCACTACTGGAAGTCCATTTATACGACTTAAAAAATCCGCTTATATACAAAACAAACATGGCGGCCAAGCGAATTAGAAAATTTGAAATAGACCTTTCTCGCGATTTAATGCTCCAAACGCACTGAAATCTGGTACAGGAAATATTTATACACATTGTAATGCACTGGTATCTAATTTAGTTCAATTGTTTACATAACCTCAAGATGGCGGCTGTGCGAATTTTAAAATTAAGTTTTTATTTATTGTGATGTAGTCATGCGATCGAAGTGAAAGTTTGAATAATGAACCTACCCAATAATTTTCCTATAATGTTACTTGACTCTATGGCCTATACATTTAACAATCCAACATGGCGACCATCCGAAATATTTAGACGGCTCTCAATATCTACGAATCTATTGTTGCAATCAAACTGTATTTTTTATTGTTCATAGGGGCTATGAACTCAAGTTCACTTATAGGACTTTAAGTAACCTGGTGATCACAAATCCAACATGGCGGCGACGCGAAGTATAAATATTCACATGGACGTTTATCGCAATTTAACCATCCGAGAGCAGTGAAACTTGGTACAGTAAATCCTTATACGAATGGTAATCCACTAGCATCTAATTTATTTCAATTGTTTCCATAACCTAAAGATGGCAGCTGTGCGAAATTTTAAAATCTCCTTGTAACTTCTTGTGTCCTAATTATGCGATTGAAGTTTGAATACTACACGTACACAATAATCTGCATGTAACAGTACATAACTCTAGGACCTACATATATATAAATCCAACATGGCGACCATCCGAATTATTTAGTCGGTTCTCAATATCTACGAATCTATTACAGCAATCAAACTGAAATTGTGTATGTTGATAGTTGCAATAAGTGGGCTATAGGAAAATAGGCTGTATAGTTCTTCACGGAATTACTTGTTATATATGTAGTTCTTACTATTATGGACTATTACATGAAGATTATTGTGTAGGTGTAGTATTCAAACTTCAATCGCATGATTAGGACACAAAAAATAAAATCCATTTTGAGGTTATATAAATAATTGAAATAAGTTAAATTAAATACCAGTGCATTACAATGAGCATAAACATTTGCTGTAGCAAGTTTCATTGCGTTGGGATGGTTAAATCGCGAGAAATCGCTTGGCCACCTTGGTCCTTTTGTAGTTAACAGGTTTTTGAAAGCCTCATAGTGCCCTCTATCACTGTACAAAATTTCAAGGTGATATCAGTAATGGTTTCGGAGATATAGAATGTCGGTGAAATATTTCGCACAGCCGCCATGTTGGAATGGTGACACGTAAAGATATTGAAGGGCAGGGTCTGGGTCGGCCGAAATGGTTTTATAACTACCTTACCGAGTTTCATTGAAATCGCTCCAGCCGGTTTGAATTTATTAGCGGGCGACACACATACACAGAGACAAAGGTGATCTTATAAGACTATTTCTTTCATAAATGAAAATAGGCTAAACATTTTCTAACAGAGATCTGAAAGAGGTTAGAATTGTAGCTGTTACCTTACAAAGCAACCTCCAACAAACACAGCAACATTAGGGTAATGAATGTTTTACTCGTTAGAGAAATGGTGAAACATGACAACTTAACAGTCATCATTTGGAGTCTTCTTTTAAATGTTTAACTGTGATGAAAATAGTTTTAGATATTGCACAAGTACTCTACACATATAAAAGTTGCATTGGTTGATATACACTATGGTATGCGGAAGCTAAGACAAGAAGGCTCAGATGGGCTGGCCACGTGTATAGACGAGAAGAGGGATCTAGACTGCGGGAAGTGTGTGAGAAAAAGCCAGACGGACGAAGACCTATAGGCAGACCAAAAATGAGATGGAGACACCAGGTAGCGAAGGATATTCAGCTACTATAGATCATCTAGCGTTTAGAAAAGACTGTGGAGCCTTATGGCGACAGTGTTGCTAGCTCTAGGCAGAGGTAGCGCTGACGTCATAAGTTATGTTCACCCGCTTCGAGTACTGCGTTTTCATAAGTTAGCGACACAACACAGCCCCAGCAGCTTCCTGAAATAAAACACGCCCATGAAGGAGCAGGTTTGCAGGTCTTAACGGATTGGACCAGTATTAAGGATACCGTACGCAAAGAGAACCAATAACGACATTCATTTCGTTGTGATATGACTCATTACTGATTGACAGATGTCGAGAGCACAACCCTTCCTTCCTTCTCGGATATATGCTGACGATGTTAACAATTTTTACGTCAGCAATACTGTTGATCGTCAGCTTTTCTGTGAGCTTGCATTCGGGAGATAGTGGGTTCGAACCCAACTGTCGGCAGCCTTGAATCGATCGAACAGAAAATAAAACAGACACACAACATTAACACCAATGACGGATAGTGGTTCAGTACTTATGTTGCCAACGGAATTGAGCACGTGCTCCTCTCCGGGCGTGCTTGCAACACAGAACGAGGCTCTTCTTTCCAGCGTACTAACCTTGGAATTTTTTTTAATTACTAAGACGTAATATAAACGATACTTGTTTGCAATAACAAAGGTAATCAATTGGCAGATAATTGTAGGAAGCTATTATGACGAAAAATATATATGTTCAGAGTTCCTTCATGATAAAAGGTGAGGTAATAAAACCAGTGCAGGGGGGGGGGGGGGGGGTTCCGTTAAAAGTAAGACCCATAGTCTTTTCTAAACGCTGGATGCTCTATAGGAGCGCGAGAGGAAGATGCCAAGGACAGAACGAGGTGGAGGAGGCTACTTGACGAGGCCAAGAACCGGCGGCGGTTTGTGGAGTCAGGAGAGTAAGTATGGTGGAATCTGAGATTAAATTGTTTACTTTTGAAGCTCTCTTAAGGAGCTGGATCTGGATACCCATCTGTAAAACGCATATCGTCTGGAAGTTCAAGGGCAGTGATTTCTGACTTTATAACTCAGGACTGGGCGTTTCAGTAGACTAGCGCTTAGAGACAGCCCAGTGGGGCTAACGAAGCGACCCGAATACTCACGACCGCAACCGATCATCCATCCCCCTTCATGATCTTTTGACACGCATGGAGACAGTCCAGCGCAGCGGGGCAAACCGAACGTACCCGAAACTTCACAACCTAGACCGATAATTAGGGCTAGGATTTTTATATAAATACATATTCCTTCCCTTTTCTTATACATAACTAAAATGATAAATGTCCATGAATTAGAACCTTAGTTATCATCTAATTACATTTTATTGTTACATATTTTACATATTAGATCATAATGACATTTGTTTTAGATACTTTTACTTTAAAATTACTATCCTGTGTTTTTGTTTTACATATTTGAGCAAAATGACATTTTTTTAAACATAAATTTGTTGATTTATTTAAAATTACATATTCTGTCTGTTACTGTAAGAAAAATATTTTATCGCAAAGGACATATATTTGTTCACTAGAAACTCAGCTAAGTTACATGAAACGGATTTTCCAAGCAATGCATAAGCAGGGAAGGTATTGTGGAGATAAGGGGATGGACACCCTGGAGGAAACTCAGTGGCTGGCCTTTAGTTTATTTCAGTTGTCCAGTGAGTGCCTGACACTCTAAGAATTAACGCACAGAACAACAAATCAAGCGATTATTCACAGAACAAATGGCCCGTCGATAAACGAAAGAAAAATGGCAGCCCAAGGATCATGCCCTGCTTGGTCTGCTATAGTACGTGGAAGAGGTTGGCTGATCGGTTATATTCGTGAGTATTCGGGTCACTTCGTTTGCCCCGTTGGGCTGTCTCTAAGCGCTAGTTTCAGAAGGCCTAGTTATACTTGGTCTTGCAGGAGATTATCTTGAGGGGCTACATGACCGCGTTGTCTCAGCCCCTTAAAGGGCATCTCAAAATTCATGCGCTCCCACCTAACATATGAATTAACACGGGAACCTTTACTCGTCGAAGAAATAAGAACAAAATTACAGCTTCCATCCTTAAAGAATGCTGAAGCGCACCTAGTGGAGAGAGGGGAGAAGTGAGAAGACATCCCGCTAGAAGTTTACAGCACGGATGCCATGATCAACCGGAACTGGACCAACGCCAATCAGAAACTAAGACATGTGGTGATAAAGTTAGCAGTGCATGGGTACCAACATAAAATATGTAAAGACATGTCCTAACACACGCCAAATGAACTCTGCGTGTGCTCGTTATGTACCCAGTTCTGTGACATACAGTATATCACATCACAAAAAATAACCAGAAATCACTGTGCGATTATGACCAGGACTAAACTAGTGTAATAGTACATTATGCAACGAGCCTATAATGGCAATAATTAAGACACGAGTGTGTTTATAAAACGAGCATATGCGAGTTTTATAATTTCCATACGAGAGTCTTAATTACCATTATATGCATGTTGCATACTGCGACACCTGGAATCCGGGGCCTACTTACCTTTTTTCAGAGGTCCGGGTCGCTTCCGCAGCAAAATCACCTCCAGAAGACATGTCCCAATAGCAGAGCTCAAAAGGAGTGGAAGGAAGATGGAGAAGGGGACAACGCACAGGCTATTTAACAGACACCCCCCCACTAACCGCCAGAACTGCTGCCGGTGAAACAATGCCACAACAGATGATTAAAATTTTATGTAAAAAATTTAATGTTAAAAATTTCAAGAGAAAACACCTCCACCAGGAACAGAGCATGCAGGCTTGCAAACAAAAACACAAGGATTAAATTGAAATTTAAAAGGTTAAAAAGCCCAAAGCTTAAAATAAAATTATATATATAGGCATAATTAAATGACAACGGGCTGGGTAATTTACAAGGCGATGCAAAATCGATCCGACATGCAAAAGCTCAGGCCACGCAAAAAAAAAAAAAAAAAAAAGGATTGAAATTAAATTAAATAAAATAAAATGGGATTAGAAAATAAATAAATGTTATGCACGACGGCGGAAAACACAAGGACATTTACCAAAAATCACAAAATAAAAATCAACAAGATTACATTAAAAAAAATATTAAGCTAACACACAACACGTTTGCTTTTCGAGGCCGGCACCAATGGACTGACATCGAGACCATCGTGCATCACGGCATAACAACAAAACATGGCCATTAAAAACAAAAGGAAACCGCATGCCTGATCGAAATTACGTCAAACAATTAATAAAATTAAATTTAAACATTAGCAGAAGGAAATGAACGGCGGGAAACAATTATGTCTAAATACTATTACAACAGTGAAAGGCAACGGATCAGACAAAAAAAAAAAAAAACGACCGACTAATGAACCAATTTAGGCCTAGTGTAAATAGACTCGTCTGGCCAGTACCATAATATTATAAGAAGAAACTGCCTTAGCTAGACGCCAAATAATAAGTTAAGAAGAAAAACAGTAGTGTTCCCCGGACAAAAAAAATAGTTTAACAAACTTTTACATTTTCATAGGTGACATATCTATTCCAAGGTCAACCTTTCAGAACTAAAACAAACACTCATCACACAATGCAAAATAAGGAGCTCCAATAATTTAAATTAAATAAGGTTTCAAGACATACCTTAATAAGGCCTTTGGGGAGACACTGATGATAAAACAAACATAACACTAATAAATAATTTAAAAAAATGAAAACTGCCCAGATGACTGTCGCTGGCACATGCAACCATTGACACCAAACATCTTCAAGTTTTCTCCATTCCGGCGAAAATAAGGTAGATCATGCTTCAGGGGCGACGATCCCACTTCCTACCCACTGCGGTACACGTTTTTTGTAATGTAATTTCATTTCTTGGTGAGGCGAGGGCCACAGGCCCCCACCTCAATAGACAATCAAATTCACGATCACTCAGTTCAATCCAGACTGTCCAGTTACCGATGACAACACATCATGGCGCCGACAAGGAAGCCAGGCGCGCTGCATGCATGATATTTGGAAAATGTCCAATCACAGATTGACACATCAAACAACAATGTCATAATTTAGTAAATAATTTTGGCGGTATCATGAATACACGGGCATTTGTTTCATGACGAAGAATATAATTGTCTTTCAATTATGCCATGCATATAAAGAGTTTTATAAGGCGCAGCACACACTATCTATCGGAGAAACAGGAACTACTTGCAGTCTTTCCAAAGTCCGACAGCAGCTACCATCTCGTGGTCACAGGCGGAACTGAGCGACGAAGCGGACGTTTCAAAATGTCAAGAATTGCATCAGGGGAAATTACATGTTTGAAACGTTGGGACGGGCTCTTGCACGTAACACATACGACTGTTTATGTTCGACGATAATTACATGGGTTGGTTTTTTAGTTTTGGAACCTTAGTTATAACTGGATTAATAACTCACTTAGATGGTTCCAAGTTTCACAGGTCCTCGATGTAGACCCCACCGTTGCGTATAACGTGTTCCCAGCGATGCGGAAGTCGTTGGATCTCGTTAGCACTGCCCAGTCTATTGATGGTACGAAGAGAGTGCTCGGCAGCCTGATTAACGTCGTCAATGGTACGGAAGCGCTGCCATACTGTTCCCCGAGGGCAAACCGTTAATGCGGCGTACTATTGTTCGTTTCTACAAGACCATCTCCGAGGAGCTCTGAGAAGGAAACGGCGCCACCACATGGTTACACCGCCCATCGTTCTGCATGACAATGCTAGGGCACACACAGCAGGCGTTGTGTCGGCATTGTTGGATCGCTGGGGCTGGGAGGTCCTCTATCACCCCCCATATTCTCCCGACATCAGTCCCTGCGACTATGATCTCATCCTGAAGATGAAGATGACAATACGCGGGGAGCAGGCTGCCGAGCGCTCTCTTCGTACCATCAATAGATTGGGCAGTGCCAACGGGATCCAACGACTTCCGCATCGCTGGGAACACGTTGTACGCAACGGTGGGGACTACATCGAGGGCCTGTGAAACTTGGAACCATCTAAGTGAGTTATTAATCCAGTTATAACTAAGGTGCTAAAACTAAAAAACCAACCTATGTGTTATAACTATTTTATGTTTGAACATAAATATTGATAAATATCTGTCGAGATTTCGCCAGTTTTATGTACTGAACAGAGTGCATGAGACGCAGAGAATGCCTTGTATTTGACCATAGCCTCCTCGATTACCCTACTATGACACTAGGCCAGGCAGTGCACTTTAAATTAGAAGGCCGTGTAACTCTGCGCATCTAATTATCTAATTGGTCAAACAACTGTTTCTTGAGCTCTGATTGGTGGGAGAAACTGTGTCATAATGGAAAATAGTGTTGTAATGAGCCTCATTCTAGTACAGTTTTCTGACATATAATAGTCAGGGTCGAACATAAATCTATGTTATGCATATTCGTGCGCTTTTCTGTTGATAATAAACTAAGGAACCAACCAAAAAGATTATCTTGAACGTTTCAATAAATCTATAGACATGGGCATCAGGGCATCACTCATTTAAGCACCCTCAAATGCCACCCGACTGTGCTGCAAAATTGATCACGCAACCTTAGTCACTTCCTCATAAGTGACAAATCCAATGTCCTGTAGTGCATCAGTTAACACATATCGGATGGTATGGAGCCTTACATTTCGGTGGGTGTTCGCACTTGCGAATGTACTTAGCATTTGCGTATTTCCCCCATGTGGGCGTGAACATTTATTAGACCGTCAAATTCTCCCTTATGGTTGTATAAGCTGGGATTCAAACCCTTGTGACAGGAGTCTGAATACTTACCCCTAGATTACAGAGGTTAACTGTGAATGACTTCTTCCTCCTTGGTTAACAAGTCTTCAGTTATTTTCCATGGCAGTGCAAGAAATTGATGCTCCTGGATTAAGGTCCTGGTGGATCGTCATGGAGTGCTCGCAAGACCACGGGTTCGATCTCTGGCCTAGGACGTCAAATTTTTGAAGGGTGGGAAAAGTTCACGGCAATTCTAGTCGTGCGATATCGGCTCTTGAGAGACTTCTCGTATCACCTCAGCCGCAAACCATACAATAGTTACGGTTTCAATCTAGGTGGCAGTGCAAACTGAACGTTAAATTGGAAAACATGTTACCAACTTAAAATATATACACTGGCTACGCGAGGCTATTCGATTACAAACTACCAGAGCAAATCCACAATATGTTCTTAATTCCACAGCGTATGAGATAGCGAAGAACTAATCCTTTCCCTGCGCACGGTCCACATTTCTCGCACTAACAGACACTGTGGCACTCAATCACCTGCTAGAACTGTTATCAGATAATCTCCCCAGCATTATTTGAATGTCCCACAGATTGATATCTGATCCTCAGACACAAGATGACAATGAATGGTATTGAAACTGCTATCTCGTGCGATTAGATAGGTGATTGTGGCCCGACGAATATCTAGAAACAATACATAAATAAATAAATAATGCAAGTTCACACCTTGGAAGAAAAAGCGGGGAAAACCGGCCTTCAGATATCGTTTGAAAATACCCATTCCATGATCAACATTAAAGAAGCCCCGAGATGCATAATGACAATAAGAGGATAAGATAAGTAAAGTTGTACATTTCAAGTACCTTGGTTAGATAATCCAACCTAACAGACTCGAGAAAGAAGGAAGTCATGAGAGAGCCAGAAAAACGGATAAAAACATACAAGAAAGCAATTTCTATTAGGACTAAACTACGACACTATCAAACAGTAATTCAACCAGAGTGCCTGTATGCTTCGGAATGCCTAGGACTAACAACTAAATATGTCATTGAAGAAATTGAAAAAAAAAAAAAAAAAAAAAAAAAAAAAAAGGAACGAAACATTTTAAGGAAAATTCTCGGACCAAAAGAATGTGCTGACACATACAGATTACACAGTAACAAAGAAGTATATAAAACTTGCAGTACCATACGAAAACGTAGGGTTAAATTCTTTGGCTGACATGGCTGACGACAGATTCACTAAGAACATTTTTAGCCTATTTTTATTTATGAAAAAATAAAAAAAAGGCTTATGAGATCACCTTTTGTCCGTGTGTCTGTCTGTGTGTGCGTGTGTGTGTGCGTGTGTCCCCCCTAATGACTTCTAAACGGCTGGAGCGATTTCAATGAAACTCGGTAAGTTAATAGCACAATTCCGGGCGACCCCGACCGTGCCCTTCAAATTTTGTTACGTCTCACCAATCCAACATGGCGGCTGTGCGAAATATTTCGCCAGCCCTCAATATCTCCGAAACTATTACCGATATCACCCTGGAATATTTTATGGTGATAAAGGGAACTACTAGAAGTTCACCTATGTGACTTTTGAAAACCTGGTAACTACAAAACCAACATGGTGGCCAAGCGAATTTGCGACTTTTAAATAGACGTTTCTCGCGATATAACCAACCAAACGCAATAAAACTTGATCAAGTATATGTTTATACACATTGTAATGCACCGACATCTAACTTCGTTCAATTGTTTACATAATCTCAAGATGGCGGCTGTGCGAAATATTTCACCGGCATTCTATATCTCTGAATCTATTAGCGGTATCACCCTGAAATTTTGTACGGAGATAAAGGGCACTACTGGAAGTTCATCTATAAGACTTTCAAAAACCGGTTAACTACAAAACGAATATGGCGGCCAAGCGAATTTGAAAATTTTAAATAGACCTTTCTCGCGATTTAATGATCCAAACTCAATGAAACTTGATACAGGGAATGTTTATACACATTGTAATGCACTGGTATCTAATTTAGTTCAATTGTTTACATAACCTCAAGATGGCGGCTGTGCGAATTTTAAAATTAAGTTTTATTTCTTGTGTCGTAATCATGAGAACGAAGTGAAAGTTTGAATAATGAACCTACACAATAATTTTCCTTTAAGGGTACATGACTCTATGGCCTATACATGTAACAATCCAACATGGCGACCATCCGAAATATTTAAATGGATCTCAATATCTACGAATCTATAACAGCAATCAAACTGAATTTTTTAATGTTCATAGGGGCTATGAACATAAGTTCACCTACAGGACTTTCAATAACCTGATGATCACAAATCCAACATGGCGGCGACGCGAAGTATAAATATCCACAGGGTCATTTCTCGCAATTTAACCATCCGAGTGTTGTGACACTTTGTACTGTAAATCCTTATACAAATGTTAATCCACTGGCATCTATTTTTTTCAATTGTTTCCATAAACGCCAGATGGCAGCTGTGTGAAATTTTAAAATCTCGTTTTTACTTCTTGTGTCCTAACTATGCGATTGAAGTTTGAATACTACACGTAGACAATAATCTTCATGTAACAGTACATAACTCTAAGACCTACATATATAAAAATTCAACATGGTGACCATCCGAAATGTTTAGTCGGTTCTCAATATCTACGAATCTATTACAGAATTCAAATTGAAATTTTCTATGTTGATAGAGGCTGTTAACATAAATAGGATATATGAAAATAGGCTGTATAGTTCTTCACGGAACTACTTGTTAACCACTTCAACTAGCCCAATAGAAAAGGCAACTCTTATGAAAAATGGTTTGCTAACACCAAGAAGGATCTACGAGAAATGAACATCACTGCTCAAGACACACATTTGAGGGGTTCCTAGAGCCAGGAACAGCGACCAAGAAGAATCAACATTTGACAGCTCAAGCTGTGAGCAAGACAATGAAGGAATACTGGCGCAAAAAAAAAAAAAAAAAAAAAAAAAAACTGAAATCATGAAGAGTTATTTACGTGGTCCTTAGTTGGCAAAATCGATTATGATGATGAAATAAATAAACAAGTAGTTCCGTGACGAACTAAAGAGCCTACTTTTCTTAAGATTCATGCCATGATTATTCTATATAGACCTATCTAGAATAATGACGAAATCAAATTGGTGATTCTAACATTTATAAGTACTGTAGTTTTATATACACCTAAAATAGTGTAGCCTAATAGAGTACTACAGTTGGCAGCCCTGATGACTCTGAATATATTCTTAGTATGTGTTGCTCCGAATTAATCTGAAATATTACGATCTATTATAGTGCCAATTTTGGATAAAATTCATTTGTTAGTATAGAAGTTACATGTAATTAAAATTTGAAACTATCAGAAATCTTAGAATCATATTGGCAGCACTGAGGTGTATTAGTTACTCCAAATTAATCTAGAATGTCAGATACGGTACTATACGTGTGCATAGTTTAAAGCTGTTGGCTTGCATACTTTCTGATATATTGATACTAGGGTTAAAAAAATAGAGAGAGCATTTATTGACAGTTGGCAGTCCTGGTCGCTCTTAAGAATACGCACAGTCATATCTGTTATAGTACACATAGTGCATACGAAATTTGGTTGAAATCCAATCGATAGTATAGACGTTACATGCATTTCAAAAATTAGACCCATCGACAGGCTTAGAATGATGTTGGCAGCACTGTCATTTATGGGCTCCTGAAAATTAAACTGGAATGTTATTATCTATATATGTGCCAATTTTGGAACAGTTCGCATGCATAACTTCCGAGATATCCAACTAAGAGCTCAAATTTCAATTGCGATTTTTCAGCAGTTGGTAGCACTGACGTCATTTTCAAATATAGCCGTGATATATTCAAATCTTTACTCTTACCAAATTTGGTTTAGATAGCTGCAGCCGTTTAGGAGTTGATAGGGGGGGGGGGGGGGGCACACAGACAGAAACACACACATTTCCCCGGATCGATCTCATAAGTCTACTTTTTCCTCATTTTTGAAAAATGAGAAAAGTTGGCTAATAAATAAATAGATAAATAAAAGGGAAGGGAGATACCCGAGCTGAGTCTAGCATTGCTTCCAGTTACTTGTACTCCTTTCCGCCATCTTTCCTACTGACCTCCCTTGGTCAACTGTTGTTCTCTTCCAACCCCGATGTTAATAAGATATCCGAGGCTTAGGGAGTCTTTCATTTCCCCATCGTTAATTAGCCTTTGTGTCATCTTTCCTGATACACTCGAGGGGGTCCGACCTCTGCCTTCTGCACAAGGATCTAAAGAAGTTAGTGTGTGTAGCCCCACCGTGCATGGTGCAACATGGATAGTGTTACACCCTAAAGGGCTATCAGCTGGTCAGTTCGGGAGTTGGCAATACTGAGGGATTTCTGAGGTGGAACCATTTTCCGCTTTTTCCATTGCCTTTGGAGTGAACCCTCTCCTCTTTCTCTTCCATTGCTCTACTTCCTTCCTAGTACCTCAGTCCGCATTCTCTAGATCAAGTGCCAGTGGCCATTGTTAACGTTTTGACGAAATATGGTGAACCCCATCCCGTTAGACATGCACTAAAATTAAATACAAGTAAAAGGTTCATTCTGGTTCCGTATTAATAAACTAATATGTAGAAACAGGTTAAAGGTTCCACCTGATGAATACTATTATTGATCAGGTGGAACCTTTAACCTGTTGATACTAAATAGAAGCAGGACAATAAAACAACCATGAATCTTGAATATACCACAGATTCCTAAGTTCCCCAGGGGCTCACATCTAGTGGGACGTGGGTTGGCGACCACGGGGCCCACCTGAGTTCGGCATTCCTCCCACTTACTAGTGCCGGGCTCCTCTCTGGCATCTACCCTATCGAACTTCCTTGGTCAACTCTTGTTCTCTTCCGACCCCGACGGTATTAGGGTATCCGAGGCATAGGGAGTCTTTCACTTTCCCGCCTTAATAGGACCTTGCTTCATCCTTCTGATCCCTCATTCTTCGAGGGGTCAGACCTCTTCCGTTCTCTTCATGATATCTCCTGCCTTCTGCTCAAGGACTTCAAAGAGGCAGGGTGTATGTAGCCCCACCGCTTCTGGTGCACCCTCGATAGTGCTACAACCTCAAGGGTTCACGGAAGTTGGCGACCTCGAGGGATTCCTGAGCTGGGTACGGTTTTCCCCCCTCTGGGGTGGACCCTCTCCTCTTTCACTTTCCTACCTGCCTTTCAAGCCTCTCCTTTCTTCCGAATCCCTCAACCTCATTCTTCGAAGGCTGAGGGCATTTCATTTCCTCCTGTCCTTTATTTGCCTTATTGTAGTTTTGTTTTCCATTTGTTCTTCTAGTATATAAGTGTGTAGTTAGTTTCAGTTATAGTTCACATTCTCATGTTCCACTACCACCCAAACCATTTGGGGCTGATAACCTAGATGTTAGCCCCCTTAAAACAGCAATTATCATCATCATCAGGTTCCTGAACACCAGATAAAACCCACATTTTCTCTGCAACAAATGATATGAAACATGTTCTTATAGCCCTTACAAAAGTTGCTTAATTTACAAGGCCGAGAATGTCGTATAATATGGTCGACTCCAAGGGTTCTCCAGTGGGAATCACCAGAGAATGCTCATTGCCTTATAACGTTCGTACTAGCCTATGCTTCCAGTTCTCGCCACTAGAGTGGTTAATGATCACCACAGAATGCCCATTGCCTGATAACGTTCCTACTAACCTATGCTTCCAGTTCTCGCCACTAGAGTAGAGTGGCTAAAGATCACCACAGAACGCTCATTGCCTGATAACGATCCTACTAGACTATGCTTCCAGTTCTCGCCACTACAGTAGAGTGGCTAAAGATCACCACAGAATGCTCATTGTCTGATAACGTTCCTACTAGCCTATGCTTCCAGTTCTCGCCACTACAGTAGAGTGGCTAAAGATCACCACAGAACGCTCATTGCCTGATAACGATCCTAATAGCCTATGCTTCCAGTTCTCGCCACTAGAGTGGCTAATGATCACCACAGAATGCCCATTGCCTGATAACGATCCTACTAGCCTATGCTTCCAGTTCACGCCACTAGAGTGGCTAAAGATCACCACAGAATGCTCATTGCCTGATAACGTTCCTACTAGCCTTTGCTTCCAGTTCTCACCACCAGAGTGGCTAAAGATTACCACAGAATGCTCATTGCCTTATAACGTTCCTACTAGCCTATGCTTCCAGTTCTCGCCACTAGAGTGGCTAAAGATCACCACAGAATGCTCATTGCCTGATAACGTTCCTACTAGCCTATGCTTCCAGTTCTCACCACCAGAGCGGCTAAAGATCACCACAGAATGCTCATTGCCTTATAACGTTCCTACTAGCCTATGTTTCCAGTTCTCACCACTAGAGTGGCTAAAGATTACCACAGAATGCTCATTGCCTTATAACGTTCCTACTAGCCTATGTTTCCAGTTCTCACCACTAGAGTGGCTAAAGATTACCACAGAATGCTCATTGCCTGATAACGATCCTACTAGCCTATGCTTCCAGTTCTCACCACTAGAGTGGCTAAAGATCTCAACGGCGATGTTTCTCCGTTGCGTTGTTGTGAATCATAGTGAAATTCGTGAGGAGAACCGACAAGGAACACTTCATGGAGAGACGGAGAATCAAGAGGAACCTCTCGACTAGACATGCAAATCTTCCTGGTGACAACACAGTCTGCATAAACGAAAGCTTGTCCCCCCAGAAAAGGAAGCTCCTGGCCCAGGCACGAAACACACGTGGGTAGATTATTGGCTGAGGAATAACATAACCACCAAGGGAAGATGATAAAGAAAAGGAAGTGGGTTTCGGACTGGAGAAAAAGGATGGAGAAATAGGAGGAGAGTCCCACAAAAGTTATAAGTTTAACTTTAAATGTACTTAAAGGCGGTTGCCATTGCAAATCCTCTCTCCGATACCTAAAGTGGGTAGGGACCTGGGCAAAGCTAACGGGAGATGCAGCTAGAACTTGGGCGGTTTGCAAGAGAGTGGCTTTAGAGTATTCCCTCTCAAGCATAAATCTGCCTACTATGGGGAAGGGTGATGGTCTGGCAAGACAAAGAGTAACAGATTTATTGTATATCTGATCAAAGGAATTTGTTTTTGAACAAGTAATTCGAAGAATGCCAACAATTTGAATCGGTTTCGATATTTCTAGTTTTCGAAATTGTAGAGTTCCTAAAAAGCGACCAAGTGCTTCCAAGAAGGATGGAGATAAAACAATCATACCTTTGGGAATAATTTTGGTAAGTAAACCAATAGTTGCATTTGGAAATGGCTAAGCTTTTACCCAGCAATGAGCCGACCAAAAGTTTAGGCAAGGAGAAACACTTATATTTTGAAAAACCAACCATACGTTTTGGAGAGAATCTCCACAAGCAGGAAGATGGCGTAGCGAGCTATGCTTGCCTTACTGGCTAGTTAGAATTAGCTATTAAAGCTAAGAGAGACTTTACCAAGTTGTCAACTAAGAGTTCTTGCTCAAATGCAACAAGTGGTGAAAACCCGATCAAGAGATTTATTTGCATTAAGTGGGAAGAGTCAAGGAAGAAAGGATCTTGCCTAACTGTTATACTAGAAAAATGAGAAAGCGAAAAAGAACTCTTTAATTTATTTAACAATGCAAAAGAGTGTAATGAATTTAACAAATATATAATTTCAATTTTGTTAACAATTTGGGGTCGCAGACCTCAGAAAACGTTTAAAGCTTGCGCCAGGCAATTAACAATTCTTTTGGTTTCAAACCTTTGTATGTTTTAAAATCTTCGCAAGATTTTGAAATGGCGAATATAAAATAAAAAATTTAAAGACAATTAAAGTGATTAAAGTTAGACAATAAATCAAGTACAAGTTGTGTATTTTTAAGGAATTCTAGGTAAATATCTTAGAAAGAGTAACAACTTCGGAAATAACAATAACAAAAACAGGAAGAATAAAATAGAAGTTCCTATAACTTCTTATATTAAAGCTGAATTACTTTTTTAGTAGTTATACAAATAGGGCAGGTCACTTACTGTGAAACCTGAAGAGAAAGTCGAAAGGAAGTTTCTAGACCTCCTATGTTTAAGTAGGAATCACGAGACAAATGGGGCAAGTTTCCCTTTCGTGAAACCTAGAAATAACTCACTTATGAGTTGAAAGAATTGTATTCCCTAATTAGAAGGGAGAAACAAGATAGTTTGAAACGTGTACCAGACACGTAGTTATGCAGACATTAATTCGTTGTATATGGAGCAAAAACAAAGGGAGGGCACTAGTTGAGAGTGACACCTCATTGAAAAAGACCTAAAGTAACAATTTTATTATTATGATTTGTTAGTATGAGGTTTGGGAAAGATCAAATGGGATTGAGGATAAATGTTCATGGCCGTATTTATAATAATCGGACGAGCGCGACGCGGAATAAATATTGAATAAACACTATTTATCACTATAGTCTGTTGGAATAGATGAAAAGTTCACTGTAGTAGCACAAAAGTTTATGGCAAAGAAAGTTATTGCAATTATGAAAAATTACTAGTTACACTAGATAGGCGAGAGTCTATTGCTTGAGAAAGTTGTAGATTACAGAGAAAATCCCAACGGAGGAAGAAAAATTAGCTATTGAGCAGTAATTCATAAGGAAGATTCCTTAGCTTGAAAAAGTATTTACACATGTGAGTGGAAAATACATGACGGTATGACTGGTAGATAGAGTGCAGATTCTGGAAGGTTCCAGAGCAATCCTAACTGAAGAATAGGGTCAAAGTTATTCCAGCGGTGGAACGAGCTAAGTATTTTATAGACAGTGGGTAATTTAATGGTATCCCACGTTGTGAGAAGATCTCTCATTTAATGAGCATAAGAAATGCTGCTTTCTATTAAGATTGGCTTAGACAGACAAAGGCACAACATAGAAAATCCCGCGAAGGATGATTATTGCCCCAAATATAGTAATCTCACACTGCCTATAAAATGATCGTTAAAAGCATGTAGTTATTAATAGACGATGAGAATGAGGTTAAGTCCTGAAGTCGGTACTTATCCTTGCTTAATGGCGAAGGTGAAGTTCCCTTTGACGGTTGAGATTAAAGTTCCAACATGGCGTGGAATTAAAAGAATGCCTCTTTAGTTGAGGAGGCTAGCTCTAGTTGAGCTTCAACTGACTAAGTCGACTGCCGACGTTCAAGTGAGACACGCTCAGCGAAGCAAAGAGGGACCAGGGAAGGGAAAAGAGTGGGGGTAGGAGACTAAAGGAAAACATATAAGCATAACCAACATTGAAAAGTTAATTTCTCTTGATGAAATGGTCTTCAAAGAGTTGATAGTAGGCGACACTATCGCAGCCTGGTGGGTGAAAAAGTAGACGAAGTTCTCTTGATCAAGGAGATAATAGCTGGCGATGGCGACGAGATCTGGTGGCCAGATTAATACGGAAGTCCTCTGGCACAGGGAAGAATTGAGGAACATCAGAGATTCGCTGCTAGATGACGCTAGGTGGGTCATGGAAGATATATATCTAGAACAGACTCACAATTAACATGAGAACCCTAAACAGCAAGGAGAAATTAGAAGATCACTGTTGGTGTTTGAGAAAAAGGAAGGAATGAACAAGCAAAGAGCAGTAAAAGTATACTCTATCTTACTGTGTATTCCAAAGAATACACCAAGCTGGGAGGGGCAAACACCAAGAGAGAGCAGGATAAACAATTAAACATTTAAAGGTAATGGAGCAATTAAAGACAGTGGTCTTGAGATGTGACCGTTAGTGGTCAAGATTCTGGCCACCCTGACTCTCCCATCCCTTCCAGGATAACACTCGGTCACTGTACCAGAAATCCAGACCAGGGGAGGAGAAACATCCCTAACCAGGACCAAGTCCCCCACTCTGATGTCGGGACTGGAAAGAAACCACTTCTGTCTCCGTTGCAAGGAAGTTAAATATTCCAAGTTCCACCTCTTCCAGAAAGAATTGCGGAGGGCTTCAAGTTTACACCAAACAATAGTTAGATTAGAATCCCTGTAAGAGCTGGAAAGGGGAGGAGGGGCAGAAAGAGAAGTGCCTATAAGGAAGTGACCAGGTGTGAGTGGAAGCAGGTCATCAGGGTCATTGGAAAGCGGAGTTAAAGGGCGAGAATTAACAACACCTTCAATCAGAACGGACAGTGAATTAAATTCTTCATAAGTCAGAATGCGATTACCTAAAACCTTTCTTAAATGACGTTTAGTGAGCTTTACGCAGGATTCCCACCTACCAACGTGATGAGGAGCGTAGGGGGGTATAAAACGCCATTTGAAACCCTTTGAGTAGGAAAAATTAGAAATCTTTTCCATGGCAGGAGAAGATATGAGAGCTTTCTTCCTCAAGGAAGCTGCGCCCTGAAAAGTGGAAGCGTTATCAGAGAACATCTCTGAAGGAACACCACGCCTAGCAGCGAAGCGAGAGACGGCTGATAAAAAGTAAGAAGTAGAGGCATTCGTTACTAGTTCCAAATGGATCGCGCCAGTAACCATGCAAACAAAGAGAGAAACATAGAGCTTACCAAACAATTTGCGTTTAGCTTCAGGGGAATTTCGTTGATATTGGAACGGACCCATATAGTCCACACCAGTTAGAGCAAATGGACGTATAGGAGAAGAGCGAAAGGAGGGCAGATCGCTCATTAATTGAGTATTGACTTTAGGTTTCGCTTTGAAGCAAGGAATGCACTTGTGAATTACAGAGGAAACTTCGTGAATTCCATTTATAATCCAGTACTTTTCCCTTAAGAGGCAAAACAGAGTGCGTGTACCAACATGCAGATTGCGATAATGAAAGTCACGTATAATTAAGGAAGTTACGTGATGTTTAGAAGGCAAAATAACGGGATGCTTTTTGTCCTCCGAAAGCAAAGTTTGCGAGAGCCTACCACCTACCCTGAGTAACCCATTGTCATCAAGGAACGGGGCCAAAGCACGATGACGACTGGATTTGGGAAGATCCCTTTTAGAAGAAAGTAAAGACAATTCAGAAGAAAAGGCTTCTTGCTGTATCAGTTGTAAAACCTTAATGGTAGCGAGATTCAATTCATGATTGGTAAGGTGTGGTTTGGGGAGAAGAGGTTGGTAAACCACAAGATATTTCCATCTAAGAAGATAGGCGACAATTCGAATTAATTTTTGAAAGGAAGAATAGCGGGACAACAAGGGATGAGAAACGTTGGAAACAAGACACGAAGCAATAGATTTAGATACTTTAGCGTCAGGCAAGTTGGAGTTTGTAGCTGGAGGTTTAGAAGGCCAACAAGAAGAGTCTTCGATTAACCACGAGGGCCCGTGCCAGTATAACTGGGAAGCTGCCAGTTGAGAGGGTAATCATCCACGAGAGATAATGTCGGCTGGGTTGTCAGCGCTGGGCACATGCCTCCATTAACATCCAAAGAAAGAGTTTGAATTTTGAAAACCCTGTTTGCAACAAAAGTTTGCCAGTGAGCGTGATTCTTGGCGATCCAAAAAAGGGTGATCATGGAATCGCTCCAGAGATAGATTTGCGAGAATTCGACTTTTATTACTTCCCGTAATTTCTTAACGAGTTCTGCAGCCATGAGTGCAGCACACAATTCAAGCCTAGGCAACGTGATAGTTTTAAGAGGAGCCACCTTCGATTTGGCACAAACAAGGTTGGAAACTGAAGATCCATTTAATGAACCGCGATAAACCAAATATGCACAGCAACCGTAAGCTTTTTCGGAACTGTCCGCGAACACATGAAGGAAAAAAATGCATTCGAATGAGCGTTAATTAAATTCCTGGGAATTTCAGTAAGGGAAAGAT
Organism: Meconema thalassinum; assembly: GCA_946902985.2. Classification (NCBI taxonomy): domain Eukaryota; kingdom Metazoa; phylum Arthropoda; class Insecta; order Orthoptera; family Tettigoniidae; genus Meconema; species Meconema thalassinum. The sequence continues at coordinate 540,196,364 of OX336392.1, forward strand.
CAAGCAAATTGCTGCGAAAAGAGAGCCATCTGTTAAGAAAAGAAAGGGGAACAGTGTTATCCCATTCACATTTGAGCGACCACAGCTCTTGCAGAAAAGTTTGGCTATAACGATAACTGGGGCAAGGAATTGAAGCGGATCAAAAAGTTTTGCAATTTCAGAGAGAATTTGTCTTTTTGAGTTAGGGAGCTCTTCTGCGAGCGAAACTTTGTAGATGAGAGTGTCAGTGCTAGTGCACCAATGAACTCCAAGAGTTTTTATGGATTCGGAGTTTCCACAAATTTCGACAGAGGAGGGATCTACTTCTTCAATAGGAAACTGGGCGAGAAACTCAGGGGAGTTGGAATTCCACTTATGAAGTGGGAAACCTCAATTCCTTAGCAATGCCTGAAGTTCTAAGGACACGAAAAAAGCTTCCTCCAGAGTGGGGAAGGACTGCAAATGATCGTCAACAAAAATGACGTAGTTAGTGCTTCAGAAGCTTTAGAATCAAATAAATGACCGTCTTGAGAAGCTAACAAGTGTAGGGATCGGATAGCAAGGAAAGCGGATGGTTTTAAGCCATAAGTAACAGTTTTTAAACGAAATACCTTAATGCGCTTACTGATTTCGTCGCGCCACAAGATTCTTTGGAGATCTCGTTGTTCAGGCTGAATTAAAACTTGACGGTACATCTGTTTTATATCTGCTGTAACAGCTATGGGAAATAATCGAAAGTTTAAGAGTATAGCAGATAGATCTGACTGAATAGCAGGACCAGAGTAAAGAGTATCTTTAAGGCTGTTGCCATTAACGTCAGGTGATGAACCATTGAAAACAACTCGGATTTTGTCCTTTACAAGAGGGGTTTTCCACACGGGATGATGATTTAAGAAAACCGTTTCAATTGGGGGGTGCAATTCATCATCAGATTTGTTAACAACTTCCATATGATCTAAGCTTTCATACTCATCCATGAAGTCGGTGTACTGCTGTTTAACGAGAGGTTCTTTTTTGAATTTGCTCTCGATAGCAAAGAGAGCTTTTCGAGCTTTGGGTTGAGAGTTAATAAGTTTAGGGGAATTATGTAATCTTGGCATTTGAACAATGAACCGACCATCAGAAGAGCGAGTGGTGGTGTTCTGGAAAAGTTGCTCACAGAATTCATTTTCTGAAGAGGTCACGTTAGGAGGATCAACGCTTTCAAGCCTCCAGAACTGTTCCCGGTCAGTATTGGCGAAGTAACATTGCGATGCGGGTTGGGGAGAATAATGGGGAAGTTGACCGGTGACGATCCATCCAAAATTAGTGTCTCTGGCGACCACGCTTGAGGATAACTTGCGAACCTGTTTACGAAGGCAATTCCAGAAAACATTGGCACTGAAGAGTATGTCAATGGGGTTTTGTATGTTGAACAAAGGATCGGCTAGCCTTAAATGCGAGGGAATGTTTAACCCTGAAAATCCACAGAGTGACTTGGAGTGTCTTCTCCAATGCTATTGAGAATGAGACAATTAAGTTTGAGAAAGTTGTTTCTGTGACAAATGTCTCTTATGGTTAGCTTTGAAAACTGTAAAGCTTTCGATTTTGAGCTCTTAATGCCCGATACGTTAATAGAAGTGGGGTTTACAGGTAGGCCTAGTTTTCTAATCAAAGAATTAGACACAAAATCATGAGTTGCCGCTGAATCAAGAAGACCGCGTGCACGGACCCAGTTGCCAAAGTTATCCTGAACTTCGATTTGGACAGTAGACAATAATACTTGGGCACTACGAATGGACTTGGCATTTTGAATGTACGATGAAGCATTGGAACTGTTAGCATTATCATTTTTCTGAGGAGGAGATGCTGTCGATGACCTTGCCTGATCATGACGATGTAGTAAAGTGTGATGAGCTTTTTCACAATGGAAGCAAAGTCTTGTGGACTTAAAATTTGAAGCAGAATGCGTGGGCGCTAGGCAGTTGAAGCAATGTTTGTTCTGGGAAACTAATTTTCTTCTGTCGTCGACTGACAGTTCGTTAAAGGATTTACATAGATATAAGGCGTGGGAATATTTACAAAGTATGCACTTTAAAGGTTCATTTAAACTCTTGCGGGGTTCGCTTTGAGTGTTTAAAACGAGAGAGCTAGCAATACGGCGTTCACTAGACCTAGTTGGTTAACCAGTAGTGTTTGACTTGAGTTTAGATGAGATGGACCCAGGTTTTTGAGTACTAGACGCTAAGCGTTCGCTTTTGGGTTTAAGAGACATTAATTCAAATTTAGAACTCGGGGATGAGGGTTCACTTTGATTAGCTAAAGCGGTTAAGAGTTGGCATCTAGCATTTATGAAAGTGACTAAATGCTCGTAAGAGTAATCGTCTTCTCTAGAAAGTTCAATCTCCCAAGCTTTGAGGGTAGCAGCATCAACTTTAGAAACCACTAAATGTATTAGGAAAGTGTCCCAGTGTTCAGTGGGTTGATCTAATTGGGACAGAGCTTTAACGTGAAGTTGTGTAGTATCATTGAGAGTACGCAAACTAGTGACGTCATTGTGCTGTGACGCAGGTAGGTTAAATACAGCCTTCATATGGCGTTGAATACGTAACCGTAAATTTCCGTATCTTTCTTTCAATAAGTTAAAGGCAATGGGGTAATTTTCGGCACTTAAAGGGAGTGCTTCAACTAACTGCAGAGCTTGACCTCGGAGGATAGATCTCAAATAATGAAACTTGTAGATGACTTGAATGTTTTCATTGTCATGAACAAGAGAGCAAAATAATTCATAGAAAGAATCCCAAGTAGATTCGTCTCCAGAGAAGTGGGGTAAATCAATCTTAGGTAGAATTGGTTTGGGCTTGTGAGTACCATCGCGAGAAGAAGTTTGTTGTTCGTGAAGGGAACCAAGAACAGAAGCGTCTTTTTTCTGTTCTTCTTCGAGTTGGCGTATTATTTTGAAAGCAGAATCTATACCTTCGTAATATTGGTTTTCTACTTCGACTCGATCTTCGGTTTGATTGAGCATACAAGTTTCTATTTCAGTTTGGATGTTACAATAATTTTCATATGAACGTTCAAAATCCCTTACACGATGTTTTAACAAATCTAATTGAGCTTCTGAGGGATCTAGCTCTTTGATGTATTTTCTAAATCGGGTAATTTGTCCTTTATAGGATGCTCGTTTAGAAGTTAGTTTCTCATCCTTATCCTTTTCAGTAGGAGCCATGACAAGGTAGGTAGATTAAAGTATAACTTACGAAACTGTGGAACCTTGGAAATGCTGTCAGGCTGGTGGGTAGATTATAGGCTAGGGAATAACCCACCCACCAAGGGAAGATGATTAAGAAAAGGAAATAGATTTGGGATTTGGAAAAGAAGGATAGAAAAACAGGAGGAGAGCCCCACAAAATTAATAAGCTTCACTTTAAACACACTTAAGGGCGATTGCCACAGAAATTCAGTGCTCGGATACCTAAAGTGGGTACGAGCTTGGTCGAAGCTGACGGGAACCGCAGCTAAGGCTTGGGCAGTTTGCCAGAGAGAGGCTTTAGTGTGTTTCCTTCCAAGCACGAATGAAAGTACTATAGGGAAGGGTGATGGTCTGGCCAGACAGATAGTAAAAGCTTTATTAAATATGAATGAGGGCATAAACCTAGGAAGGGCTAGGAAAGCCAGGATCCTGCCTAACTGTAGTATCAGAGAAATGATGAATCCAAAAACAAATATTTAATTTATTTGACAATTCCAAAAAGTTTGAGGAAATTAACAATTGTGCAATATAATTTTAATAAACATAGTTCATTTGAACTTTTTAACAAATAGGGTCGCAGACCTCTCAACATTAAACGGTTGCTCCAGGCAATTAACAATTTATAAGGTTTCAAACCTTACATGTTTCTAAAATCTTTATAAGATTTAAACCAATAAACAATGAAATAATTAAAGCTTGAACGTGAATTGGAGTACAAAAAGTGTACTTTAAGAAATTCTTTAGAGAATGTTCTAGAGAAAACGACAACTTTGAAAATAACAATAATAACAACGTGAAAATAAGATAGAAGTTCCTACAACTTCTTATATTTATACAGAGTTAATATATGAGAATTATACAAAGAGGGCAGGTCACTTATTGTGAAACCTGAAGAAAGTGAAAAGGAAGTTTCTAGACTTCCTGTGTTTAATTAGGAATCACGAGAAAAATGGGGCAGTTTCCATTTCGTGAAACCTGAACATGACTCGCTCAAGAGTTTAGAGAATTGTTTTCCCTGATTTTGAAGGGAGGAACAATGTAAGTTTGAAACGTGTGCTAGACACGTATCACAAAGATTATACAGAGATACTTAATGATAAACCAACAAAAATGGAAGGGCACTTCTTAGAATGACACCTTATTGAAACAGACCTAGATTAAAAGTTTATTGCAGATTGTTAGTGAAAGGTTTAGGAAAGAGAAATGGGAATTAAGGAAAATGTTCATGGCCTTATTTAATATAACCGGACGATCGCGACGCGGTAGAAACGTGGAGAAAGCACTGTTTATCACTGTAGTCTATGAAGATGGATTCAAAGTTCACTATAGAAACACTAAAGTTCATGAAAAAGAAAGTTATTGCAATTATGGAAAGAACTGATTGCACTATATAGATGAGAGTCTATTTCTTGAAAAAGTTGTAATTTACAATTAAATGCGCCATAGAATTTTCCAGAGGTTCCAGCGGTGGAAGAAAGTTAGCTATTGCAAAAATTTATAAGGAAGATTCCTCATTTTAACTAGCATTTTCACAGTGCGTGAATAATACTTGACGACAAGACTCGCAGATAGAGAACAAGGTCTAGAAGGTTCCAGAACGACCTTAGCAGAAAATGGGGTTGAGAAAATCCAACGGAGGAAATAGTTTTATAATTATAGGCAGCGGGTATTAGATAATATCCCACGTAGCGAGAGGATTTCTCGTTTGAATCGCTTAAGAAAAGCTCTTTTATAGTAAGGTTGGCTTATACAAGCAAAAGCTCAACATGGCAAAACCCACGAAGAATGATTATTGCCCCAAAGTAAATAATTTCACACTGCCTATAATTAAAAGCACTTGGAAGTTAAAACCATGAAGATGAGGTTAAAACTTCTTAAAAATGGTACTTATCTCGATTTCATGTTGAAGTCGGAATTCCTCACTGATGCTTAGAGTTCCAACATGGCGTAAAAGAGGGTGAGCCTCTTGGTTTGAGGAGGCAAGCTCGAGCGGAGCTTTGACTGAACGAGTCAACTGCAGGCGGAGAAGTGAGAGCAGCTCAACGGAGCACGGAGAGACCACGGAAGGGGAAAGAGTGGGGGTAGGAAACAAAAGGTATACATATCAGCATAACCAACTTAGCAAAAAATAATTTTCTTCTTGATGGATGGTCTTCTAAGAGTTGATAGTAGGCGATATTAGCGCAGCATGGTGAGTGAAACAGTAGACGTAGTCCTCTTGCTCAAGGAGAAAATAGCTGACGATAGTAACGAGATCTGGTGGCCAGATGGATATGTAAGTCCTCTTGCACGATGAGGAATTGAGTAGCTTCAGAGGTTCGCTACTAGATGACGCTAGGTGGGTCACAGAAGTTATATATCTGAAACATACTTATGAAGACATAAGAGATATGCCCAACAAGGAGAAAACAGATGATCACTGTTGGTGGTTGACAAAGAGGAAGGAAGAAATGAACATGCAAAGAGCAATAAAAATTATATCTCAGGTACCGTGTATTCAAAGAATACACCATACTGGGGGGGGGGGGGGGGAACCCCAACAGAGAGCAAATAAACAGTTACACATTTATTGGAAGCGGAGCGATCAAAGACAGTGGTCTTGTGATCGGTCCATTTGTGGTCAAGATTCTGGCCACCCTGACTCTCCCATCTCTTCCAGGGTAACATTCGGTCACCCTACCAGAAATCCATACTAGGGGGGGTGAAACATCCCTAACCAAGACCAAGTCCCCCACTTTAATGTCGGGACTGGAAAGAAACCACTTCTGCCTCCGTTGCAAGGAAGTTAAATATTCCAAGTTCCATCTCTTCCAAAAAGAATTACGGAGGGCTTCAAGTTTACGCCAAACAATAGGTAAATTAAAATCCCTGTAAGAATTAGGAAGAGGAGGAGGGGCAGAAAGAGAAGTGCCGATAAGGAAGTGACCAGGGGTGAGTGGAAGGAGGTTATCAGGGTCATTGGAAAGCGGAGTTAAAAGGCGAGAATTATCAACACTTTCAATCACAAAATAACTAGAAGCTGAGGGAAATAAAGCACTAGTAAAGATTGCGATACGATGAGAAAGAAGAATTGGCAAGTTTAAACAAAGCGTATAGAAACAAGTACATCTATTCAAGACAAGAATATACCAAATAAACAAAGGAACTATGCGAGTAGAAAGCAAGAACGCCATAGGTAACAAACGAGTAGCCATAAACAATGACCTCAAGTTATAATGAGTATCAAAGGGTTTACTCAGAAAAATACTTAAGTCATCGAAAAACGTGACATGACAAGTATGAATACAAAAACACATCGAATGTGACGACGAGAAAAAACAAGTTTGTTCATCAATGAACATTAAGATCGCAAAATATGTAAGCAAATTGCAATACATAAGCGCGTGAGAAATACGCAACGAAGTTTTGAAACAGGGATCGAAGCAGTTATAGAATACGAGCATGAGTAAGTGAGGGACGTAAACAAGCACGGCCTTGACACACATAGTACAACGAGATAAGACATATAAATAGCTGACAGAGTCCTTAAGCGGAACAAGTTCATTTTGGGAAGTAGGTAAACGGCTTCTGTACTTGTGGTAGCAACTCGCCAGACAATGCTTGGCAATCAGCCAAAGTTGAGATAAGAGAAACTTGCTTTGAACTGTGTCAAGCGTACAGGAAATAAACAACAACTTGGCGTTATTCAGGCTTGTATACAAACAGGTTTGAAAAACAAGCAGTTCGGAATAAACAAACAACACTTGTTGAATCAGCTGTAACTTAAAGCGGAACGAGTAACACGACATGCAGTCAATCGTAACTTGGACGTGAAAAAGCAATTTAAAGCTATATGAAATAAAGTAGGAAATCAATTTCGCATAATTGAGAGGATCACGAAATCGAACAATTTTCAAAAAAAAGAAGCTTAATTCTTCCGAGCAAAGAAGACAAGCTGGGACATTGAGACGAAGGTTATGCATAAGAATAGTTATTCTAGATGCTATAGAATTCAGAGTTTCAAGCGGTTTCATGAGCGACTTCCAATTGCGAGGAAGGGGGGAGGAGCCGGCCGTGGCCATCCTTCTACATAGCGAAAGAAATGAAACATAGCGTACAGCAAAGTGATGGTGACTGATAGCCATGGCTTTACACAAGGGGAAGATAGTTTTCGAGAAAAAGTTTAAGCAATTAACTGCTATAAAAAATGACATAAGAAGATATATGAAATAACACAAAGCAAGGCGAACTTGAATGGCCATCTTGTGCGGGAAGAGGGAAAAATCGTTTAAACAACTTACAGAGATAGCGTAGTTGTTCACGATAAGACATCGTTTCGACAAGTGGTTTTCAAAAATATTGAGATTTGAAACATGAGCGTTCTTTTTTTTCAGAAATGGGATTTATGTCAGTCGTAACGAAATGACATTGCGCTTTGGTTTGAACACTGGTATGTTTGATTTCACCAGTAATAACCCAACCAAAATCGGTGTCTCTAGCGACCACGGTTGAAGATAACTTGCGTGTTTGTTTGCGAATGCAATTCCAAAAAACATTGGCACTGAAAAGTACATCAAGGGGACCTTGAACATTAAACTGAGGATCAGCTAACCTTAATTGCGAGGGAATGTTTAAACCGGAAGTATTAATGGAGTGACTTGGAGTGTCCTTTCCAATACTGGTAAGAATGAGACAGTTTAAATTAAGATTGCTGTTTCTTTGGCAAACGTCTCTGATTTTCAATTTTGAAGACTGCAAAACTTGAGTTTTCAAATTGTCAATGCCGGTCACATTGATAGAAGTAGGCGATGACGAAAGACCTAGTTTTTTAATCAACGATTGCGAAACAAAGTTGTGCGTTGAAGCGGAATCGAGAAGACCACGGGTTCTGAACCAATTTCCAAATTTATCTTGGATTTCAAATTGTACAGTGGTCAACAGGGTTTGCGCACTGTGAGAAGGTTCGGCATTAGAAATGCAGGAAGAAGCATTAGTTTGTTCGGAGCGGCTCTGCAAGGAGCTTAAAGAGGCAGGTGCTGATGACCTCGATTTATCGTGAACGTGCAATAAAGAATGATGCGTTTTTTTGCAATGAAAACAGAGATTTGATGACGTACAGTTCGAAGAAGAATGCTTAGGTGATAAGCAGTTGAAACAATGTTTGCTATTCAAGACAAGCTTCCTTCGATCTTCGACAGACAATTCTTTAAAGGATTTGCACGAATACAATGTGTGAAGCTTTTTACAGAGCGTGCATTTTAACGATTTGTTAAGCGGCCTGATATCTTCTCTTGAATGATTGAAAGAAGAACGGGTTTGTTTGTTTTCGACAAATGGGGGCTGATGTCCCTTTGAAGAAGCAAGTTTTTTTTTCAAAAATTTGACACTGAGGATTCGTTTCGACTTTTTCGCACTGAAATGCGAGTGCTGTAAGGAATTGACATCGACTGTTGAGAAACGAGATAAGGTGTTCGAACGAATGTTCCTTGTTGCAGGTGAGTTCGATCTCCCAGGCCTTCAGTGTCGAAAAATCGAATCTTGATGTAGCTAGGTGAATAAGTATGCTGTCCCATGTTTGGACAGGCTGTTTTAATTGGTATAACGCTCTGACATTTAACTGCATAGAATCTAAGAGGTCTCTTAAAGATGTGACGTCGTTAGGTTTGACGGCTGGTAAGTTGAACAAGCAACGGATGTGTCGAGCGACACTCAACCGTAAATTGCCATATCTCTCTTTAAGGAGATTAAAGGCGATGTGGTAGTTGTCTGCGCTTAAAGGCAGTGACTCCACCAAGGCCAAGGCCTCAGATTCCAAAGAAGTGCGGAGGTAGTAAAATTTATGTATGTCTGGGATCTCGATATTTTCATGAATTAGGGAGCAGTAAAGTTCGTAAAAAGAATACCATTCACCTTCCTTGCCTGAGAAGTGCGGTAGGCTTATCTTGGGAAGTAACGGTTTCGGTTTGTTCTTGTGAACTGAAGCGGGTGCTAACTGGGCCGGATTGATGACCTTAGTGTCCGGTTCTGAGATATTGCGTATCAATTGGTGGGCCTTTGCAATTCCTTCAAAGTACAAGGGTTCGACCTCGTTCCGATCCGATTGCAATTCTGGGCAAGCGGATTCAATCTCGGTTTGAATTTGGTCATAATAATCATAAGACCGTTCGTACAACTTAAGACGATGTGTTAAGATATCTAAATCACACTCAGCGGGATTTAATTTGCTGATAAAATTTCGGAATCTAGTGAGTTGCCCTTTATAAGAAGAACGTCTGGCAATGAGAGTTTCATCTTTTTCAGTAGGAGCCATGATAAAAAGAATAAATTGAAATACAACTCACGAAACTGTAGAACCTTGGAGATGCTGTCAAGCTGGCAGCAGCAAATGGGTATAAAGAACAGGACACCCCAAAGGAGACAGGAGCGGCCTCTTTCCCGTTCACAGGCTTTGCATGATGTAGATATAGCTGAAAGATCCAAAGGAGATATTAAAAATTTGCAAAGTATTGTCAAATGACACTTGACAAACAATGGACATAGCAAATGGACTCTCCCGGGTTTCTGGTACCAATTTTTGGGTAGATTATAGGCTAGGGAATAACCCACCCACCAAGGGAAGATGATTAAGAAAAGGAAATAGATTTGGGATTTGGAAAAGAAGGATAGAAAAACAGGAGGAGAGCCCCACAAAATTAATAAGCTTCACTTTAAACACACTTAAGGGCGATTGCCACAGAAATTCAGTGCTCGGATACCTAAAGTGGGTACGAGCTTGGTCGAAGCTGACGGGAACCGCAGCTAAGGCTTGGGCAGTTTGCCAGAGAGAGGCTTTAGTGTGTTTCCTTCCAAGCACGAATGAAAGTACTATAGGGAAGGGTGATGGTCTGGCCAGACAGATAGTAAAAGCTTTATTAAGTATGAATGAGGGCATAAACCTAGGAAGGGCTAGGAAAGCCAGGATCCTGCCTAACTGTAGTATCAGAGAAATGATGAATCCAAAAACAAATATTTAATTTATTTGACAATTCCAAAAAGTTTGAGGAAATTAACAATTGTGCAATATAATTTTAATAAACATAGTTCATTTGAACTTTTTAACAAATAGGGTCGCAGACCTCTCAACATTAAACGGTTGCTCCAGACAATTAACAATTTATAAGGTTTCAAACCTTAAAAAATTTAATCGGTATTCTGCCCGAAGGCAGGTCCAAGCCCCCGAAGAGGCTACCCCCAGCCGGAGTTTACGTGCGGTGGGGTGGCCAGGGCCTTTCCGCTCCTCCTTATGTTGGCCAACAGCGCGCAGTGCCTAGAACCGGCACACCATCCAAGTTCCGACTACGCCCAATGTTGCTTAACTGCGGAGTTCTCATGGGATCCGGTGTTTCAACACGGCTAGGCCGTTGGCCTTCAAACCTTACATGTTTCTAAAATCTTTATAAGATTTAAACCAATAAACAATGAAATAATTAAAGCTTGAACGTGAATTGGAGTACAAAAAGTGTACTTTAAGAAATTCTTTAGAGAATGTTCTAGAGAAAATGACAACTTTGAAAATAACAATAATAACAACGTGAAAATAAGATAGAAGTTCCTACAACTTCTTATATTTATACAGAGTTAATATATGAGAATTATACAAAGAGGGCAGGTCACTTATTGTGAAACCTGAAGAAAGTGAAAAGGAAGTTTCTAGACTTCCTGTGTTTAATTAGGAATCACGAGAAAAATGGGGCAGTTTCCATTTCGTGAAACCTGAACATGACTCGCTCAAGAGTTTAGAGAATTGTTTTCCCTGATTTTGAAGGGAGGAACAATGTAAGTTTGAAACGTGTGCTAGACACGTATCACAAAGATTATACAGAGATACTTAATGATAAACCAACAAAAATGGAAGGGCACTTCTTAGAATGACACCTTATTGAAACAGACCTAGATTAAAAGTTTATTGCAGATTGTTAGTGAAAGGTTTAGGAAAGAGAAATGGGAATTAAGGAAAATGTTCATGGCCTTATTTAATATAACCGGACGATCGCGACGCGGTAGAAACGTGGAGAAAGCACTGTTTATCACTGTAGTCTATGAAGATGGATTCAAAGTTCACTATAGAAACACTAAAGTTCATGAAAAAGAAAGTTATTGCAATTATGGAAAGAACTGATTGCACTATATAGATGAGAGTCTATTTCTTGAAAAAGTTGTAATTTACAATTAAATGCGCCATAGAATTTTCCAGAGGTTCCAGCGGTGGAAGAAAGTTAGCTATTGCAAAAATTTATAAGGAAGATTCCTCATTTTAACTAGCATTTTCACAGTGCGTGAATAATACTTGACGACAAGACTCGCAGATAGAGAACAAGGTCTAGAAGGTTCCAGAACGACCTTAGCAGAAAATGGGGTTGAGAAAATCCAACGGAGGAAATAGTTTTATAATTATAGGCAGCGGGTATTAGATAATATCCCACGTAGCGAGAGGATTTCTCGTTTGAATCGCTTAAGAAAAGCTCTTTTATAGTAAGGTTGGCTTATACAAGCAAAAGCTCAACATGGCAAAACCCACGAAGAATGATTATTGCCCCAAAGTAAATAATTTCACACTGCCTATAATTAAAAGCACTTGGAAGTTAAAACCATGAAGATGAGGTTAAAACTTCTTAAAAATGGTACTTATCTCGATTTCATGTTGAAGTCGGAATTCCTCACTGATGCTTAGAGTTCCAACATGGCGTAAAAGAGGGTGAGCCTCTTGGTTTGAGGAGGCAAGCTCGAGCGGAGCTTTGACTGAACGAGTCAACTGCAGGCGGAGAAGTGAGAGCAGCTCAACGGAGCACGGAGAGACCACGGAAGGGGAAAGAGTGGGGGTAGGAAACAAAAGGTATACATATCAGCATAACCAACTTAGCAAAAAATAATTTTCTTCTTGATGGATGGTCTTCTAAGAGTTGATAGTAGGCGATATTAGCGCAGCATGGTGAGTGAAACAGTAGACGTAGTCCTCTTGCTCAAGGAGAAAATAGCTGACGATAGTAACGAGATCTGGTGGCCAGATGGATATGTAAGTCCTCTTGCACGATGAGGAATTGAGTAGCTTCAGAGGTTCGCTACTAGATGACGCTAGGTGGGTCACAGAAGTTATATATCTGAAACATACTTATGAAGACATAAGAGATATGCCCAACAAGGAGAAAACAGATGATCACTGTTGGTGGTTGACAAAGAGGAAGGAAGTAATGAACATGCAAAGAGCAATAAAAATTATATCTCAGGTACCGTGTATTCAAAGAATACACCAGCTGGCAGCAGCAAATAAGTTGAAAGAAAGGGACACACCAAAGGAGACAGGAGCGGCCTCTTTCCACTTCACAGGCTTTGCACAATGTAGTTATAGCTGAAAGATTCAAAGCAGATATTAATGATTTGCAAAATATTGTCAAATAACCCTTGAAAGAGAATAGAAAATGACATAAATGGACTCTCCCGGGTTTCTGGGACCAAATTTTGGGTAGATTATTGGCTGAGGAATAACCTAACCACCAAGGGAAGATGATAAAGAAAAGGAAGTGGGTTTCGGACTGGAGAAAAAGGATGGAGAAATAGGAGGAGAGTCCCAAAAAAGTTATAAGTTTAACTTTAAATGTACTCAAAGGCGGTTGCCATTGCAAATCCTCTCTCCGATACCTAAAGTGGGTAGGGACCTGGGCAAAGCTAACGGGAGACGCAGCTAGAACTTGGGCGGTTTGCAAGAGAGTGGCTTTAGAGTATTCCCTCTCAAGCATACATCTGCCTACTATGGGGAAGGGTGATGGTCTGGCAAGACAAAGAGTAACAGATTTATTGTATATCTGTTCAAAGGAATTTGTTTTTGAACAAGTAACTCGAAGAATGCCAAAAATTTGAATCGGTTTCGATATTTCTAGTTTTCGAAATTGTAGAGTTCCTAAAAAGCGACCAAGTGCTTCCAAGAAGGATGGAGATAAAACAATTATACCTTGGGGAATAATTTTGGTAAGTAAACCAATAGTTGCATTTGGAAATGGCTAAGCTTTTACCCAGCAAGGAGCCGACCAAAAGTTTAGGCAAGGAGAAACACTTATATTTTGAAAAACCAACCATAAGTTTTGGAGAGAATCTCCACAAGCAGGAAGCTGGCGTAGCGAGCTATGCTTGCCTTACTGGCTAGTTAGAATTAGCTATTAAAGCTAAGAGAGACTTTACCAAGTTGTCAACTAAGAGTTCTTGCTCAAATGCAACAAGTGGTGAAAACCCTATCAAGAGATTTATTTGCATTAAGTGGGAAGAGTCAAGGAAGACAGGGTCTTGCCTAACTGTTATACTAGAAAAATGAGAAAGCGAAAAAGAACTCTTTAATTTATTTAACAAAGCAAAAGAGTGTAATGAATTTAACAAATATATAATTTCAATTTTGTTAACAATTTGGGGTCGCAGACCTCAGAAAACGTTTAAAGCTTGCGCCAGGCAATTAACAATTCTTTTGGTTTCAAACCTTTATACACACATCAAAAAAAGTTTTGCATCACCTCGGTTCCCAGATCTCCGGCATATAGACGTTGACTGTGTATATTGTATCCAAGATACAGTCCCTTTGACTGTTCATAGATGTCACTAAAACTGCTCAAAGATGTAAACAACCATGCATGAGCAGGGCCTATTAGACGCAGGGGGTACGACAGCCGATCAGTTCCAGTCATTCCACCAGGACGAAGGTACGCTGCTCATGTTGTCTGTAGTTCTACCATGCCTAGAAGGTCAATACCGCAGTTCGATCGCGTCCGCATTGTTACTTTGTGTCAAGAAGGGCTCTCAACAAGGGAAGTTTCCAGGCGTCTCAGAGTGAACCAAAGCGATGTTGTTCGGACATGGAGGAGGTACAGAGATACAGGAACTGTCGATGACAGGCCTCGCTCAGGCTGTCCAAGGGCTACTACTGTAGTGGATGACCGCTACTTACGGATTGCCGCTCGGAGGAACCCTGACAGCAATGCCACCATGTTGAATAATGCGTTTCGTTCAGCCACAGGACGTCGTGTTTCAACTCAAACTGTGCGCAATAGGCTGCATGATGCGCAATTTCACTCCCGACGTCCATGGCGAGGTCCAGCTTTGCAACCCCGACACCATGCAGCGTGGTACAGATGGGCCCAACAACATGCTGAATGGACCCCACGGAATTGGCATCACGTTCTCTTCACCGATGAGTGTCGCATATGCCTTCAACCAGACAATCGTCGGAGACGTGTTTGGAGGCACCCTGGTCAGGCTGAACGTCTTAGACACACTGTCCAGCGAGTGCAGCAAGGTGGTGGTTCCCTGATGTTTTGGGGTGGCATTATGTGGGGCCGACGTACGCCACTGGTGGTCATGGAAGGCTCCGAAACGGCTTTACGATACCTGAATGACATCCTCCGACCCATAGTGCAACCATATCGGCAGAATATTGGAGAGGCATTTGTCTTCATGGACGACAATTCTCGACCTCATCGTGCACATCTTGTGAATGCGTTCCTTCAAGATAACGACATCGCTCGACTACAGTGGCCAGCATGTTCGCCAGACATGAACCCTATCGAACATGCCTGGGATATGTTGAAAAGGGCTGTTTATGGACGTCTTGACCCACCAACCACTCTGAGAGATTTACGCCGAATTGTCGTTGAGGAGTGGGACAATTTGGACCAACAGTGTCTTGATGAACTTGTGGATAGTATGCCACGGCGAATACAGGCATGCATCAATGCAAGAGGACGTGCTACTGGGTATTAGAGGTAGTGGTGTGTACTGCAATCTGGACCACAAATGCTGAAAGTCTAGCTGTATGATGGTACAACATGCAATGTGTGGGTCTCATGAGCATTAAAACGAGCTGAAATGTTGTTTGTGTTGATCTCTATTCCCTTTGTATTTAACGGTTCCGGAACTCTTGGAACCGAGGTGATGCAAAACTTTTTTTGATGTGTGTATGTTTTAAAATCTTCGCAAGATTTTGAAATGGCGAAGATAAAATAAAAAATTTAAAGACAATTAAAGTGATTAAAGTTAGACAATAAATCAAGTACAAGTTGTGTATTTTTAAGGAATTCTAGGTAAATATCTTAGAAAGGGTAACAACTTCGGAAATAACAATAACAAAAACAGGAAGAATAAAATAGAAGTTCCAATAACTTCTTATATTAAAGCTGAATTACTTTTTAGTAGTTATACAAATAGGGCAGGTCACTTACTGTGAAACCTGAAGAGAAAGTCGAAAGGAAGTTTCTAGACCTCCTATGTTTAAGTAGGCATCACGAGACAAATGGGGCAAGTTTCCCTTTCGTGAAACCTAGAAATAACTCACTTATGAGTTGAAAGAATTGTATTCCCTAATTAGAAGGGAGAAACTAGATAGTTTGAAACGTATACCAGACACGTAGTTATGCAGACATTAATTCGTTGTATATGGAGCAAAAACAAAGGGAGGGCACTAGTTGAGAGTGACACCTCATTGAAAAAGA
Source organism: Meconema thalassinum (assembly GCA_946902985.2). NCBI lineage: Eukaryota > Metazoa > Arthropoda > Insecta > Orthoptera > Tettigoniidae > Meconema > Meconema thalassinum. Next base: position 540,212,060 of record OX336392.1, read on the forward strand.
CCTAAAGTAACAATTTTATTATTATGATTTGTTAGTATGAGGTTTGGGAAAGATCAAATGGGATTGAGGATAAATGTTCATGGCCGTATTTATAATAATCGGACGAGCGCGACGCGGAATAAATATTGAATAAACACTATTTTTTATCTATAGTCTGTTGGAATAGATGAAAAGTTCACTGTAGTAGCACAAAAGTTTAAGGCAAAGAAAGTTATTGCAATTATGAAAAATAACTAGTTACACTAGATAGGCGAGAGTCTATTGCTTGAGAAAGTTGTAGATTACAGAGAAAATCCCAACGGAGGAAGAAAAATTAGCTATTGAGCAGTAATTCATAAGGACGATTCCTTAGCTTGAAAGAGTATTTACACATGTGAGTGGAAAATACATGACGGTATGACTGGTAGATAGAGTGCATCTGGAAGGTTCCAGAGCAATCCTAACTGAAGAATAGGGCCAAAGTTATTCCAGCGGTGGAACGAGCTAAGTATTTTATAGACAGTGGGTAATTTAATGGTATCCCACGTTGTGAGAAGATCTCTCATTTAATGAGCATAAGAAATGCTGCTTTCTATTAAGATTGGCTTAGACAGACAAAAGCCGTACATAGAAAATCCCGCGAAGTATGATTATTGCCCCAAATATAGTAATCTCACACTGCCTATAAAATGATCGTTAAAAGCATGTAGTTATTAAAAGACGATGACAATGAGGTTAAAACCTGAAGTCGACTTATCCTTGCTTCATGGCGAAGGTGAAGTTCCCTTTGACGGTTGAGATTAAAGTTCCAACATGGCGTGGAATTAAAAGAATGCCTCTTTAGTTGAGGAGGCTAGCTCTAGTTGAGCTTCAACTGACTAAGTCGACTGCCGACGTTCAAGTGAGACACGCTCAGCGAAGCACAGAGGGACCAGGGAAGGGAAAAAAGTGGGGGTAGGAGACAAAAGGAAAACATATAAGCATAACCAACATTGAAAAGTTAATTTCTCTTGATGAAATGGTCTTCAAAGAGTTGATAGTAGGCGACACTATCGCAGCCTGGTGGGTGAAAAAGTAAACGAAGTTCTCTTGATCACGGAGATAAAAGCTGGCGATGGCGACGAGATCTGGTGACCAGATTAATAAGGAAGTCCTCTTGCACAGGGAAGAATTGAGGAACTTCAGAGATTCGCTGCTAGATGACGCTAGGTGGGTCATGGAAGATATATATCAAGAACAGACTCACAATTAACATGAGAACCCTAAACAGCAAGGAGAAATTAGAAGATCACTGTTGGTGTGTGAGAAAAAGGAAGGAATGAACAAGCAAAGAGCAGTAAAAGTATACTCTTATCTTACCGTGTATTCCAAAGAATACACCAACACGCAATGAAAAAGGCTACGCATTCGTTTGGGTAAGAAATGGCATCATTAAAATGCGTAAGAATCAAGGTTCTGATGCAATAATTTATAATAGTGTAGAAGACTTAGCTAAACTGTAAATATGTTGTCTACTTCAATATTTCCTATTTACTATCAGAATGTGCGTGGTCTGAACACCAAATTGGACAAACTGAACACAAACATTTTAGTCAATGACTTCTTAGTTATAGCTCTTAGTGAAACATGGCTAGATTCGAGTGTTTATGGTGCCGAGGTCTGTAAGGAGAAGTACAGAGTATACCGTGTGGACCGAGGTCGTGGTAACACGGGGAGGGGAGGGGGTGTGCTAACAGCTGTCAGGGAAGATGTAACGGTACTTCAGGTAGAGCCCATTTCTAGCAGTTACGAAGGCTTACTTCTAAAATTAAACTTTCAAGGAAAGACATGGTTTATTGTTAACTCGTATATACCTCCGTCCTCAAAGCTGGAAGTGTATTCAGAAGTATTCCAATGGTTAGAATCACACTACGAGGCTCATGACAATAATGTACTAATTGTTGGGGATTTCAATATACCAACAATAACCGATAACAATAGCGATTTAAACACAACTCAGCAAAGTCGAGAACTAAATCTTTTTATATATATCTATGTAATATGATCTCATATAATTCAGTCCAAAACAGCCACGGTAAAACGTTAGACTTAGTTTTAGCCACTCAGAATATAACAAATGTAAAATGTACACGAAACACTGAACCCCTACTGCCTGAGGATGTCCACCACCCCGCTCTGAATATAGAAATGCAGGCCACTTCTACAAATAAAAAATGCAAAATTGATTATCAAACATCATACAGTTTTAAAAACGCAAACTTTGAAAATCTATTCACGGGTCTAAGGGACTCGAACTGGGACTGTTTATACAAATGCAATAATGTCGATATTGCAGTCGACTGCTTTTACTCGAACCTATACGGGGTAATTAACGAATCGGTCCCTCAAATAAAATTGCAGAACAAAAGAAAATATCCTATATGGTTTACAGATGCCATAATTAAAAATTACATGAGAAGGAAGTTTTTAGGAAACGAAGAAGATTGTTGGACTACTTCAACAGTCAGTTTAAAACAATGCGATCCGAAATGAAATAGCAATAAAATCAGCATATCAAAGGCACATTGAATCTATTGAACAGGATATTACTGAAAATACAAAATCCTTCTGGGCGTATGTAAAAAATAAAAAGAAGAATAATAATAGTTGTGATACATTTTGCCTCGACAATAAAACATACGATATTGATCAAGACGTAGCTGAAGTTTTGCGTCGTATTTCAAATCGGTTTACTCACCAAATAAAGCCCAATACTGCATGCCTAGCAATACATCTATCACTACCGACACTCTGCACATTGACAAAGTCACCTTACGTGAGGTAGAAGTAGCTATAAGAAAACTGAAGCGTAAATCCTCAGCTGGACCAGATCATATCCCGCCATATGTAATTAAGGGCTGTACAGATGTTCTTAAGCACCCTCTCCTTTTCATATATAACTTAATTATTAAATCCGCCACATTTCCATCTAATTGGAAAAAAGCCGAGTATGTCCAATCTTAAAATCTGGAAATCCAATGCTAATTAGTAACTATCGTCCGATATGTATATTTTCAGTGGTAGCAAAGATTTTTGAATTCATTCTGTACCAAAGAATTTCCATTTATATCAGACCATTAATATCCGAAAAGTAGCATGGTTTCCTCGCCCGACGTTCGACTATCACAAATATGGTCAACTTTACTGAATCAGTGTCCAGAACATTAGACTCAGGAGGACAAATGGATGTTGTATTCACAGACTTTCAGAAGGCTTTCGACAAAATTAACCACGATGTCCTCCTGAAAAAACTCAAAATCTTAGGATTTTCTGATTTACTTATGCCTCTTCAGCTCTTACCTTAAAGGCAGGAAACAATATGTGTCATTTCATAGAAAGAACTCTCGAGAATTTGAAGCTAATTCGGGAATAGTTCAGGGATCGAACCTTGGACCTTTAGTTTTTCTCATCTTCATAAACGATCTACCTCAAAGAATAAAGCATTCTAATTGTCTATTGTATGCTGATGACTTCAAGGTATATAGAAAAATATCTGTATCTACCGACTGCGACTTGCTTCAAAATGACCTGAACAGTATTATGGAGTGGACTACAGAAAATTTATTAGGATTAAACGTAGAAAAATGTATCTCAATGTCGTTCACCCGGAATATAAACCCTATCGTTTTTAATTACAAGTTAGGTTGCAGTGTCCTGAAATCAGTTCATGAAAACAAAGATCTCGGTGTGTTGCTAGATCGAGAACTAACGTTTACCCCCCATATACTGAAAATGATAGGTGACTCAAACAAGACACTTGGATTTGTTATCAGGAATACAAAACCATTCAAAAACATAAGCACGTGTATCCACCTGTACAACACACTAGTCATACCGAAACTAGAATATGCTAGCATTATATGGAGTCCTAGATGCAAGACATATACCTCAATGATTGAAAACACACAAAAGAAATTCCTAAAATATCTACATTTTAAAAGAACAGCCAACTATCCTCACTTGATACCATACCAGGAACTGCTAATAAATTTTGATGTAGACAGTTTAGAAATACGAAGAAAAATAGATGCTAGGAAATTCCTTTTCAAAATTATAAACAATTGAATTGATGATTCGGAATTCCTTTCTCTCATAAATTTCCATGTACCACGCATCAATTCTAGGAACAATATCACATTTGAAATTGAAGGAACCAGGACATCTGCCCACAAAAATTCACCGCTGAACAGACTATGTAATATTTTCAACAATGTTGCTCAAAGAAATAATGCCATAGATTTTAGTACTTCCTTGACAGTATTTTTGATGGAATTCCTAACCACTCTCCTGAAATAATGTCACAAACCTTGCAAATTGTAAATCATGAATTCTTACCACTGAGTCATTTTACATAGCCGAGCTTGTATTACACAAGTTTTAATTGTACACCTAGTTATTTTAATTAGTTTTATTTAGTCACTGTTAGTTTAAGTTAGTATACATCTTAAGATAACACACTGTGTAGTTTTAATTAGTGTTTTATGATCATTATTACTGTTTAGTTTAAGTTAGTATAAGTTTTAAAATAACATACTGTGTAATCTTAATGCCACTGTAATTGGGATGCAAATCCTGTTGTGCGCAAATAAATAAATAAATAAATAAATATTGGTCAGAGTTAGCGAATATTTTGGTTTTCCATTCAGTTTTTAATGAAGTTTGTGTTCTATGATTGATGATCCGTCTCGTCAATGAATATTCATTATGTTGCGCTTGTTTGGGGAACAGAAATATTAATGATCAGTCGTTTTATTGTTTGCTCGTAGTGTGAATTACATGTCGGGTAGTGTCTGCAAATTGCATGACTCGCGAATCTGCGAGATATAATTCAGCAATTCTGTGTATCTTGTGGTCTTATCATGTTTAACTGACAACACTGTTTTGATGCACTTCCATTTAATAAAACACAGTCTATATCAAAACTCAGCAATTTTTCTAGGTTTATGCCATGTCTTATGAGGGGTTTCACCTAGGAACACCAAGACAAGCTCATCAGCGGGCTCTTGGGTGCCCGTGTCTTGACTTCCACAGGAGTAGCGAACTGCGCGCTATCTCCCTTCTTATAAAGCGCACCTGCGAGAGCTAAAATCTCAAGCAGCCTTTCACCTAGGCGGCTTCGGTTACGTAGTAGGTAACATGCTCAGCTTCTATGCCCTAGATCGTGGGTTCATACCCGGCCGAAGTCATCGGATTTTTTAAGAGCGTTAAAATCCCTCAGTATGCATTCCTTTGGAGGGGAAGTAAAGCCGGCGTGGGGGTCCCATGTCATAGATTTATGGCATGAAAAAGAACCTTGCACTAACTACACTTGTGTGATGCCAAAATTTTTAGGTAAGACTTCATAACGCTATATTAATTCCAACGTTCGTCGCCAGGCGCTGACTGCGATGGAATCTAGTAGCCAAGTCCGCAAGCTAGGTGTCGTGGTCGGTAGCATTTGGTAGTAAAATTAGGAACTATTGAACTTGAAGTTGATCGTTTGCAGTCCTTACCTGAATTACAGATAACACACACTAATACAGTCATCACAATTAACACCGGTTATCAGACAGATTCTACACACACCAAAAGTACACGGGGCTATATGACCGCTTTGTCGCAGCCCCTAAAGTGAGGAACCAACCAGTTTCCGATAATCACGAATGAAAGCTTCAAAATGAGGCCAAGTGTCCTCCTGTACGTTCATCCTGGGCTGAGAATACGTTACTTCAGAAAAAGTAAAATAACTTTTTATTGGATTGTTGAAAAACATTGAAACTTGAGTTTTATACTACCAATACTTGTGCCTATAACATATACAAATTTCATTAACCTCAGACAAGCAGTTTTCCATGTATAGAGTTTTAAATGAGTGGTTCTTAGAGAAAACGCTAAAAGCACGGACAATTTATCATACAACCACTAACAAAAATCTTATATATTAAAATAGTTTTCAAAAAAATTTCACCCTTTACTAAGCCTCCGTGGCTTAGGCGGCAGCACGCCGGCCTCTCACCGCTGGGTCCGTGGTTCAAATCCTGGTCACTCCATGTGAGATCTGTGCTGGACAAAACGGAGGCAGACAGGTTTTTCTCCGGGTACTCCGGTTTTCCCTGTCAAAATTTCATTCCAGCAACACTCTCCACTATCATTTCATTTCATCTGTCATTCATTTAATCATTGCCCCGGAGGAGTGCGTCAGGCCTGGGAAGCCGGCACAGTACATATCCTCGCCGCTAGATGGGGGCTTCATTCATTCCATTCCTGACCCGGTCGGAGACTGGAAGCAGGCTGTGGATTTTCATTTTTCACTAAAACTGAAATATCTCTGGAAGTATTTGCGCTACGACGACGTTTGTTGTCTTAAAACGTAATGCCCGTCAAGCACCGTCGATTGACACCCACATTACTTGATTATATCATTGGAGTATTAAAATAATTGCGTATATTACTTCCTTCAAGGGGTCACAAAAATGGAATATCGAATGACTTGACGGACATATTGTCGCTAGGCGACAACGACTAACATTGTATCATGATATTCAATGCCGCCCCAATAATAAATCTAACTTGATATTAACAGAGAGTTCCCTAATTACGTCATGATATCGTTAACTTCTACCTATTCTACTCGGGCGGTAATGTCGCATGTATCCATACAATAAGTAGAAGGAGATTCTGTGCACATAATTTTATTAAAACTTCTCAAAGAATGGATTACTTTGAGACTGAAATGCTCATGCACAATCAGCAGTCATTTTGCTAATGACACTGTCATGTCAACATCTGTTTGAATGACAACAAATACTGTATACGAAAGACAACTAATTTCACGAAGATGCCGCTACAGTCGAATGTTGGAACCGCCATTTTGTATTGTGTATCCGATATTTCTGTTATATAGTCTTTGTCCTCGCCAGCTACAAACTGTCTTCTTTTCGTTTCATCATTCGTCCTTATAGGTTGTGTGCTCAATCAATACAATGAATCATATTATGATGAATGAGAGCCGACACTCAATTAAAAATGTTATAAAGATTAAATGTGCGGTAATTGTTTGTTCAGGTCATTGGCATATTGTGAGTACAACAATCAGAGTTTTTTTTACACAGGTTAGAAAGCGAATTGTAAAACATATTACAGACAAGTGGAATAATGTTTCATCCTATATTGTTGGCAACAGCGATATGTACGAAACTACTATCAATACGAGCGATGATTACAAAATGTATATGTCTATGAATGGTGTTCATGGAGGTCATGTTGAGTTAGTTGTCGCTGGTCAAGTTTGCAATATGGATATTTATTCGTGGATTACTACTGTCGTATGGAAGGTGACCGGTTAAAATATATACGTCATCAACAAACGAAGTTACGATTTGATACATATGCCTGTTTAGCAGACGCCTTGCATGTACGAGCAGAAAATGAAAATCTCAGAGTCGGTCGTATTATAGTTTTGCCATCTTCTTTTACAGGTAGCCCAAGAAAAATATTGCAAAATTATCAGGATACGATGGCGATAGTGAGGAAGTTTGAAAAGTCAGATTTATTCATTACGTTCACCTATAATGCGGACTGGCCAGAAATACTTAACAGCATTCGTCTCTGGGAAACGGCTAATAATAGGCCTGATATTGAAGTGAGAGTTTTCCATTGCAAAGTAAAGGAATTGCTACGATTGATTAATGTTAAGGAAATTTTCGGTAAAAGCATATCTATATACAGTGGAATTTCAAAAACGAGGTCTCCCGCACATCCATTTACTCTTAACATTAACGGAAGATTGTAAGTTTCGAGAAATTTCCGACATTGACAGTGTGGTGTCAGCCGAAATACCAGATCTTGAGGATGAAGCGCTATACGAGTTGGTAAGGCGTCATATGGTACATGGTCCTCGCGGATCTTTGAATCCTGCTTCAGTCTGTATGAAAGATGGCGTATGTAAGAATGATTTCCCTAACAGTTTCAGGAAGAGACCAAAGGTAATGCCAATGGTTATCCTTCGTATAGGAGAAGAAATAATGGACGGATTATTATAAAAACAATTCGAGGCATTTACATTGAAGTCGATAGTCGATTCATTGTTCCCTACAATCCATTTCTTTTACTTTACGTGCAAGCTCATATTAATGTTGAAATATGCTCAAGTGTTCGGAGTGTTAAATACATCCACAAATATCTTATATATTAAAATATGTCCTGAAGGCGAAACGGTGAACTACGATGAAATTACTTCTTTCCTAAATGCTAGATATGTTGGTCCAACAGAAGCCGCATTCAGGATATTTTCATTTCACATGCATGAACAGTCACATTCTATCGTGTGATTACCAGTTCACTTGCCAAACTTGCAAAATATCTCTTTTAAAAATGATCATGCTCCTGATATTTTACTTCAAGCACAGTTGCGCAACACGGAATTAAAAGCGTGGTTCAAGTTAAATCAAGATTCGCAAGCCAGAAGTCCGTATGTATATCCTGAAACACCAGTACATTACGTCTAGAATAAGAGCAACTGCCAGTGGTAAAAAAAGAAAAAAATGTTTCAAAAACTATAGGCAGAATGTATAATGTTTCGCCTACAGAAACAGAAAGGTATTATTTACGCCTGTTATTGCTTCACGTCATAGGTGCTACCAGCTTCCAGGATCTACGAACATACAAAGCAGTTGTCTATTCTACTTTTAAAGAAACAGCTAAGGAACAAGGTTTGCTGATTGACGATTCTGAATGGCAGCGTTGTTTGGCAGAAGCGTTACAATTTCAGATGCCTTCTCAGTTACGACAACTGTTTTCTTACATATGTATCTTTCAGACCCCTTCAAATGTAAGATAGTTATGGGACATTGTCAAGAATTCATTATCAGAAGATTATCTGCAGTTTCACGAACCTAACATTGCATATCAGTTCACTCATATACATATTTCTAATACTTTAAAGCTCCATGGCCTTCCCATTACTTCTCTCGAATTGCCAGCTATTATTGATAATTTTTCTCAGACAAATTTACCAATGAATTATCCAAAACTTAATGAGGATCAATTAAGTCGGATGATAAACCAAGCAAATGGAAACCAAACGGCAATAATTACAGAAATTTTGGGGTTAGTACAAAACAGCAATGAAAGGATGAGTAATGCATATTTCATTGACTTTCCAGGGGGCACCGGGAAAACATTTCTTTACCAATGCTTGATTCACAGTTGCACAAATTTGGGGTTAAATGTAGTTTCTGTTGCATGGACTGGTATTGCAGCAATGTTACTACCTCAGGGGCGCACTGTACACAGCCAGTTCAAGTTACCTCTACATTTACATGAAAGTTCTGTATCAGGAATAAATGTTAACAGCAAGGAAGCATTTATATTCGTTCAGCAAAACTTATCATCTGGTATGAAGCCTCTATGGCTAATAAGCACGCGTTGATATGTGTAAATCGGTTGCTCAAGGACATCATGAATAACGACGTGCCATTCGGAGGAAAAGTTATCATATTAGGTGGAGATTTTAGGCAGGTATTACCTGTTGTGCCTCATGCAACTAAAGCAGCATCAGTCCAAATGTCAGTAAGGTTCTCTCCTTTGTAGCCATTATTCAAAATTTTTAACCTCAACAAAAATATGCGAGCGGATACAGATCAACGTGACTTTGCAAACTTCTTGATACAAATTGGTAACGGTGAATACCCTCACGTCGATAGAGAAAATTCAGAATTAGTCCCACGCTGAAAAATATTTCACGCTTTTCAAAAATAGCGATTTTAGCACCAAAAATGAACATTGTAAAGAAATCAATGACAAAGTTTTAGACCTAATCCCAGGATCATCGAGAACTTACATCAGTGTGAATAATTTGATTACTGAAGATGAGAGTGAACTTCTACAATTCCCAATAGAATTTTTAGACAGCATAGGCATAAGTGGATTACCACCTCATATCCTTCGACTAAAAGAAGGCTCAATTGTGATTTTGTTGAGAAATATTAATGTTACCCAAGGTCTGTTGAACGGTACTACACTGTTGGTTTGGAAGATGCATTATTATTATTATTATTATTATTATTATTTATTTACCAAAAATTGTGCCTACAATTTATGGACGGCAGATAGAGAGAGGGCAAGCCCCACATACACATCAGTGTCTCCATCTCCGTTCATTAAATCTAAATAAATCTCAAATGTTACATTATACAATTTACACCTTTACATTTGCTATATACACATAATCTGCTGTACATGACGTCTATATCATACAATTCATAAATAAAAGGGATGACACAGGCATGCACACACACATATACACGCTCACACACGCATACATACATACATACATACATATATACACGCACGCGCCCACTCCCAATCACTCACAAAGTTACATTATACAGTATATAATTCAATTTACATGGGGTTTTAGTCCCTTTAGAGCCTTCACTTTGCGGCAAAATTGTCGTGGAGGAAGGTCTTTTATTTCACGAGGCAGGTCGTTCCAAAGTCGAGCAGAGCGATTGTAGAATCCAGATTGATAATCTGTTGTCCTAGCGAATGGAGGAACAAGTGTGACACCCTGTGCTCTACGGACTGAACGATATGACAGCTGGAGGCGGTGAAATGGGTACAGTATAATGGTGCCAGCTAGAGATTTTCAGAGAAAGGTGAGATCTATTTGGCTACATATGTCATTGATGGATGTTAATGGTTTTGTCAAAACTTTGTTACCCTGATTGTAAATGAGTCGCTCTGCTCGACGTTGGACTGCACTTAACTTCCTCATGTTTTCCTCGGTAGTGGGATGCCAGGCAGGAAGTCCGTACAGAAGAATGGGCCGTATCGTGGAGAGATACACCGCTCGGAGTGCATGGCTTCTGAATCCCAGAAGATTACGTCTTGCAAATCCTAGAATTCTAAATGCCTTACATCTAGATTCTTCAACGTGTACATTCCACTTCAAATTGCTGGAAATGTGTATTCCCAGCATTCGCAGTGAATTGCACATGGGAAGAACTTTGCCGCTCAGTGAAAGGCTATGTGCAATAGGCTGTCTGGCCCTACTTAGCCGAATATATTTACACTTGTTTACATTCAAGGTCATCTTATTTACATCACACCACAGTGCCACACTGTCCAGATCTTCCTGTAGTGCTTTGACGTCATCATTATTTTTTATGGCTCTGTAAATTATTGAGTCGTCTGCATACTGCGCCATCGTGGACGTCACACAGCTTGGAAGGTCGAGGGTAAAAACCATGTACAACAAAGGCCCAATCACCGACCCCTGCGATACTCCCGAAGTTACCACTATGTTCGGTGACTTGGCCCCGCCAAACACGACACACTGCGTTCGACCTACCAGGAATGACGTCAACCATGTAATCAGTTTGCCTCCGATGCCATATTTGCCAAGCTTTAACAAGAGTCTTTGATGAGGCACCTGATCAAAAGCTTTGCTTAAGTCCACGGCCACACAATCCACTTGGGAGACGTTAGTCTGATCCAAAGAGTTCTGCCAGTCATCAATCACTTTTGTCAAAAGAGTTGTACAAGATCTCCCCGGAACGAAGCCATGTTGGCTTGGATTTAACAGACCTCGCTCACTCAGGAATTCCAGTATGTTCTTAGCAACCAGGCGCTCCATACATTTACAGATACCAGACGTCAGAGAAATCGGGCGGTAGTTGTCCATGTCTTCCTTGTCACCATCTTTGAACACAGGGACCACGTTAGCATGTTTCCACTCTTGTGGTAGAGTCCCGGTGTTAATGGACTGGTTGAAAAGTGCGCACAATGAGGGTGCTAGGGCATCTGCACAGTAATGAAGGATCCGAGCAGGGATTAAGTCTGGTCCTGTCGCGGCATGAGGTCTAGTTCTCCGTAAGCTGTCTCGAACTTCCTGTTGTGTGAAATATAGACTGGCTAGGGGAAAGAGAGGGGATGATGTCCTTGGTAGGAACATTCCTTCACTGGTGTCGGGTGGAGAGAAGTTACTTTGGAATTTACAGTTGAATGAGTTGGCTATGTCTAGTGGGTTGGAAATAGAAAGTCCGTTATGTTTAAAGCTCTGTGGTGCGGTGTTGCCACTTTTGCTACGAATGAATGTCCACATTGCCTTGGGATTAAAGCTTAATTTGTCCATATACGTACTGTAGGCTTCACGAATTGCAGATTTGGTACTATTTCTAGCCAGCCTATACTTTTCCCACCTGCTGTCACTTGGGCACTGTTTCCACTTGTTATAGAGCTGATTTCTCTTTCTTATTTTGGATATTATGTCCTTTGAGATCCAAGGTGTTTTTTTCTTATTTTTAATTGTAACCTTAGGGATCACTTCATCGACGCACTGAAAAAAGATTTCCTTCCAAGTATGCCAGGTACCATCCATATCTACACTGTTGGTGACTGAAGGTGCAATGACCGGTAATCTGTCAAGTAAGATGTCAGAAAGGAGTTTCCAGTTGGTACGGGAGTAATTGTAAACTGTTCTGGTTTGTAATTTTGGACTGTTCTTTTTGTGGGTAAATATAGCTAGGAGGGCTTGTTGATCACAAAATCCAGGGATGACTTGTAGAGACTGAATTGAGGATGGAGAGTTTGTTAGGAAGAGATCGAGGGTTGAACGGGAGGTCTCTGTGATACGGGTAGCTTCAAATATGAGTTGATGGAGGAATAGATCATAGAATGCTGTAAGGAAGTTGTTGGATATAGGATTATTTGGGGTAGGAGCGGCATTTCTATTCCATGTGATTTGTAGGTTGAAATCACCAACAATGTAGACAGCGTCATAATTTTGTTGAAGGTTTTGCACCCGTTTGAGGGAGAGAATCAGCTCATCATTCATCAGCTGGGACGATTTCGGAGAGCGATAGACTGATCCGATCAGATATTTACCGTTACTGCATTGAACCTCAACCCACACGGCCTCAGCGTCAGTTTCCAGCTGATGGACGCGAGTTGCATTGTACTCAGGTTTCACAGCAATGAGAACCCCGCCCCCTGAAGTCCGTGGTCGGTCCTTCCGGAACAGCTGGTATGTGTCTGGTAACGCCTCCCGATCACCTATCACCCCAGAGAGCACGTTTCACTGCAACACACAATACTTGGATCTAGGGCGGTCACTGTAGCATGAATGTTTTGTTTCCGTCCCGGCCGCGTGATGCTGCGGGCATTGAAGGCGAACAGTGATAAGTGTTTATTTACAAGTGAACTATTCAGGTTATTTACACTATTTACAGAGTCACTGGGAATATCACTGGTATTGTTGCACAACGAGTCGGTAAACGGCGGCATAGCACATTGCCAACACGTCCACGTTCGCGTGCCTTTTTTAATGCACCGGAAGTCAGAGGTACTGATTTTAGCACACGTCCTGTGACTCGACATGTTACAATTACTGCACTGAATATATAATTGATTTTTTCGGCCGATTTTTTCACATATTGCGCATTGCAAAGGTCCAGGGTTGAGTTCTATGTCGCCGCTTAGAGCAAGCGCTAGACAGCAGAGCGAGAACCCGGTAGCAGGTAGCCTTGCGACACCTTCCCCTCCCGCTCGGCGTAGCCGGCTAATGGTGGCCAGCCCCAGACCTTCACTGCCACACCATGTCCAGGAATGTATTGTGCATTTGTCACTCACCAGAAGTTTTTCCATAAGGGGTTGATTCTTCAGATCCTGTTCACCATTAACGGTCACAGAATGAACACGTCTTGCCACAGTCACTGCACATTTTACCATTAAAAATACTAAAATCACACGGAGCACACTTCCCTTGTGCAGGCACGCGCCGCCATCTTGCTTACACCTGGAAATTATTACTGGCGTAAATGTTGGAAACAATGTCCTACTCCCTCGCCTTGACCTTACGCCATTAGATACTTCTATGCCATTTTCCTTCAAAAGGAGGCAGTTTCCAGTACATTTGGCTTTTTGTATAACTATCAATAAAGCTTAAGGTCAAACACTAGATCAAGTAGGCATTTATTTACCTCAACCGGTGTTTAGCCACGGACAACTTTACTGTATGCCGCACTATCGCAAGCAAAATCCTTTCATGACGTCAAAGTTCAAATAGAACCAAAAGGCAAGCGAACAGCAAATGTCGAATGGAAGGAAGTACTATTAGAATTTTGAAACGAATGTTGCGGAGGAGCACAGACCTCACCAAACGGGGCACAGATTAAATAACAATTATACAAGGACATCCGCATCCCTAATACGATAACTGTAATGTGGTAATGGTAAAAAATACTATTGTCCTACATCGGTGATTACTATCCTACATCCTGTTATTTCATTCCCTCAGTTCTATAACAAAGATATACTTAATCAAATTTACAGCTTAATAAATATTAATTCCTTCTGTGTGAGTTATCTTTTCATTTCTCATCCATCGCCTTTACTTACTATTCTATCTGTGGGGGTGGAGGCGATAGCTGTCTTTACAGAAATGTGCAAATTATTGGATTCGATGTAAGTTTTCCAAAATTGCATTTTTTCTTATCACGGTTTAATGCACTAAGTATGTTTACAAGGCGATGAAATTACTTCAAATGTTTAACCAAGACTCCTAATTATATTTTCATTTAAGAAACTCAAATTAAAATGATTTTTAGGCTACTTTACGTGTGAATTTAGAGCGGGGGGATTTGGGGTCTTTTAACTGATGAACACTATTGAACTATTCAAAGATTCATGAAATATGCATTGAAATCACCTGACTTGAATTCTAAAGTCAATGAAAAATTGAGAATGGACCCAGCTCAGATATCCCTCGGAATCCAATAATCTGAAAGTTTCCAGACGCAATTCCTTATGGGAAAAGGTGTAATTCCACGGGAGAGGAAACACTACTAAGTAGGACAATAAAAGAAGTTGGTCAATAAAATGATTTTGAATAAAAGAAATTATGACTAATTAAAATTATTTATTTAATTTATTTCTATTAATTTGCACACCTCTATATGTTACCCAAGAGTTACATCTCTAAATTCAATTATAGGAGACCCATCTTTTATTTTAAATTTATACCATTGTTCATAAGTAGACAAAACACCAAATTGTACCGCTGTAGCCTTAAATTGTGTGGATATCTCGATCTACTTAGTATAAAACAAAGTTCCCAATTCTTGGATGTAACGGGCAATCTCGAGAGCAACTTGATGGATTTTGATGTGGTTTTCACCATTCTGTAAAGGATTTCTCGATGAAGGATTAGGTAGAAAAACATTTATTTATGACCAAAAGAAGCCGAGCATTTACGATTTCAGTGAATTGAGTTGAAGAAAAACCTAACATCCATGTGTCTTTAAAAGAAATCGATATTCTCTGAGAATTGTTCAGCATGAAAAGTTCTGTAAGAAAGTCCGCGACAGCTCCCACATCGACCACTGTAAGTGTTTTTACGTTTTCATTTCTTCCAGCAATCTCCATTCAGTGGAAATTTAAATTACTAGCTTCAGAGTGAGTTTACGAGCTTGCGAGCGACCTATCACCCTAGCTTCAGCCAGCATCAAACTGCCGAGTCGTGTCGAGTTAATTCTTCAGAGAAGAGTATAGCTTATGTGTTTGGAGTTAGCTGTTCACTTCGGCCTGACGTCCGTGCGCCTTTTAATCTTACGCAGGGTAAATAGTGGGACACACACACAGAGGACAGGCAGACACCCACACATTTGATCTCATATGTCTACTTCATCATTTACCCAAAAGCGACGGTACCGTAAATGTCTGTCAGGTCACTAGCATGAAGACATGCAAATGTCATATGGACTGAAGTGCTGTAGGATTGTTGAAGTGAATGCTGCGGAGCAGCACTGGTCTTCTAGTAATTATTAAACTTGAAAATAATTGGCTAACGCAGAATTAAACAAGAACAAGTAGTTCCCTGAAGAACTATACAGCCTATTTTCATATATCCTACTTATGTTAATTGCCGCTATCAACATACAAAATTTCAGTTTGATTGCTGTAATAGATTCGTAGATATTGAGAACTGTCTAAATATTTCGGACGGTCGCCGTGTTAGATTTTGATATATGTAGGCCATAGATGACGATTATTGCGTAGGTACATTAATCAAACGTTGACTTCGATCGCATGATTAGGTGCCAAGAAATAAAAAAATAATTTTGAAATTTCGCACAGCCGCCATCTTGAGGTTATGTAAACTATTGACCTAAATTAAATGTCAGTGAATTACAATGTGTATAAACATTTACTGTATTAAGTTTCATTGCGCTTGGATGTTTAAATCGCGAGAAATGTATATTTAAATGATTCAACTTCGCTTGGCCGCCATGTTAGTTTTGCAGTCCACAGGGTTTTGAAAGCCACATAGGAGTACTTCTAGTAGTGCCCTTTAACACCGCACTAAATTTCAGGGTAATGTCAGTAATGGTTTCAGAGATATAGAATGCCGAAGAAATATTTCGCAAAGCAGCCATGTTGGATTGGTGAGACGTAATAAAATTTAAGGCTACGGTCAGGGTCGACCATAATAGTACTATGAACTTACCGAGTTTCATTGAAATAGCTCCATCCGTTTAGAAGTTAAGGGGGACACACACATAGACAGACAGACACACATACGCATGGACACACACACACTCTCGGATAAAAGGTGATCTCATAAGCCTATTTTTTTATAAAATGAAAATAGGCTAAACATATTGGTATACCTCGTTTTTCAATAGGTTTGTTGGTTTGTTTGTAATTAAGACCTAAACTCGGGTATCCATAATAAAACAAAATCCGTTGGTAGTTGGACTCACCTAACTGATCTGCAACCCTCCAGGGACTCGCATCTAGTGGGACGTGGGTTGGCGACCACGGGACCCCAGCTGCGTCGCGCATTGCTTCCACTTACTTGTGCTGGGCTCCTCTCCGTTTTTTTTCTCCTGTCGACCTCTCTTGATCAACTCTTGTTGTCTTCCGATCCCGACGGTATTAGGGTATCCGAGGCCTTGGGAGTCTTTCACTTTGCCGCCTTAATTGGCCATTGTCTCATCTTTTCTGATACCCTCCTTCTGCGAGGGTCAGCCTTCTTTTCCTATTCATGTTATCTCCTGCCTTCTGATCAAGGCCCTCAAGGAGGCAGGGTGTTCATAGCGTCACAACTTCTGGTGCACCCTGGATAGTGCTACACCCTCAGGGGCTGACGGCTGTTGAGTTTGGGAGTTGGCGATCCCGAGGGATTCCTGAGCTGGGTCCGTTTTGTCCCCTTTTTCTTCAGACCTTGGGGCGGGCCCTCTCCTCTTTCCCCTTCCCTATCTGCCTTTCATGGCTCTCCTTCCTTCCAAGTCCCTCAATCCTTATTCTTCGAGAGTTGAGGGCATTTCTTTTTCTTCCTGTCGTTGATTTGTCTTATCGGTTATTTGTTTACCATTTCTTCTTCTAGTATGTAAGTCTGTAGTTAGTATTAGTTACTAGCTGAAGTACCCGTGCTTCGCTACGCGTCATAAATAAATTAAAATGTGTAGGTGACAGTTAAAACAGGGGATAGGCGAGGTGCTGCGCAGAGGGAGATTAAGGATGGAATATTTTGTCCATCTACACCGCTCGGCGTTGACCGTATTATGTAGCACAAATTTAGGTTTTACTCGCTAACCGTTGGAGATACCTTTCGGATAGAAAATGTAACTTTAAACCTCGTATATGCCACCAAAAATTTGCTATTTCTTAGCGTTCACTTTTTATTTGAAATGGAAATATGAACGTTTGAAACCAAAGGGTGTAGTGACGTCACTAAAATGGTCACCATCTTTAAATAGTGCAAAGTATTGAAATCAAAAGTAGCCTATATGTTAACCAGGTAAATCAGCTACTTCCATGTAAAATTCTTGCGTGATTGAGTAGTAGACTTTTTCGACACACAACAAACATATCCCCTTCTTCTAACTTTAATAGTTTTTGTTGGTCGATGAGAGTGAACATCCAAAAATCCTTTCTTAGTGGACGTTTTTCTTCCAGAATTTCACCCCTCCCCATAGGCCCCTTAAATTTGATTTATGAAAAAACGGTCGAACACCTACTTATTTTAATTATTTATTCATTTATTTATTTTTAAGCTGATTGAAACTCGGAGAAAATCAAACTCCTCGCCTATGTCGTTTAAGAGATACACGCTCCGTTAGGAATCTTTCAACCCCCACTTTTCATCCCTTTCACCTCATAATATACACCACATAGAAAAACCATTAGACATGTGTCAGCTTATTTTTAATGATAGGTATATATGCCAAGTATCACATCCCCAAATGAAACCACTCGTGAGATATTGTTATTCAATGAAATGCACGTTAACCCCCTTAACACCTCCTTAGAACCTGAATATCCAAAACTCTTTCCTTAGTGGACGTTTTCGACATACAACGAACATATCCCCAAAATTTCATGTTTCTAACTTCAATAATTTTGGCCGGGCGACGATGAGTGATTGAGTGAGTGAGTCAGTCAGGACATTTTCTTTCATTTATTTTTGAGAATTTCACCCCTCCCCATGAACCCCTTAAATTGGATTTATGATAAAAATGGTGAAACACCTATTTAATTATTTAAAGCTGTTTCTCCCCGTGAGTTTGATGAGTGAGTAAGTGAGTCAATCTGTTAGGACACTTTCTTTCCTGTTCTTTCCCCCCGAATTTCACCCCTCCCCATGGGCCCCTTAAATTGGATTTATGAAGAAATGGTCGAAAACCTACTTACTTATTTTTAAGCTGCTTTTTCCGCTGAATTTCAAACTTATCGCTAATTTGAATAAGAGATACTGTACATGCTCCGTTAAGAATCCTTCAACCCCCAATTTTCTCCCCTTTCACCCCATAATATACACCATATCGATAAACCCTTAGACATATGTCTGCTTATTTTGAATGATTAGTTTATATGCCGAATATCACATCCCCAAATGAAACAACTCGTGAGATATTGTTATTCAAAGAAATGCAAATTTAACCCCCTTAACACCCCTTCAGAACATGAATATCCAAAAATCCATCCTTAGTGGACTTTTTCGACATACAACGAACATATCCCCAAAATTTCAAGTTTCTAACTGCAATAGGTTTGCTGGGGGATGATGAGTGAATATCCAAAAATCCTTCCTTAGTGGACTTCTTTCCCTCAGAATTTCACCCCTCCCCATGAGCCCCTTAAATTGGATTTACGAAAAAACGATCGGACACCTATTTACTACTTTTTCAAGCTGATTTTTCTCCCTGAGATTCATTCTTTTTGCCTCTGTCTTTTCAGAAATACTTGCTCCGTTAAGAATCCTTCAACACTCACTTTTCACACATACACCTCATAATATACACCACATCGAAAAACCGTCAGAGATGTGTCTTCTTATTCTTAATGATGAGTTTATATGTCGAGTATCCCATCCCAAAGGAAACCAATTGGGAGATATTGTTATTCAATTAAATGCAAGTCTACCCCATTAACACCCCTCTAGAACCTGAATATCCAAAATTCCTTCCTTAGTGGACGTTTTCGACATACAACGAACATAGCCCCAAAATGTAATTTTTCTACCTTCAATAATTTTGGCTGGGCGATGATGAGTGAGTAAGTCAGGACATTTTCTTTCAATTATTTTTCAGAATTTCACCCCTCTCATAAACCCCTTAAATTGGATTTATGAAAAAAAAAACGGTCGAACACCTATTTACTTATTTTTGAGCTGTTCTTCCCCCCTTAGTTTGATGAGTGAGTGAGTTAGGACACATTCTTTCCTGTTTTTTTTTCTTTCAGAATTTCACCCCTCTCCAAGGGCCCCTTAAATTGGATTTATGAAAAAAAAAACGGTCGAACACCTATTTACTTATATTTTAAGCTGTTTTTTTCCCGCCGAATTTCCAACTTCTCGCCTATGTCGTTTAAGAGATACACGCTCCGTTAAGAATCCCTTAACCCCCAATTTTCACCCCTTTCACCTCATAATATACCACATCGATAAATTCTTAGACATATGTCTGATTATTTTAATGATTAGTTTATATACCGAATATCACATCCCCAAAGAAACAACTCATGAGATATCGTTATTCAATGAAATGCACGTTTACCAGCTTAACACCTCTTTAAAACCCGAAGAAACAAAAATCATTCCTTAGTTGACGTTTTCGACAAACAGCGAACATATTCCCAAAATTTCATGTTTCTAACTTTAATAGTTTTCGCTGGGAGTGATGAGGGAGTGAGTCAGACAGGACATTTTCTTTAAATTATTTTTACCAGAATTTCACCCCACCCCATTGGCCCCTTAAATTAATTTATGAAAAAACGGTGGAACACCGATTTACTTATTTTTAAGCTGATTTTTTTTCGCTGTGTTTCAAATTTCTCGCCTATGTCGTTTAAGAGATAGGCCTACACGCTTCGTTAGGAATCCTTCAACCCCCAATTTCACCCCTTTCACCTCATACTAATACACCACATCGAAAAACCCTTCGACACATGTCTGCTTATTTTTAATGATTAGTTTATATGCCGAGTATCACATCCCCCAATGAAACCAATCGGGAGATATTGCTATTCAATGAAATGCAGGTCTACCCCCTTAACACCCCTTTAGAACCTGAATATCCAAAAATCCTTTCTTAGTGGGCGTTTGCGGCCCTTGAGGAAGCTGCATACCAAATTTCATTCCAAACCGTTGGGTGGTTTCTGAGATTTCGTGATGAATGTGTGAGAGAGAGAGTGAGTGAGTGAGTGAGTGAGTGGTATTTGACAAAAAATATCTAGCAGATAGTGTCAAGTCTTTGTTATGCTATACTCGGTTGACAGTGCTGTGTGAGCAGTTGAGTAACTAACGGGATTTCAAGTAAAGTTCCTCATCTCTTATATAAAAACAAGTGTCCTGACTGACTGACTGACTGACTGACTGACTCATCATCGCCCAGCCAAAACTATTAAAGTTAGAAACATGAAATTTTGGGAATAACTTCGTTGTAAGTCGAAAACGCCCACTAAGGAAGGGTTTTTGGATATTCAGTTTCTAAAGGGGTGTTAAGGGGGTACACCTGCATTTCATTGAATAACAATATCTCCGGATTGGTTTCATTGGGGGATTTGATACTCGGCATATAAACTCATTATTAAAAATAAGAAGATACGTGTCTGAGGGTTTTTCGATATGCTGTATATTATAAGGTGAAAGGGGTGAAAAGTGGGGGGTTGAAGGTTTCCTAACCGAGCGTGTATCTCTTAAACGACATAGGCGAGGAGTTTGGAACTCAGCGGAAAAAAATCATCATAAAAAATAACAAAATAGGTGTTTGACCGTTTTTTCATAAATCCAATATAAGGGGCCCATGGGGAGGGGTGAAAATATGGGGGGGGGGGGGGGGCGGAACGCAATATGTCTGAGTGTAAAATTATACATGGCCTATGTTCTAGACAATAACACATTACATCTTTTTTGTCTCTTGCTATTTCATCATACGACGAATACTTAGGGAGTTATTAATGATTTTGTACTTTTTGGCCGGAATTTTCTAAGTCCCAGGAATGACATAAAAATTGATTCGAATGAAATTTTGAAAAATAGTTTTTTTTAATACTTTTATTTATATTTTTCACGTCTTTTAGGGTCCGAAACCAACATGATATTTTGATGTTTTTTATCGTCCCATGCATTTTTGGTTTCAGGTGATTGAATTATTTTCCACTAGGACCAATGCTTATCTCTTATATAAAAACAAGTGTCCTGACTGACTGACTGACTAACTGACTGACTGACTGACTCATCATCGCCCAGCCAAAACTATTAAAGTTAGAAACATGAAATTTTGGGAATAACTTCGTTGTAAGTCGAAAACGCCCACTAAGGAAGGGTTTTTGGATATTCAGTTTCTAAAGGGGTGTTAAGGGGGTACACCTGCATTTCATTGAATAACAATATCTCCGGATTGCTTTCATTGGGGGATTTGATACTCGGCATATAAACTCATCATTAAAAATAAGAAGATACATGTCTGAGGGTTTTTCGATGTGGTGTATATTATGAGGTGAAAGGGGTGAAAAGTGGGGGTTGAAGGTTTCTTAACCGAGCGTGTATCTCTTAAACGACATAGGCGAGGAGTTTGGAACTCAGCGGAAAAAAATCATCATAAAAAATAACAAAATAGGTGTTTGGCCGTTTTTCATAAATCCAATATAAGGGGCCCATGGGGAGGGGTGAAAAAATGGGGGGGGGGGGGAACGTAATATATCTGAGTGTAAAATTATACATGGCCTATGTTGTAGACAATAACACATTACATCTTTTTTGTCTCTTGCTATTTCATCATACGACGAATACTTAGGGAGTTATTAATGATTTTGTACTTTTTGGCCGGAATTTTCTAAGTCCCAGGAATGACATAAAAATTGATTGGAATGAAATTTCGAAAAATGTTTCTTTTAATACATTTATTATATTTTTCACGTCTTTTAGGGTCCGAAACCAACATGATATTTTGATGTTTTTTTTTCGTCCCATGCATTTTTGGTTTCAGGTGATAGAATTATTTTCCACTAGGACCGATGCTTATCTCTTACTAGCTGAAGTACCCGTGCTTCGCTACGGGTCGTAAATAAATTAAAATGTGAAGGTGACAGTTAAAACAGGGGATAGGCGAGGTGCTGCGCAGAGGGAGATTAAGGATGGAACATTTTGTCCAACTACACCGCTCTGCCTTGACCGTGTTTTATAGCACACATTTAGGTTTTACTCGCTAACGGTTGAAGATACATTTCGGATAGAAAATGCAAATTTTAACCTCGTACATGCCATCAAAAGTTTGCTATTTCTTAGCGTTCTCATTTTATTAGAACTGGAAATATGAAAGTTTAAAACCAAAGGGTAGAGTGACGTCACTAAAATAGTCGCCATCTTTAATTAGTGCAATGTATTGAAATCAAAAGTAACCTGTATGTTAACCAGGTAAATCTGCTACTTCCATGTAAAATTCATGTAAATAGGACCAGTGGTACTTGCGTGATTGAGTAATACACAGACACACACCATCTCATTTTTAGTCTCGCTTCGCTCGCGTCATTGTCGTGTCATAATGTTATTCAATGAAATGCAGGTTTAACCCCATTAACACCCCTTTAGAACCTGAATATCCAAAAATCCCTCCTTAGTAGATGTTTTCGACACACGACAAACATACCCTCAAAATATCATTCTTCTAACATTAATAGTTTTGGTTGGTCGATGAGAGTGAACATCCAAAAATCCTTCCTTAGTGGACGTTTTTCTTCCAGAATTTCACCCCTCCCCATAGGCCCCTTAAATTGGATTTATGAAAAGACGGTCGAACACCTATTTATTTTATATATTTATTTATTTATTTATTTATTTTAAGCTGATTGATTTCCTCCGAGTTTCAAACTTCTCGCCTATGTCGTTTAAGAGATACACGCTCCGTTAAGAATCTTTCAACCCCCACTTTTCATCCCTTTCACCTCATAATATACACTATATCGATAAACCATTAGACATGTGTCAGCTTATTTTTAATGATTAGTATATATGCCAAGTATCAATCCCCAAATGAAACCACTCGTGAGATATTGTTATTCAATGAAATGCACGTTTACCCCCTTAACACCTTAGAACCTGAATATTCAAAACTCCTACCTTAGTGGACGTTTTCGACATAAAACGAACATATCCCCAAAATTTCATGTTTCCAACTTCAATAATTTTGGCTGGGCGATGATGAGTGAGTGAGTCAGTCAGGACATTTTCTTTCATTTATATTTGATATTTTCACCCCTCCCCATGAACCCCTTAAATTGGATTTATGAAACCAACGGTCGAACACCTATTTACTTATTTAAAGCTGATTTCCCCCTGAGTTTGATGAGTGAGTAAGTGAGTCAATCAGTTAGGACACTTTCTTTCCTGTTTTATCCCCCCAGAATTTCACCCCTCTCCAAGGGCCCCTTAAATTGGATTTATGAAAAAAACGGTCGAACACATATTTACTTGTATTTTAAGCTGTTTTATCCCGCCGAATTTCAAACTTCTCGCCTATGTCGTTTAAGAGATACACGCTCCGTTAAGAATCCCTCAATCCCCAATTTTCACCCCTTTCACCTCATAATATACACGACATCGATAAACATTTAGATATATGTCTGATTATTTTTAATGATTAGTTTATATACCGAATATCACATCCCCAAAGAAACAACTCATGAGATATCGTTATTCAATGAAATGCACGTTTACCCCCTTAACATCTCTTTAAAACCCGAATAAAGAAAAAATCATTCCTTAGTTGACGTTTTGACATACAGCGAACATATTCCCAAAATTTCATTTTTCCAACATTAATAGTTTTCGCTGGGCGTGATGAGTGAGTGAGTCAGACAGGACATTTTCTTTCAATTATTTTTACCAGAACTTCACCCCTCCCCATGGGCCCCTTAAATTGGATTGATAAAAAAACGCTTGAACACATATTAACTTATTTTTTTAGCTGTCTTTTTCCCCTGAGTTTGATGAGTGAGTGAGTGAGTGAGTTAGTCAGTCAGTTAGGACACTTTCTCTCCTTTCCCCCCCCCCCCCAGAATTTCACCCCACCCCATTGGCCCCTTAAATTAATTTATGATAAAACGGTCGAACACCGATTTACTTAATTTTTTAGCTGATTTTTTTTTTCGCTGAGTTTCAAATTTCTCTCCTATGTCGTTTAAGAGATAGGCCTACACGCTCCGTTAGGAATCCTTCAACCCCCAATTTTCACCCCTTTCCCCTCATAATAATACACCACATCGAAAAACCCTTAGACACATGTCTGCTTATTTTTAATGATTAGTTTATATGCCGAGTATCACATCCGCAAATGAAACCACTCGTGAGATATTGTTATTCAATGAAATGCAGGTTTAACCCCCTTAAGACCCCTTTAGAGCCTGAATATCAAAAAATCCTCCCTTAGTGTACGGTTTTGAGATACAACGAACATATCCCCAGAATGCCATGGTTCCAACTTCAATATTTTTGACTGGGCGATAATGAGTGAATGAGTCAGGCCAATTTCTTTCATTTTTTCCTTCAGAATTTCATCCCTCCCGATGAACCCCTTCAATATGATTGATCAAAAAAACTGTCGATCAGCTATTTACTTACTTTAAAGCAGTTTTTCCCCCTGAGTTTGATGAGTGAGTCAGTCAGTCAATCAGTTAGGACACTTTATTTCCTGTTTCCCCCCCCCCCCCCAGAATTTCACCCCTCCCCATGGGCCCCTTAAATTGGATTTATAAAAAAACGGTCAAACACATATTTACTTATTTTTTATGCTTATTTTTTCCGCTGAGTTTCAAACTCCTCGCCTATGTCGTTTAAGAGATACACGCTCCGTTAGGAATCTTTCAATTCTTACTTTTCACCCCTTTCACCTCATAATATACACCACATCGAAAACCCCTCAGAGACGTGTCTTCTTCCTTTTTAATGATGAGTTTATATGTCGTGTATCATATCCCCCAATGAAACCAATCGGGAGATATTGTTATTCAATGGAATGCAGGTTTAACCCCCTTAAGACCCCTCCAGAACCTGAATATCCGCTAATCCTCCCTTAGTAGACGGTTTTGACATACAATGAACATATCCCCAAACTGTCATGTTTCTAACTTCAATAATTTTGGCTGGGCGATGATGAGTGTGTGAGTGAGTGAGTGAGTCAGGACATTATCTTTCAATTTTCTTTTTTCAGAATTTCACCCCTCCCCATGAACCCCTTAAATTTGATTTAATAAAAAAAACTGTCGAACAGCTATTTACTTACTTTAAAGCAGTTTTTTCCCCCTGAGTTTGATGAGTGAGTGAGTCAGTCAATCAGTTAGGACACTTTCTTCCTGTCCCCCCCCCCAGAATTTCACCCCTCCCCATGGGCCCCTTAAATTGGATTTATGAATAAACGGTCAAACACATATTTACGTATTTTGTATGCTGATTGTTTTCCGATGAGTTTCAAACTCCTCACCTATGTCGTTTAAGAGATACACGCTCCGTTAGGAATCTTTCAATCCCCACTTTTTCACCCCTTTCACCTCATAATATACACCACATCCAAAAACCCTCAGACTCGTGTCTTCTTATTTTTAATGATGAGCTTACGTGCCGAGTATCACATCCCCCAATGAAACCAATCGGGAGATATTGAAATTCAATGAAATGCAGGTCAACCCCCTTAACACCCCTTTAGAACCTGAATATCCAAAAATCCTATCTTAGGGGGCATTTGCGGCCTTTTGGGAAGCTGCATACCAAATTTCATTCCAATCCGTCGGTGGTTTCTGAGATTTCGTGATGAATGAATGAGTGAGTGGTATTTCACAAATATATATAGTAGATGATAGTGTCAAGTCTTTATGCTAACTCGGTTGACAGTGCTGTGTGAGAAGTTGAGTAACTAACGGGATTTCAAGTAAAGCTCCTCTTTTTCTATACCGGTAGTGCAGAGCAGAACAGGCATCCAGTCGGCCGTGTCTGGACTTTAGCTATGTTGCCACGGAAACTATCTGGCTTGCCATTCCTTCATGAGTATATTTTATGATTTGATTAGCCTGTGCTTGAGTGCAAAAGGGCCGAAATCAGAAGAATGAGAAAGACTATCGAAAATTCATGTAGCCAGCGGTTCCTTCTGGGTCCTAAACTATATGTATGCAAAATTTGGTTGAGATTGGCGGAACGGTGTAGATTTGTATACGGAACAGACCCACATACATACATACATACCCACATACAGACTTTCACTTTTATATATCTCTTATATAAAACAAGTGTCCTGACTGACTGACTGACTGACTGACTGACTGACTCATCATCACCCAGCCAAAACTATTTAAGCTAGAAACATGAAATTTTGGGAATATGTTCGTTGTAAGTCGATAACGCCCACTAAGGAAGGGTTTTTGGATATTCAGTTTCTAAAGGGGTGTTAAGGGGGTACACCTGCATTTCATTGAATAACAATATCTCCGGATTGCTTTCATTGGGGGATTTGATACTCGGCATATAAACTCATCATTAAAAATAAGAAGATACGTGTCTGAGGGTTTTTCGATGTGCTGTATATTATGAGGTGAAAGGGGTGAAGAGTGGGGGGTTGAAGGTTTCCTAACCGAGCGTGTATCTCTTAAACGACATAGGCGAGGAGTTTGGAACTCAGCGGAAAAAAATCAGCATAAAAATAACAAAATAGGTGTTTGACCGTTTTTTCATAAATCCAATATAAGGGGCCCATGGGGAGGGGTGAAAATATGGGGGGGGGGGGAACGTAATATGTCTGAGTGTAAAATTATACATGGCCTATGTTCTAGACAATAACACATTACATCTTTTTTGTCTCTTGCTATTTCATCATACGACGAATACTTAGCGGCTTCGGTGGCGTAGTCGGTAGCATGCTGAGCTTCTATGCCCAAGATAGCGGGTTCAAACCCGACCGAAGTCGTCGGATTTTTTAAGAGCGTTAAAAATCCTTCAGTATGCCTTCCTTCGGAGGGGAAGTAAAGCCGGCGGTCCCATGTCATAGATTTATGGCATGCAAAAGATCCTTTCACAGACTAAACTTGTGTAAAGCAAAATTTGTTAGGTTAGATTTCGTCAGAACGCTCTATCAAAGTTCCAACGTTCGCCACTAGGTATCATTGATATCTGGTGACGAAAGTTGGAACTACTTGAAATTGAACGGAACTTGTAGCTCACCCTTTACGGTGTCCGCTGGAAGCAGCTACAGACTCAGGCGAGCCGAACATGTCCTCGGACACTCCCGGCACTAAAAGCCATACGATAAATAAATAAATAAATTAATGATTTTGTACTTTTTGGCCGGAATTTTCTAAGTCCCAGGAATGACATAAAAATTGATTCGAATGAAATTTCGAAAAATAGTTTTTTTAATACTTTTATTATATTTTTCACGTCTTTTAAGGTCCGAAACCAACATGATATATTTTTTTTTTTTTTCGTCCCATGCATTTTTGGTTTCAGGTGATTGAATTATTTTCCACTAGGACCGATGCTTATCTCTTATATAAAAACAAGTGTCCTGACTGACTGACTGACTGACTGACTGACTCATCATCGCCCAGCCAAAACTATTAAAGTTAGAAACATGACATTTTGGGAATAACTTCGTTGTAAGTCGAAAACGCCCACTAAGGAAGGGTTTTTGGATATTCAGTTTCTAAAGGGGTGTTAAGGGGGTACACCTGCATTTCATTGAATAACAATATCTCCGGATTGCTTTCATTGGGGGATTTGATACTCGGCATATAAACTCATCATTAAAAATAAGAAGATACATGTCTGAGGGTTTTTCGATGTGGTGTATATTATGAGGTGAAAGGGGTGAAAAGTGGGGGTTGAAGGTTTCTTAACCGAGCGTGTATCTGTTAAACGACATAGGCGAGGAGTTTGGAACTCAGCGGAAAAAAATCATCATAAAAAATAACAAAATAGGTGTTTGGCCGTTTTTCATAAATCCAATATAAGGGGCCCATGGGGAGGGCTGAAAAAATGGGGGGGGGGGGGGAACGTAATATATCTGAGTGTAAAATTATACATGGCCTATGTTGTAGACAATAACACATTACATCTTTTTTGTCTCTTGCTATTTCATCATACGACGAATACTTAGGGAGTTATTAATGATTTTGTACTTTTTGGCCGGAATTTTCTAAGTCCCAGGAATGACATAAAAATTGATTCGAATGAAATTTCGAAAAATGTTTCTTTTAATACATTTATTATATTTTTCACGTCTTTTAGGGTCCGAAACCAACATGATATTTTGATGTTTTTTTTTCGTCCCATGCATTTTTGGTTTCAGGTGATAGAATTATTTTCCACTAGGACCGATGCTTATCTCTTATATAAAAACAAGTGTCCTGACTGACTGACTGACTGACTGACTCATCATCACCCAGCCAAAACTATTGAAGTTAGAAACATGAAATTTTGGGAATATCTTTGTTGTAAGTCGAAAACGCCCACTAAGGAAGGGTTTTTGGATATTCTGTTTCTAAAGGGGTGTTAAGGGGGTACACCTGCATTTCACTGAATAACAATATGAAACGACTATGACGCGATCGAAGCCGCGGGTACCTGCTAGTTTTCTATACCGGTAGTGCAGAGCAAAACTGGCATCCAGTAGGCCGTGTCTCGACTTGAGCTATGTTGCCATGGAAACTATCTGCCTTGCCATTCCTACATAAGTATATTTTATGAATTTATTAGCCTTTGCTCGAGTGCAAAATGGCCGAAATCAGAAGAATGGGAAAGACTATCGAAAATTCATGTAGCCAGCGGTTCCTTCTGGGTCCTAAACTATGTGTATGCAAAATTTGGTTGAGATTGGTGGAACGGTGTAGATTTGTATACGGAACCAACCCACCCACATACATACATACAGACTTTCACTTTTATATATAAGATAGTTATCATTCTCATCTCATCTTTCACGATCGCCCAAACCATTAGGGGATGATAACCTAGATGTTAGGCGCCTTAAAATAACAAATATCATCATCATAATCATATCTGCAAGGTTCCTGCGGGATCCGGGATTCCCTTGTGACGGGATGTTGCACGGGAAGGATTGAACTTCGAACACTAGGAATATAATGCCCAGTGAATTAACACTGTTGTACGGAGGAAGCAGTTAGACCAATTGTGGAATGCAAGTTGGTTTGCGAGTGTAAACAGGACTGCTCGTTTATATAAATAATTTATTAAACACAATGTGTACATTAATTTACAAACATTAGTTTACATATTATTTACTTCTGATTTCCACCAGTCTTTCGTTAGCGTGTTTAGCGGCTGGGTTCTGTTTCCACATTTTGGCAAGTGTTACTTGGGGCATGGTTTGTTGCATAATTCACAGACGCAGTCATTGTCTGGTTCGTAATATGTTTTGTTCCGACATATCTTCTCATGGAACCCGTGGGCGGCGAATCTTGTGTACAGATGGCGAAGCTCTTAGTTCGGTCCCTTCCAGGTTTCTGTTATCATCGCTACAGTGTCCATTATTTGCTCCGGGACCTCGTTAGCTTCGTTCTGTCTTTCCTTGATGACTGTCATCATCATCATCATTTATTGTATTAACAGGCCATTAAGACCCACAACAGACAATAAGAGCATTAAACAAAAAATTACAGCCAGTCTGAAAGACTAGACGTTATATCATTTCAAATGCTACACATGTTAGAAGGGCTCAGGAGGGCTTCAGGACTCTTTCAACAGACTCCATTACCCATTAACTTAGACTTCCCGCGCAGGCACCTCTTTAAGGGTCACCCGGTGTTTGAGTCTGACATATTTTACAATTCTTTAAGAGTCACCCATTATTTGAATCTGATATCTTGCAAACCTCTTAAAGGGTCACCCTGTATTTGAATTGAATCTAACATACTGTACACCTCGTTAAGTGTCACCCTGTAATTAGCTCTGACGTCTGCACACCTCTTTAGGAGGCACCCTGTATTCTTATCTGGCATCTTGTATATCTCTTTAGAAGTCACCCTGTATTCTTGTGTGAATCTTGTACACCTCTTTAGGAGTCACCCTGTATTCTTGTGTGAATCTTGTGCACCTCTTTAGGAGTCACCCTGTATTCTTCTCTGGCGTCTTGTATATCTCTTTAAGAGTCACCCTGTATTCTTTTCGCTTCCCTCAAAGGCCCAGGTTGCTCGACGCCCCAGGACTGTTTCAACAGACTCCATTAACCTTTAGCTTCTGCTTCCCGCGCGGCTGCATGATGTCACTTCCGTCTCCGTAACGGATAACGTTGGACCCAAGCATAACGACGAAGTCGACAAGATCATTTTAAGTGATAAAACTAATATAAAATAACACAGCATTACAACAGGAGTGACTGAGACTCTTCACAAGTATCGGTCGCAGATGGTCTTCCACCTTTCTCTATCCCTTGCATCCTCCACAGTTCCTGTTGGTGCCACCTTTACCCGTGACATTATCGCTCAATCCTTCCATCTTGTTCTAGGGCGGCCTCTCGTGCGTCTGCCAGTTGGTGTCGAGCTGAAAACACAATTGGATTCCTCAGCTCGAATTACATGCACCAACCATTGCAACCTCCTCCTCTCCAGAACCCGTTTGATGCTCGTCTTCCCAAAGCATTGATAAAGGTCTTGGTGAGATCTTCTTTCCCACCTTTCTGTTTCTACATTATATAGTGGACCATATATTTTGCGCAAGACCTTCCTTTCAAAACCGCACAGACGTTCCGCAAGTGTTTGAGGCGTGGCCCAGGTCTCGCAGCCATATAAGACTACAGGTCACACCAAGGTCATGTAGATATGTACCTTATTTTCCTGTGAAATCAAACGTGATTTAAAGAGATTGTTCAAGCTATAGAAAACACGATTCGCTGTAGTTATCCTTTGCTGTACTTCCTTTGCTATCTCATTCCTGTTGGAAAAGACCGATCCTAAATATTTGAAATCTTCTACCATCTCAAAATTGTGCCTATCAATATTGATATAAGATTGTTCGGCCGACGAGACACCCTCAGATATTTTGTTTTTGATTCGTTGACTACCAGACCCACCTTCCCTGTTGTGTTCTCTATCACCTGATCCAGGCTTTCTCCCATAATCACGATATCATCCGCAAATGCAAGAATCGATTCAAAGCCAATCAAATCAATTTCTCTGAGACGTCCTAATGCACGCCTCACACTCTCCAGGACTATGTTGAAGAGAACCGGTGCCAGAGGGTCACCTTTTCGTAGTTCATTCCGTATATTGAAGGGTGCTGATAACTGATTGGCAAATCGAATTTGACAGCTAGAGTCCGTATAACAGGCCTATATTAACCTGATATACTTCTATGGAATGGATATCTCTTGCATTCTTTTCCACAGTGCAGCTTGGTTAATGCTATCATATGCTTGACGAAAATCAATAATTACAAGATGCAATTCACGATCGAATTCGTAGTATTTTTCCACTAATTGCCTTATTGTAAACGCGTAGTTTGTTTATTGATCTCGCTCAAGTGAGGGAGAAATGGCAGTGAAGAAACTCGTGTGTGTTAGAGAATTAAGTTCTATAACAAGACGAAATGTGATGAGTGTTTTATTAACAGTAGGTTTAGCAGTGTATTGGCTGTTGTAATGAGTTGAAATGCACAGCGATTAAGGCTTACTTTTCTCCTACTGAATTTCTAGCAAATTAGAAGAAAAGTAGTCGTGGTTCATACTTAAGAACTATATAAAAGGAATCCACTTTCTTAGGAATTTGACTTTCTTTGCAATAGATGGATAGCGCTGTGATGGAATTGTACAGTTTCATACTTGTGCCCTAAGATTATTGTGCTCTAAGACACTTTGCTTCCTGTCCGTAATAGTTAAAAGGACGGGCAAAGCCAGGTGTTCGCTTCAAAGACGGCGATAATAATATGCGAGGTTTCTTAAGACAGACTGAGAAATTACTTCACAGACTTTAAGTTTGCCAGAGTTCTTCAATTCACAGATATGCCTGAATTGTGCTAACGAAACTTTTGAAACTTTAGAAGAGAAATACTCTGGACGTTTGTAACGACTATAAGTTAAGAAGAAGCGAGAAACTGTTCATTGAAGATACTGGTAACTTTGATATATGCTTGGAAGGTTGTGTGTGATTTAATAGTGGCGATTGCCCAAACCGAGAGCGTAAAACTTTTCGGCACTGTATCTTCCACATATGTCGGCTTTTCCCCTTGAAATTTTCTTTGGCATTGAGTGAAAAGTAAATAAGCTAGCCTGAGATACATCGCATATATGGCAAGAGTTATTCACCATATTAGTGTTGGTATCTATGAAGTAGTTAGTTACTGAGGATATAAGGGGCGGAACTA
The DNA here is from genome assembly GCA_946902985.2 of Meconema thalassinum. NCBI lineage: Eukaryota > Metazoa > Arthropoda > Insecta > Orthoptera > Tettigoniidae > Meconema > Meconema thalassinum. Next base: position 540,244,920 of record OX336392.1, read on the forward strand.
CGAAGTCATCCGCCCCAAAATGAAGAAGTAACACAGTAGTTTTTAGGTAGATTTCATTAGAAAGCTAACTATTGCAATGGGTCCCATGTTTCGACTTCCGGAAAATTTCGACATATCTTCGCGTTTCACATCCCCCAGACCCCAAAACCACCGTCAGTTCAAAAGTTTATATATAATTTATGTATATATATATATATATGTATATATATATGTATATCAGTTTCTTGTGGACACGATAACTGCCGTAATTTTGCACCAATTACTTCGAATTTTTTACCGAAGATGTATACCTATAAAATCTCGGTCGAGTTCGTTACTGGGCTAAATCGGTCGAAGGGGGTGAAAATGGGGGGCTTTTTTCGAAAAAGTGAAATTTCGCTATAACTCTCTTAATACGTGCAATATCGAATCCATTCAAAGTTCATAATATGTGTCGGATAAGTGCCAAAAATTTATGTCAAATAAAATTTTTGATAGCACCAACCATTGACCAAAGGGGTGGAAAAAAGTGGGTTTTTCGGGAAACATTAATCATATCTCTCTTAATAGGCACAATATCAAAACCGTACAAAATGGACAATATTCCCCTAATAATTACCTAAAACTTTTGTCTGAAAGAATTTTTGATATGACCCACCATTACGCCAAGGGACGAGAAAAATGATTTCGGAATTATAAGAAAATGCCAAGAGCTATCAGTGGTTGCCATGGCAACACTACTAAATTGATGAGGCATGGACCATCAGACGTTGCCATGACAACGCACTTGCACGAGATCAGATTCAGTATTTCCATCTGATTAAGTGGTTGGTTGGTTGGTTCTTAAGTTTAGGGGCTGCGACAACGCGGTCATGTAGCCCCGTGTACTTTGGGTGTGTGTAGAATCTGTCTGATAACCGGTGTTAATTGTGATGACTGTATTAGTGTGTGTTATCTGTTTGTTAATTTAAGTACTGCAACTAACAATTTTTCAGATAGTTCCTACTTTTGCCGCCAAGCGCCACTGTCAACGACTACGAGGCCAAGTTCAGAACTGAGCTACTAGACGCCGCCGCAGTCGGCTCTTGGCAACGAACATAGAAACCTAAGAGCGTTGTATACATTCTTAACCTATCCAATTTAGCTTCACACAGGTGCAATTAGTGGAAGGATCTTTAACATGCCATAAATCTATGACATGGGACCGCCGGCTTTACTTCCCCTCCGAAGGAAGGCATACTGAGGGATGTTTAACGCTCTTAAAAAATCCGACTGCTTCGGCCGGGTTTGAACCCGGTATCTTGGGCATAGAAGCTCAGCATGTTACCGACTACGCCACCAAAGCCGCCTGATAAAGTGGGAAGCGGCTTCGGTGACGTAACTGGTAGCATGCTGAATGTCTATGCCCAATGTCGCGGTTTCAAAGCCGACCGAAGTCGTCGGATTTTCTAAGAGCACTAGAATCCCTCAGTATGCTTTCCTTTGGAGGGGAAGTTCCAACGTTCGTTGCGAGTTGATGGTTGGGGTGGCATCTAGTAGCCAAGTTCACAGCTAGGTGTCGTTGACGGTTGTACCTGGTAGCAACATTAGGAACTACTGCTTGAAATTGACCGTCTGCAGTACTTACATGAATTAAGACTAATACAGCCATTACAATTCACACCGTGTATCAGACAGATTCTACACTCACCCAAAGTACACGGGGTTAGATGACCGCGTTGTCGCAGCCCCTAAACTGAGGAACCAACCAGAGGTAGATTTCGTTAGAAAGCTAACTATTGCAATGGGTACCATGTTTCGACTTCCGGAAAATTTCGACATATCTTCGCGTTTCACATCCCCAGGCCCCAAAACCACCGTCAGTTCAAAAGTTATATATAATTTATGTATGTATATGTATATCAGTTTATTGTGGACACGATAACTGCCGTAATTTTGTACCAATCACTTAGAATTTTTTACCGAATACGTATACCTATAAAATCTCGGTCGAGTTCGTTACTGGGCTAAATCGGTCGTTGGGGGGTGAAAATGGGGGGCTTTTTTTTTCGAAAAAGTGAAATATTGCTATAACTCTCTTAATATGTGAAATATCGAATCCGTTCAACATTCATACTATGTGTCGGATAAAGCCCAAAAATGTATGTTTGAAGAGTTTTTTTTTATAGCACCAACCATTGACCAAAGGGGTGGGAAAAAGTGGGTTTTTCGGGAAACATTAATCATATCTCTCTTAATAGGCACAATATCAAAACCGTACAAAATGGACAATATTCCCATAATAATTACCTAAAACTTTTGTCTGAAAGAATTTTTGATATAACCCACCATTATGCCAAGGGATGAGAAAAATAATTTCGGAATTATAAGAAAATGCCAAGACCTATCAGTGGTTGCCATGGCAACACTACTAAATTGATGAGGGATGAGCCATCAGACGTTGCCAAGATAACGCACTTGCACGAGATCAGATTCAGATTTCCATCTAAGTGTGAAGCGGCTTCGGTGACGTAACTGGTAGCATGCTGAATGTTTATGCCCAAGGTCGCGAGTTCAAAGCCGGCCGAAGTCGTCGGATTTTCTAAGAGCGCCAAAAATCCCTCAGTATGCTTTCCTTTGGAGGGGAAGTTCCAACGTTCGTTGTGAGTTGCTGGTTGCGGTGGCATCTAGTAGCCAAGTTCACATTTAGGTGTCGTTGACGGTAGTACCTGGTAGCAACATTAGTAACTACTGCTTGAAATTGACCGTCTGCAGTCCTTACCTGAATTACAGACTAATACAGCCATCCCAAAGTACACGGGGTTACATGACCGCGTTGTCGCAGCCCCTAAACTGAGGAACCAACCAAAATCTCTGCGGTAGATATAATTTTGCGTGAAGAAGTAACAGACCGTTACATAGTTGCACATCAGTGTCGAAACCTAGCATAAGGACAGTGTGACCACAAGTATAAAAATGGATCCCAAATGACAAGAAGGTTACCGTTCCCATAAGACAATAAAATGTTTAAAATAAGCATAAAATGACGAAAAACAAAGTTAATTAAGCTCCAATTATAAAATACCTTCTCGCATTAAATGAGGTCTGATCCTTCTACGAAAATCTGCATATTCTGCCTATTTTCGCCTATCCCCAAGTTTGTCCGGTGAAATCTACCTCCGCCTTCCGGCGTGCCGAGAGGACTTTTTGTATTTACTGTAGGTCATCATTCGAGGAGCAAGTTAATGATATAAAAATGTTATAAAATATCGATTAAATGTCCTTAAAGATGTGAAAGAATGATCTAAAATGAATGAACAATATTGAAATATTGGTTCAATCTAAATTTGGGTGATGGTGCTACAGGGGTTTTCATGGGGATGGCAACGTAACGCAACGGTGAAGTCAGTTTTGACATGACGTGTATTGCGTTTCTTCTACGAGGTTTTCAATTTAACTTTTCCGTTAAGAAGTAGGCTACATGTTAGATATATTTGGTATGAAAATCCTTTTTATTTTTGTCGTCTAATGGTTTCGTCATAATGAAATTGTTATTTGATACTGTATGGTTGTTGTCGTTGTTGTTTGAGACGTCAGTCTTTTGACTGGTTTGATGCAGCCCTTCATCCCTCCCTCTCCTGAGCTAATTGTTTCATTTCAACATAGCTACCACACCCTGCATCCGAGGCAATCTGTTTAACATATTCTAACCTTGGTCTACCCCTACAGTTCTTGTCCTTGATCCTTCCTTCCATAACTAAGCTTGCTATTCGTAGGTGTCTTAGTATGTGTCCTACCAACCTATCTCTTCTCTTCATTAGCAGTCGCCAGAAACATCTCTCCTCTCCCACTCGTTTTAATACCTCTTCTTTTGTAACCCTATCTACCCAGCTGATCTTCATCATTCTCCTGTAACGCCACAATTCAAAAGCTTCAATTCTCCTCTTTTCTGCTGCACCAAGTTTCACTTTCATAGAGCGCGCCACGCTCCAGACAAAGGCTTTCGAAAATGACTTCCCAATACCTAAATCTATATTCGATGTCAACAGATTCCTTTTTTGTGGTTAACATATCCATATTTGGCCACCTGGGTGATATGATGTAGTCAATCGAGTTAATTTGTCTCGTGACCACTAAATATATAATATATACAACTATCTAGAAATATATGAATGTTTGTTTATTCAGTTTTCAATTTTATTTACGCGTTTCGGACTTTTTTTTGTCGGATGCAAGCAAAAAGTGGTTTTGTCTGTCTGTCTTTCTTACTGTGTATCTTTCTGTACACATATAACTTGTTTTCGGCTGGTTGGGGCATCGTAAAATTAGGTATGGTATCCATTAGAGGCAATACACCAATCATTTATAATTATAACTCTTCACTGAACTTCTCATCAAAAGGGGTAGTTATAGGGGAAAACTTTTCAAAATGCATGCTAAAATATGTGAAATATAAAATGTATCCTTGAAGAACGAACAAAGCTTATTTTGAGCCCCTCAATGCGACACAAAGCTCAGGAGCCTATAAATAGAGCCGTGCGCGGATAAACGAAACGTTATCCGCATCCGCCCCGCATCCGCAACACTGTTTTCTGCATTCACATGTTTGTTATCCGAATCTACTGGCATTACCTATACAAAAATATATTTAATTAGATGAAGCATAAATTACTAAAGTAACACATTTAGACATTTGAGGAGAATGTCGTTCCCTTAGGCTTTGTATGTCAAGTTCTATGATTAAAATGAATGTTACACAGCCAGAATTGCAACCCTTTCCTGTTCGGAGTGTTAATTATGCTTAATGACATAATTTGAATGAGATTAACTTAAATCATCATCTTACATTTGTCATGAAAAAAAACAACAACGGCAACATATGATACCGGTAAGGATATCCGGGTCCTATTTTTAGCCTACTTTTCACATTTTGCAAAAATGAGGAAAAAGTAGACTTATGAGATCGATCCGGGAAAATGTGTGTCTGTCTGGTTGTGTGTGTGTGTCCCGTCCCCCCCCCCCTATCAACTCCTAAACGGATGCAGCAATCAAAACCAAATTTAGTATGAGTAAAGATGTGCACCGGAATAGCTTACGTCCATATTTGAAAATGATGTCAGTGCTACCAACTGCTGAAAAAACGCACTAGAATTTTGAGCTCCATGTTGGATATCTAGCAAGGTATGCATGGGAGCTATTCCAAAATTGGCACACATGTAGATAATACTATTTCAGTTTAATTTCCAGGAGGCCATGACAGTGTTGCCAAAATAATTTTAAGCCTTCTGATAGGTCCAATGTTTAAATGCATATAACGTCTACACTATCAATTGGATTTCAACCAAATTTTGTATGTAATATCTGTACATAAACAGATATGACTGAGCGTATTCTTAAGAGCCACAAGGTCTGCCAACTGTTAATAATTGCTCTCTATATTTCTTTTAATCCAAATACCAATGTATCAGAAAGTATGCAAGCCAACAGCTTTAAACTATGCACACGTATATTCTGACATTTAAGATTAATTTGGAGTAACTTATATACGTCAGTTCTACCAACATGATTATAAGCCTGCTGATAGTACCAATTTTTAAATACATGTAACTTCTATACTATCAGTTTGATTTCAACCAAATTTCGTATGTGCCATGTGTACCATAACAGATATGACTATAAGTGTTGTTAAGAGCAATCAGAGCTGCCAACTGTTAATAAATGCTGTCTATATTCTGTTTACCCTAATATCAATATATCATAAAGTATGCAAGCCAACAGCTCTATACTTTGCACACGTATAGCACCTGACATTCTAGATTAATTTGGAGTAATTAATACAAGGCAGTGCTGCCAACATGATTCTATGCCTGCTGATATGTCCAATTTTAAAATACATGTTACTTCTATACTAACAAATGGATTTCATCCAAAATTGGCACAACAAGATATAATATTTCAGATTATTTCTGACCAGCACACGCATGGTATTGTTGGCAACATGCTTTTACGCGTGCTGATAGATCCAGTGTCTAACTGCATGTAACGTCCATTGGACTTCAACCAAATTTTGTATTCTGTACCTTAAGAGGTGGAACTAAGAATATATTCAGTCACCGGGGCTGCCAACTGTAGTGCTCTATTTGGCTACATTATACCAGGTATATTTTTAACTAATTAGATATTTCGATATTACCAACTTAATTTCGTCATTATTCTAGATAGGTTCATATACTGTAGAATAATCATTTGCATGAAAAGTGGGCTGTATAGTTCTTCACGGAACTTCTTGTTTTTCTTAGCGTATGGCTTTTAGTGCCGGGAGTGTCCGAGGACATATTCGGCTCGCCAGTTTTGTACCTGCTCCGAGACGGACACCCAATGGGTGAGCTACAAGTACAGTTGGGGAGGAAAGTTGGAATGTAAGGACGAGGAGTGGGAAGGTAGCGGCAGTGGCCTATAGTTAGGGACCAACCCCGGCATTTGCCTGGAAGGAAGATGGGAAACCACAGAAGACCATCTTCAAGGTTGCCGGCGGGGGGATTCGAACCTCGTCGCCTCCCGGATGTGAGCGACTGCCAGCAGTAACGACCACTGCTAAGTCACCCGGTCGGGTCCTAATAATGATATTAAACAAGTTCTTAAAAACATCCACACATTTTCTGTAAACATTTTTCACAGCTTATTCGCGCAGAGCTTTACCTAAGAAGGGTCTCCGAAAACCCTCATTTTAAGGCCCTTAAATTAGCTGTATCTGTGATATTTTCAGAAAACTAACTTCGCTCTAATAAATTGATGGTTGGTTGGTTACTTAGTTTAGGGGCTGCGACAACGCGGTCATGTAGCCCCGTGTACTTTGGGTGTGTGTAGAATCTGATAACCGGTGTTAATTGTGATGGCTGTATTAGTGTGTGTATCTGTTTTTAGCCTATTTTCAATTTTGAAAAAATAGGCTCATGAGATCACCTTTTGTCCGTGTGTGTGTGCGCGTGTGTGTGTGTGTGTGAGAGAGAGAGAGAGAGAGAGAGGTGTGTGTGTGTGTCCCTAATAACTTTTAAACGGCTGGAGCGATTTCAATGTAACTCGGCAAGTTCATAGCGCTATTCCGGGCGACGCCGACCGTGTCCTTGAAATTTTGTTACGTGTCACCAATCCAACATGGCGGCTGTGCGAAATATTTCACCAGCATTCAATATCTCCGAAACTATTCCCGATATCACCCTGGAATTTTTTACGGTGATAAAGGGAACTACTAGAAGTTCACCTATGTGACTTTTGAAAACCTGGTAACTACAAAACCAACATGGCGGCCACGCGAATTTGCGACATTTCAATAGACGTTTCTCGGGATTTAACCAACCAAACGCAATAAAACTTGGTACAGTGTATGTTTATACACATTGTAATGCACCGACATCTAACTTGGTTCAATTGTTTACATAACCTCAAGATGGCGGATGTGCGAAATATTTCACCGGCATTCTATATCTCTGAAACTATTAGCGGTAACACCCTGAAATTTTGTACGGAGATAAAGGGCACTACTGGAAGTACATCTATAAAACTTTCAAAAACCGGTTAACTACAAAACGAACATGGCGGCCAAGTGAATATGAAAATTTTAAATAGACCTTTCTCGCGATTTAATATTCCAAACGCAATGAAATCTGGTACAGGAAATGTTTATACACATTGTAATGCACTGGTATCTAAGTTAGTTCAATTGTTTGCATAACCTCAAATGGCGGCTTTGCGAATTTTAAAATTAAGTTTGTATTTCTTTTGTCGTAATCATGTGATCGAAGTGAAAGTTTGAATAATGAACCTACACAATAATTTTCCTTTAATAGTACATGACTCTATGGCCTATACATTTAACAATCCAACAAAGCGACCATCCGAAATATTTAGATGGCTCTGAATATCTACGAATCTATTATAGCAATCAAACTATTTTTTTTTATGTTCATAGAGGCTATGAAGTTAAGTTCACCTATAGGACTTTAAATAACCTGGTGCTCACAAATCCAACATGGCGGCCACGCGAAGTATAAATATTCACATGGACGTTTCTCGCAATTTAACCATCCGAGTGCAGTGAAACTTGGTACAGTAAATCCTTATACGAATCTAATCCATTGGAATCTAATTTATTTCAATTGTTTCCATAACCACAAGATGGCAACTGTGCGAAATTTTAAAATCTCCTTGTTACTTCTCGTGTCCTAATCATGCGATTGAAGTTTGAATGCTACACATACACAATAATCTTCATGTAACAGTACAAAACTCTAGGACCTACATATATAAAATCCAATATGGCGACCATCCGAAATATTTAGTCGGTTCTCAATATCTACGAATCTATTACAGCAATCAAACTGAAATTTTGTATGTAGATAGAGGCAATTAACATAAGTAGGATAAATGAAAATAGGCTGTATAGTTCTTCACGGAACTACTTGTTTCTTTTAAATTCAAGTTAGGACTACTTTTGCTGTCAAACGCCACCGTCAACGACTACTAGACCTAGTTCAGAACTTAGCTACTAGACGCCACCGCAGTCGGCTCTTGGCAACGAACGTAGCTGCGTTGTTTACATTCTTAACCTATACAATTTAGTTTCACACAGGTGTAATTAGTGGAAAGTTCCTTAACATGCCATAAATCTATGACATGGGACCGCCGGCTTTAATTCCCCTCCGAAAGAAGGCATACTGAGGGATTTTTAACGCTCTTAAAAATCCGACGGCTTCGGCTGGGTTTGAACCCGCTATCTTGGGCATAGAAGCTCAGCATGCTACCGACTACTCCACCGAAGCCGCCTTTGACTTTGCTCTAATAAACTGATGAAGGAATGACAAGCCAGTGACCATAGCAACAGTAGCTCAATTGATAACGTCTGGTTACTAATACCGATGACCGGGTACTTCTGCTAGTATGTTATATATTTTGTGTGCGTTGCCATAAGCTTCGGTGGCGTAGTCGGTAGCATGCTGAGCTTCTATGCCCAAGATAGCGGGTTCAAACCCGGCCGAAGCCGTTGGATTTTTTAAGAGCGTTAAAATCCCTCAGTGTGCCTTCCTTCGGAGGGGAAGTAAAGCCGGCGGTCCCATGTCATAGATTTATGGCATGTAAATGAACTTTCCACTAACTACAATTTTTGGAGCTAAATTTGTAGGTTAGATTTGATTAACACTTTATTAGTTAGTTATTAGTTACAACCTTCGACGCCAGGTGCCGGCCGTGGTGGCATCTAGTAGCCAAGTTCGTGACTAGGTGTCGTTGACGGTAGTTTTTGGTAGCAAAAGCAGGAACTATGTAAATTGATCGTCTGTAGTCCTTACCTGAATTACATATAACACACACTAATACGGCCATCACAATTAACAACGGTTATCAGACAGATTCTACACACACCCAAAGTACACGGGGCTACATGACCGTGTTGTCGCAGCCCCTAAACTGGGGAACCAACCAAACTATAGTAGTTGATGTTGTTACTATTTCTTTAGGGGCTTTGTGACACCGTGGTGATGTAACCCCGTATACTTGGTTGTGTGTGGAATTTGTCTGATAACCTGTATTGTTGTGATGGCTGTATTAGTGTGTGTATTTGTAATTCAGATGAGGATACGGAAGGAGGCTGCCGTGGTCTTAAGTTAGGAACCACCCCGGCATTTGCCTGGAGTATAAGTGGAAAACCACGGAAAACCACTTCCAGGATGGCTGAGGTAGGAATCGAAACAACCTCTTCTCAGTTTTGCCTCACGAGGCTGAGTGTACACCTTTCCAGCCCTCAAACCAGAATTACATTTCTTGGTAGAGCCGGGAATCAAACCCGTGTCTCCGCGGTGATAGCCAAGAATGCTAGCCACTACGCCAGCGAGATGGACTAAACTATAGTAGAACACACGCTGTATATTTTATTTGTCTGATAATTTGTTATTATGATGACTGTAGTGGAGAGAAGCAAAATAACCAGTGATGGACGAAGCAAAGAGGGCATAAATGTAGGTTGGCTCAGGCAAGGAAAGCATTTCTACAAAAAAGGAATCTGTTGACTTCGAATATAGATTTAGGTATTAGGAAGTCATTTTTGAAAGCCTTTGTCTGGAGCGTGGCGCTCTGTTGTGCCCATTCCACAATGAAATATGCAAATCACAGTTTGCCAGCAATGCTCAATCGGGAGTATCGGGGTTCATGGTATGTTCTCCCACTCTGTGACCTACATACTTTGGATCATATAGAGGATACAATTCCAAAAAATAAACAAAATCAACTCCTACTATAAAAATATTTAATTATTCAAATATATGGCGCTACAAAAATTAAACAAATAAAATACTGACCTTTTCAATTCATACTTGTTCCAAGTTGAACAAGGAATCCATATTAAACAAATATTAAATAATCATAAATGGTTTTCCATAAACCACCAACTTCCATTAAGTTTCACTTCCATATAGTGTCCTTTTAAAATTCAATAAAATCAAGAGCTCCAACTGGCTCTATAATGTTTATATACATTGTGTTATCCATTTACAACACATCACTTCCTATTATTTGAGTATATCTTCTAATCAAAAATATAAAATTTTACCAAGTACTGTTAATCATTTACTTAATTTTGGGCTTTCACAACGCTCATATGTTACTATCCCTCTCTCTCAAGTTAACAATTCACTACTGTGATTGGGAAAAACTTGCGTACTCCCGAGCTACAGAAGACTACTTGAACAAGTCAAAAATTAAGATCACTCCCGGAATCTAATTGTCTTCACTAAAACTCGTGAATCACTGAATCATATACTCATAAATTTAGGCATTTATTATTATTCGTTTTAAAAGACCATTATATCATAAGAAAGCAACGATCTGAACTTTGCAAGCGGTAATATTCATCTAAAAGAACCTCGGTTCGGAGACCGGGTCGTTACAACAAACTCTAAACACTTTTGTGTACTATAACTCAACAGACAGCTCCCAGACGTACCACACTCCGTCAATGGTAAGGGTCTGGCCTTGGCTACTTAGCGTGATTTATTGCAGGGAGGCAAAAACTTCACTGTCTCGCTTCACAAGAGACGAGCTACCCTCAGCTTTTCTACAGCTGTTCTTAAATGCAGTCCCCAGAATGGCAAGGCTTTCATACTAATTTTTATAACAACATATTTAGGTTCAACAAACCTATTCTCTTGACTTCGGCCTATATTAATTATGAAGTGTCCTCATTGGCGGGTATGTATAATTCAATACTACAACAAATATTTAGGGGCTTAAATATGGACGAATCTGAGTTCGATCCTTTCAAATGCCTCGGGAGCAATATCCCACACTGGAGGACTTATAACATTAGCGACTTAGGGCAGGCCTTTTACCTTATACCAGCGCTCATAATACCATATGATTAGCACCCTTTTTACCATACAACACACACACGGCCTCGTGATCACATCACAACTTTGAGGGCTTACCATAGTTCAATTACCGCGACCAACTGCCCCTCATAATTAGTTTGACCGAGTATTTCAACGCATTCCTAGCGTGACAAATTACTTCAATGCGCTACATGGCGCTTATACATTAATTAGCCAAGTTGCCTTCAGAGAACTGATAAATTCAAAATCAACATTTGATCTACATCTCAATTCTATATTACTCTTCTCCCTTGTCAATAATCATTTTACCATAAGAACATGTGTTCATAACATGTATTAATTCATTTAAAGGAGCTCGGAAGCTACTACTTTTCATATAATTCATCATAATATTCATTCATTTATCTAATTAATATTATTATTATTATTATTACGCTTGCTTTCTCATTTTTTATATCATTTATCAATTACACTGATGTTTTACTTAACACATTCCCCAAGGGATTCATTTACATTTCACATAATTATTGTATATTTTCTCAAATTAATCGTTCAGATCGCGCTATTTTTCTTTTATTTGTCATTCTACCATCCCTATTCTTTCTTTCTCAAGTGAATTATACGCAAATCTTCCCCAACACATAACATAATGAAATAGTTACTCACATGATTGTACGGTCAACGACCGAATTCTCCAGCGATGTTTCATTTTCACCCACTCACTATATTTTAAGCCATCTCCATGGATACACTTTCACACAATGACACTTCTTTATCAACACATAATTATATTCCTTAATCACTTGTGAATACCATTTTGTATTCTTTTACCTTAACACAATATAAATTCACTACAATTATTACACTCAAAAAGGTTCACTATATTTACATTACACAGCTTTTAATCACTTGGACGTTAATTTTCGCCTTACACACGTGATTTCTCTCTTCCCCGTTTCCAAGGGTGACACTTTTTAGAACGTCGGCTCCCTAATCTGGCAAGATGATGGAAAGTCTCGATAGTACTACACGTCACTGGAACGGCTACTCTTCAAATTCGGGTTTTGACTATCGGCTTCTATACTTTACTTGCACGATGTCGTTTCTTACTAGACACTAGTTAGTTCGTCTAGATAAAGTCTGTCCTGGTTACGGCCTCTCGAATAATTTATCGGTGACCTAATAATTTCCTAGCATTAACTGCTATTTCTTTAGTTCGTAGCTTATTGCCTTTTCTGTTCGTTTGTCTCCTTAGACAAAGCCTTGAATTATAATTCCTACTTCTTATTGTTCTGCGCTTTAGTCCCTACCTTTCCGGCACACTAGGCGTTATTTATTTCGTTCGGCCCTGATCGGGTTCCTTAACGTTGATAGAACTATTTTATTTCACTTCCTTTGGTACTTCGAAACTTTATGACGCTTTATGTCTTTACCTGTACTATAGTTCGAGTACCTATCTCCTGTTATTTCTTCAAAGTCGCAGCCTAACTTTGACTGTAATAATGAACTTTAACGATAAAGTCTGAAGCTTGCTGAGATTAATCCTATACTAGGATTTTACTATGTCTCCACACGGCGATACTAATGACGATACTGCTCGGCCACTCCCATACGGGGTGCGCGTTGGTGATACAGCGTATCACGACCTCTCAAGGTCTGGTAAATACTGTATGATCATCCTGGTTCTGCTAGGGTTTTTATACAAATCGGCGACAAAAAGATAAAATCCTCGTCTTCTTCAGCACTAACTTGGAAGTAATAGTCGCATAATTTTGAAAAATATATCTCTGGAAAGCTCGTGTTCTAAACGTAAACTGACTTCTTTGAACATGAAAATCGATCGCACAATTCCAAGATATTAAATAAATTTTGCTCTTCAGATACGTGGGTGTTTCGGTTTATTTTCTATCCCTACCAACTCTGGTCTCGGGGAATTACTAACGACGTCATGCTGAGTCGGCACTTCTTTCCTGTGCATATATTATAAACTTTTTCCCCACACAAAAATCTCTGTTCCAAAATGATTCACAATGATGTATTTCTTCTATTAAATATATGCTCGCAAATTGCTTAAATCTAATTATTCCTCTTCTTGAGCAACTGCGAGGTTGCCATTTTATTGCTGCGTAAGGCCAATTTCCGAAACCTCCTCTCTCTTACACCCAGCGGAAAGTTTTTATCGTTCTATTAATAGTCATGATCGGCTCCCTATCAGTGCGTCATGCATGATATCATTTCCTCGTGACTCGTGGTCTCTTATTATTGCGCCACGTTGTAACCGTCCTCTACATAAAATCTTTCTAAGTCATTCTAAAGACTGTATTTTTCCTCTCTTCTTTTACCAATAAATGATGGATTCGGCGCTTGAACCAACAGCACATGGGTTCACTATGGAAGTGAAACTTGAACTATTGGTGCAGCAGAAAAGAGGTGAATTGAAGCGTTTGAAATGTGGTGTTACAGGAGAATGATGAAGATCAGATGGGTAGATAGGGTTACAAACGATGAGGTATTAAGGCGAGTGGGAGAGGAGAGATGTTTCTGGCGACTGCTAACGGAGAGAAGAGATAGGTTGGTAGGGCACATACTAAGATACCCAGGAATAGCAAGCTTAGTTATGGAAGGAAGGGTCGAGGACAAAAACTGTAGGGGTAGACCAAGGTGAGAATATTTTAAACAGATTGCCTCGGATGTAGGGCGTGGTAGCTATGTAGAGATGAAACGATTAGCTCAGGACAGGGAGGTATGGAGTGCTGCATCAAACCAGTCAAATGACTGACGACTCAAACAACAACAGTGGAGAGACCCGGGACTTGAGTAAAATACCATCCCCGCATTTGCCTGACCCCTCAGGGGCTCACATATAGTGGGGCGTGGGCGGCGACCATGGGACCCCAGCTGAGTCCGGCATTGCTTCCACTTACTTGTGCCGTACTCCTCTCTGTCTTCTTTCCTGTCGACCTCACTTGGTCAACTCTTGTTCTCTTCCGACCCCGACGGTATTAGGGTATCCGAGGCCTAGGGAGTCTCTTCCTTTCCCGCCTTAATTGGTCCTTGTCTCATCTTTTCTGATACCCTCATTCTGCGTTTTCATGTTATCTCCTGCCTTCTGCTCGATGCCCTCCAGGAGCATGGCCGGCTCTACGGAAGGCCGCGGCGAGCGAAAATCGGCAACCTCGCCGTGAATGGCCAGTCTGCTCTGCCTAGGCCACTGAGTTACATGGAAAATGTGTCACGCGCTCGTGTTTTCTTCAAAATACTCTATGTAAATGAAATTATACCATTGCTTATTACTGTATAGTGGCTAGGTACAATGCCAAAGACTTGTGCTGTGCCGAATTGCAAGTCTAATTATCGTTCATCGATAAAAACTGAAGGATTTATGACAGTGTTTGTGTTTCCTAAAAATCCACAATTGAAAGCCATATGGGAACGTGCTATTCCTCGAGCCAATTGGGTACCTACGAAATATTCCTTCGTATGTATTAAGCACTTTCTTCCTGAAGACGTAAGTTATGTTGAAAAATACAAGGATGGTGATGGGAATAATAAGGAATTTACACGGAAGAAGCCTGTATTGTTACCTCGTGCGGTTCCAAAGGTATTCCCAAACTTACCATCGTATTGAGTAAGTGCTCCTCCAAGAAAAGGAAATCTCCAGAAGAAAGAAGAGAAGAATAAAAGAACGGAAAAGGTCTGCAGAGGAATGTGAGAAGACCCTTGCTGAGGAAGCCAACAAAATTACGACTTTCGAGTCCTTTGTTTGTGATATACAAAATAAATTGGTGGAGCATAAAACAGACTGGTCTGTAAGTACTAGTGAAAATTATTGTATTTTGTATAAATTAGATGTGTCAAACATACCTAAAATAAGGTCAAGTATAAGGATAAACAATGATTTTACGGTCGAAATTCATATCAATGGAGGCGTAATTCCTAAGCTGTTGTTCTTCATTCTGGCTCTGTAATATTTCGAAATTCATTATTAAATAAGTGGAGTCAGTTGTTCCAAGCAATAGAATTTTGCCACGACTTTTTCTTACCTGGAAGTTCTGTAAGTTCACTAGTCGTCCAGATTAATAGTTTAATAGATAACCTAAAAACTGACCTTGAAAACCAGGGAGACGAGACTTCAGAAATTCTGTTAAAAAAGTTAATGTTTCTGCAAGATCAGTTTACACTTACTTTTTTAAAGAAACCTAGATATAACGTCACTACAACTCTAAATGCATTCCTCATTTATATGCAGTCTACAACGCAATTAGATTAAACCATATTTTATCCCTACCTCATCCCCGAGTTTTACAAAAATTAACAACTTCCTTCGCCATATCCCCGAAAGCTGATTAAGAGAACAGTAACTTTCTAAGTCACATTGTGAAAGATTTATCAAATTTAGAAAGGGTTGTAAATTTACAGATTGATGAAATACATGTCAAACAAACTTTAGATTTAAAAAATGGGCAATTATTTGGTGTTGCTACAAATGAATCTGTCGATTTAGCTAAGACAGTTCTGGCCTTTCTCGTTAGTTCTGCTTTTGGAAATTTGAAAGAGGTTGTTAAATTAGTTCCAGTGAAACAATTACCGGGTTTGCAACTAGCTGATATTGCAAAAGGTGTTAACAGGCAAATACAGGATTGTGGCCTAAATATTCTGTCTATCATAGCTGATAATAATGGTGTGAATCGTGCTATGTTCAAAGAACTAACCAAACATTCTGATAGTAATTACTGGTTCCATATTGATGGAAACCCCCTAAAAACCTTTGTTTTATATGACAGTGTCCATGTATTAAAAATATACGAAATAATTGGCTGAATTTAAGTGGCATTGATAAGTCATTTATTATTCCTGTATGGGAAGATTTAGACTCATTTTCAAATGTTTTAAGTTCAGATGACTGTAACCCTGATTTTAAAGAGGTAACTCAAGCATCATTTAGTGACATAAGAGTGATCTAAAAAAAGGAATCCGATTTACTGATTAAGTCTGCACCAAAGTTAACATTTAAAAGTGTTTATCCAAATTCACTTGAACGCCAACGGGTTTCTTTGGTTACAAACGTGTTTCACGAATCTACAGTTTCTGCTCTAAACACGTATTGTTTTGTCAGAGTAATCCTAATGTGGTGGTCCATTGTTAATATTAAGTGGCCTCTCACCCATGTTGTTAAACGTAATAGTCTTCAAATGCCTTTCAAAAATCCTGAAGACAAAAGGTTGGCTTTCCTAAAGGCATTCCTCCAATGGTTGTCCACGTGGAAAAAGAACGATGAAAATGATTCCTCAAAAAAGAGTTGTTTAACCAATGAAACTTACAACGCTTTGTATGTAACAACCTATGTATTACGTGAGATTATTATTTATGCTCTACAGAATGTGAACCCCTCTTATGTGTTAACTGGCAAATTTCAGAGTGACCAATTAGAATCCAGGTTTGGGCAGTACCGCCAACTAACAGGCGGCAACTATAATATAACAGTTATTACTCAGGTAATGGAGGCCGAATTGAAAATAAGGTTGAAAAGCGTACTTGGCCTTCATTCAGCCAAGTATGGAGCAGTTACTTTTTCGAAAGAAATGGTAATGTCCTCTTCCGATACAAATTGAGGAGAAAGTACAACAAGCAGCCTTTCGTCAGCTACTGTTGACGATACCTTTTACAGTATTTTAGAAGAAAAGTACACTGAACACATACAATTCGATGAGTCGGGTTTTATATATGCCTGTGGTTACATATCGTTCAAGCAATGTTCAAGAATAAAATGAGAAGAATGTTTGGCTTTGTTTAGAAATAAAGAAAAGATAAATGACAGCTACTTCAATCAAATAAATAGGGGCGGACTTTCAGTTCCTGCAGATTTGATTTTATCAGTGTGTAAACATGTTGTTGGAATTACGCAGGCACTAATTTCTGATAAGTTTGAGGAACAATTTTTAAAATGTAAATGTAACAATCAACGCCAAGTAATTCAAAATCTTAGTCTACTCGGTATTTTATCAGATATTGAATTGTCAGAAACTGCCGAGAAAACTTGTACCTGTGGATGTAATGTTATGACAATAGTCACAAGTATTATCTTAACAATGAGTAACCTTTTGTTAAATAATTACAGGAAGTTGAGGAATGAACGGGTAACTTGCCATAGTAATCACAGAAAACTTGCTATTCTTTGCTAGAGACCAACCTGTTGTATATTTTGTAAATGTCAAATAAATATTGAAAGCAAACAGAAAACTTGCTATTCTTTGCTAGAGACCAACATGTTGTATATTTTGTAAATGTCAAATAAATATTGAAAGCAAATTGGTTTTGTTACTCCAAGTAAGCCCTACTCACTCTTGACAATCCTTTTACTTTAATGTTGAAAATAACAAATATCATTTCGTTATTTCAATTTGTTTTCGTGGCGAAGCACACGAATCAACAGCTGACCGGCTGCTATGGCCATCCCAGTTCAGAGAAGTGCAGCGTTGCATGGTCGAACGCCGCGGCCTTCCGTAGAGCCGGCCATGCCAGGAGGCAGGGTGTGTCTAACCCCATCACTTTTGGTGCACCCTGGATTTTGCTACACCCTCAGGGGCTCACGGCTGGTGAGTTCGGGAGTTGGTGACCCCGAGGGTTTCCTGAGCTGGGTCCGGTTTCCCCTTTTTGTAACTTACCTGTGGGGAGAACCCTCTCCTCTTTCACTTTCCCATCTGCCTTTCATGGCTCTCCTTCCTTCCAAGTCCCTCAATCCGCATTCTTCGAGGGTTGAGGGCATTTCTTTTCCTCCTGTCCTTTGTTTGCCTTATTCTCATTTAGTTTTCCATTTCTTCTTCCAGTATGTAGGTTAGTAGTTAGTTTTAGTTTTAAGTTTGCATTTCTTTTTCATCTTCACGATCACCCAGACCATTAGGGGCCGATAACCTAGATGCTAGGCCCCTTAAAACAACAATTATCATCATCATCATCATCATTTTGTAAGTATTTTCAATCTCAATTGCATTTTTTTAGTAAAGTATTTTGAATCGCGGGCTTCCACATATTATGAGTATTTTGAATTTTAACTGCATTTTGTTGGGTGTTTCGAATCTACATTGCATTTTGTAAATATTTGGAACCTGAACTACATTTTGTGTGTTTTTTTAAATCTAAATTCCTTTTGTGAGTATTTGCTCTCTACATTTTGTGAGTCATTTCACCAGAGTTCCATTTTGTAAGTATTTTCTCTCGAGGCTACTTTTCGGTATGGTTTCTATTCATTGTCATCTTCACGATCACCCAAACCATGAGGGGCCGATAACCAAGATGTTAGGCCCCTTAAAACTACAATTATCATCATCATCATTTGCCTGATGGGTGCGTGGTATAACCAGCCTCAGGATATTCGTTGTCAGAGCTGAGTTTGGAACGTCTGCTCTTTAGACTTGCTACAGTTCCTCAATGCAGTATTAGAATGCACCTCAACCTGTTCGGCTAAGCTGCTGGGAGTTGCTCGTAAACAATACCTTTGGGGCTCACAATCAATATTCCAGGAAATGTCAAATGCCCTGTCATTGGGAGAGATTAATATTGCGTTCCGTTCATTTTTGCGCTGAGAGCTCGAGAGTGGAGAATAATCCCCGCCAACAAGTATTCGCGCACGCCTCGGTGACAGGAGATTCAAACACATCAGTGCTCTATTTTAAAATGTACGGAGAGGAGGAGTGAATATTGTGGGGTAGTAGGCAGAAACATAACAGAGTGAGTGTTTTGTAAACATTGACATCACATTGAGACACTGGTTTACGCTGTCCGTAGAAATGTATCACATGATTCGAATCCTTTAACCCTCCGCCAGGCGTAGCCTAAGTAATAACACCGTCGGGAGGAACTAATCTGTCATTGAATTATATGTTTATTTACATTATATCGCCTAGAAAGAGTCGCTCACTAGAATTTGGCATCTCATTATAACTGTTGTGTTTTTAACTTGAAGAAAGGAAAATATCCAGTTGAAATTACAAACGGCTTAGGCTTTCACGGCCGGCGTTCACAATTAAGTACAAGTTTTTCGGGCTTGTAGGCCATGGTCCAGACAGGATATCTCCCGAAGTTTCACTGCCGGACGCAGTTTCCGGTGAAACGTCGGGAGATATCCTGTCCGGACCATGAAATTATAAAAATTATAAAACTCAATTTGTTACTAAAATCAAAAAAACTAATATTATATGCAGGGCTAGATTTGTGACGGTACGCACCGGTACGCCATACCGAAACCTGTTTGCGTCTTTGTTAACACTAACTGTCTCCTCACTACTTTTCCTCAAGCTGAATGGCCCACCACTCACTCGTTTTGACCCTTCAAAGTACGTGGAATCTTGACTGCTTCGGAGACGGCATTCCGCTCTGGATACTAACAGCAATGTGAGAGGGAGAGAATGCACTTACAACGAAAACGTTTCTAATTTTTGTACAATTTTCTACACTGTGAGGTAATAGTACATTATGCAACGAGCCTATAATGGCTATAATTAAGACACGAGTATCTTTATAAAACGAGCGTATGCGAGTTTTATAACTTCCACACGAGTGTCTTAATTACCATTACAGGCGAGTTGCATACGACTGTTTATGTTCGACGATAATTATAACTTTATTATATGTTTTAACATAAATATTCATAAATATCTGTGGGATTCAGTTAATTCAGTTATTAGTGAACAAGGCTTTGGTGACTGAACAGAGCGCTGCGTGGTCAAAGCACTCCGGAAGCAGAGACCATTCTCTTTGCTTGACAACACAGAAATATGTTGGATTTTGAGCGCATGCGCGAAGGTATCCTTATCTAATTGGCCACACAACTGCTTCTTGAGTTCTGATTGGTGGGAGAAACTGTTTCATAATGAAAAATAGTGTTATAATGAGCCTCATTATGTTACAGTTTTCCGATACATACTGTTTACATTTCGACATGGTCGAACATAAGACATGTTTAAGTACAGTACCCTTTATAATAAACTAGCAGAAGTACCCATTCTTCGAACGGTCTTCGGTATTAATAACCAGATGTTATCAATTGAGCTACTGTTGCAATGTTTAGGGGCTTGGAACCTGTTTGTTGGCAATGAAAGATTATTAGTTAAAAATGTGCTCTCAAACTAAATTTACCTAACGTGTTCTTCCTGGCGTGAAAATAAAATTGAAAACCTCGTAGACGAATCGCAATACACGTCACATACGAACTGACCCTAACCGTTGTGGCAAGTGCCCAACTACAGGAAGACCCCTTTTTATTAATTATAAAGGCTTGTGGTGCATGAAAATTCAGTTTTTTTAGCCTCCAATTGTCCAAATTCCTAAAATCAGCAAAAACAGTCTACTATTTCAAATCAGGAATTTTTGAAAATAATGTTGCTGTTTGGAGATATAATAGATTTTCTGTACGACATATCGCACGTGTAAGTCGCGTGAAGAAAATCTAGGGTACTCCTTGAACCCCTTAAGCGCATTGATGAATTTTACAGTTTTAGTTGGTTCCGTGATAACCTTATAGCCATTTGCAACCTATCACAGAAATGTAATTAATGGAGTGGCATTACTTATTCCAGAAATAGATGGAAAGTTGGATGCCACCTCTTGAGATACTGTTGTCATGATTAGTGGCTTGCATTCCTTCTTTAGTTTATTAAATGAAATTAGTTTTCTGGGAATATCTAAGAAACTGTTGGGTTTAGAGCCTTAACATATAGTTTTCGGGGACCATTTACGGCTCTTGAGGGGCCCCGAGTTTTGTTTCTGACCCCAAGGGTTTGAAAATGAGCTTTGTCTCTTCGTTGTACGCCATAATAATGATAATAATTAAAAGAATAATAATAATATAACAATATAGGGATAGGGATATAATAGACCTTCCGGACCATACCCGCACGTGTAAATCGCGTTAAAAAATTCTAGATTGCCCCTTGGCCCCTAAAGCGCATTATATGTTTTGATGAATATTTCATCTTAGTTTGGATCCGTTATAACCCTATTGCCGTTTGCAAACCTTCACAGTAATGTAATAAATGGAATTGCATTGCGTCTTACAGAAATAGATGGACCTCTGAGATTCTGTTGCCAATGTTACCGGCATGCATTCCCTAATTAATTTATTAAGTGAAATTCGTTTTTTGGGAATATCTCAAAAACTGTTGGTTTTAGGGCCTTAAAATGTGGTTTTCGGGGGGTACTTTTAGGGCCCCCGAGTTTTGTTTCTCACATTGAGGGGCTGAAAATGATCTTTGTCTCACGCTTATTTCAGCATATATTTTAAGGGGGTAGACCCCCTGTTATGAGAGGTACGGAGTAGAGTTACATCAATGATTAGTGTCGTGCCTCTGATGGATATCTGTATCAAATTTTACGTTAATCCACCCAGCCGTTCTCGAGTTATAAGGACACAAAAAATTGTCCACAGACAAACAGACAGACAGACAGACAGACAAAAATATATTTTTGCGTGCATCCGTCACAAAACAGTCTGAAACGGGCAAATATGTCAAATTTCCGTAGAAATGCAGAAAAATCAGACAAACATTCATTTTTATATAATAGAGAAGGGATATAATAGATCTTCAGTACCACACCCGCACGTGTAAATCGCGTGAAAAAATTCTAGAGTACCCCTTGACCCCTTAAGCGCATTGTATGTATTAATGAATATTTCAGCTTAATTTGGATCCGTTATAACCTTATAGCCGTTTGCAAACCTTCACAGTAATGTAATAAATGGAATTGCATTGCGTCTTACAGAAATAGATGGACCTCTGAGATTCAGTTGCCATGGTTACCGGCACGCATTCTTTCATTAATTTATTAAGTGAAATTAGTTTTCTGGGAATATCTCAAAAACTGTTGGTTTTAGGGCCTTAAAATGTGGTTTTCGGGGTCCCTTTGGGGCCCCCGAGTTACGTTTCTCACAGTGAGGGGCTGAAAATGAGCTTTGTTTCACCCTTCTACGCCTATTTCAGCATGTATTTTAAGGGGGTAGGGCCCCTTTTATGAGAGTTACGGAGAAGAGTTACATCAATGATTAGTGTGGTGCCTCTGATGGTTATCTGTATCAAATTTTACGTTGATCCACCCAGCCGTTCTCAAGTTATAAGGACTCGAAGAAGCTGTCCACAGACACACACACAGACAGACAGACAGACAGACAGACAAAAATTTTATTTTTGCGCGCATCCGTCATAAAACAGCCTGAAACGCGCAAATATCGCAAATTTCCGTGGAAATTCAGAAAAAACAGACAAACTTTCATTTTTATATATATAGAGATAATTATTTCAGAAAATTATAAAGACAAAATTATAAAACAATAAATAAAAGATTGTTGGTGAACTTGTGTGTATTTTCAAACCGAATGTATTTAATTTTTTAAATTACGTAAAAAAATTAAATTGAAATAATGTACATTGTTTGAATGGTAACATAGGCCAACGGATGTGGGAAGATACATGTTGCTACAGCAGTCTCAATTTAATTTAAAATTGCTATCAAAATTTTGCTATTTTACCCACTGATTAATTTTTAAAGGTGTTCAGAAAAGTATAAAAATATCGTTTTTAAAACTATATATTTCAATATTCCATAAAGCCCCTACTCCCCTCCCACCACCATCCGGTAGTCCACAGTACCGGAACCTCTCTTTATTTACAAATCAAGCACTGATTATATGTAATTAACAGACTCAAATTCTGCAACTATATTACACTCAGGCATCTCTACTGAGATTTAAACAAGCCACAGATTGAATTACAGTAACTTAAACAAAAGGAAACTTAAAGAAACATTGAAATCACTAATACTTAAGCGATCGGGCGCACTTAATCTCCTGGATGAATCGACTCACCACTGAGTAGGGAAGGGCCCTGCAACAATGACGACCTGACCTTCAAGCAGTTGGTGGGAAGGGCGGAAGCTATTGTGACGCGCCACCTTTCATGGCAAAACCCAAGCCTGGGAGGGAACAAGTAGGCCTATTTCCTCTTAATCTCACCCGACGGAAGGTTAATAGTTGGGAGATCCGTTTATAAAGCTTTATGTCCAGCAGCAAGATGTGTAGAATCCTCAAGGATGCACCGCCTGGAGGCTGCTGTTTAACATACCTGCTCATTACAATATCATTGTTGGGGACAGGGATTGGCAACCACAGGACCCAAGCTGAGTCCGGCATTGCTTCCACTTACTTGTGCCGGGCTCCTCTCAGTCTTCTTTCCTGTTGACCTCCCTTGGCCAACTCTTGATCTCTTCCGACCGCGACGGTATTAGGGTATCCGAGGCCTAGGGAGTCTCTTCCTTTCCCGCCTTAATTGGCCCTTCTCTCATCTTTCCTGCTCCCTCATTCTTCGAGGGGTCAGACCTCTTGATTTTCTTTCAGGTATCTCCTGCCTTCTGCTCAAGGAGGCAGGGTGTGTGTAGCCCCACAACTTCTGGTGCTCCCTGGATAGAGCTACACCCTCAAGGGCTCACAGTTGGTGATCACAGGAGTTGGCGACCCTGAGGGATTCCTGAGCTGGGTTCGGTTTCTCCCCTTTTTCCATTGCCTTTGGGGCGGGCCTTCTCCACTTTCCCTATCCTATCTGCCTTTCATGGCTCTCCATCTTTATAAGTCCCTCAATCCTCATTCTTCGAGGGTTGAGGGCATTTCTTTCCTCTTTCTCTATTTCCCTTACTCTTCTTTTGTTTTACTTTTTTTTCTTCTTCTAGTGTGTAAGTTTGTAGTTAGATTTAATTATAGGTTCATTTTCATATTTCATGATCACCCAAATCATTAGGGGCTGATAACCTGGATGTTAAGCCCCTTAAGACAACAATTAACATCATCTGTTATCTTCCCTGCCGACCGCCCTTCGGTAATTCTTGTTATATTTCGACTGCGATGGTATTAGTGTATCCGAGACCTAAGATGTCTTTCATTTTCCTGTCTTATTTGGCCCTTGCTACCCTCATTCGTGAAGGGGTCTGACGTCTCTTTTTCTTTTACTGGTATCTCCTGTCTTCTGCATAAGGCCTTAGAGGAGGCAGGGTGTGTGTAGCCACACCACTCATGGTGCACCTTTGGTAGTGACACACCGTCCAGAGCTAATGGCTGGTGAATTCGGGAATTGGCGATCCCGAAGAATTTCATAACTGGGTCCGTTTCCCCCCTTTTCCCATTGAATGTTTAGTGGACCCTATCCTATCAGCCTCTCTCAGTTCTCATTCTTTGAGGGCATTTCGTTTTTCTATCCATTATTCAGATCTTTGCCCGTTTCACATTCTATTCCTTAATTTAGCTGTTTTTTTTAGTTATAAGGGGAGGTCGTCAAGTACCGGAAGATCACACGTCCACAGTGCATGAAATTTGACTGGTGAAAAGCTAGAGGAAGTAGGAGACTTAGGAAGCAAAATAACAAGTGATCGATGAAGCAAAGAGGATGTAAAATGTAGACTGGCTCAGGCAGGGAGAGCATTTCTACACAAAAGGAATCTGTTGAGAATGAATATAGATTTAGGTATTAGGAAGTCATTTTTGAAAGCCTTTGTCTGGAGCGTGGCGCTCCTTGGTTGTTTGCGCAGCAGAAAAGAGCAAAAGAGAAGTGAAACATTTGAAATGTGGTGTTACAGGAGAATGATGAAGATCAGATGGGTAGATAGGGTAACAAATAAAGAGGTATTAAGACGAGTGGGAGAGGAGAGATGTTTCAGGCGACTGCTAATGAAGAGAAGAGATAGGTTGGTAGGACACATACTACGACACCCTGGAATAGCAAATTTAGTTGTGGAAGGAAGGGTCGAGGACAAGAACTGTAGGGGTAGAACAAGATTATAATATGTTAAACTGAGTGTATCGGATGTAGCTATGTAGATATGAGACGGTTAGCTCAGGACAGGGGGTCATGGGGGGGGCTGCATCAAACCAGTCAAAAGACTGAAGACTCAAACAACAACAACAACAACAACAACAAGGAAGGAAGCTTGTAGTTTTACGTGACCGTTAATCTCGTGATCATGAGCCACGGGACCTCCTTTTTACGTGGTATCCGAACCACAGGACATGACATTTCACTTCAAAAATCTCACGTGCATTGACCTGGAATGGAACCCGGTCTACCTTGGTGAGAGGCCAACGGCATTACTTTTCCTTCTGTCCTTTATTTGCCTTATTTTCCTTTTGTTTTCCATTTCTTCTTCTAGTATATAAGTTAGTAGTTAGTCTTAGTTATAGTTTACATTTCATTTTCATCTTCATGATCACCCTAACCATCAGGGGCCGATAAGCTAGATGTTAGGCTCCTTGAAACAACAATTATTATCATCATCATCATCATCATCACAGCCATCACAATTAACACCGGTTATCAGACAAATTTTGCACACACCCAAAGTACATGGGGCTACACGATCGCATTGTCGCAGCCTCTAAACTGAGGAACTAACCAACCAACTCGCGAATGGTCTGGAAGCTTCTGACATGTTACCAGCTACTTGCTCCATTATCTGTAGACTTGTACCTCCTAACTGCTGCACTATGCTAATGTGATTGCCTGTCGCCTGCCAACTACTCTTGCAAGTTGAACAACTCCAATAACATGCCACTTACAGCCACATCTGACATGTTGTTGCTCTCCCCACTGCGGGTGAGTGGGGGCCAAATGTTGTTCCTCCTGTCGCAACATCAGACCAAAAGGGGGCCTTTCAAAGGTCCTTTTCGATTTTCCGGTCCCCTTGCGGTTCGTCCCTTAAAAGAATTATTGTGAGGTTTGAAGCCATTTTTCAGTGACACAGCAACTAAATAATTGTACATATTGTATATATTTTTCACGTGTATTCTCAAACATAGATGTTATAGCCTAAGTGTAATGGATATGATGATGATCGCTTGACGATCGTAACTGGTCATCCTAGTGTATTTATTAGCCTACTTTTCACATTTTGCAAAAATGAGGAAAAAGTAGACTTATGAGATCGGGCAAATGTGTGTCTGTCTGTCTGTCTGGCTGTGTGTGTGTGTCCCCCTATCAACTCCTAAACGGCTGCAGAAAACGATACAAAATTTGGTAGGAGTAAAGACCTATACCGGAATATCTCACGGCCATATTTGAAAATGATGTCAGTGCTACCAAATGCTGAAAAATCGCATTTGAAATTTGAGCTCCATGTTGGATATCGTGGAAGGTATGAATCGGAGCTATTTCAAAATTGGCACACGTATAGATAATAATATTGCAGTTTAAATTCCAGGAGGCCATACATGGCAATGTTGCCAAAATGATTACAAGCCTGCTGATAGGTCCGAATTTTAAATGCATATAACTTCTACACTATTAATTGGATTTCAACCAAATTTCGTTTGTGCTATGTGTACATAAACAGATATGACTGAGCGTATTATTAAGAGCCACCAGGGCTGCCAACTGTTAATAAATGCTCTCAATTTGTTTTAATCCAAATACCCATATATCAGAAAGTATGCAAGCCGACAGTTTTAAACTATGCACACGTATAGGACCTGACATTCTGTATTAATTTGGAGTAACTTATACACGTCAGTGCTACCAACATGATTCTTGGCCTGCTGAGACGTCCAACTTTAAATTCATGTAACTTCTATACTATCTAATGGATTTCATTCAAAATTGGCACAACAATAGATCATATTATTTCAGATTATTTCTGACCAATACATGCACGGCATTGTTGCCAACATGATTTTATGCGCGCTGTTACATCCAATGCTTAACTGCATGTAACGTCCATGCTATCCATTGGACTTCAACCAAATTTTGTATTCTGTACCCTAAGAAATGGATCTGAGAATATATTCAGTCACCAGGGCTGCCAACTGTAGTGCTTTATTGGGCTACATTATGCCAGGTATACAGTATTTCGAACTAATTAGATATTTCGATATTACCAACATAATTTCGTCATTAACCATTGGCATGAATCTTAAATTTTAAGAAAAGTAGGCTCTTTAGTTCGTCACGGAACTTCTTGTTAATCTCATGTAATTTATTTCAGGATCAAGGCATAACCCAGCTCTTTTTGGGTACATTCATGTTGACCGACTGAAAAGCACCAAACTTTTATTAAAAGAATAAAATAAACATGGATGCCGTTTGAAGAAGGGCCGCCAATTTGGCCCTCTGGGTAGAAAGACCGAACCGGTCCATTCTCGCAATCCCGTCAGCTGAATGCGCTATACAGTTGTATCCACAGAATAACGCAGGTTTATGAATTAAAGTAACGATAGATTTGAAACCATTTTTCATTGACACTATTCCCCAAGGGTTCATATCTAGTGGACGGGGATTGGCGACCACGGGACCCAGGCTGAGTCCGGCATTGCTTCCTCTTACTTGTGCCGGGCTCCTCTCCGTCTTCTTTCCTGTCGACCTCACTAGGTCAACTCTTGTTCTCTTTTGACCCCGACGGTATTAGGGTATCCGAGGCCTAGGGAGTCTCTCCCTTTCCCGCCTTAATTGTCCCTTGTCTCATCTTTCCTGATACCCTCCTTCTGCGAGGGGTCAGCCTTCTTTTTCTTTTCATTATATTTCCGTTTCTGTTTAAAATTCCCGCCCTGTTTTTCTCATCCCCCCCCCCGTGTTTCTAAATTACATTTTGTTAGTATTTCGAATCTGCGTTCCATTTTGTAAGTATTTTCCGCTCAGCTTATTAGCCTATTTTCATTTTTGTAAAAATAGGCTTATGAGATCACCTTTTGTCCGTGTGTCTATCTGTGTGTGCGTGTGTGTGTGATGGTGTGTGTCCCCCTAATAACTTCTAAATGGCTGGAACGATTTGAATGAAACTCGTTAAGTTTATAGCACTATTCCGAATGATCACGACCGTGCCCTTCAAATTTTGTTTCGTCTCTCCAATCCAACATGGCGGCTATGCGAATTATTTCACCAGCATTCAATATCTCTGAAACTATTAGTGGTATCACCCTGGAATATTTCACGGTGATAAAGGGAACTACTAGAAGTTCACCTGTGTGACTTTTGAAAACCTGGTAACTACAAAACGAACATGGCGGCCAATCGTAGTTGCGACTTTTAAATAGAATTTCTCGCGATTTAACCAGCCAAACGCAATAAAACTTGGTGCAGTATATGCTTATACACTTCTTAATGCACCGACGTCTAACTTCGTTCAATTGTTTACATAACCTCAATATGGCGGCTGTGCGAATTATTTCACCGGTATTCTATATCTCTGAAACTATTAGTGGTATCACCCTGAAATTTTGTAATTTTGTATGGAGATAAAAGGAACTACTGGAAGTTCATCTATAAGACTTTCAAACACCGGTTAACTACAAAACGAATATGGCAGCCTAGCGAATTTGAAAAATTTTAAATACACCTTTCTGGCGATTTAATGATCCAAACGCAATGAAACTTAGTACAAGAAATATTTATACACATTGTAATACACTGGTATCTAATTTAGTTCAATTGTTTACATACCCTCAAGATGACGGTTGTGGGAATTTTAAAATGAAGTTTTTATTTCTTGTGTCGTAATGATGCGATCGAAGTGAAAGTTTTAATAATGAACCTACGCAATAATTTTCCTTTAATGGTACATGACTCTATGGCCTATACATATAACAATCCAACTTGGCGACTATTCGAAATATTTAGATGGATCTCAATATCTACGAATCTATTACAGCAATCAAACTGAATTTTTTAATGTTCATAGGGGCTAAGAATACTAACCTGCTGATCACAAATCCAACATGGCGGCGACGCGAAATATAAATATTCACATGGTCGTTTCTCGCAACTTAACCATTCGAGTGCAGTGACACTTGGTACAGTAAATACTTATACACATGTTAATCTACTGGCATCTAATTTTTTTTCAATTATTTCCATAACCACACGATGGCAGCTGTGCGAAATTTTAAAATGTCGTTTTTACTTCTTGTGTCCTAATCATGCGATTGAAGTTTGATTACTACACGTACACAATAATCTTCATGTAACAGTACATAGCTCTAAGACCTACATATATAAAATCCAACATGGCGACCATCCGCAATATTTAGTCGGTTCTCAACAACTACGAATCTATTACAGCAATCAAACTGAATTTTTGTATGTTGATAGTGGCAATTAACTTAAGTAGGATATATGAAAATAGGCTGTATAGTTCTTCACGGAACTAGTTGTTATAGTTCTCATGCAGATAGTTTTGGTTATGGATTCCATTTCACTGTCATTTTCGCTATCTCCCAGACCATTAGGGCCCGATAACCTAGATGTTAGGCCCCGTGAAACAACACATCATCTTTGACACTATTTTTTAAATGTAACCATGGATACGGTAGGCTATTTCATTCTTACATAATCTGATAACTTTTCAAGAGATACATGTTTTTATGAAACCTACTTAAATTCAAAGAAATCAGATTATTTGAACATTTTACTGATCCATACACCAAACTCAGGCGCGTGTATTCCATGGATGTAAGGTAAGCATTGCTTACCCAAGTAAAATAATGACGGGTACAATAATTATTTACTTAGGTTATAGTGATATTCCAGTCTCTGTGTCCTGTATTGTTTTAATGAACCCATTCACAATTCGTCGTTCTTTGATGCCTACTGTGAGTTCCTTGCGGAGTCGCTTGTAGCAGCACAATAGCTTGCCATGCCCTCTTTTGGTATTTTTTGGTACTGCAGGGTGAGTGAAAGCGAAGGCTAGGAAGCAATTCCTTAAAACAAGGAGCGGTCAGTTTTCATAGATAGTGTGTTTACTCGCTCATTATAGTTTGAAAAATCGTGTCACTCTTTGTGTAAAACAGCTTTTTATATGCTGTGTTAAAACGTGTGATTGTTTTACAGTGGTAGGCCGTCATTTTTATTGTTCAGCGATATAATGTTGTCTAATGCAATATAAGGGAGTAGGGTATGATGTAGACGTTTTTGTTTACACTAGTAGGCTGAGAAATCGGGTAAAATATGGCACAGGGACTTGGGTCTAGAAATGACAGCGTGTGATGTGCGGTAAATTTGAGAACAAAATATTGATTTTATCAGGAAGTCGTCCAACTCCTCAATTGAGTAGGCCTATTAACACGAAAGTGAAAGCTTGTATTCGGTATTTTAACTAAACGTATAACATTTATTATTGATTCCAATTGAGATAGATTTACTTTCTAAGTTCAAAACATCCCAAACTTCTACAACTAGGTCTTCAATGATTTTGCGAAGAAAACCATTGCTTACCCTATGTAAAATTCCACCACACGCCACTGACCAAACTGGTTATCTGAGTGGCCTGTAGACACTCCACAACTTCAGATAAATATCAACACACTAGCAGTAGGCAAACAATAGTTTGTTTAGAACGTAGGCTTTCACGGCCGGTGTCTAGTTTATCATCTAGGCTTACAGGATGGAGCTGCGTCGTGTATCGGTGATTGTTTCCCGACCGTTTGGCTGTCATTGCACGAAAGGTAACGCGGGGTGCTGGCAGACCCCCACGGTCAGTTCTTGAGCTACTGCGTTTATGTTTGGGTGACCGAACTGCTAATGCTATGTATACCTTCATTTACATATTCGCTTTACAAGTTGCTGCATGCATCTTGAGTGTTCTTTGTCTTCGAGGAAGTAAACGGATTATTAAAGTGAATGGGGTGCTTGTGGACCGCTATGTTACCAATTGTGGAACATTTTGTGTACATAATTTTGCATTGCTGTGCGGTATTTTTGGGATGAGTGTTATTCCCACTACCAAATATGATTTAGCCTGATAAGTACGGTGTGAGATGTTTCACTGTAGCTTACGTAAGAACGTGGTCTACACTTTCTATGCAGGTTCTCAACCTGATCGACCCTATAAATGTTCGAACACTGCTTCAAACATTATTTTGAGAATGTCAACACCTATTCAAGGGACTGGGAGGAACATAACCGCAGACAACTGATTTCCCAGCATCCCATTAGCATAATGACTTTTGTAAGCCAATTTAACTTTCGTGGGAACACTCACAAAGAATAAAAGGGAACACTTATTTCCTCAGTGATAGGGTTCCAGAAAAATATGACACTTGTGTTTACAATATTTATGTATAAAGCACGTGAAAAATCTTTTGTTAACCTTGTATTGATGTTGGTGAACACACGACTAGCAAATCTGATTGAGCCTTATAATGAAACAGAATTGCTACAGAAATTCATACGAATTAATGTTCTATCACCGTTTTGTATAGGCCTAATTATGCTTGTTGATGTGCAAATGACTTACTATACGTTATATTGTAGTCTAATTCTCTGCTAAAACCTTTCTTATGGTTAATTTATGAAACTTTAATTTAGTGTTTATTCTAGTAACACAGAAGATGGGAAACTCATGGGGTCCAGGGACACACCAGGTTGCTATTGACGTTAAGAAAATCCACGTTACCACTGACATCTAATTTTGCTGGGTAGGTACGAGTTCGTGTCCTTGCTCAAACTGACGGTTATTGCCAGCCAGAGGTGCCTGCTTGTACTGCATTGACGTCACGCTGCTTCCTGATTGGTCCGCGCCCCTAGCAGCCGCGTGCTAGGAGAACTTTCCAAGTGTTGCTAAGTTTGAAACCTTGTCTTGCTCCTGTGGACATGTTCACATAGGGCAAACAAAAATACTTGTTTCCATGAACATTTCAGAGCACATTCGAAGCACAAAACAGATCAACTACAGATCTGCAATAGCTGAACATGCTGACGTCACGAGACACGCCATCGAATTTGATAACGCCGAAACTGTTGCTAAAATTCCTGGATATCAAAACAGTTTAATTGGAGAGGCAATAGAGATCGTGGAGCATCCCAATAATTTCAATCGTGAAGATGGTTTTAGTACAACAATTGTTTATGCACATTGTAATGCACTGACATCTAATTGTTCAATTGTTTACATAACCTCTTAACCTCTTAATTTTAAAATTAAGTTTTTATTTCTTGTGTCCTATTCATGCGATCGTAGTCAACGTTTGAATAATGAACCTACGCAATATTCGTCATCTGATAGTAGATAACTCTATGGCCTGCGTTTATAAAAATCCAAAATGGAGACCATACGAAATATTTAGACTGTTGTCAATATCTACTAATCTATTACAGCTATCAAACCAAAGTTTTGTATGTTGATTGAGGCAATTCACACAAGTAGGATATATGAAAATAGGCTGTTTAGTTCTTCCCGGAACTACTTGTTATTATTAGCCATTTTCATCACTAGCCTACTTTAGATTTTTGCAAAAAATGAAAGTAGACTTATGAGATCAACACAGGGCCAAAAATTGTGTGTCTGTGTGTCTGTTTGTGTGTGTGTGTGTGAGAGCGAGTGTGTGTACTCTGAATGTCTGTGCCCCCCTCCCTCTATCAATTCGAACATGGTGAAACCGAATAGAACGAACATTGGTACAGAGGTAGCACTAGCAAAGGGCACCTCAGTGTCATGTTTTACATCGCCGCCATCTTGACGGAAACGTAATGGCTGCCACCCAAATGTTCAAAACTTAAATCAAATTACGACTAACCTATTCATCCTATCTCTACCAAATTTTGCAACATTATACCTTTATGTATGGAGGATTTTTTGCCAAAACTACAAGGTCATCAGCCCAATAATTTGTGGATGACGGCCATGTATGTGTGCAAATCGATTCCCCCTATCAATTAAAAACGGTGAAACCGAATTGAACGACATTTGGTACAGAGGTAGCACTAGAAACGGGGCACTTCAGTGTCATGTTTTACATCGCCGCCATCTTGACGGAAACGTAATGGCTGCCACCTAAATGTTCAAAACTTAAATCAAATTACGACTAACCTATTCATGCTATCTCTACCAAATTTTGCAACATTATACCTTTATGTATGAAGGATCTTTTGACAAAACTACAAGGTCATCAGCCCAATAATTTGTGGGTGACGGCCATGTATGTGTGCAAATCGATTCCCCCTATCAATTAAAAAACGGTGAAACCGAATTGAACGAAATTTGGTACAGTGGTAGCACTAGCAAAGGGCACCTCAGTGTCGTGTTTTATATCACCGCCATCTTGACGCAAACGTAATGGCAGCCACACAAATGTTAAAAGTTTAAATCAAATTACGACCAACCTAATAATATGATCTCTACCAAATTTCGCAACATTATACCTTTATGTATGAAGGATCTTTTGACCAAACTACAAGGTCATCAGACCAATGATTTGTGGATGGCGGCCATGTATGTGTGCAAATCGATTCCCCCTATCTATTCATACACGGCAAAACCGAATTGAACGAAATTTGGTACAGTGGTAGCACTCGCAAAAGGAAACTCAGTGTCGTGTTTTATATCGTCGCCATCTTGACGGAAATGGAATGGCGGCCACCCCAATCTTAAAAGCTTAAATCAAATTACGACCAACCTAATCATCAGATTCGTACCAAATTTTGCAACAACATACTAAACTTGAATTCAGCCCAGCTTAGGACCTTTGACCGAGCCGAGGTTCGAACGAGTTGTGCACCATTGGAAGGAAAAATTGGAAATTTGGAATTAAAATAATTTAATAAATATATATGTATTATGGGATGCAAATGATGCATAATGAAAGTATTTTGGAGAATTCTGAAGCATTTATTATTTGGAAATATTCTGGTGAATGAGATTTTAACTAAGGAAGAGTTCGAGCATTCGAAGCTGGAAATTGTACAAAGCTTCATGTTTGGCACTAGAAAACCAATTTTGGTTAGCAAGGCGATCAAAGCAAAGCGATGCACACGACCCGTGGATAAGAGGCTAGATCCAGGAGCCTTTTTCAGAATATTTCAACAGCCAATCAAATAAAAGCACATAATTTTTGTGGGAATCGCTTTTATATAAATTTGGCAGATATAAAGAGAAATAAGCACATCTACAGGTGTAGAATGCAATATGAAATTTATTTGGTTGAAAAGAAATATAAATTATTGAATAATAGAGCAAATATGAGTATATTTCTATTAAAATACATGTGTGCGTGAGGCTAGCTGAGCTAGGCTAGCAGTGACACGCGCCATGGAGAGGAGAAGCGTGGCGCGACTCTCTCACAGCGACTGGACACGAGTGGACGCGTTTGACGCACGCGCACAGAAGAGAAGCATTTATTGCACGCAACATAAGCCCGGTCGACAAGCACCGTTGTACTGTCAAACGACCAAGGGATCGCCGAAGAAGTTCAGAAGAGGAGCCGGCGAAATGAAATTACATTAGTATTGGAGAGACCAGCGTTTATAAAAGTATAACATCATTAGAACGAGACTTCGATTATAAAACAGCACTTTCCCGAGAAGCAATAACTAACAGCATAATTTATTGCAAGCTACGATATTGCTACAAAGATTTCAACTATATAATTCAACAGTTATTATATCACAATCTACATTACAGTCTACATGATGACAGCGAATTTAAGTCGGGGAGGAAAAGCTTATTCTACGTTTACTGAAGAGAATATTATGGAGAACTAAACAAAATGAAAGGAGGTTAATCTATACCATGGATTGGGAAGTCAGAATGACTTGGAAATTCAAGGATCGACTCAGCTACAACTGCGCGACAACTTGCAGTATTCCAATATGAGTTTCTACACTACAAGCAAGATGTCCAACAACACCAGGACGAGATGTCAACTCAGGACTTGCGGATCTACGATGGCGAGACCACTCTGCAGGACAGAGATAAGAAACAGAAGACCGTTTGCAGCCAATCGAACTAGGAAACTCAGTTCCCAGGCCGCTGGCCGTGAAGATGGCAGATCTACCGCTAGCAGCTCAAGCCGCGACGCAGAGCAGGTGATTGCAGGCCGAGTGAGATGGGGTCGCCCGCAGCTGATTTGCACGTGCTTGGCTGTAACTGGTTTCTCTGGGAGGCGAGCGATGGCAGCTTCGACGGAATATCAAGAACCGCTGATAGAGATATTCCTTGGCTGTATAAGACGTCTCAAGGTAGAACAACCGTTTGATCTTATATCTGTAGTTTTGCTGTAATAGTAGAAATCCATTTTTGGAGTGACCAACTTCATTTGTAGAAATTCTTATCTTTATTCTTTGTTTTTAATAGCTAAAATTTTAGAGTTTCATTGTAATTTTTGATACGTCTTCGTGTGTCGTTTGAGACGTTATTTCATGCATATTTAACTTAGATTTGCGTTTCTCGTATTTTTTATTCTGAAGGAAACGTTATATGATACTCACTTTCGAACAATACTCGTTTTATAAAAGGAATGCTTCGATGATTCGATTATTTGATTATTCGACTATTTGACTATATGGTATCTCAAAGAGATTATTCGATTATTCGATAATATTGTATCTCGGAGAGAAGGCTTCGATTACATTGTATTTTGGAGAGAAGAGCGTCAATAATGACAAATTGTAAGAATATTTAAACATTATAATTGTTATTAAAATTTCTATGCGTAACAGCGAAAGTATACATTTATATGTCTATAATGCATAGTTATCAATAAAGCATTATTGTGAGATGCTACAATTTTATCTAACAGACATTTTGATGTTAATATACATCTGATATATTTATTTATAACAATTTGAATGTTCTAAAATTCCAATAGCGGAATATAATTTATTAGACATCTAAATAGTCTTGGACTTCTATACTACGAATATACACTATAAAATAGGATCATGGTGGTGACAATTGAGGGCAAATGATGCCTATATTTACCCACAATTAAAGTAGAAATATTGTTTAACTGAGATGAATAGACCAGGAGATATGTTAGTCTACCTGTGGTATAGTATGTTAAAAAGAACTTAAATATGAATTGTTCATATATTTAAATGTACACCAGAAGCGTGAGGATATGTATTTATTTTTATTAACAACTAAAAGACGAGCGAACTACAAATTAACATTGTTAACGTTTGGAAACGTGGAAGAACAAGTTTGTTATGGATCAAAGAGAACGAATAGCGCTAATGAAAGGAATAAGAAGTACTTTGTGAATTGTATTATTGTGAACAAACATGTAATTGTTGTAATTTGATGCACGAGGTTTAATAATTTAGACAGGAGTTGGGAGTTAGAAGTGCATTCTGAACGGTAATATACTCTAGCGTAGTTACCTAGTAAAATCACTAATTCTTCTACAAGTGTGTAGCAAGATGGTCTTTTTAAGGATGTAATGCCGTGCGGAGTTTTGAAGATTGTTTGTAGAGAGGAAAGGAAGGAAGTACGACATGTTTGTAGCGTGGTAAGACGCCTTTGATAAGTATTGTTCACACTATTGCGGAAGGAAGGAATATATTGCTATGTGGAGCATCGAATTGTTACAGGATGAGTAAAAAGCGCTAACACAAAGGTTAATGTTTGAATTGTTAATGTATGAGTGTATTTGTATATGATCCACGAAATGTACAGAGTCTTTAAGTAGTTTCGCATCGCTCTTTATCCTATTGTTTTATTTATTGACACGACATTCTATGCTGTATTTAACTTAAGTGTTTGATACTCAGGCTTATTTATTATGACATACCACTAGAAGTACCTGAGAATTTGATCATTGGTTGAAACATTGTTCAAAGAACTGTTTATGTAACAGAGACACAATGAAGCTGTCAGATCGCGACTGATAGTGTTAATGGCAATTTTTAAACCGTGTGAAGCAAGAGATCTGTAGATAATGTAAATATTTAAAACCATTTACAATTTATAATAGTATTATTAGAGTAGATAGTAACATTTACGTACGCCCGTGTATAATGTAGGGTTTTGTAATGTTAACTTCATGTGCATGAGTGAACAGCTGATTTTAATCAGACTATTTCAGTGACATAACCACAGGGTGACTGTCAATTACGCAAACATTTTATGAAATTTAATATAACTACATTGTTGTAACGAGAATTTCAGAATCATTTATTCTACAGATAGCAGAACTATCTGACGTGTGTAACAGTTAATGTTAACGTGTTTATTTAATGGTGATAGGGATTATTTTTTATTATTTGTATTTGTTTGGAAATAATACCAGACACTAGTCTTTGTTAGCCTGTTCATTTTTAGCCTATTTTCAATTTTGAAAAAAAAAAAAAAAAAAAACAGGCTTATGAGATCACCTTTTGTCCGTGTGTGTGTGCGTGTGTGTGTGTGTGTCCCTAATAATTTCTAAACGGCTGGACGTATTTCAATGAAACTCGGTAAGTTCATAGCACTATTCAGGACGACCCCGATCGTGCCCTTCAATTTTTTACGTCTCACCAATCCAACATGGCGGCTGTGCGAAATATTTCACCAGCATTCAATATCTTCGAAACTATTCCCGATATCATCCTGGATTTTTTACGGTGATAAAGAGAACTACTAGAAGTTCACCTATGTGACTTATGAAAAACTGGTAACTACAAAACCAACATGGCGGCCACAGTATTGTAATGCACCGACATCTAACTTCGTTCAATTGTTTACATAACCACAAGATGGCAGATGCACGAAATATTTCACCGGCATTCTATACCTCTGAAACTATTAGCGGTATCACCCTGAAATTTTGTACGGAGATAAACGACACTACTGGAAGTTCATCTACAAGACTTTCAAAAACCGGTTAACTACAAAACCAAAATGGCGGCCAAGCGAATTTGAAAATTTTATATAGACTTTTCTCGCGATTTAATGTTCCAACCGCAATGAAATCTGGTACAGGAAATGTTTATACACATTGTAATACACCGGTATCTATTTTAGTTCAATTGTTTACATAACCTCAAGATGGCGGCTTTGCGAATTTTAAAATTAAGTTTTTATTTCTTATGTCGTAATCATGCGATCGATGTGAAAGTTTGAATAAGGAACCTACGCAATACTTTTCCTTTAATGGTACATGACTCTATGGCCTATACATTTAACAATCCAACATGGCGACCATCCGAAATATTTAGACGGCTCTGAATATCTACGAATCTATTATAGCAATCAAACTGATTTTTTTAATGTTCATAGGGGCTATGAGCTTAAGTTCACCTATAGGACTTTAAATAACCTGGTGATCACAAATCCAACATGGCGGCGACGCGAATTATAAATATTCACATGGATGTTTCTCGCAATTTAACCATCCGAGTGCAGTGAAACTTGGTACAGTAAATCCTTATACGAATGTTAATCCACTGGCATCTAATTTACTTCCTTTGTTTCCATAACCACAAGATGGCAGCTGTGCGAAATTTAAAAATATCCTTGTTACTTCTTGTGTCCTAAACATGCGATTGAAATTTGAATGCTACACGTACACAATAATCTTCATGTAACAGTACATAACTCTCGGACCTACATATATAAAATCCAACATGGCGACCATCCGAAATATTTAGTCGGTTCTCAAGATCACGAATCTATTACAGCAATCAAACTGAAATTTTGTATGTAGATAGTGGCAATTAACATACGTAGGGTATATGAAAATAGGCTGTATAGTTCTTCACGGAACTACTTGATTATAAATCTGATCATCATTTCATTCTTGCAATCGACATGCGATAATACTGCGAATTAGTTACTAGAATTCATGTTAGTCTCAACTTTCACCGTTCACACCCGAGATCCGAGATTCTCGTCCTACCATTTTGTGTTTAGGATAGTTTATTTTCTTTGTAAATGTGTAACTAATCGGTAGTGTTGTTGCATGGCCGGTATGCATCGAGGGTTCCCTAGACATTATCCTAGTAGGGTAGTGTTGGTTAACCTGGCTGGGTATCGACCTCCCTACAATCCTTTTCTATCTTTGCGGATATAGGCTATGACTATGCGGGATTCGGGTGCAATGCCTTTATGTGAGAAGTGTTCTTTGAGCAGGCTATAAGGTCATCAGTCCAATAGTTTGCATATGGCGGCCATGTATGTGTGCAAATTGATTCCCCCCATCATTTCAAACACGGTAAAACCGATTTGAACGACATTTGGCACAGAGGTAGCACTAGCAAAGGGCACATCATATTCATGTTTAATATCCGTATAACACGTTGTATTTCAACAAGCTACTACAACAAATATCCAATTATACTCCTTGTAAAGGACAAAGAGTTAAAACTTTATAATTAAATACAAGTTTTTCGGGCTTGTAGGCCGTGGTCCAGACAGGATATCTCCCGACGTTTCACCGGAAACTGCGTCCGGCATTATCAAGGGTTCCGCTTCTTTCCTTGGTCAGCAGTGGAATGAGGAAGAGGCTTGAAATAATGGGTAACGGTTTGTAGTGGGGTATTGTTGTTTGAATATGACTGTTGGTTGGGTGGATCTTGGCGATGAACTAACGGCTGGAAGGTAGTTTTGATCTTCAAATTAGCATGGTGAGCCGAGCGTTCTCTTCGCATTCCGGCTGGACCGTCTGATCTCACGTACATGTTGCGGGGTGCGGTGCGTGCTCCGGCTTCGTCGACCGAGCTTGTGAGGGTCAGGTGTTCCCTGGGCGACTGCCGGGCTGTAGCGGGAAGGTTCTTCAGGTTGACGTGTGAGTGATTTCTTGGCCTTGGTGTTCCTAAGAGCCGGGTTCCAAGTATTACGCACACGTTCAATTTCTTCCTTCCGATTGAAATTGTCGGGGTGTTTGAAGATTTCTATGGCTTCCCGTCGCAGCCTGGCGTGGTAGTGAGTGATCGTGGAGAGTATCTCCGTGTCCCCGTACTGTACATCGTGACCGGGCAAGAGAGAATGCTCAGCGACTGACGATTTCTCAGTTTGACCCAGGCGGCTGTGTCTGTTATGTTCCTTGAGTCTGGTGGTCACGCTCCTCTTCGTCGTTCCTATGTACACCTTCCCACAGGAACACGGGATTCGGTAGACACCTGCAGTGGAGTGTGGGTGGCGCTTGTCTTTAGCGAATCGCAGCAAGTCCCGGATTTTGGCGGTGGGTTTATAAACCGTCTTCACCCCATAGGTCTTCAGTAATTTGCCTATCCTGTCCGTCACCTTCTTCACGTACGGCAGGATCCCAGGCGCCGGAGCACGAGGAAAGATTCTGAGGAAACTCCGGTGGCCACCGCATTCCTGCCGTACGTGAAGAAGGTGACGGACAGGATAGGCAAATTACTGAAGACCTATGGGGTGAAGACGGTTTATAAACCCACCGCCAAAATCCGGGACTTGCTGTGATCCGCTAAAGACAAGCGCCACCCACACTCCACTGCAGGTGTCTACCGAATCCCGTGTTCCTGTGGGAAGGTGTACATAGGAACGACGAAGAGGAGCGTGAACATAACAGACACAGCCGCCTGGGTCAAACTGAGAAATCGTCAGTCGCTGAGCATTCTCTCTTGCCCGGTCACGATGTACAGTACGGGGACACGGAGATACTCTCCACGATCACTCACTACCACGCCAGGCTGCAACGGGAAGCCATAGAAATCTTCAAACACCCCGACAATTTCAATCGGAAGGAAGAAATTGAACGTGTGCGTAATACTTGGAACCCGGCTCTTAGGAACACCAAGGCCAAGAAATCACTCACACGTCAACCTGAAGAACCTTCCCGCTACAGCCCGGCAGTCGCCCAGGGAACACCTGACCCTCACAAGCTCGGTCGACGAAGCCGGAGCACGCACCGCACCCCGCAACATGTACGTGAGATCAGACGGTCCAGCCGGAATGCGAAGAGAACGCTCGGCTCACCATGCTAATTTGAAGATCAAAACTACCTTCCAGCCGTTAGTTCATCGCCAAGATCCACCCAACCAACAGTCATATTCAAACAACAATACCCCACTACAAACCGTTACCCATTATTTCAAGCCTCTTCCTCATTCCACTGCTGACCAAGGAAAGAAGCGGAACCCTTGATAATGCCGGACGCAGTTTCCGGTGAAACGTCGGGAGATATCCTGTCTGGACCACGGCCTACAAGCCCGAAAAACTTGTATTTAATTATGAACGCCGGCCGTGAAAGCCTAAGCTGTTATATCAGTTAAAACTTTACCCATGCATTTAGGAGAAAGTAGGCTATATGTTCTTTACTGAACATCTTGTTATTACTATTGGGACTGACGTGATGCCACATGGACTGGGTTAGAAAGAAATGACGCAGACAAGCAATTTTACTGGTACTGCATTTTTAATTTGATTCGTACTAATTGAATTTTAATAATGCACAGCTCTGATATGGTGCGCATATTCCAGGAAGGGGGTGGATTGTATCGGGTTCATGAGGGGAGGGTGTGAAGGGAGCAGTATAGCGCTGGACCTTCCAACTGTGCCCCCATGGGGCTCACATCTAGTGGGACATGGGTTGGCGACCTCGGGACCCCAGCTGAGTCCGGCATTGCTTCCACTTACTTGTGTCAGGCTCCTCTCCGTCTTCTTTCCTGTCGACCTCACTTGGTCAACTCTTGTTCTTTTCCGACCCCGACGGTATTAGGGTATCCGAGGCCTAGGGAGTCTCTTCCTTTCCCGCCTTAATTGGCCCTTGTCTCATCTTTTCTGATACCTTCCTTCTGCGAGGGGTCAGCCTTCTATTTCTTTTCATGTTCTCTCCTGCCTTCTGCTCAAGGCCCTCAAGGAGGCAGGGTGTATGTAGCCCCACCACTTCTGGTGCACCCTAGATAATGCTACACCGTCAGGGGCTCGCGGCTGGTGAATTCGGGAGTTGGCGACCCCGAGGGATTCCTGAGCTGGGTCCGGTTTCCTCTTTTGTCCCTTACCTGTGAGGTGGACCCTCTCCTTTTTCACTTTTCTATCTGCCTTTCATGGCTCTCCTTCCTTCCAAGTCTCTCAATCCGCATTCTTCGAGGGTTGAGGGCATTTATTTTCCTCCTGTCCTTTATTTGCCTTATTCTCCTTTATTTTCATTTCTTCTTCTAGCATATAAGTTAGTAGCTAGTTTTAGTTATAAGTTTACATTTCATTTTCATCTTCACGGTCACCCACACCATTAGGGGCCGATAACCTAGATGTTAGGCCCTTAAAACAACAATTATCTTCATCATCATCATCATCATCATCTTGTGGATATGGAACAAAATGATCCCTCGATTTTCTCTGGACGTCTCAAGAGGTAACTAAAAGGGCGAGGTTGAATTAAAAGCGAAACGTCACCATTCCACAGTAATTCGCTGATCAACTGTGCAGAATGCAAATAAGTTGACAGCCAAACAATTGAAACGCACTTAACATTGTACACGTGCCTCTTGTTTGGGTTTGAATCAATGGAAATATAGTTTAATAATGACAATGAATTAATTTTTCCAGCGTTCGTGGCTTGATTTTAAATTTCATACAATACATTTCTAAAGCTCAGGTGATTTGGGCCTGGGATTGACGCAGAATATTTATTTTTATCGCGGGTTACGGGTGGGGGGGGTGATCAACCCCCAACGCCCAACGCCCCCCCCCCCCCCCTATGAAC
This sequence comes from Meconema thalassinum, assembly GCA_946902985.2. Classification (NCBI taxonomy): domain Eukaryota; kingdom Metazoa; phylum Arthropoda; class Insecta; order Orthoptera; family Tettigoniidae; genus Meconema; species Meconema thalassinum. The sequence continues at coordinate 540,287,640 of OX336392.1, forward strand.
TCACCAGCGCAGCGCGCAGAGAAGGGATACCCAATACCACTTCCATGTCACGTACTGTATGTGGAACAATATTAGTTCAGCTTGAATTGAAGCACAATGCTGTGACTCCCACTAAATACGGCCAATACCGCTCGCACTCGTGTATCGTGTCTGTGTGTCATAATTATTATTATTTATTTATTATTTGCTTGCCACGGTGGGTGAGTGGTTAACGTGTCGGACTACCAACCCCAAGCTTGCAGGTTCGCTCCTGGTCGTGGTAAGTGATTTTTTGAAAGGCGGCAAAAATACGACACGCATGTCATACGATGTTGGCATGTCAAAGAACCCATTTGAATTCAGTAGGCCGTGTTCATAATGGCAATATTAATCTCAAGAGTTTCCGCCATCACAAAGTTCCTCATTTCCCTACTAGAAAGCGCTATAGTGTTCAAGTAGCTTAGATATCTAACCTTGACTTTCATAGTGCTTCAAGGAACAACGAAATTCGACATGCAAGTGACCCTCTGGGAGTCAAATAATAAAGCTTGCACCCGGCACCCGATGCCATACGATATTATTTCTTTCTTCTTGTTTCGCATAGTCCATCTAAGGACCACGACGTTCAACTGTTACATTTGGAGTGAGCTGTGATGTTTGCCCAGTAGTTACGCATCCTCTGGCTGTGTTGTTCCCTCCTCTCATGGGTCCAGAGGGCACCTGTTTTCTTTCTTGGCGGTTTGTCCTGGAACCTCAATTGCTGAAGCATCTTCCTGAGAGATGTCCGGACTTTTAAGTCTCTTTCCGTCCCTCCAAGTTCTTGCAGATCTTTGCTCACTTCCCACAACCATGGTGACTTGGTCTTCCGCTTTTGCCAGTAACCGAGGAGCTGGTTGGTCAACCTGGTAGGATGCATCCTGTAGACGTGTCCATAGAATGCTAGACGTCGTTTCCTAACAACATCCGTGATTCTTTCACAGTACGTGTAGAGCTCTTGATTAGGCCGCCTTCAGTATTCATTACCTTCCTTAACAGGCCCCACTATCTTCCTCATTATCTTTCTCTCCTGTACTTCGAGTTTGTCCGTGAGTCCCTTCCGGTCGAATACTACACATTCTGAAGGACGTATAACTGTCTGGTAGTGTCTCATTTTTGTCTTTCAGGAGAGACGCTTCTTATGTTCTTGGTTAGTTGATAGCCATTTCTAACTTGTTAACTCGAGTTGATAATGCCCTTACTTCCGAGAGATTCGGTTCCAGCCATTCTCCTAGGTACTTATATCTGTCAGTTTTTCTTGATCTCTCCATGGTCCAAATGCAGTGTACAAGGAAATTCACTGATGTTTGTGATGTACTGTGTTTTTTCAAGTGACATATGTAGCCCTACCTTAGCTGCTTGTTGCGTGAAAACATTGTTTCACAGACGTTTTTATTGAATGAGATAGAAGTGCCAGGTCGTCGGCAAATGCCAGGCAATCAACACTGAGCCCATTGCACTTGTGTCCCAAAGTGACACCACTTGGTACCCCCTGACTAGTTAGCTCCTTTCGCCACTCCCTTATCACCTTTTCCAGGGCACGGTTAAAGAGGAGAGGTGAGAGACCGTCTCCCTGTCTTACTCCTGACTTAATTCCAAACTTTTAGAGAGGGCTCCTCGGAACGTATTATTATTATTATTATTTGCGTACATCCCCCTTTAAGGAGAGCCCTAAAAGCCCAAAATCTAGTATTTTGTAGTGGCTCTTTTCCTCTTTTTATCTTCTCAAAAACCTTCTGCCCATTTACGCCTATTTCTTTTGGGTTGTGATCTAAATTCAAATTTCTGGTTTCTGATTTTTTCCTCTACAAATGCTGTGGTCGTGAATGTCTTCTATGGTGATATGTAATTGTTGTTAATCTTCCATAGTTTCTTTGTACCAAGAAGTACCCGATTTCGACGTAGACATTATGTTGAATATTCTTTTAGTTAGTCTGCTGTCGTTCATTCTGGCGATGTGTGTAAAGCACTTTACTCTGCGTTTTCTGATGAGTCTCGTGATAGATTCACTATTTCCGTATAATTCTTCTGTGGGTCTTTTTTTTTTGCCAAAAATTTTCTCTGAAAACAGCGTCGTAAATTTTTCTCCGAATTTTCCTTTCTTGTTTTTCAATGTCTTTAATTTTGGCCATTCCCTTGTCATATTAATATTAATAGTAACAATAACAATAATAATGTTGGCAATTCAGGACCAAGTCATCCCTACTAGGAACTATCTGAGATCATCATCAGATATCCGTCAGATAGTGACGATAAGATATTGTCGCAATGGGTCTCTGAAAGTAGTCAACATATCACCTCTGGATGCACGCAGCTGTCAGGAACTGAATAGAAGCACAGATATGATGCTGTATCAAAATTCCTACACCAAGAGCTAGCTAGAAAACTCCATATTTTATAAGGTGCGTTCAAAAAGTAACGAGCCAGAGGCTGTAATGCGCAAACCGGTGACGACATCGGCTAATCGTGGCGTGTGTAACGAGGTGTGGTTCCGACCAGAGCGTGGAAGGTCACAGCCCGTCGCTACAGGGCACGCGTGCACGTCACGTGACGATACAAAGCGAGCAGCAGCATGCATCAATCGTCCAACGCTGCCAGTCGCATTGCAAACAGTGACATGGAGGCGTCAACCGAAGAGCAATGAGGTGTTGTTCGGTTTCTGACAGCGGAAGGAGTAGGGGGAACGGACATTCATCGCCGAATGTCACAAGTGTACGGCGAACACTGCATGTCCCTTGCAAGGGTCAAGGCGTGGCACAAGCGCTTCAAGGAAGGACGGGTGTCGTTAGCCGATGATGCCTGGTCTGGGGCACCCCCCTGCATTACCGATGACAACGTCCAGCTGGTTGATGCACTCATTACCCAGGACCGCCGAGTGACAGTGAACGCCCTAGCCGCCGTGGTCGGATTGAGCGTCGGAAGTGTGCACACCATCATGAAGGAACGACTGCACTTGCGCAAAATGGGTGCCCAATGGGTGCCCCCACAGTCTTCAACCTCACCAGGAAGCATGATGTCGGATGGCCTACTGTCTTGGTCTTGGTTGGACGATTGACGCATGCTGCTGCTCGCTTTGTATCGTCACGTGACGTGCACACGTGCCCTCTAGCGACGGGCTGTGACCTTCCACGCTCTGGTCGGAACCACACCTCGTTACACACGCCACGATTAGCCCATGTCGTCACCAGTTTGCGCATTACGGCCTCCGGCTCGTTACTTTTTGAACGCACCTTATAAAATGAAACCCTTAAAACAGAACAAGGTTCCGTACCACCAGTAGGCTATGTTCTAGATCTAGAGAACCAGGCTGAAAGTGAATATTTCAGACTGTGCTGGGATAGGACGGTGCTCACTGAAAGTACAGGTAACATGACAGGCCTCACAAACGATAGATGGAAGTCACGCTGATAGATGTCGCACAACCTGCAGGCTAAACAGGCTGAAGAAGTGTCCAAATATTTGGAGCTGTTAGAGCCCATCAGGATACAATGGCAGGACAAGAGAGTTATTGTACCAATAATTATTATCTCGAGCACTGGCATGGTTCTCAAACATCTTCTGCAAGGGCTAAATTTCTGGACACTAATAATAATAATATCACATGGACTCGGATGCCGGGTGCAAGCTTTGTGGCTTGCATGTCGAATTTCATTGTTCCTTGAAGTATTATGAAAGTCAAGGAGGTTAGATATCTAAGCTCCTTGAACACTATAGCGCTTTCTAGTAGAGAAATGAGGAACTTTGTGTTGGCGGAAACTCTCGAGATTAATTTTGGCATTATGAACACGGCCTACTGAATTCAAATAGGTTCTTTGACATGCCAACATCGTATGACATCCGTGTCGTATTGTTGCCGCCTTTCAAAAATCACTTACCACGGCCAGGAGTGAACCTGCAAGCTTGGGGGTAGTAGACCGACACGTTAACCACTCACCCACCGTGGCAAGCTTCTGAACACTAACTTGTATAAATCAATACAGAAGGCAGTGATATGGTCTACAATTAGGATTGTTTGGAAATTCATTGGCAGTGATTTACACTGAGTGACCAAAAGCCACGGGAAGGTCATCTCATGAGAAAATGTGCCGTGTATGTCTCCTGGGCGTTGCGGCGGAGCAGAGCACGAGTGTAGTGAATATGGCAACATGCCTCGAGTTAACCAACTTTGAACGTGGGATGATCATAGGCGCACGGCGCATGGGTCATAGCATTTCGGAGATTACACGTGAATTCGGGTTTCCGAGGTCAACAGAGTCCAGGGTGCATCTTCAATATCGCAAGGATAATGTTACCATCCACGTAAACCGCCGCATGGGACGACCACAGGTGTTTAACGAACGGACATCGCGTCGCCTCAGCAGAACCATACGGGGGTTACTGTGAGTCAGTTGAATGTTGGGAGTCAGCAACCCATTTCTTGTCCAGCCGATGCCTCGCCGTATTGCTGCCGTTTTGAGGCCTCGCGGAGCAACAACTCGTCATTGACATCATATTCCGTGCCTTCTCATGCTAATGATTATGCTTTGATTCAACTCCTACAGCCATCACAATAACACAGGTTTTCAATCAAATTCCACGCCCAAATATGCTCACGTTGTCGCAGCCCCTAAAATAAGTATCAGCAACAACAACACCATCACCTTCATTCAATGTAATCTCCATAATTGCTTTTTTTTTAACAATGATCTGAGAATAACGGTGATGATGATAATAGTAGTAATAATAATAATAATGAAAATACGCCTGACCTTTCATGGACACTTGGCACGTCTGGATTCTGAAAGACTCACCAACCCTATTGAAAGTGTTCCTAGATTGTAAGACTTTTTCCATCATTTTGTGTTACTTTTGGCGTTCAATTTTTTCAATCTATCTTTATAGTGAACCATATCAGATTTAGTCATAAGATAATTGTTTAGTGTTACGCTAAACAATTATCTTATGTCATATTCATTCATATCGGCTGATGAAGGGGCCAAAACTAATAATTAGGCCTCGAAACATGTCCCACCTATGACCACACAGTGATCTTATTTAATAAGAAGTATTGACCAGGCAGAACTTTTAACCTGTTTATTACTCAATTAGTTTATCAATACGGAGCCAGAATGAACCTGTTAAGTTTAAAATACTTAAAATATTGTAATCAAAGTTGCGGATAAAAAAAAATTACGAGCCTTACAGTAGTCGCATATGATATGTAACATGTGACATTTTATCCCTTGTTAACAGTGAACTCTGTTGGTCATTGAAATAACTACTTGTAAAACTGCAGTGCCAAATCTGGACCGGTTTTCAGCAAATATGATATAATGAATATTTTCACTCCAAACAACGACAACTTGAAGATGATTTATTGTAGGAAGAATATCTTTAATGCGCCTCCAATCCTTGGAAGTAATTTTGTATGCGATATAGATTCCACATAGCCACATGTCCTATAGTACGTCATGGTATCAATCTCCGCCACCACGCACGCTCATTGTCTCCGTCCCATCCATTTGCGTTTCATTTTTAAAAATCACCCCCACATCAATAAAATCTTCAGTCGGTCAACACGAATATCTGGGCGGGAGTACACAGTGTAGTCTATAATATAACTTAACAAGTAAATCACCGGAAGCATTGAAGTTCTCCAAGCATTGCTGAATCGCGTGAACGCAGTTAGCAATGATTTTGGCTTAAGGATGAACATTCGCAAAACAAAATTCATGGTTGTCAGCAAAGAAGTAATTGATACCACATTATCAGTTACTGATAAAGCCATCATTCCTCACTCTGTCTTTCCTTGTCTTTCCTATCATACTTCTTAGGAATTTCATTTCACTGAATCCAAGCCAGTGAAATGAAATTCCTAAGAAGTATGATAGGAAAGACAAGGAAAGACAGAGTGAGGAATGAAGATGTTAGGAAGGAAGTTGGGATGGGAAAACTAAATGAGAGAATTGAGAAGAATAAACTAAGGTGGTTTGGACATGTAAAGAGGATGGAGGAAAATAGAATACCAAGACAGATGCTGGAGGCGAAGTGCAAGGGTAAGAGAGCAAGAGGAAGACCTAGAACAAGGTGGATTGATTCAGTGAAGAGCGTAAGAAAAAGAAATCTGGACTGGGACAAAATCGTGAAAGAAGAATGGTGGAAGGAAAGAGGAAAGTGGAGAAGTGCCATAAATACCCCGACCCGGCAGGAGCTGGATAAGGGGAAATGATGATGATGATGATGATGATAAAGCCATCGAACGAGTTCATTTGTATAAATATCTAGGATGCTACCTGAGTGACAAATGGGACTGCAGCCATCAAATCAAAGTTTGCATTGAGCAAGCCAGGGGTGAGTCTTTATCAAAATGAAGAAAATGATGTATCTACGAGATTTTAGTCTGAGAACGAGACTACTTGCCCTCAAGTGTTACCTAATTCCTATACTAATGTATGGACACGAGGGGTGGACGTTAACCAAAACCTTGGATAAGAAGTTGGAAGCATTTGAAATGTGGCTGTATCGTCGCATGCTTCGTATATAGTGGACCGACAAGGTGAGAAACACCGATATGCTGGATCGGATGGGCAAGGAGATGGAGGTGCTCTACAACATCAAGCGACAGAAGCTACAATATTTTGGCCACGTGATTCGAAATAACAAGTACCGACTCCAGCAGCTAATCATGGAAGGCAAGATTGAAGGACGGCGCAGACCAGGGAGGAGGAGGATCTCCTGGCTCAAGAATTTTCAGGAATGGTTTGAACTTGACTCAGCATCTCTGTTTCGAACGGCAACCTCGAGGCAAGGGATTGCAATGATGATCGCCAATCTTCGACGCGGAGACGGCATATAAAGAAAAAGAATAAGTAAATAAACACTTGTGAAACACAAAGAAAAAAAAGTCATTGTCGTTTATGTCACAGAAGTTATTTCTTTTTATCACATTCTCAAAGGACGAGATGTAAATAGCTACCCTGTTAGCGCATTGACAGCCATGTTCATTCGGAATTCAAACGATAGATACTGTTTGGTCAGGAATTTATATTTTGCACAGCGGTAAATTGAAAACAGTTGTCGAGATTAATGGTTGAAAATAAATCTGGTGAGCCACGTAGCTCGAATTAAAAGCCCGCACATGTGTGGGTGGGTATTTCCCTCTAAGCGCCAGTGATTTGGTAATATTTCTTATTGTGACACCTTTATCAGAAATAAGCCTGCTTTATAAATGGTCCACATATTTCCTTCTCTACTAAGTTAAAACACAAGCATGAAAGAATTAGTCATTTTAAACTTTTATTTCTGGTGGTTTGAATTACATTCTATGAAGATGGGATTCAAAATATGTTTGAACTTATAGCCTATTAGCAAAAATCGCTTGCTGTTAGTTACATCAATAATACAACACGTATACAAATCAACCAGCATGGGGAGAGCTTAGCAAACGTATGGGAAAGCCCACTTACATGAGCAGGAGCGATCTTCCTTTCAAAGTTAAGGGCCGACCACAGCGTACAAATTATGGTAAATATTATTTCTTAAACCGTGCCATTGATAACTGGAACTATCTCTACCGCGGTCTTAGAGCATTTTCCCAATCATATAGGTGTGTTTAAGAAAAGGCTGACGATTTGTGTAAATACTTCAGTTGAATTGCTATGTATAATTGTCACTTTGTTATGTATACCCAATTTTCCACCGGAGGGCTCACCCCCAATTGCAAATAAATGAATGGACATATTTTTAGCCAACTTTTCACATTTTGCAAAAATGAGGAAAAAGTAGACTTATGAGATCGATGCGAGAAAATGTGTGTCTGTCTGTCTGTCTGTCTGTCTGGGTGAGTGTGTGTCCCCCCTATCAACTCCTAAACGGCTGCAGCAATCAAAACGAAATTTAGTATGAGTAAAGATGTGCACCGGAATATCTCACGTCCATATTTGAAAATGATGTCAGTGCTACTAACTGCTGAAAAAACGCACTAGAAATTTGAGCTCCATGTTGGATATCTCGCAAGGTATGCATGGGAGCTATTCCAAAATTGGTACACATGCAGATAATACTATTTAAGTTTAATTTCCAGGAGGCCAACAATGACAGTGTTGCCAAAATAATGTTAAGCCTTCTGATAGGTCCAATGTTTAAATGCATATAACTTCTACACTATCAATTGGATTTCTACCAAATTTTGTATGTAATATCTGTACATAAACATATATGATTGAGCGTATTCTTAAGAGCCACCAGGGCTGCCAACTGTTAATAATTGCTCTCTCTATTTTTTTTATCCAAATACCAATATATCAGAAAGTATTCAAGCCAACAGCTTTAAACTATGCACACGTATATTCTGACATTTTAGATTAATTTGGAGTACCTTATATACGTCAGTTCTACCAACATGATTATAAGCCTGCTGATAGTAGTAATTTTTAAATACATGTAACTTCTAAACTATCAGTTCGATTTCAACCAAATTTCGTATGTGCTATGTGTACCATAACAGATATGACTGTAAGTATTTTAAGAGCAATCAGGGCTGCCAACTGTTAATAAATGCTGTCTATATTCTTTTTACCCTAATATCTATATATCAGAAATATGCAAGCCAACAGCTCTATACTTTGCACACCTATAGCACCTGACATTGTAGATTAATTTGGAATAATTAATACAAGGCAGTGCTGCCAACATGATTCTATGCCTGCTGATATGTCCAATTTTAAAACACATGTAACTTCTATACTAACAACTGGATTTCATCCAAAATTGGCACAACAAGATATCATAATAATTCAGATTATTTCTGACCAGCACACGCATGGTATTGTTGGCGATATGTTTTACGCGTGCTGATAGATCCAGTGTCTAACTGCATGCAACGTCCATTGGACTTTAACCAAATTTTGTATTCTGTACCTTAAAAGATGGAACTAAGAATATATTCAGTCACCAGGGCAGCCAACTGTAGTGCTCTATTAGGCTACATTATACCAGGTATATTTTGAACTAATTTGATATTTCGATATTACCAACTTAATTTTGTCATTATTCTAGATAGGTTCATATTCTGTAGACTAATCATTGGCATGGAAAGTAGGCTGTATAGTTCTTCACGGAACTTCTTGTTTAATCTCTAATTTTATTTAAATGTCCATATTTAATCTATATTAATTCGATAAAAATGCAGTCCCCAAATTATATGCAAGAGTCACTAGTTCTAGCTTAAGTTGGGAACACTGAGAAAAGTTTCTAAATTTATGTTTCAATATTTCTTAATTTATTTGTTGCAATGTCGAAATGTAAATATTATATGTCAGATAACTGTATCAAAATGAGGGCCATAAACACTGTTTTTCATTATGATACAGCTTCTCCAGCCAATCAGAGCTCATTCATCGACCAATTAGGTAAGGACAACTTCGCGTATGCGCTCAAAATCCAACATGTCGGACATGAATTACATGATTTGAAAGTTCAAATTGGATATCGGATCAACCATTGTAGTTACAATCCCAAAGACAAAGATGAAATAAGCACGAACCTTTACGGTAACAAGAAAATACTATGACATGCAAGAAATTTATGAATCTACGTCCAGAAGTTAGCATCCTTCTATATAAATTACCGACGTGGAAAGTGCACCGTACATATATTCGCGTAAATAAACTGCCGAATATGAGACAAGAAATAGCACTGTACCTTAATATCCCCAACCCCAATTTCTACACAGCGCATTGCTTTCAAACGACTTCGGTGACACTATTAGTGAATGCTAAAGCTGGACGGGACTAGTCATCATGCAGGCTGTAAACAATAGCATTGCCAAGCAAAGTAAATGGCCTCTGCTTTCGAAATTCTTTGACCCACGCATGCGCTCTGTTCACTAACTGAAGTAACTGAATCCCACAGATATGTATGCTTATTATTATATATTTATGAACATTAGATTAATCAAAGTAAACTATGGCGGACCGCATGTAACAGTAGTGGGTCGTTGTTGGCCCGCGGGATGTAGTTTGAAGACCCCTGGTCTAAATCACAGCAATAGTAGCTACTACTTCAGCAATTAGTTGATACAAGGGGACTGTTTGTGGGAGGGATCGTCAGGGATCGTCATTTCTCAGTCTTGTAACCTTATAGATACAGTATTAAAATGCACTTGAGGGCCTGTGCATGTGTTAAACCACCCGCCTAACTTTACTGTTATGCGGGCTTGACGCAACACAGTTCTAGCAGGGGCTATCGTCTTGTTTATTTTTTAAGGTACTTTATAAACAAATAAATATATTTCCGATGACTTTTCAGGAAATAAGAGATTTTTCCTGTACTAATGCGAAGATTTGGAAGATTTTGGTATAAACCCTCTGGTTTAAGACATACACCTTAGCGTTTTTAGGGGCAGATGACCTCGTAGTTCCTCCCCTTAAAACAACAATAACTAACTTATCGTTTTATATAATAAGATAATAATAATAATAATAATAATAATCATAATCATAATGATGCTATAATACAGTAATCAAACCTGAAGCGTTATATGCATCGGAGAATTTAATCATTGGTGGTGCATCTTTAACCAAAGACATAGAGAAAGAAGAAAGAAAAATCTACGAAATTGTTTTGGTCCAGTTTGTTGGTTGGTTCCTCAGTTTAGGGGCTGCGACAACGCGGTCATGTTGCCCCGCGTACTTTGGTTGTGTGTAGAATCTGTCTGATAACCGGTGTTAATTGTGAGGGTTGTATTACTGTGTGTTATCTGTTTTTTTTTTAAATTTAAGTACTGCAACTTAGAAATTTTCAAATAGTTCCTACTATTGCCGCCAAGCGCCACCGTCAACGACTACTAAGCCAAGTTCAGAACTTAGCTACTAGACGCCACCACAGTGGGTTCTTGGCAACGAACGTAGAAACCTAAGAGCGTTGTTTACATTCTTAACCTATCCAATTTGGCTTCACACAGGTGCAATTAGTGGAAGGTTCTATAACATCCCATAAATCTATGACATGGGACGGCCGGCTTTACTTCCCCTCCGAAGGAAGGCATACTGAGGTATTTTTAACGCTCTTAAAAAATCCGACGGCTTCGGCCGGGTTTAAACCCGCTATCTTGGGCATAGAAGCTCAGCATGCTACCGACTACTGACTACCTTTAGCATGGAGCTTTGATTCATTGACTCCCTCGGTGCCCCATGCTTATATGGTGCTTAACAACACTTATTTAGAGGAGCTGATGACCATCATGTACGTCCACAAAAATTAAATTAACAGAGACTCGCTAACTTCCTTAGTTTAACGTCATGAAGAATATCCGGCCGTAAATATGCTCCGCCACGTAAAAACTCGCCTCCCGTTGATTATTAAGGGGAAGAGACACATACAGTACAACTCGATTCGCTGCATGTTGAAGGGGTCACCAATCGATTCTGGCTCGCACAAAGTGAGCAGAAAATACGGCTGCTCTGGGAGGCGAAAGGTCACGAGGACCGGACCTCAGTCTCTGGGGAGAACTTCCCCACTTTTTATTTATCGCGGATATCTTCTATTCTCCCCTCGAGACATTGTGTGCGACATTTCTTGCCGTGAAACCAAGCTTACTACTTAGCATCACTCTTAACATGCACTCCTCAGGGCTCACAAATTGTTGTGACCATAAAATTCGACAATGCTCCACATATTTCTCTCTCGGTCAGCTCTTGTTCTCTTCCATCCCTTCCCCTAGGGGCTCACATCTAGTGGGACGTGGGTTGGCGACCACAGGGCCCCAGCTGAGTTCGGCATTGCTTCCACTTACTTGTGCCACGCTCCTCTCTGTCTTCTTTCCTGTCGACCTCACTTGGTCAACTCCTGTTCTCTTCCGACCCCGACGGTATTAGGGTATCCGAGGCCAAGGGAGTCTCTTCCTTTCCCGCCTTAATTGGCCCTTGTCTCATCTTTTCTGATACCCTCCTTCTGCGAGAGGTCAGCCTTCTTTTTCTTTTCATGTTCTCTCCTGCCTTCTGCTCAAGGCCCTCAAGGAGGCAGGGTGTATGTAGCCCCACCACTTCTGGTGCACCGTGGATATTGCTACACCCTTAGGGACTCACGGCTGGTGAGTTCGGGAGTTGGCAATCCCGAGGGATTTCTGAACTGGGTCCGGTTTCCCCCTTTTGTCCCTTACCTGTGGGGAGGACTCCTGTCCTTTATTTGCCTTATTCTCCTTTAGTTTTCCATTTCTTCTTCTAGTATATAAGTTAGTAGTTAGTTTTAGTTATAGTTCACATTTTCATTATCATTTTCACTATCACCCAGACCATTAGGGGCCGATAGCCGGCCCGGCGTCTCTTAAAAAGCCGCAGTAGTGAAATGGGGCGAAAAACGAATACCATTATTGTTTACTACTACGGCTTTTAGAGACGCCGAGGTGCCGGAATATTGCCCAGAAGGTGATCTTTAACGAGCCAGTAAATCTACTGTCACGGCTCCCTCACATTTGCGCACCCTCAAATGTCAACTGACTTCGCCAGGATTCGACCCTGTAACCTTTTTAGCCGATTTTCATTTATGAAACAAGTAGTTCCGTGAAGAACTATACAGCCTATTTTCATATATCCTACTTATGTTAATTGCCACTATCAACATACAAAATTTCAGTTTGATTGCTGTAATAGATTCGTAGATATTGAGAACCGACTAAATATTTCGGATGGCCGCCATGTTGGATTGTTAAAAGTATAGGCCATAGAGTCATGTACCATTAAAGGAAAATTATTGCGTAGGTTCATTTTTCAAACTTCCACTTCGATCGCATGATTACGACACAAGGAATAAAAACTTAATTTTAAAATTCGCACAGCCGCCAACTTGAGGTTATGTAAACAATTGAAATAAATCAGATACCAGTGCATTGCAATGTGTATAAACATTTCCTGTACCAAGTTTCAATGCGTTTGTAACATTGAATCGCGAGAAAGGTCTATTTACATTTTCAAATTCGCTTGGCCGCCATGTTCGTTTTGTAGTTCACCGGTTTTTGAAAATCTTATAGGTGAACTTCCAGTAGTGCCCTTTATCTCCGTACAAAATGTCATGGTGATACCGCTAATAGTATCAGAGATATAGAATGCCGGTGAAATAATTCGCACAGCCACCATCTTGTGGTTATGTAAAAAATTGAACGAAGTTAGATGTCGGTGCATTACAAAGTGTATAAACATATACTGTACCAAGTTGTATTGCGTTTGGTTAGTTAAATCGCGAGAAACGTCTATTTAAAAGTCGCAACTTTGCTTGGCCGCCATGTTGGTTTTGTAGTTACCAGTTTTTCAAGAGTCACATAGGTGAACTTCTAGTAGTTCCCTTTATCACCGTAAAAAAATTCCAGGGTGATATCGGTAATAGTTTCGGAGATTTTGAATGCTGGTGAAATATTTCGCACAGCCGCCATGTTGGATTGGTGAGACGTAACAAAATTTGAAGGGCACGGTTGGGGTCGCCCGGAATAGTGCTTGATCTTACCGAGTTTCATTGAAATCGCTCCAGCCGTTTAGAATTTATTAGGGGGAGGAGACACACACACACACCTCTCTCTCTCTCTCTCTCTCTCTCTCTCTCTCTCTCTCACACACACACACGCACGCACGCACGCACACACACACACACGGACAATAGGTGATTTCATAAGCCTATTTTATTCAAAATTGAAAATAGGCTAAAAATAGGCTTGTGAGATCACCTTTTTTCGTGTGTGTGTGTGTTGTGTGTATGTGTGTGCGTCCGTGTGAGTCCCCCCAATAACCTCTAAACGGCTCGAGTGATTTCAATGAAACTCGGTAAGGTCTTAGTAATATTTTGGCCGACCCCGTCCGTGCCCTTTAAATTTTATAACGTCTCACCAATCCAACCTGGCGGCCGTGCGATATATTTCACCGGCATTCTATATCTCCAAAACTAATACCGATATTACCCTGAAATTTTGCACGGTGATAAAGGGTACTACTAGAATTTTATCTGTCTAACTTTTAAACAAGTAGTTCCGTTAAGAACAATACAGCCTATTTTCATATATCCTACTTATGTTGATTCCCTCTATCAACACACAAAACTTGAGTTTGATTGCTGTAATAGATTCGTAGATATTGAGAACCGACTAAATATTGCGGTTGGTCACCATGTTGGATTTTTATATATGTAGGTCTTAGAGTTATGTACTGTTAGATGAAGATTATTGTGTACGTGTAGTATTCATACTTCAATCTCATGATTAGGACACAAGAAGTAAAAACGAGATTTTAAAATTTCGCACAGCTGCCATCTTGTGGTTATGGAATCAATTGAAAATTAGATGCCAGTGGATAAACATTCGTAAAATGATTTACTGTACCAAGTGTCACTGCACTCGGATGGTTAAATTGCGAGAAACGACCATGTGAACATTTTTACTTCGCCCTCCATGTTGGATTTGTGATCACCAGGTTATTGAAAGTCCTATAGGTGAACATTAAAAATTCAGTTTGATTGCTGTAATAGATTCGTAGATATTGAGATCCATCTAAATATTTCGGATGGTCGCCATGTTGGATTGTTATATGTATAGGCCATGTTGGTTTTGTAGTTACCAGGTTTTCAAAAGTCACATAGGTGAACCTATAGTAGTTTCCTTTATCACCGTAAAAAATTCCCGGGTGATGTCGGTAATAGATTCGGAGAAATTGAATGCTGGTTGGATTGGTGAGACATACCAAATTTTGAAGGGCACGGTCGGGGTCCTCCGGAATAGTGCTATGAGCTTACCGAGTTTCATTGAAATCGCTCCAGCCGTTTAGAAGTTATTATGGGGGGACACACCATCACACACGCACACACAGACAGACACACGGACAAAAGGTGATCTCATAAGCCTATTTTTTTCATAAATGAAAAAGTCTTTTCTCGCGATTTAACCATCCGAACGCAGTGAAACTTGTTACAGCAAATGACTATAAGCATTTTAAACTACTGGCATCTAATTTAGTTTAATTGTTTACATAACCTCAAGACGGCGGCTGTGCGAAACTTTAAAATTAAGTTTTTATTTTATGTGTTTCAATCATGCTATCGAAATCAACGCTTGAATAATGAACGTACACAATAATCCTCATCTAATAGTACAGAACTCTATGGCCTACATACATTAAAATCCAACGTGGCGACCATCCGCAATATTTAGATGGTTCTCAATATCTACGAATCTATTACAGCAATCAAACTGAAAATTTGTATGTTGATAGCGGTAGTTCAAATAAGTATGATATATGAAAATAGGCTAAATAGTTCTTCACGGAACTACTTGTTAATTAACGAGATTCACTGCGAAACGTAAATACTAATGAGAACACCCAGCGCTTTATAGTTTCCTTGTACGGGTGGGGACGTGTGTGTGAGATCACCAGAGCCCATGATTAAAGTTCAATAATAGAAGGGCAATTGTTATCCATGACGTAAGTTAGCTAATAAATTGAGATAGATCCGGTGGGAATGTAATAGGCTGGCTTACATACCGTCAAATATGTAAGGGCTACTAAATTACCTAGCTCACAATTGAGAGATGAAGATTGGAGTTTATTGTAGGGCCACTGGAATATCTACGTATGATATTATCATTTTATCTGATAAGGAACAAACGAATCCGCGGCAAAATTTAGTTACTGGACGGTTACTGGATTTGCCCGAGGGGCTCACAAATACTGGGACGTGGGCTAGTGACCACGGGACCTCAGCTGAGTCCAGTATTGCTTCCACGTACTTGTGCTGGGCTCTTCTCAGTCATCATTCCTAATGACCTCCCTTAGCCTACTATTGTTCTCTTCCGACTCTGACGGTATTAGGGTATCAGAGGCCTAGGGAGTCTATCATTTTCCCGCATTAATTGACCTTTGACTCATCTTTCCTGATACTCTGATTTTTCGAGAGATCAGATCTCTTCTTTTCTATTCAGGGTATCTCCTGCTCAAGGCCCTCAAGGAGGCAGGGTGTATGTAGCTCCACCCTGGATTGTACTACACCCTCAAGGGCTCACGTCTGATGAGTTCGGGAGTTGGCAACCCCGAGGGATTCCTGAGCTGGGTCCGCTTTATCTCCTTCTTCCATTGCCTTTGAGGTGGTCCCTCTCCTCTTTGCCTTTTCTCTCTAACGTTCGTGGCTCTCCCTTCTTCCAAGTCCCTTAATTCTCATTTTTCGAGGGTTGAGGACATTTCCTTTCCTCCTGTCTTTTATTTTTATTATTCTTCTTTTTATTCTCCATTTCCTCTTTTAGTAGTTAGTTTCATTTCATTTATATTTTCACGATCATCTAAATAATTAGGGACCGATAACCCAGATGTTTGGCCACTTAAAGCAACAATTAACATCATCATCATCATCGTCTTTCCCTTTTATATCCGCCGTTCATGGATCTATTTCCTTCCAAGTCGACTAGCTGCGTGGCTCAGCGGAAATGTTCTTGCCTGCTGTGCCTAAGGTTGCAGGATCGAATCCAGCGCAGCCAGTTGGCATTTGAGAGTATGCAAATGCAAGTGGGCCGCGTCAGATTTACCGGCACCCTGGCGTCTCTAAAAGCCACAGTAGTCACAACATTATAACATTATAGGGTATCCTTTCAAATCTCTCAGTCCTCAGATTGCCACGGTGGGTGAGTGGTTAACGTGTCGGTCTACTAACCCCAAGCTTGCAGGTTCGCTCCTGGCCATGGTAAGTGATTTTTTTGAAAGGCGACAAAAATTCGACACCATGCCATACGATGTTGGCATGTCAAAGAACCCATTTGAATTCAGTAGGCCGTGTTCATAACGGCAAAATTATTCTCGGGAGTTTCCGCCAACACAACGTTTCTAATTTCTCTACTAGAAAGCACTATAGTGTTCAAGGACGTTAGATATCTAACCTCCTTGACTTTCGTAGCGCTTCAAGAAACAAAGAAATTCGACATGTAAGCTACCCTTTGGGTGTCAAATAACAAAGCTTGCACCCGGCACGCGAGGCCATACGATATTATTATTCTCAGTCCTCATTCTTCGAGTGTTGGGGCATTTCCTTTCCATGTCTTTAATTTCCCTTATTCCTTATTTCATCCTATTCTTCTTCTAGTTCGTAAATTAGTAGTTTAGCTTTAGTTGAAGGTTTCTCAGCCTCATGAGGAGAAACTGACAAGATGTGGGCTCGAATCCCACCTCAGCCATCCTGGAAGTGGTTTTCTGTGATTTACCCTACTCTTACTCCAGGCAAATGCTGGGATGGTTCCTAACGTAAGGCCACAGTCCCCTCCTTCCCAATCCTATTCCCAATTTACAAATACACACACTAGTACAACTTCAAAATAACACAGGTTATCTCATAAATTCCACCCACACCCAACCCACGGGATTAATGACTGTGATGTCGGAGTACAAAAAGTAAGCAATAACAACAACAGCAGTTTATCATTTCTGAAATCATTCTCTTTTCAGTCGAAGAGCATAATAATTGTGCTCAATTAAATTAAGCGGGGAGTAAAAATATAAAACACTCTAATCTGAATGAAATATTGCATAATTAGTTAGTTAATTATTTAGTCGTTTTTTAAGGGGCGGAACTACGAGGTCATCTACCCCTCTTAACACAGATTAAGGTATACAAATTTAGAATTAACTAACCTAACTAACCCCGTGGCACTACAGCCCTTGAAGGGCCTAGGCCTACCAAGCGACCGCTGCCCAGCCAATTGGCCTGCAGATTTTGGGATGACGCGTGGTCAGCGCGTCGGGTCCCCTCGGCCGTTAATCTTGGTTTTCGTGACCGGGGCACTGTCTCACTGTCAGACAGCTACTCAATTGTCCTCACGAGGCTGAGTGCACCCCGTTCCAACCACGGGGCCGGCCACAAATTTAGAACGGAATTTAAAATTTAGAGGCGGACACCTAAATTTGCAAAGACCGAAAATTAATAAAACAGGAAATTAAACAAATTTAATAATTATAATATAAACAAACAATATGTTCAGTAAAGAACATTCAGCCTACTTTCTCCTAAATGCATGGGTATTGTTATAACTCTTTGTCCTTTTCAAGGAGCATAATTGAATGTTAGTTGTATTAGCTTCTTGAAATACAACGTGCTATAGGGATATTAAACATGAATATGAGGAGGTGCCCTTTGCTAGTGCTACATCTGTAAAAAAAATTATTCAATTCGGTTTCACTGTGTTTGAATTGATATGGGGAATCGATTTGCACACATACATGGCCGCTATCTGCAAACTATTGGGCAGATGACCTTGTAGATCATTTAAAAGATGCTTCCCATAAAAAGGTATGTTGTTGCAGAATTTGGTAGAGATCAATTGATTAGGTTGGTCGTAATTTGATTTAAGCTTTTAACATTTGGGTGGCCGCCATTCCGTTTCCGTCAAGATGATGGCAATATAAAACATGACACTGAGGTGCCCTTTGATAGTGCTACCTCTGTACTAAATTTCATTCAATTCGGGTTTACCGTGTTTGAATTGATAGGGGGTATCGATTGGCACACATGCTTGGCCGCCATATGCAAACTATTGGACTGATGACCTTGTAGCTTGGTCAAAAACGCTTCTCACATAAAGGTATGTTGTTGCAAAATTTGGTAGAGATGAGGTGATACGGTTGGTCGTAATTTGATTTAGGCTTTTTACATTTGGGTGGCCTCCATTTCGTTTCCGTCAAGATTGCGGCGATATAAAACATGACACTGAGGTGACCTTGCTGGTGCTACCTCTGTACCATATTTCGTTCAATTCTGTTTCGCAATGTTTGAAAAGATAGGGGGAATCGATTTGCACACATACATGGCCGCCATCTGCAAATTATTGGGCTGATGACCTTGAAGTTTGGTCTAAACATTCTTTATACATAAAGGTATATTGTTGCAAAATTTGGTAGAGATCAGATGATTAGGTTGGTCATAATTTGATTCAAGCTTTTAAAATTTGGGTGGCCGCCATTACGTTTTTGTCAAGATGGCTGGGATATAAAACATGACACTGGAGTGCACTTTGCTAGTACTACCTCTGTACCAAATTTCGTTCAATTCGGTTTCACGTGTTCGAATTGATAGGGGGGAATGACTTTCAGAGTTTACACACTCAAACACACACAGACTCACACAGACTCACTTTTTTGGCCCTGTGTAGATCTCATATGTCTACTGTCATTTTTTGCAAAAATCCAAAGTAGGCTATAATTCAGCTTTCAAAAACGAACAAGTCATTGAGTCATTGTACCCTGGAATATTTAGATTAAACCTGAGGAAATATTGCATAATTGATTTACCACATAACACACCTTGTTGTACCAAAAATGAGGTATTTAATTGGATGACATTTTTCGATCGTCATGTGAACATCAACAGTTCACGTTCACTTAGTGTTGACATACCTAGCCACATAACAATCTATTATTTATTTATTATTTATTTTATATGTTCAGTAGTGACAGAGTTAGGGCCTAACCACGCAATATGTTACCAGTACATATTAGACAATTTTGGAAATATTATGATGATAAATAAGGAGTAAATTATGCTTATACTAATATTAATGAAAAAGGCACAGGTATAATGATAATAATAATAATAATAACAATAATTATTATTATAACTCCAGAGGCAAGCGTTAAAAATGGGTCTCAAAATCTTAGTTAAAAAGACCAAAATAATGACGAACATCAAAAAAAGCTACAAGTGGGCAAACAATACATAGATATAGTCAAATAATTTAAATATCTTGAGAAATGGATCAGCTGGAATGCGCTAGAGAAAAAGGCAATGGAATCTAGGAGAAATAAAATTGAATTGGCCTTCCAATTTACGAAGGACACTTATAACAAGAAGTCTCTCTCCTGGAATACCAAGATAAGACATTATAAGACGGTAATTAAACCAGAAGTCTTATAAGCAGCCGAAACATTGTCTCTCACCACCCAGGGACCGCTTGAAAGGCTGGAGGTCAAGGAAAGAAAGATAATACGCAAAATCTTAGGCCCCAAATTTCATAGCAACAAATTAATCCATGTCAGGAACGAAACTCTTTACCAAAAGACTGAAAAAACTCTCGGACACAATTAGAAAACGGAGAATTGATTTTTATGGGCACATCCTCCGAATGAATTCAAATAGGCTAACCGAAAATAAAATTCGACTACTATCGTAATAAAAATAAAAATCTCTTTGGTTTAAGGAAACCGAGAAAGACCTCGTGGAACTCCAAATTACAGACACCATGCTCATGGACCAAACAGCCACCAAGGATAAGAAACAACGGTTCCAAGTGAAACTCAAACAAAAGCGTACGATCCACATCTCTGCCGAAGAAAGGGAAGCAAGATCTCAAAGGACGAGGCAATACTGGGCCCACAGGAAAGTTCAAAACAATAAGAAGTGATTGATTTCATGAACCCCAAGTTGGGTCAAACAAATAAAGAACAACGATCACAATGTCAAAGACCTTTCTATAATATCCTAGATGTAATCCTAGCTCAGTGATACGTCCTATGATCCATCACCATTCACACTGGGCAATCAGCAGTATTCAACAGGCATGCGCTAAATCCATCCTACAAAATACTCAAGCTCCTAAACCTGAGGGAGTCAGAAGGTGCGGCTTAGGCCAAAATATTCCAAATCGCCTCAATATTCCATGAAAATCTTGCATTTATCGAAAAGTAAACGAAAATATATTTATTTGTTTTAAAAGGTGTTTAAACAAATAACAAGCAGTTCCGTGAAGAACTGTACAGCCTATTTTCATATATCCTGCTCATGTTAATTGTCTCTATCAACATACAAAATTTCAGTTTAATTGCTGTAACAGATTCGTAGATATTGAGAACCGTCTAAATATTTCTGATGGTCGCCAGGATGGGTTTTTATTTTTGTACTATTATATTAAGATTATTGTGTACGTGTGGTATTCAAACTTCAATCGCATGATTAGAACACAAGAAGTAAAAACGAGATTTTAAAAGTACGCACACCAGCCATCTTGTGATTATGCAAACAATTAAGATAAATTACATGCCAGTGGATGAACATTTGTACAAGCAGTTAACGTGCAATGTTTCACGGTACTCGGATAGTTAATTCGCGAGAAACGTCTATTTAAATATTTATACTTCGCGTCGCTGCCATGTTGGATTTGTGTTCACCAGGTTACTGAAAGTCCTATAGGTGAACATATGTTCATAGTCTCTATGAACATAAAAAAAATCAGTTTGGTTGCTGTAAAAGATTCATAGATATTGAGAACCGTCTAAATATTTCGGAAGCTCGCCATTTAGGATTGTTATATGTATAGGCCATAGAGTTATGTACCATTCAAGGACAATTATTGCCTAGCTTCATTATTCAAACTTTCACTTCGATCGCATGATTACGACACAAGAATAAAAACTTAATTTTAAAATTTCGCACAGCCGCCATCTTGAGGTTATGTAAACAATTGAATTAAATTAGATGGCAGTGCATTACAATCTGCAAAATCATTTACTGTACCACATTTCACTGCGCTCAGAGAGTTAAATCACGAGAAAAATATTTCAAATTCTCTTGGTCGCCATGTTCGTTTTGTACTTTACAGGTTTATGAAATATACATAGGTAAACTTGTATCAGTACCCTTTATCACCGTACAAAATTGCATGAAGATATCTGTAATAGTTTCGGAGATATAGAATGTCAGTGAAATATTTCGCACAGCCGCCATTTTGAGGTTATGTAAACAATTGAAATAAATTAGACCCCAGTGCATTACAATGTGTATAAACATTTGCTGTACCAAGTTTCATTACGTTTGGATAGTTAAATCGCGAGAAATGTCTATTTAAAAGTCTCAATTTCGCTTGATCGCCATGTTGGTTTTGTAGTCACCAGGTTTTTGAAAGTCTCATAGGTGAACTTCTAGTAGTGCCCTTTATCACCGTACACAATGTCAGGGCGATATCGGTAATAGTTTCGGAGATATTGAATGCTAGTGAAATATTTCGCACAGCCGCCATGTTGGATTGGTGAGACGTAACAAAATTTGAAGGGCACGGTCGAGGTCGCCGGGAATAGTGCTATGAACTTACCGAGTTTCATTGAAATCGCACCAGCCGTTTAGATTTTATTAGGGGGACACACACACACACCTCACATACACACACACACACACACGCACACACACACGGACAAAAGGTGATCTCATAAGCCTATTTTTTCAAAATTGAAAATAGGCTAAAAAAGGCGACAGCCTCTGGCAGAACTGTGTCGCGTCCAGCCCGCATAACACTAGAGCCGGGTGGGTAGTCTATACACATGGGGCGCACACAACCTATTGCGCATTGAAAACAGAATTACCCGCAACAGTGAGGAATTGAATAAATATCGACAATTTGTTCAAAAAGGGCGTTTAAACAAATAAACATATTGTATTTATAGAAGCCCGCATAATAGTAAAGCCGGGCGGGTGGTTGGTTAATGAACATGCGAGATTTCTCGCTCAGGTCCCCTAGTATGAATTATTATGCTACAGTTATAGAAGCGCTCTATACCATCAGAACAATAAGATCTGTAAATAAAATCGACACGTTGCACAAGTTTTAAAGAGTGCATTATGCAACGAGCCTATAGTGGCAATAATTAAGACACGAGTATGTTTATAAAACGAGTGAAGCGAGTTTTGTAATTTCCATACCAGTGTCTTAATTACCATTATCGGCGAGTTGCATACGACTGTTTATGTTCGACGATAACATTATTATATGTTCTAAGATAAATATTCATAAATATCTGTTGAGATTCTGTCTGTTGAATTCTTCTCCTTGGAAATTGTGTGGGCTCAGCATTAGATCTCTACCCAATGACGAATCTCAACGCTTTGAAACATTGTTTATTATGAAGAAATATAATAACCCCTGGCACTATACAGCTCATGAAGGACATAGGCCTACCAAGCGACCGCTGTCCAGCCATTTTGCCTGCAGATATTGGGGTGAGGCGTGGTCAGCGCATCGGATCCCCTCGGCCATTTATCATCGTTTTCGTGACCGGGGCGCTGCCTCACTGTCAGACAGCAACTCAATTGTCCTCACGAGGCTGAGTGCACCCCGTTCCAACCCTCACGTCAGTTT
Source organism: Meconema thalassinum (assembly GCA_946902985.2). Classification (NCBI taxonomy): domain Eukaryota; kingdom Metazoa; phylum Arthropoda; class Insecta; order Orthoptera; family Tettigoniidae; genus Meconema; species Meconema thalassinum. The sequence continues at coordinate 540,310,768 of OX336392.1, forward strand.
CTAATATCCCTGACAGAGCCGGGAATCGAACCCAAAATAGGCTGTTACAAACGCTTAAAAAATTAAAATGTATCGTGTTATCAACTAGTTATTCTACAAATTCGATGCGTATAGAATGTCAACGGAAGGCAAATCAATTGAGTCACAAATAGATTTCATGAACCTTGCGATTCGTGTGTGTGTAAACTGTGTGATGTTCGGTGTGGCAGATACCACTTGCAATTTTGCAAAAATTGATCATAATCATTGTGTGATTACGCTAGACAATAAGGCACATTGTGTGCAAAAGGAATGACAACTGTGTAACCGAAAAGAAGCTTTTCATTTTAAGACATTCTTTTCTTGTATGGTCATTGGCTGCGATCACTAAGTAAATAGAACAGTTATGGTATCTGGCGGAAACGTGTCGCATAAGAAATCCATTTACTGAACAGAGAGCTGGATTATAATTTCCGTGGAACTAATGTCATACGCTTGCTTCCTCCATGACGTTCTGGTGTGTTTATGTCAACAACAGCATTCACTAAAATTGTTAACGAAATCTTACGAATGTGTAGACATTGGAGTTGCGGATATTAAGGTACAGTGCTATCCCTTTTGCAGTGTTGCCCAGATTGTTAATGCTGTGTAACTACATTGGTTGATCCAATATAGGCTACATTGCCAACTTTCGAAAAATGTAATTCATGTCCGACATGTTGGACTTTGTCAGAAGCTATCATTACCTAATTGGTCACTGAAGGGAAATATTGAGCTCTGATTGGTTGGAAAAACTGTGTTATAATGAAAAATAGTACTTTAATGACCCCCATTATGATAAGAGTTTTCTGTCATATAATATTTACATATCGACATCGTCCAACATAAAATAACTTTTGTAATTTAATCATTTTAAATATTGTTGAACATAAGTGTAACCTAAGTGAACAGATTCTGATGATGGCACCAACACATGTCTTCTAATTAATTACCCCCCCCCCTTGTTTGTGTGTTAATTCAGTGATTGTTAATGAACTATTTATTTCAGCTTAGGGCGTTTAAATACGAGCACAGTATTTGTATTCTTCACTGGAAATTACAGAAAAATTCCAAGCCTCCCTGTTCATGAAGACATCCCAATCATTAATAAAGGAAGGCTTCGTTCTCGTCACCCGCGCCTGGAAACTGCAAGGATGTTGATCAACAAAGGTTTGATCATTTTAAATGATCTTGTCGACTTCGTCGTTACTCTGGGGTCTGGCGTTACGTTACGGTGACGGGACGAAATGTACCCAGATGCACTGAAGTGTGTGACGTCATAGTACCGCTCGGTGCATGTGTTCTTCGACAATCTCTACTTCGTTAGTATAAGAAAAAATCCCCGATTCTTGGATGTCACGGGTAATCTGAGAACCACTGGATGGATTTGGATGCGGTTTTCACCATTATGTAAAGAATATCTCGAGGAAAGATTCTGTAGAAAATAATTTATGTATGATCAAAGGAAGCAAAGCAGTAACGATTTCAGTGAAAAAGTCGAAAACACACTTGGCGTCCGTGTTTAAGCTTACGCTGGGCAAACCGTTAAAAAAAATCAATATACTATGAGCGTAATAATTGGTCAGCATGAAAAGTTCTACAAAAAAGTCCGCGAGAGCATACATCGCCCACTATAAGTGTTTTTAGACTGGATGAAAGGGGCACGTCTCCGCGAGCTCTGGTGAGCGTGCGGCATCCCGCGCACATGACCTTGCTTTGCCCTTGGTTTGCACTTGCCGTTCGCGAGTAATTTAAAACAAGATAAGCAAGATAAATATTATGCAGATAATTTTCTAACATGTCAAGAGTCTTTGGCTTCGAGCGAAGCCTCCAGCCTTTCTAGTATTTTTTTCAGCATTTGTGGCATTTAAAATGATACAAAGTCTAGTCTTTCAGACTGACTGTTACTTTTTAATACCAATGTATGGTGGAAGCATAGATGGCAGATTATCGTTACAACAGAGCAACTGAAGATGCCATGCATAACGATCAAGCCACCTTGCTTTGAATTACCGTGGAAGATCTGGTCAGTTCTTAACCGTATAAGAGCCAACACTGGCAGGTGTGCTGATTCTCTTCACCAGTGGAAGATAAAAGATTCTCCAAGTTATGATTGTGGCGCTGAAAAGCAGACTATTCAGTATGTGGTTCAGGAATGTCCCCCCAGAGCCTTCGCTGGTGATCCAACAGAGTTCCTGGTGATGACGGAGGGATCAAGAGACTACATTCATGGTCTGGACATTAATTTGTGATTTTGAAATAATTTTTATATTTTAGCGATGTTTGTGGCCATACGCTAAATAAATAAATTAATTCTCCACTGGCTTCTAATACTTCAAATTTTCAGAATCACTCTGACCGTGACGAGCCGATAACCAAGATGTTAGACCCCTTAAAACCATTATCATCAGCATATTATCTGGATTTGTTTGCGATAACCGTAATCAAGAGCGCCCAGTAGAGGTCACTAACAAGGAATTTCCGATCATAATGAAACGACGTCGGTCAGTCACAAGATACACATCTGTAGTGATGCTTCATTTGAGGGCTGTCCGTCTCTGTGGCTAAATGGTTAGCGCGCTAGGCTTTGGCCCAAGGTGCCCCGGGTTCGATTCCCGGCCGAGCCAACAGGGATTTTAATCTCCTGGGGTTAATTCCCGTGACTCAGGGACTGGGTGTATGTACCATCTTCATCATCACTCCATCCTCATTACGACGCGCAGGTCGCCATCGGGCGTCAACTAGAAAGACCTGCACTCGGTCTCTCCGGAGGGCACACGATCATTATTTGAGGGCTGAACTGAACGAGTTTGAATGTCATGTTTCGGGGCGTCTACCTTATAATTACAATCTTCACTTACGGTCAGAGCCTCCGTGGCTTAGGCGGCAGCACGCCGGCCTCTCACCGCTGGCTCCGTGGTTCAAATCCCGGTCACTCCATGTAAGATTTGTGCTGGACAAAGCGGAGGCAGACAGGTTTTTCTCCGGGAACTCCGGTTTTCCCTGTCACGATTTCATTCCAGTAATACTCTCCACTATCATTTCATTTCATCTGTCATTCATTTAATCATTGCCCCAGGGGAGTACGACAGGCTTCGGCAGCCGGCACATTTCATATCCTCGCCGCTAGATGGGGGCTTAATTCATTCCATTCCCTGACCCGGTTGGTCGACTGGAAGCATGCTGTGGATTTTCATTTTCACTTAATGGTCCCGGGTTTGACTCCCGGCTTCGTCAGGGATTTTAGTATAATCTGTACCCGTCTGATATGCGGAAATACAGGTCATCTTCCAAACAAGCTCAAGTCAGGGCGTGTGCCATTCATCCCACTGTCTGACCATGTATTCAGAATGTGAACATAAGGAAGTACAAGATATAACAAGAAGTTCCCTGACGAACTAAAGAGCCTACTTTTAATGCCAATGATTATTCTACAGTATATGAACCTATCTAGAATAATGACGAAATTAAGTTGGTAATATCGAAATATCTAATTAGTTCAAAATATACCTGGTATAATGTAGCTTAATAGAGCACTACATTTGGCAGCCCTGGTGACTGAATATATTCTTAGTTCCACCTCTTAAGGTACAGAATACAAAATTTGGTTGAAGTCCAATGGACGTTACATGCAGTTAGACACTGGATCTATCAGCACGTGTAAAAGCAAGTTGCCAACAATACCATGCGTGTGCTGGTCAGCAATAATCTGAATTATTATGATATCTTGTTGTGCCAATTTTGGATGAAATCCATTTGTTAGTATAGAAGTTACATGTATTTTAAAATTGGGCATATCAGCAGGCATAGAATCATGTTGGCAGCACTGCCTTGTATTAATTACTCCAAATTAATCTAGAATGCCAGGTGCTATACGTGTGCAAAGTATAGAGCTGTTGGCTTGCATACTTTCTGATATATTGATATTAGAGTAAAAACAATATAGACAGCATTTATTAACAGTTGGCAGCCCTGATTGCTCTTAACAATACTTATAGTCATATCTGTTATGGTACACATAGCACATACGAAATTTGGATGAAATCCAACTGATAGTATAGAAGTTACAAGTATTTAAAAATTGGTACTATCAGCAGGCTTATAATCATGTTGGTAGAACTGACGTATATAAGTTACTCCAAATTAATCTAAAATGTCAGAATATACGTGTGCATAGTGTAAAGCTGTTGGCTTGCATACTTTCTGATATATTGGTATTTGGATAAAAAAATAGAGAGAGCAATTATTAACAGTTGGCAGCCCTGGTGGCTCTTAATAATACGCTCAGTTATATCTGTTTATGTACAGATATTACACACAAAATTTGGTTGAAATCCAATTGATAGTGTAGAAGTTATATGCATTTAAACATTGGACCTATCAGAAGGCTTAAAATTATTTTGGCAACACTGTCATGGTTGGCCTCATGGAAATCAAACTGAAATAGTATTATCTACATGTGTGCCAATTTTGGAATAGCTTCCATGCATACCTTGCAAGATATCCAACATGGAGTTCAAATTTCTAGTGCGTTTTTTCATCAGTTGGTAGCACTGACATCATTTTCACATATGGACGTGAGCTATTCCCGTGCACATCTTTACTCATACTAAATTTGGTTTTGATTGGTGCAGCCGTTTAGGAGTTGATAGGGGGGGGGGGACACACACACACACAGACAGACAGACAGACACACATTTTCCCGGATCGATCTCATAAGTCTACTTTTTCCTCATTTTTGCAAAATGTGAAAAGTAGGTTAAAATAACTACAACACGGTCTATTTTAATTACTACTTTAATTAACTCAATCAATAAAACACAAATCAAAACACAACAAACAATGGTGTAAATATATCAACAATCATGTAAATAATGACCCTTCATTCACAATGATATCTTGCTTCATTATTTTTGGATACCTTAATGATCCATTCCATTATATTTTACATTATTCCATTCATTTAATGTTTACATATTACACCCTTCCAGTATGGGGTTTCTCAAGTAATTCTCCCCTGAGTCTCCACCTTGTTAGGTTTCGACCCCAGGACATTTACACACATCAAAAAAAGTTTTGCATCACCTCGGTTCCAAGAGTTCCGGAACCTTTAAATACAAAGGGAATAGAGATCAACACAAACAACATTTCAGCTCGTTTTATTGCTCATGAGACCCACACATTGCATGTTGTACCATCATACAGCTAGACTTTCAGCATTTGTGGTCCAGATTGCAGTACACACCACTACCTCTAATACCCAGTAGCACGTCCTCTTGCATTGATGCATGCCTGTATTCGCCGTGGCATACTATCCACAAGTTCATCAAGACACTGTTGGTCCAAATTGTCCCACTCCTCAACGACAATTCGGCGTAAATCTCTCAGAGTGGTTGGTGGGTCAAGACGTCCATAAACAGCCCTTTTCAACATATCCCAGGCATGTTCGATAGGGTTCATGTCTGGCGAACATGCTGGCCACTGTAGTCGAGCGATGTCGTTATCTTGAAGGAACGCATTCACAAGATGTGCACGATGAGGTCGAGAATTGTCGTCCATGAAGACAAATGCCTCTCCAATATTCTGCCGATATGGTTGCACTATGGGTCGGAGGATGTCATTCAGGTATCGTAAAGCCGTTTCGGAGCCTTCCATGACCACCAGTGGCGTACGTCGGCCCCACATAATGCCACCCCAAAACATCAGGGAACCACCACCTTGCTGCACTCGCTGGACAGTGTGTCTAAGACGTTCAGCCTGACCAGGGTGCCTCCAAACACGTCTCCGACGATTGTCTGGTTGAAGGCATATGCGACACTCATCGGTGAAGAGAACGTGATGCCAATTCCGTGGGGTCCATTCAGCATGTTGTTGGGCCCATCTGTACCGCGCTGCATGGTGTCGGGGTTGCAAAGCTGGACCTCGCCATGGACGTCGGGAGTGAAGTTGCGCATCATGCAGCCTATTGCGCACAGTTTGAGTTGAAACACGACGTCCTGTGGCTGAACGAAACGCATTATTCAACATGGTGGCATTGCTGTCAGGGTTCCTCCGAGCGGCAATCCGTAAGTAGCGGTCATCCACTACAGTAGTAGCCCTTGGGCGGCCTGAGCGAGGCCTGTCATCGACAGTTCCTGTATCTCTGTACCTCCTCCATGTCCGAACAACATCGCTTTGGTTCACTCTGAGACGCCTGGAAACTTCCCTTGTTGAGAGCCCTTCTTGACACAAAGTAACAATGCGGACGCGATCGAACTGCGGTATTGACCTTCTAGGCATGGTAGAACTACAGACAACATGAGCAGCGTACCTTCGTCCTGGTGGAATGACTGGAACTGATCGGCTGTCGTACCCCCTCCGTCTAATAGGCCCTGCTCATGCATGGTTGTTTACATCTTTGAGCAGTTTTAGTGACATCTATGAACAGTCAAAGGGACTGTATCTTGGATACAATATACACAGTCAACGTCTATATGCCGGAGATCTGGGAACCGAGGTGATGCAAAACTTTTTTTGATGTGTGTATATTTCAATACTGTATTTTAAGCTCGAAGGATCCTGGAGAAGTACGACCTCGCTTTGTGTAGCAATTAGAATTAGAGCGAAGATAAAGCGGAAAGCGCTGTACATTAGAAGCGCTCAGTTCTAACCATCGCTCTCAGTTTAGCTGCTTCTGTTCGATCCATCACACTGAAATACGTATTCTGCTTTAATTGCCGGAAGGTTACCTACATTATGGGCACGGTTGCCTCCTTCCCAATTGCCCCCCCCCAGGGGCTCACATCTAGTGAGACGTGGGTTGGCGACCACGAGGCCCCAGCTGGGTCCGGCATTGCTTCCACTTACTTTTGCAGGGCTCCTCTCTGTCTTCTTTCCTGTCGACCTCACTTGGTCAACTCTTGTTCTCTTCCGATCCCGACGGTATAAGGGTATCCGAGGCCTAGGGAGTCTCTTCCTTTCCCGCCTTAATTGGCCCTTGTCTCTTCTTTTCTGATACCCTCCTTCTGCGAGGGGTCAGCCTTCTTTTTCTTTTCATGTTCTCTCCTGCCTTCTGCTCAAGGCCCTCAAGGGGGCCGGGTGTATGTAGCCCCACCACTTCTGGTGCGCCCTAGATATTGCTACACCCTCAGGGTCTCACGGCTTGCGAGTTCGGGAGTTGGCGACCACGAGGATTCCTGAGCTGGGTCCGTTTTCCCCTTTTGTCCCTTACCTTTGGGGAGGAACCTCTCCTCTTTCACTTTCCTATCTGCCTTTCAAGGCTCTCCTTCCTTCCCAGTCCCTCAATCCGCATTCTTCGAGGGTTGAGGGCATTTCTTTTCCTCCTGTCCTTTAATTGCCTTATTCTCCTTTGGTTTTCCATTTCTTCTTCTAGTATGTAGGTTAGTAGTTAGTTTTAGTTTTAAGTTTGCATTTCTTTTCCAGCTTCACGATCACCCAAACCATCAGGGGCCGATAACCTAGATGTTAGGCCCCTTAAAACAACAATTATCATCATCATCAACCTTCCCAATCCTCAGCTCAATTACAAATGCACACACTACTACAGACATGGCAATAACGCAGGTTATCAGACAAATTCTACACACACCAGAGTACACGATGTCCAAGCCCCGAAATGAATCTACTACATATTTCAGACAAATGATTGAAATAAATGGAAATGAAGGGCTGATGCCCACGATGTTCTACCCCTTAAACTGATTAAACAATAATAATAATATAATAAAGACGCAACTATTAAGCAACGAATGTTGCAGGGACACCGAAATATCAACTTGAACCTCGAATGTAAATTAAAACTTTCATCGCGATCATCGTCAAGATTAATGGTGCACATAAATCTCGTGTCACATGGTTTCTATCGCCTCGGCCATTAGTCTGTCTTAATAAATGGGAGTCACTGGCAACATTAATTGCCCATCCTCGCAGAAGCGGTGAAATATTAGCTGGTAGTTCCCGATAAATGATATTATTAGACCTACCATTACTTGACACGAGTACGCGACTTCCAAAACTGTCCATGCTCTCAAGTCGTTGATTATGACAAACAGGGCATGTTTATTTCTACAGATATTAGCAAGTGATTTCAAATTATTCTTAATTAAATGTTGAATTCTATAATGATGATAATAATGATAATAATAATAATATTAATAATATAAGGTGCGTTCAAAAGGTAACGAGCCGGAGGCATAATTACAGAAACCAGTACCTGTATGTTAGAAGTATTGGCCCTGGCTGTTGAGGCACTTGTCCCACTGTGACACGAGGCGGCGAATGGCTGTCTCATAAAATTCCCTGTGCTATTATGTGAACCAGTTCCGCACTTACAGCTGGACGTCGGCGTCCGAGGTGACTCGTTGGCCCCGAAGAGCCCTTTTCAGGGCACCAAACATGGCGTAATCACAGGGAGAGAGGTCTGGATTGTATGGAGGGTGGCGACTGTGTTGGCCGTATGAGGTCGTGCATTGTCGTGGAGCAGAATGACCCCACGGGTGAGATTGCCTGGTCGTTTTGTTTTGATCGCTTGGCGAAGGGTGGTCAAGGTTTGCGAGTAACGCTGGGCATTCACTGTTGTACCGTGCGGCATGAAGTGTATCAGAAGGGGGCCATCTTGGTCAAAGAAGAACGTTAGCATTACTGGCAGCGTTGGACGATTGGTGCATGCTGCTGCTCGTTTTGTATCGTCACGTAACGTGCACGCGTGCCCTCGAGCGACGGGCTGTGACCTTCCAAGCACTGGTAAGAACCATACCTCGTTACACACGACACGGTTAGCCGATGTCGTCACCGGTTTGCGCATTCCAGCCTCCAGCTCGTTACTTTTTGAACGCACCTTATACATAATAATAGGAAACTAAAGGAATAACCTTCGGCACACTACTTGAAGATAGAATTCACTTGCAATGTGTCGCCTTTGCTGATGACTTTGCAATTCCTTCCAATAATAGGCAAGAAGCAATTAATTCCATCGAAAAATTACATGAAATTGCCGTCAAAACTAGACTTCAAATGGCTCGTATGAGAAAACTCAGTAAATGCAAGGAGCCTTAGGATTCTTAGATGGGCAACCTATGCTAACTAAATTCGGCAAAATCTCTCAAGTGAACCAATTTAAATATTTAGGAGAGGCTGAGTAGTGTATTTGGCTTGACTAAGTTGTGATTTCACCAGTCTAGTGAACTTCTTGTCTTTTCCCGTTCGAGATGTTTGAACTGGATGGTTAGCTATTGTACCCTTGCACAAGGCCTTCAGAACAGGACTCTGTTGTCGGGGCATGAACAGTACACTAGCTTGTATATGAAACTGTTCTGGATATTATAGGAAGATCACTGGGGCTGAATAAAATTCACCACACACATATTCTGAATGAAAATAAACACATTTAATGCACCAAACACCAGTACAACAAAAACAAATAAATGAAATAAAACCAAAATAGTAGAAATAAAATTTAAAATAATAATAATAATATTAAAATGACAAGGAAAACTGCCAAATAATGGCAAATTACTTCGAGTCTCTCCTCAACTGCGAGGCTCCAGAATCAACATTTCAGTTCGAAGACAATCCGTACGTACACCCAGATTCAACCCCACCCACAAAAGAAGAAATTAATCAGATCATCCAGTCACTCAAAAACAACAAAGCACCAGGTGAGGACTCCATAGTTGCTGAATTATGGAAGCATGCTGGCGACAAGGCTGTCGATAAGTTAACTGAGATTATTCATGAGATTTGGGAAACGGAGGAACTCCCTAGCAACTGGACCTCAGCTCTACTTCACCCTCTTCATAAGAAGGGTGACCGAATGGATGTGAACAACTACCGTGGAATCTCTCTCCTTACAATAACATACAAGATCCTCTCAAAAGTCCTTCAAAATAGGGCAGAACAACAATTAGATTCCCAATTGGGAGAATATAAGGAGGGTTCAGGAAAGGACGATCATGTGCTGAACAGATCATGAATCTTAAGTCTATTGTTTCATATCTAAAGCTTAGATTTAAAGATTTTGTGGTGACCTTCGTTGATTTCAAGAAGGCATACGACTCCATTGATCGATTCTCCCTATTTCAAATCCTGAAGGAAATGGGATTGGACAATAAAACAAGAAAAATCATTGAGAAGACCTTGACTAACACCACCTCCACAGTGAAATTTAGGGGAGAAATTTCAGAAGCTTTTGAAATCAGAACCGGGGTAAGGCAGGGAGACGGATTATCACCTCTGATTTTCAACTGCGCACTTGAGAAGGTCATCCGAGAATGGCACAAAGAATTGAACAACAATGGGTTCTTTAATGGAGTCAGATTGGGCTACAAAAATCTGAATCTGACGGTTGATTGCCTAGCCTTCGCAGATGACCTTGCAATTTTTTCAGATTCCCTTGGCACGGCAGCAGTGCAGATCAAGCAACTCAGCACTCAAGCTGCAAAAGCAGGCCTTAAGATCTCCTTTGAGAAAACCCGACATTACTTTGGACGTCTTAGCTTTAAAACAAATTAGCTGAATCAATGAAGCCATTTAGTTTCCTTAGCCTTGAAACACACTTACAAATTGTCACACATTACATTAGCATATTAGCGATATGATAAGCTTGGCTTCGAACCTTGCGTCCGGCGTGACACACTCCCGAATCCAGCACTCGATGCCTTGTCAAATAATTCATGGATATTTAATAAACAAACTAAGAAAAGTGCCTTAAAAACGAACAAAAATAACATAATAAAAATGATGACTAATCATCTGCCTATCAAACTTGGGTTGGATAAACATGAAAAACAATTAATAAGTTCATCTGATGTGGGAATCAGAATATTAATTTCAACCAAACATTATTAAAATCGTGTCAGAGTCACGTTAGGCAACGGTGAATGTTCTTCAATCGAGCCGGAAACTTCCTGAAATAAAATAGACATTACACAAAAGAATACCCTGTATCAGTGTTATGTTAAACGACGGTGAATGTATTTGAAGCCGCGACCCCTAGAAAAAAATAGACATGACACAAATGTGTTCTAAGCAGCATACTCAATAGGGAAAATATGTATGTAGGGGTATTCGCTACCTATACACTTCTTACCTATGGTGCCCCTATCTTGCAGAACGAGGTTACGATAGAACAAAGCATGGTCTGTTGAACAATTATCGAGAAAAAAAATCTCAAGATAATTCTGAACCAATATTAACTATCAAAAAATCTAATAATAATTATTTTCCAGGACCGAACATAATTATTCATGAACACAGGACTCTAAGGTCACCGTCTAGCTCGTACCCGTTTAAAAAGACTGATCGACCAGGCATAAACAAGAGGATTTCGAACCCGGGACTGCAAGGTTACTGACGATCTAGTACCCGTTTAAAATAGTTTCTGGACCAGGCATAACAAGAGGATATCGAACCCGGGACTGTATGGTCAACAGACAAAACCGTCCCTTATATCAAAATGATCAGTAAAAAAAAACACTATCGACTGGAGGCCTCAGGGTAGTGACCTAACGTACCCTTACGTAAATATTGAACTTGGGACCAAACACAAAAAATATAAGAATCGCTGCGACACAGAACTCGTGCCTGCAGTGAGCTCCCCCCTTTGTGATGGGTGACAATGAGTGGACCACACCTGCTAGCTAACCTTGACCGCGAAAAGGTGGAGATGCAGGTCTTCAACCCTCCCCCCCCCCCCCCCCGGCTAACATATGACTGTATTCTTACCAGCTGTTCGGACCAGATCTTAGTATTCTAAATGTGGAGCGGAGCGCTCTCACTTGAATATAAATTAATTATTACAGTCACCTCGTGATGACCCATACCGTTCTCTTACCTGTGAAATATTATTGCAATGTGAATTCTTCACCTTCATCCCTCTGTACGATATGATTTCAATCAAATATAGATTACTTATAGCATTATTTTACCTGCGTTTATTGGCCACTACCTTGCACGTACAATTCACTTATATCACTGTAAACTTATCATACTTACTTTCATCCGGCGTCTTCTCCTCAGGTCTTATTTACCTGGCATCATTATCTATTTCATCTTATTTCATCGTAGATTTCTCCTTATAACATCTTACCTGTATGGCCTTAAATATCACACGCGCTCTATAATAACCAATATAACAAATAGTGAGGCTGGATCAGCCGTCACTTCTTAAATAATTCACGCCATTGTAAACTGTCCTCTAAACTCTACTCATTGCTACACCATAATATCCCATCATTATCCATCACATACACCATGGTCCTTCAAATATCGTCCCAAAAAATTCCTCGGATATTAATTCATCCTGTATGTAAATACATAAATTACTATCTCTGGTCCTTTACACGAAATAATGAGATTTTGCCTGGAAAGGCCATCTATCGAAATACCATGCTTCGTTCGTCCTATTCGGGTGAAAAACACAGGGGATAATTCTAACACACACTTATAAATAAAATAGGGACTTCTACCATGTGTTTTGTGAACGGATACGATTACCTAGCAATATCCTTACGTTAATTTAGGCACTTTTAATTCATTAAAATAATTATTGTGATAATTAATCATTATGAGCGTACCCAGCTCCGTCAGATGCACAACTATGGTCGCCATTGACACAGTCATTGCACACACAAAATAAAACAAATCAACAGGAAAAAATAACATGCTAACATTACGGCGATGAAATCCATGAATTATTGACACTTTAAAATATAATCAAAAGGTACTTATCATATCGACGTCTCTGCATGAACTGGACTAGAGGCCCGCACCAATATAACTTAACACAGGACCTCCATGGTCAGTTCGAATCCCATCACGATGATGTTAAACCACTCGCTAATATCACTGCAATCTTCCATATCACTAGGTTACTGTAAGCCAGCACCCTTTTAAAATGCATACACACACATATTTAATTAAATTATGCACCACTCTAAAAAATATGCATTAGTGGGCTCCACAATTTCGTCATGAATTGACAAATTCTCGCACTATTACCACACTTGTTGCGGACACATTCACAGCTCAGTATTCATTTCTTTAATATTATTTTGCATCAGCCGAACAATGGACTGTGCGTTTTGTGCGCTAATGCTAAGCGTGGTGCTACATGGACCAGCAACCACTGACATCGGCTGAGTGATGAACAATGCGCGCTGTCATAGATTGCTACCCTCATATATGACAAAATGGTTGCCAATTCACAGTTTTGCACATACGACACCAAATGCTCCTTTCACAATCATATACTACAGTAATCAGGCACCGTAATTTATACATACAAATATGGCCTTGCTAATCATATGGCTCACGATGGAACTCGATCATAGGCTAAATTAATATCATCAGCGCTTGGGTAGGACTAATTTCTTGCTGAAGGACGCTATGCCCTCTCTCTCGTACACTCGATGTTGTCAAATTTCCTTGCGCAGAGGACTACTTCTACTCGATGAACACAGAGATATTTAATTCGTTACCGCATTCCCAAAAATCTGGATAATAATTAGATTCATCATGGGTGTTTCAGATCATTCCTGTAATGTCTTGATCTCTCGTAACCAACTGAGACGTACTCTTTGAGGGCGGAGTCAAGCATCTTCTCCGTGTTAACTAGAGGTGGTTACTGCGTTTTAGCGAGATTCTCAGAATTCGCTGGAGCTCTCCTGACCTGAAACTCGCGTGCAAGCGACTACTGACGCGCCTGCTCGTTCCATTATGCGAAAATCATAAATATCTCCCTGTCGAAATTGCCAAGCCTTCTACAGTATATGTAGCTCTCAACACGGCAGAAAAATCCTAGTTATTATTATCATCATTGCACAATGATGATTTCATTCTCATGCCTCAGTATTTAACATCATGGCATTGGCCTATATAAATACTCCAGTGACGTAATGTGTCCTTGGCTTAAGACGTAGGTCAAAGGGCACACTATCTCATTTACATTAGTAGATGAAGGTTTTCTAGGTGGTATGGTAGCAGAATCTAGCTTCCTTAACAGATCTGCTAGAATGTTGGAAGTTTTAACCTTCATCCGTATTTATCCACCTACATCTTCCACCTATGTCAAGAGATTGTAATAGTTCAGTAGCTTTCTCCCTACTGCTATTTGCATCATATTCTTCTTTCAGTCTGTTGATCTCCTCATTCCAACCTGGTATACACACCTTTCTAAAACCTCTTGGAATAGCTCGTTTGGCTGCTGCCTTTATTAGTCCTATGAACCGCAAATAAATTTGCGGTTCTGGTTTAATGCAACTAGTATTAGCATCAGAGTAAATTGCATATGTTTTCCAGTCTGCTTTCCGAAAATTCCAGCGCGGCGTAGATATGGAGCGGATAACTGGGAACTGCACTCCAATTTAGTAGATTATTGGCCTATGTTGACCATGCGGAAAGTCTTGAAACACTTGCCTCCGAGTACAAGAGCCAGGCGTTATTAAGCCAAGGGAGACAAAGCAGAGATCTGGACTGTAGTCTCTATTCCAACGCCCCCCAGGGGCTCACATCTAGTACGACGTGGGTTGGCGACCACGGGGCCTCAGCTGAGTCTGGCATTGCTTCCACTTACTTGTGCCGGGCTCCTATCTGTCTTCTTTCCTGTCGACCTCACTTGGTCACCTCTTGTTCCCTTCCGACACCGACGGTATTAGGGTATCCGAGGCCTAGGGAGTCTTTTCCTTTCCCGCCTTAATTGACCCTTGTCTCATCTTTTCTGATACTCTCCTTCTTCGAGGGGTCAGCCTTCTTTTTCTTTTCCTGTTACCTCCTGCCTTGTGCTCAAAGCCCTCCAGGAGGAAGGGTGTATGTAGCCCCACCACTTCTGGTGCACCCTAGGTATTGCTACACCCTTAGGGGTTCACGGCTGGTGAGTTCGGGAGTTGGAGACTCCGAGGGAGTCCTGAGCTGGGTCCGGTTTTCCCCCTTTTATCCATTACTTGTAGGGCGGACCCTCTCCTCTTGCACTTTCCTATCTGCCTTTTATGTCTCTCCTTCCTTTCAAGTCCCTCAATCCACTTTCTTCGAGAGTTGAGGGCATTTCTTTTCCTCCTGTCCTTTATTTGCCTTATTCTCCTTTTGTTTTCTACAGTGAGTTCCTCTCATGACTTGGCAGGTCAGCGCACCGAGCATATCTGCCTCCCGTTGAATCATCACTCCTGAGCATGGTGGTGTGATGCTATCAATTTATAACCAGGTCTTTTTCCTCGAGCCACCAGTTCTTCGACACTTTCGGTGTGTGTTTCCTGCAGTGCCACAACATCAACTGTATTTTCCTCCAAGATCTTAGCAAGATATTCGCGCGTAGCTCTACTGATGCCTTCAATGTTTGACTGACATATCGTTGGACCTATTGTCCGTGTTTGGAACTGTACGTCCTAAAAAGGACTATTACTTGATTCAGAATTGTGGCCGTGTGGCCCTCATGGGCAGTACGGCGACATTGTTGCTTTCTTGGCACCACCCAGAGGACACTTGTGGGGTATTTTAAGGTTTCACCTACGGACGTGAAGCAACGTGTATAACTGTAACTACAGTGAGTTCCTCTCATGACTTGGCAGGTCAGCGCACCGAGCATATCTGCCTCCCGTTGAATCATCACTTTCCGCTCGGCATAGCATAGCAATAAGAACAGAACAGCACTTGGCTCACTTTATCCGTGCATGACATGACATAACAACTAAAATTAAGAAAGGAAGAATTAATAAACTAAGGTCGTATCTTATGACAGGAGATGTTGGAAATGTCCTCGTCCTTGTATGGCTTCAGTTTCAACATTTTCGTAGCCCACCATGCTGAGCTCTTCGAAACCCCGGCTTCTTGTCCAAGTCGTCTTAGGGATTTTGTGGGCGTATGCTCTAATCTTTCTGAGATTTCATTTACTTTTTCCTCATTGAGAACACGTTTTATAACGCTTCGCTTCTTATCGAGTAAAGAACCAGTTTCTCTCAATTTGTTTACGAGCTTCCGCACGGTATCTCTATGTGGAGGGCGCACACCTGGAAAATGTGATTTGAGGCTGCACACCTGGAAAATGTGTTATGAAACGTCTAACGACTTCCCTGCAAGACTCTGTTTTCACATAATTATCGTACATAAATACCCTTTCCTCTACCGTGTACACACGTGGAGGCATTATGAGAATTATACCCCAAGTAACACTTCACAACTCGAGAACAGTTGGAGAGACAGATCAACACTAACTTAATATACGTTATAAAAGCATGGAGAGAAATGGGAAGTGCGCGCTGTGTAACAGGAAGTGATCAGTCAACACGAGGCAGATAAGCTCGATGCGCTGGCCGTCCAAAACATGACAGGAACTCACTGTAGTAGAGTTAAGGGGTCGCGGGACTTGCATTAAGGTATCATCCCACCTGGAGGAAGAGTGGAAAGAATCGTACTCAAGATGGCCGCCACTGTTAATTCCGAGATTTGAACTTCGAGCTCATCACTCAGTTCCTTATTCTTCAGTGAGGACCCTCCCTATAGAACGGAGCCTCGCAGATGCAGTGTGGCGGCATGGGCACTGTGTCGAGCAAGGCAATTGTACTAGCAGCAGCGTAGCGCCCAACTATTTTAACACATTTACACTTTATAACGTATTTAATCATCATAATTACTTACATGAGAAGCCTCCGTTGCTGAGGCGGCAGCGCGCCGGCCTCTCACCGTTGGGTCCGTGGTTCAAATCCCGGTCAATCCATGTGAGATTTGAGCTGGACAAAGCGGAGGCAGACAGTTTTTTCTCCGGGTTCTCCGGTTTTCCCAGTCACAAATTTAATTCCAGCAACACTCTCCACTATCATTTCATTTCATCTGTCATTCATTCAATCGTTCCCCTGAGGAGTGCGACAGGCCTCGGCAGCTGGCACAGTCATATCCTCGAGAAGTTTTCACTAGTAAATGTCAATGTTTTGTTCTATACCTAACTATGTTCACGGAATACGGAGATAGCCTACAGTACTTCACAACAAGTCATAATTATCACAACTATGGTATCGTGCCAGCTACGTATGTAGTAAATGCAATGATAGCATCCAAGGGTTCCCAACCCACTGTTGTAATCGGTACGTGCCATAAATCTGGCGGCGAGTCATTGTAACCTACAGGCCTCTGCGAGGCTCCATTGTATAGAGGAGGCCATCACTGTAGTTGTGTGCTCACCTACACTGCTGGGTGAACCTGATGGAAATGAATACATTTAAAACACATTTGGTGGTAACCACAGTTGTCAGAGAAGAGCGGTTGGACATCGCACTTAAGTGCAATAAACAATATCACAGTGCCGAGTTGAAAATATACATCACCTCACATCACAGCGCTGAGATTTATCGCTGTACATAAATACTGGAGCACACAGCCAGGTGCAAAATAAATATCAGTCTTCATTTTATTAAAGTCACCACGTACTCTGACACGATGAAAAAGACTTTACTAAGTATTTTCTGGGTTTATGCTAAAGGTACAGCTATGTTTCTTGTCACATATAAGAAGCGGTATATTCTGAGCTGTTCTTGACCATGTAGTGCTACTTTGCTTTTATAGGATGTGTGAAATGAATACAAATTTGGACAGACACATTTAAAAATTGTTGTATAAGTTTCTTCGGGTACACATTTCTCAGTTGTTTTTCAATCAAATATTTTCAAATTTTGTTCACATACTTGGAATGGAGCATAGCAGATGACTAACCACTTTGTTTCATTATTATTGGGACAGAATGCAAGAAAAAAATCCGAACTCTTTCTTTTTAAATTTATTCAAAAATATGTATTAATTTTTCTCTTCCCAATCCATGCCTACTATGTTTTGGAAGTGAAAATAGGTTAACATTCAAGTTCTCCATTAGGCAAGTTAATGTAAAAAAATAGCCCTCTATCTTAAATAGTTTCCTAGTTATTGGTACCTAAACATGAAAAATGAGTATTAACGGAAAACAGCTGGCAAAGTTAAAAGTGTATTATTCAGAGCATGGGACGCTAATTTTAAAAAACGAATTTAAGGTAGTTGTAGACATCAAAACCCCAACAAACTATATATATTTGGATTCAGAAAAGAATGAAGAATTTTATGGCGCCAAAATCAAAAATCGATCTTTTTATCATGCAAGAGTACGTAGTGTCCTTAGCACGAAATTACTGGTGGATGATTCTCATCTCGAAATACCGTCAAATGTTTGAAACAATATCCCTCAGGGGCTCACAAGTACTGGGAGTGGGTTGGTGACCACGAGACGCCTGCTGAGTTCACCATTACTTCCACTTACTTGTGCCGTGGGATTTGGAAGGAAGGTGAGCCATGAAAGGCAGACAGGAAAGGGGAAAGAGGAGAGGGTCCACCCCAAATTCAGTGGAAAAAGGAGAAAAACCGGACCCAGGTGAGGAATCCCTCAGTTGTCAACTCCCGAACTCACCAGCCGTGAGCCCTTGAGGGTGTAGCAGTATCTATGGTTCTACTTACAGTTCTCTACAGAAGGTGCTCAGAATGGCTACTACGAGCTACAATGCAGGCGTCTATGCGCCGCATCATTGACTGTCTCACACGCTCCCATTTTCCCGGCGTCTGTCGTATTTGCTGACATCCTTGCTCTATTCGCTGACGCAGCATGTCCACGGTATGGATAGATGAGGCATACACAATGGCGTTTGGCTTGTTGGTTCCTTAGTTGAGGGGCTGCGACAACGCACTCATGTAGCCCCATGTACTTTGTGTGTGTGCAGAATCTGTTTGATAACCGGTGTTAATTGTGATGGCTGTATTAGTGAGTGTTATCTGTTTTTAACTCAAGTAAGGACTGCAGACAGTAATTTCAAGTAGTTCCTACTTTTGCTACCAAAGTCAGCACCTGGCAGCGAACCTTGGAACTAATAGGGCGTTATCAATTCTAACCTGCAAACTTAGCTTTCACAAGTGTAAATAGTGGAAGGTTCTTTTACATGCCATACATCTATGACATGGGACCGCCGGCTTTACTTCCCCTCCGAAGGAAGGCATACTGAGGGATTTTTAACGCTCTTAAAATATCCGACGACTTCGGCCGGGTTTGAACCCGCGATCTTGGGCATAGAACACAATGGCCTTTAAATGACCCCTTAAGTTGAAGTCTAATGGATTGCACAGCTGAGTCCGGCATTGCTTCCACTTACTTGTGCCGGTCTCCTCTCTGTCTTCTTTCCTTGTCGACCTCACTTGGTCAACTCATGTTCTCTTCCGACCCCGACGGTATTAGGGTATCCGAGGCCTAGGGAGTCTATTCCTTTCCCGCCTTACTTGGCCCTTGTCTCATCTTTTCTGCTGCCCTCCTTCTGCGAGGGGTCAGCCTTCTTTTTCTTTTCATGTTCTGTCTTCTGCTCAAGACCCTCAAGGAGGCAGGGTGTATGTAGCCCCACCACTTTTGGTGCACCCTAGATAATGCTACACCCTCAGGGGCTCACGGCTGGTGAGTTCGGGAGTTGGCAATCCCGACGGATTCCTGAGCTGGGTCCGTTTTCCCCTTTTTGTCCCTTACCTTTGGGGCGGACCCTCTCCTCTTTCACTTTCCTATCTGCCTTTCAAGACTCTCCTTCCCTCCAAGTCCCTCATTCCGCATTCTTCGAGGGTTTAGGGCATTTCTTTTCCTCCTGTCCTTTATTTGCCTTATTCTCCTTTAGTTTTCCATTTCTTCTTCTAGTCTGTTGGTTAGTAGTTAGTTTTAGTTTTAAGTTCGCATTTCATTTTCATCTTCACGATCACCAGGGGCCGATAACCAAGATGTTAGGCCCCTTTAAACAACAATTATCATCGTCATCATCTAATGGATTGAGATCGGGAGAACGAGTAGGCCACGGTGTCGGTCCCTGAATGCAAAACAAATGCACACTGACTTGAATAGTGACGAAACGTACAAGTGGCCTGTGTGCCCTCCACTAATGACCAACTAACATCGTGCCACTGTTTGTGTTATGCACACCACAAACAATGCTTGTAACATGGCAACGAACGTACAGACACCATATGTTTACCGGACATATTGTGCTTGTTGTCAGGTCCTGTATTGGATCCCCGGAGCCTTCCCACATATTTAGTTACACCCTGTATATTTGTTGGACTAGAGAAGGAGAAAACAGAGTTATGACATGTTTCGCTCGTCAAGCGAGCATCTTCAGATGTTATATATAAGGCGCGTTCAAAAAGTAACGAGCCGGAGGCTGTAATGCGCAAACCGGTGACTACATCGGCTAATCGTGGCGTGTGTAACAAGGTGTGGTTCCGACCAGAGCGTGGAAGGTCACAGCCCGTCGCTAGAGGGCACGCGTGCACGTCACGAGACGATACAAAGCGAGCAGCAGCATGCATCAATCGTCCAACGCTGCTAGTCGCATTGCAAACAGTGACATGGAGGCGTCAGACGAAGAGCAAAGAGGTGTTGTTCGGTTTCTGACAGCGAAAGGAGTAGGGGGAACGGACATCCATCGCCGAATGTCAAAAGTGTACGGCGAACACTGCATGTCCCTTGCAAGGGCCAAGACGTGGCACAAGCGCTTCAGGGAAGGACGGGTGTCGTTAGCTGATGATGCCCGGTCTGGGGCACCCCCCTGCATTACCGATGACAACGTCCAGCTGGTTGATGCACTCATTACCCAGGAACGCCGAGTGACAGTGAACGCCATAGCCGCCGTGGTCGGATTGAGCATCGGAAGTGTGCACACCATCATGAAGGAACGACTGCACTTGCGGAAAGTGTGTGCCCAATGGGTGCCCCACAGTCTTCAACCACACCAGGAAACATATCGAATGGCCTACTGTCTTGGTCTTGGTTGGACGATTGATGCAAGCTGCTGCTCGCTTTGTGTCGTCACGTGACGAGCACGCGTGCCCTCTAGTGACGGGTTGTGACCTTCCACGCTCTGGTCGGAACCACACCTCGTTACACACATCCACGATTAGCCAATGTCGTCACCGGTTTGCGCATTCCAGCCTCCGGCTCGTTACTTTTTGAACGCACCTTATACCAGACATACCAGCTCTACAAAACAATACCAAACCTCCAAAATCAATACACCCGTCTGAAAATATTACTGATAAATATTACAAAATAGAAGAGAACTATTTTTTTAAATGTTGCAAGACTGAGAAATGAGCCGGCCTCGTGGTGTTGGGGTTGCGCGCCTGCCTCTCACCCGGAGGCCCCGGGTTCGATTCCCGGCTCCGTCAGGGATTTTAGAAGCTGACGTGAGGGCTGGAACGGGGCGCACTCACCCTCGTGAGGACAATTGAGTAGCTGTCTGAGAGAGAGGAAGCGCCCCCGTCACGAAAACCAAGATTAACAGCCCAGGGGACCCGACGCTCTGACCACGCGTCGCCCCAATATCAGCAGCCAAATGGCTGGGCAGCGGTCTAGGCCCTTCATGGGCTGTAGTGCAAGGGGTTATTTTTTAAGACTGAGAAATGCCAACATTCAACTCTATGAAGTAGCTACTATTGCTGTAGCAATGCGCTCCAAACTAGAATTGTAAACTAATATATAGAAAGTACTTACAAGCACTCTACTGAGATGATAGTAAAAAGCTAGAAGTGCAACTTGAAAAAAACAGTTTTTGTCTATTTATTTATTTATTTATTTATTTATTTATTTATTTAATCGTATGGTGAGTACAACAAGGAATTTATAAGTCCAGGTCCAAGTTCTTCAACCACACAACAGCACTTTCTGAAAGATGAAACAGGTCGCAGGGGCTTCCGGAGCAGGCATGAAGAGGGCAGTGCAAGGTGACATGGTCCATGGTCTGCTCCTCTTCACGACAATCACACATTGGAGAATCCATCCAGCCCCACTTATGGCGCAAGAAATTACAGCGTCCATGCCCAGTTCTCAGTCTGTTGAGGCGACACCATAGTTTTCTTGGGAGGTCAAATCCATTCATTTTCCGAGTTGGATTTATCTCATGAGCATTAGTACTGCCCCCGAAAATTGAATTATTCTGGGACAAAATGAGAGTATTTTCCGTCCCCATGATAAAATGTAACCAGCAAATATAAATTCTGGAAGTGTGACACAGGAGGGTAGTGTTACAAGCTCGAGGCCGTGGGAGAGCCCGATCACGTGATATATTGCACAATAGACGCTTCTAGAAGGCTAAAATTGGCATAGCAAGAGTGAGTTTGGAAATTAATATTATAAATATTGTTATAAATTATGCTATTGGATCCCAGACCAGAGTCAATGAGAAGAGGTCTTACTGAAGACGGGATCAACTTCAACTACATAATTTGGTGAAATTATGCACTTAGGCCCTTAGAAGAAGATTTTCTTATTTGGTAATGAAGAGAATATTAAAAGAAATCATGTCTGATACTTTAAAAACCGCAGATCTGTTAATCTACGCAGTAATAAGCATTAGTAATCTACGCGCTAAAATTATGGTGGGAGATTGATATGGCCGCCAAAATTTCGACTTGGAGGGGGAGATCCAAGGATCAATGTTCTTATTCCAGCAGTCTTTGAAGAGTGAGGGAGTTTTTTTTTACTGGGTTAACGAAGATCCCAAAACTTTGTCCGAGTGCGACGACTGTCGACTTGTGGAGAGGCGAGGATAGCAAGGTAGATCGTAGGAGATTACCGCACTTCCATTTTATGTGAAGTTGTGAGGAACATTGAAATTAGTTTATCTCGTATATAATTGAGATTTGAGTTCAACTAAGTGAATATATATATAAAGAACAGGTCGAATACTACATTCTGTTAAAAGTCGAGCGTTCTAAAATTTACCGTTTCGACAATATAAGCCTGTTAAGACAGATTTTCAAATGTGTTGGAAATATAGCTGAATATCATTTTAGATTGCAACGTGAAGTTGGCGAACGCAGTTTAAGTGAACAGTAGCGGAGAACTTTTAACAATGGCGCAGCAAATAAACATTATCATAATGACTATCATTATTCTTCAAATGGATTCATACAACATAATTAACATTGTTGATATGATGAACTAAACAGTCATGCGCCAGAGACATATTCGATAACAGAAGTTAAGATACAACGATGGAACTTCGTTAGACGACGTATTCTTGAATACAGACGTAGTGTACGGTCCATCTTGTACATTTTCGTCAGTCTACGAACACTAATGTAACATCAATTAGCAATAGAAATATTTCATTCACCATTTATATGAATATTTCTATAAATTATATTCCAATGATGAGGCTGATACATATTTGCGACGGAGAATGAAGATTCTACAGAAGAGATTTGTCAAGATGCTAGGGGTAGCCCAGCAACCATAGAAGAATTTGCCAGAAGGATGTCGTTCGAGCCCAAGCGAATGTTGGTGAATTCCAGAGAGGGACGTTTCCTATCTCTGAGGTCGCAGATCCGAGGTTCGAATGCAGATCCATCTCAGTATCTTGAACTCAGGAAACATCTAAAGTATTGTGTGAATAGTTACATTGATCTTCAAGTTTTCGTCCAAATAAGGTAGCTGTGTCTCTTATTTTTAGTATAGAGCTTGATTAGTGACATCCTGAGCTAACGATCTTACTCCATATTTTCACATCTCATATATTTCAGTGTTTTCATGTATTTTACACTTCAGAAGTGCGCTAAGATTTTTATGCTTCAAGATTATTTAGGAGATGATTGCCTTTCATCTATTCTTCAATTTTATTATACGGATCAGTTGTGGAACTGACATTAAAATTTTTGTTTGAGGAATCATATTGCCTCATAGAAGACTAGTCGTTTCGACTCTCGAATTTTATAATTTTATTTAAACCAAGTATTCTGACATTGTGTCATAGCTTCAAATTAAATTATTTTAAAATTTAATTTGAGCACTTTAATGTAACAACATCTAACTTCAAGAACAGAATAAACGTCGAATGATATTGTTATATCATTATTGTACATAAACTGTCGACGATCTAGGAAATACTAGTCGTTTGATAAGATCGAAGTCTTAATCTCTATAAACATTCTTTGTGTAGAGTGGAAAAACTTTACGACGTTGACAAACCTTTTTTATTATTTGTAAAGCCGAGAGCTTTGTTCATTTAATATGTTAGAGAAAATACCTTTTGATAGAAGATTATTCAAATGTTTGGCTAGGAATTCAAAGCTAGTTTATCCCGGTCAAGATTGAATTCTATTTGACACTAAAAATAACATGTGTGTTATTTTACACTATTTGTGTAACATCGCGTCATTATGTCGACCAGATATTACAACGATAAACAATTTAAAGCTTGATCAGTGAAGTGAGAGAGGAGTATTATTTTTATTACATGTATTTGCGACAGACGAGTTAACAGTTAATTATCTTTTTGTGGCATAAACTTTAGGAGGTCAATCACGGCAGTCTAATATCGTTCATTACGATAGGAAGTTTCGTTTGAAGAACTTAAGTATGTATAATTGTAGATCAGTAGTCATGTGAAACGATACTGAGGATCACGCCTTTATTTGAGAAACGTTCCTACAGAAGAAATGTTAATAACAATTAATCCATTTTTGGTTATTGTTTAACATAGTGGATGATAATTGTTTATGCCATATATACTGTTATATGAGAATTTGTAGAGCTATGAAGTGCTCATGCGAAGGAAGTTCTACATTTTAAGGGAAGTCAAAGTATTGTTGTTCCTTGATAAGAAAGGCATGGATCGTGATCAGAGTCATTGTGTACAAGTAGTCCAGTTCATGTGAAGTAACGTTTTAGCTGTGTTGACAGAAGGGTTTTTAGCGGAAATACAACTAGAGAACGATTGTCTACTCGTGTCAATGATACAATTATTATATTTTATTAAACCCGAAGTTATGTAATTACGTACAGTTAACCCTAATCAGTCGATTGTATTAAACCGACAATGTAAGGAAACCTATATAAGACGATGTGTAAGCAGTATATCAAAACTACGGAGTGTTAGAATGATTATGTAGAAAAACAGTGTATATAATTAATTGAGAGTTGTATTGTAACCGAGAAGCCAGAATCTCGAAAGTAACGTGTTAGCAACACTAAATAGTGTATATTATTATGAACAAATTACATGTTAATATTTTTCGGAAATGATTTAATTAGTTAAATAATTTTGGTAGGATTTATTAATCGATTGTCTTGGAATAGCGTGTGTTTTGTGAGCAGATGTTTTGTATGAATGATTGTCCACTGTTACGAGTTATTGTTGAACCGGATTGGTCTAGAACAATTTCGGGGCGCGAATGAAAGAGTGTATAAAAATATTCTGAATGATTGTTAAAGGAACATAGAAGTTATGAGCATTTTTGTAAGATCTGAATGTTAATTTTACGTGTATTTTAAACGCACACAAAGCAGTCTCAATGTAGGCTAGCCAGAATTATTCACCGTTAGGATTGGAGAGCGGTGTGACATAATATGAACAGGTGAAGATTCACAGTCTTGTATAAAATGTAAAAGGTTCTGAATGCAGCGTGTTGCTAGCGTTTCATTGATGAAACAGGCCAGTGCCCGTGCTTTTCCAGACGCGTGCTAGTGAAGGTAACCCGTTCTCAGGAATGCCACGAATGTAAGAGCCATCCTTAAACGTTTTTCTTTTTTACGTAGAGTAGGCCTAAACAAACCAAGAATTTTATGTTGATATTTTTACACGGCATTGTAGTAAGATGTGTAGTAGAAAGGAAGTGTGTATGATTGTGTGGTTTTCTTTTTCTTTTATTGTTAGATTAGTTTATTGTTGTTTTGTTTATTTAGGTTAGTTTACCATTGTTAATAAATTTATTCAGTTCGTTATCTGTCGTTGTTGGCATGTGATTCATTTTAAATATAAGGAGTAGAGTATTGTGGATGTATTGTAGGCGAAGCTGAATACCCAGTCCCCGAGAGCGTAAGTAAAGGTATGTGTGCCCCGTGTAGTTTGTTGTTTATCCAAAATATTCTTGTAACTGCTGTATGTAAATCCGTAAAGACCATGTTTGGAGCGATTTCTAGTGTAGTAATTGGCCGGTGCTGTCAGAAATAGGCGATCCAGTTGGGGCAATGGATATTCCAACAGGCTACTTTCCGGATTTACGGATACAGTACCAGATTTTGAATTTGACCACTCTTCCTGCCAGCTCCGGTTTAGGCTAAAATTGTCCCTCAAGAGTCAGCTGGCCAATACACTTGCTGGTCTCCTAGATTGAAGTCGTTGTGTCGTAACTAGTGATGTAACTTAATGAAATACCAGTTCTGGCGACATTATGGCTTTTCAGTTCTGGTATGTTCTTTGACTGGATGCTATGGTTATCTTACGTCAATATGCCATACATTTATCGAGCCCTCTGAGTTGCAGGGATATGTATCTGTGGTGTGACTACAACACTGCTATTTCTCCACTCCTTAACTAGATAGCAGCACACTTCTTGTGTCTGACTTGAGTAGAGAGATGGTGATGATCTAAACGAGTGACACTAGGCGCTCGGCTACGTTGACTCTTTAGCCAAGTAATATTTCACATATCTCGAGAACCCATGGTCGAATTTGGTCATGCGACATGTTGTAGTACTCGGAGTGACGCCCCCTTTCCTATGGACGACTCAGTATATTTTTAAAATGTTTTTTAAATATTTCTGTTTTTGAAAGTAGGCTATATGTTCAAAACTAATGATGATAGAGCGTTGTGTAATGGCTTAAACGAAAGGTATCTGTACCCTTTATCGTTAGAACAAAACTTTACATTTTTTCCAAAAAAGTTCAATTTTTAAAATTGGCTAAATTCCTGAAATTAGGAATTTTACAAAGTACCGTGTTTGATATAAATTAAAGTTCTTTACCCCCTCTACCCCCAAAATAAGTCCTAGATCTCCGGGACAAAAAAGGTGTGTTGTTATAGTGTCTGCGCATGCGCACGACCCGACTCTAGCCGATATCTCGCGAACCCATGGTCACTCTTAACCTTCCTATGAAGGCGGAGAGAAGATTTTTATGCTGCTTATTTTAGAGGCTGCGACATCGTGGTCATAATTATAGCACCGAGCATTTGGGTGCATGTGTGAGTGTGTGTGTAATATTGTTATAGCCTGTGTCATTGTGATGGCTGTATTAGTGTGTGTATTTGTAAATTGGGGATATGATTGGTAAGGAGGTGGCCGTGGTTAAGTTACGAATCATCCCAGAATTTGCCTGGAGTAGAAGAACAAAGCTTGTAGTTTAACGTGACCGTTAATCTCGAGATCATGAGCCACGGGAGGAGTAGAAGAGGGGGGAGGCACGGGAAACCACTTCCAGGATGACTGAGGTGGGAATTGAACCCTCCTGAGAAGAGGGCTATCATTCATGGCTGTCGCTGCGGAGGTCCGGGCTCGGTTCCTGGCTCTGCTGCAAAATTTAATTCTGGTCAGAGGGCTGGAACGGGGAACATTCAGCCTTGTGAGGCAAAACTGAGAAGTGGTGGGTTCAAATTTATAAGTTGGTCATATTATTTTTATTGCAGAGTTAAGATTGCACTGTAATATTTGTTTTCACTGTAATTGTGTCAGAGTGAACTGAATGATGAAGTGTAATATCCTAACCTCTGTACGCAACTTAGATGGATAATAGTGATAAACATGTTCTTATGTACGCAGCAGACGTCAGTGGAAACGTAGCTGGAGCTCTTCCTCTATTCCCGAAGAAATATAAAATAGAAAAATAGAAGAAAGAAAAACGGGGAGATCGCAGTCTTGTTTGGCTTTCGCTGGGCCCAAATTTTAAAAGGCAAACCAGAAAGCAATCCCAAAAGGAAGGGGGAAAGCTAAATAAAAATAAACTCCAAAGATGAATAAATTTATATCAGAGGCTGTGTAGGTCGTATTAACGTCGCTAGTACGCTAATAAGACCGACAAACCAAAATATCGCAAAAACCAGACAAAACTCGAAGAAGGTTACTAAAATTAAAATAAAGCGTGACGCAAAAGCAGAAATAAAATGTATTAAAATACTAACCACAATGTACAACGATCCCAGATGTTAAAAGAAAGAAGAGATGCCCAACAAATTAACCACAATTTGTTACAGAACTGAGGTCTAAAATATATTAAATTAAATTATATTAAAATGAAATAAAATAAAATAAGTTAAAGTAACGCGTTCAAGGAAAGATAAAACGATAACTAAATGCAAGTATGTCGTAACTAGATGACAAAACGCAGAAAACGACTACACTCAACGAAGTCAAGATACGTTATAAAATTTAGACAAAGCGTGTCATAAAGGATAAACCAAATAGGAGGGGGGGTTCAATGGTTCAGAACGGGGTGGAGAGGGGATAGAGGGGGGGGGGGGAGAAAGACGAGGAGATCAAGTGAGTTAAGAGAAAAATAGGAATATAAACAAAAGGAAAGTTACGTTAAATTACTGGCAACACAAAAACATACTTTAAAAATTGAAAGTATGCGTAGAAGATAAGGGCACACAAAGACGACAAAAATATGTGATGCGCAAAATATTGGCACACACAGATACAAGAATATCACAGGTTAGGTCACCAGCAAAATAGCAATGGTGAGGCCTCCTTTTGTGAACTCTTTCAGATAAAGAACAAAGTACACTGAATAAAATGGAAATTGCAACACCATGAAGGCATTGGTCGTTGTTACACTCGCCACGATTGGCCCATTTCGTCACCGGTTTGCCCATTACAGCCTCCGGCTCGTTCGTTTTTGAACGCACCTTATATATATCGATCTTATGATGCTCGTTCGACCAGCGAAACATGCCATCCTTAATTGCTCTTCGTAATCCATAACAAATTATATATATATTTAAATCACATGTAATTTCTTTCACGTTGTATTTTGTATATCCCAGTAGACCTAATTGGGAATATATTGCGTTGACCAACAGAAATATGAACTAAGCTAGTAAGGTTAGAGCTCGCCTAGCCCAGTGGAAGCATGCGTACCGCTATCAGAGCTTCAAATTGCACATCACATCCATAATGGAATTCTCTCAGCTGTCAATAAACCTAATTGGTTCGGATTGCACGCCACCTGTGAGCGATGTCTGCAATTACCCCACTGCCTCGAGCAATGTGGAAGAGAGTCACCAACTGCATAACTACAGCAACCAATGACCATACTACGCAATTGGAGATGGTAATATTTGAAGAAAATTACGATGGATATTATTCCGTTGTCGTCATCATCCCATCATCATCATCATTATCATTATCCCAGCACCACCATCTTTATCATTATACCATCATTGTCATTAACCGTATCCCATCATCATCATTATCATTATAATTATCTCATCATCATCATCATCATCAGTATCCCATCATTATCATTATTCCATCATTATTACTTGGTTATTATTACCCCCCAGGGGCTCACATCCAATGGGACGTGGGTTGGTGACCACGGGGCCCCAGCTGAGTCCGGCATTGCTTCCACTTACTTGTGCCGGGCTCCTTTCCATCTTCTTTCCTGTCGACCTCACTTGGTCAACTCTTGTTCTCTTCCGACCCCGACGGTATTAGGGTATCCGAGGCCTAGGGTGTCTTTCACTTTCTCTCCTTAATTGGCCCTTGTCTCATCTTTTCTGATACCCTCCTTCTGCGAGGGGTCAGCCTTCTTTTTCTTTTCCTTTTACCTCCTGCCTTGTGCTCCAGGCCCTTAAGGAGGCAGGGTGTATGTAGCCCCACCACTTTTGGTGCAGCCTAGATATTGCTACACCCTCAGGGGCTCACGGCTGGTGAGTTCGGGAGTTGGCGACCCCGAGGGATTCCTGAGCTGGATCCGGTTTCCCCCCTTTTATCCATTACCTTTGGGACGGACCCTCTCCTCTTTCACTTTCCTATCTGCCTTTCATGACTCTCCTTCCTTCCAAGTCCCTCAATCCGCATTCTTCGAGGTTTGAGGGCATTTCTTTTCCTCCTGTTTTGTTTTCCATTTCTTCTTCTAGTATATAAGTCAGTAGTTAGTTTTAGTTATAGTTTGCATTTCATTTTCATCTTCACGATCACCCAAACCTTTCGGGGCCGATAACCTAGATGGTAGGGCCCGTCAAACAACAATTATCATCATCATGTTATTATTATCATCCCATCACTATCCAGTCATCATTGTCATCATACCATCATCATCGATGTTTGATAGCAGCTTCCAATTTAATGGGAGATGGACGTGGCAGCATCCATTGCGTGAGATCCCATACTCAAGGAATGTTTAAGTTGGATCAGTCAGTTTAATTTATCTGCGACTAGCTGTTGTGGGGTCAGTTGTGGTGTATTTACAGAGCATTTGCTAACATTCCTTTCAGCCATCGCCTCCTTATAGACAGCATTGGTGGTTTTTCTCTAGGGGACGTGAATGAGAAGGTTACACCCCCGATCTTACTCTAGGACAGGCTACGTAAAGCTGTCCAAGAGGAGCACCCTTCACTACGTCTCAACGGTGTTCATGGAACCATTCAATTGTTGTTCATGTTTCGACTTGCCAATGAATGCTTCTTAAGCTGAAAGTTATTAATTAAGATATCGTTGTGTCAAATCTATAAATTACTGTGTACAAAGAACAATAATTTGCTATGATTAAACCTCAGAAATAATTACCAAAAGAAGTGGATATCCTTGCAAAGAATGTATTAAAATACGAGGGGGGTACTATATTGATTAACACTTTATTTTTTCTACCCAGGAGAAGTACATTACACTTCATTTGTTACGTCCACCTTCTCAACATAATCTCGTTCTAACTTCACGCACTTTTGCCATCATGTGTCAGTCTCTCCAGACTTGCCTCAAACCATTCTTTCGGAGTGGTGCGTTACCATACCTTGACAGCTGTTTCCAGAGGTTTCTCCATGTTCCCGAACAGGTGATGATCACTTGGGGCCAAGTCGGGAGACTATGGTGGATATGGCAGCATCATGAATACCATTTGATCAATGACTGTGGTGGTCTCTCGGTTAGTGTGGGGGCGGGCATTGTCATGTTGTAGAAGCACAACTTTAGCCTATTTTTCTGGCCACTTGGTATGAATTGCACGATGTAAGCGCTTAACGGCGTAACTGTACATACGGGGTTGTGGTTATGGGGGCCGCGCGTGTTAGCACACTAAGGAGAAGTAGCCTAATTGATCATAATCATATATTTTCATCGTTACTCACACTAAGACATAAAATTCCACATATCATATCCTTTCTCATTCTTTAGCATAAACCATGTACCACACTCTCAGACCTAACAAAAAATCCTTCCTTTTTCCATCTCCCAACTAAAACCAATAAACAGACATAACACTATCATACTAAGTCATAGAATAAGAAAACAACACGCCTTCATAAAAATAATATCAGAAATAGATAAAAATACACAGATATGCCACTCAAATACACGGCCTTCTTCTACCAAATTACATAGAGATCTATTAGGACAATGCACAGCACTCCCAGCAAGCGCCATTTTCTTAACCTATAAACTCTGTAACCACATGGTGTTACAATTCACCATGTGGTTACAATGGTTGCAACATTTGCTGCACTGTTAATCGTGGCCCCCAATTCCAGCCAGTGAATGAGGATGATGCCCTTTGTGTCCTAGAAGACTGTCGCCATTCGTTTGCCAACTGTTATCACTGTTCGACATTTCTTTGGCGGTGGACTGCCCCTAATCTTCCATTGCATGGTCGCCGTTTTGCGGATTTTGCAGAACTGGACACAGGTCTCAAAGCATGGACACGCAGCCCTCCGAATTAATGGTTTCTTAAGGTCTGGAGAGACTGACACATCGCTGGCAAAAGTGCATAAAGTTACAAGGAGATTTTGTTGAGCAGGTGCGCGTAACAACTGATGTATAATGTACTTAATTAGGGTAGAAAAAATGAAGTGTAAACCAATATAGTGCGCCCCTCGTACATATATTAATAATTATTTCTCAGGTTTAGTCCTAGCATGTTGAATGTTGTTGCAAACTGTTAATTCTTGCGTATATGAACGTAGCAAAAATCCAATATCACGGAAAAACCCGCTAGAAATACACGAGTTCCTCACTCGGATATTACCACCTTGAAAGCAAATAAAGCAGATCAAAACAGCCAATATGAATCGCTTTGTTGTCAAGAGCAAAAATTAAAAGATAAAAGAACATAAACACGCAGGAATTTAAGCAATATTTATATGAATATGGCGTATTTAAAAGGTCGCACACAGAGAATAAAACCTGACTCTAAATAACATCATGAATTTCGTCCACAAACGCCAATGAATAATATCGAAAATTACTTACCACAAAAATTAAAATCCGTTTATCTCGTTCCGTATGTTGTTGTTGTTCGAGTCTTCAGTATTTTGACTGGTTTGATGCAGCTCTCCATGTCTGCCTATCCTGAGCTAATCGTTTCATCTCTATATAGCTACCACACCCTACATCCGAGGCAATCTGTTTAACAAATTCTAACCTTGGTCTACTCCTACAGTTCTTGTCCTCGACTCTCCCTTCCATAACTAAGCTTACTATTCCTGGGTGTCTTAGTATGTGTCCTACCAACCTATCTCTTCTCTTCATTAGCAGTCGCCAGAAACATCTCTCCTCTCCTACTCGTCTTAATACCTCATAGTTTGTAACCCTATCTACCCATCTGATCTTGATCATTCTCCTGTAACACCACATTTCAAATGCTTCAATTCCCCTCTTTCCTGCTGCACCAATAGTCCACTTTTAACTTCCATAAAGCGCCCTGCTCCAGACAAAGGCCTTCAAAAATGACTTCCTAATACCTAAATCTATATTCGAAGTCAACAGATTCCTTTTTTGTAGAAATGCTTTCATTGCCTGAGCCATCCTACATTTTATGTCCTCTTTGCTTCGTCCATCACTGGTTTTTTGCTTCCTAAGTAACAGAAGTCTCCTACTTCCTTTCGCCTGCCAATTTGATCTCCATAGAGGTTTCTGATTTATTTCGGCTGCATTCCAATATATTTGTTTTACATTTATTGATTTTCATTATGAATTCTTTCCGTAAGACAGAGTCCATACCATTCAAAAACTCATTCAAATCCTCAGGCTTGTCGGCCAAGATGACTATGTCATCTGCAAATCTCAGAGTTGAAATTATTTCTCCTCGAATCTTCACTCCCACTTAAAATTTTTCTGGAATTTCCTTCATTGCTTGTTCAATGTAAAGATTGAAAAGTATGGGTGATCAGTTGCAGCCTTGCCTAACACCTTTCTGAATACCAGTTACTCTCTCATGTCCTTCAGCTCAGTGTGAAGACATTGAAAAACAAGTAGTTCCGTGAAGAACTAAACAGCCTATTGTCATATATCCTACTTATTTTAATTGCCTCTATGAACATACAAAATTTCAGATTGATTGCTGTTATAGATTCGTAGATATTGAGATCCGTCTAAATATTTCGGATGATCGCCATGTTGGATTTTCATATGTGTAGGCCATAGAGTTATGAACTATTAGATGACAATTTTTGCGTAGGCACATTATTCAAACATTCACTTCGATCGCATGATTGATACACAAGAAATTAAAACTTTCTTTTAAAATTGCGCACAGCCGCCATCTTGAGGTTATGAGAAGAATTGAACTAAATTAGATGGCAGTGCATTACAATGTGTATAATCATCATATTTCACTGCGCTCAGACGGTTAAATCGCGAGAAAAGTTTATTTAAATGTTTCACATTTACTTGGCCGCCATGTTCGTTTTATGTTTTACAAGTTTTTGGAAGTCTCACAGCTTAACCTCTAGTAGTACCCTTTATCACCGTACAAAATTTCAGGCTGATATCTGTTATAGTTTCATAGATATAGAATGCCGGTGAAATATTTCGCACAGCCTCCATGTTGGATTGGTGAGACGCATTAAAATTTGAAGGGCAGGGTCGGGGTCGGCCGAAATATTACTATGACAACTGAGTTTTATTGAAATCGCTCAAGCCGTTGAGAAGTTATTGGGTGACACACACACACACACACACACACACACACACACACACACACACACACACACACACACACTGACAAGAGGTGATCTCATAAGCCTATTATTTCCTAAAATGAAGATATTGGACAAGTACTCCAGATTAAAGATGCGAGCCACTAGCCAGTTAGGGATCCAACAGCCATACTACATCGATGGCATGACTACTAAAAGGAAATGTGTAATGAAGAGTTTCCCCACATACCTGAATTGACCAGCGATCCAATTGCAGGACCTGTACCTCAAATTACCGAACAAGAGGTATTTAAAGGCTGTAAATAAAATGAAAAATGGCAAAGCGACAGGACCAGATGACATACCATCTGAAATCTGGAAGTTTCTTGGATATCCTGGTGCTGAAATTCTTACGGCATGTTCAATTGTATCCTTGAGGATGGCTGCATACCTACAACCTGGCAGTCTAGTATTACTATCCCAATTTGGAAGGGTAAAGGGTTGGCGAATGCTTCAATTATCGTCCAATTCGATTGCTCTGCCACACAATGAAAGTCTTTGAGCGTATTCTTGACAGTCAGTCGTCTGTGCTGCATGATTCAGATATATCCTAACCAATGTGGCTTTGTCAAAGGGGTTGGTACGCCCGACGCAAGAACAGCTCTCCAATACGATCCAGGAGGAAATTGACACCGTGGACGTCCAAAGAAAAGATGGCTGGACAGAATCAAGGAAGACTTGGTGATGTGTGGACTTAAACCTGAAGATGCCCTTGACAGGAAGAAGTGGCGAACAGCAACCAAACAAGCGGATCCTGCACCATCGAGGGATACACGTTAGGAAAGAAGAAGAAGAAGAAGAAGAAAATATTCTAAAAAATGTCAAAGATCTGAAGTCATATATATCTCCCTTAGGTGGTAATGAGATTTTCAGAGCAAAAATCGTCCCAATTTTTAAAAGCTTTATTAAACACAATGTGTAAATTAATCTGTGTTTTGATTATCACCAGTCTTTTGTTAGCGTGTTTAACAGCAGAGTTCACTAA
The DNA here is from genome assembly GCA_946902985.2 of Meconema thalassinum. Lineage (NCBI taxonomy): Eukaryota > Metazoa > Arthropoda > Insecta > Orthoptera > Tettigoniidae > Meconema > Meconema thalassinum. Next base: position 540,345,703 of record OX336392.1, read on the forward strand.
ATGGTACTTGGGGCATGGTTTGCCGCTTAATTTACAGAGACAGTCCTCCTAAGTTCATGGAATGATTCGTTCTGGCATGGAACTCATGGGCGGCGAATCGTGTGTACAGGCTCAAGTTCGTCCTTTCCAGGTTTCTGTTTTCATCGCTTCTGTTCCTATAATTTCTCTTAGACCTTCGCTGGAATATGTTCTGTCTCCCCTCGATGATGGTTTTGTATGCTTACGTTTTCGGTAATCCGTAGCAGTGTATTATGTCTTTGATAAAGAAGGATTCCTATGCTAGAACTGTTCCTTCTGAACTTTGAGATTGAAGAGCACATATGAGATAACTAGCTTTAACGTTTTCTAGTTTGTTAAGATTATTCACCGTCAAATATATTAGTTGGATTCCATGTGTGGCGACAGGCATAACTTTGAGCTTGAACAACGTTTTCGCAGTTGACTTTGGAGTTAGGGATGTCACATGTGGATTTCGTTTCAGGCGTCACTCACTCCTGTATCTTACGTACGGCATCAGTGGACCTGACATTTAAGGAATGAAGGTCCGCTGTTCTTCTCTTAATCCACATTACATTTTCTCTCGTCGGATCAAAAATATAAATTATTTATATTATTATTTATAATATATTTGGTTCTATTTCTCCGCGCATGCAAGTGTTGGGTGTGTCCACGTTAGCTGAAGCTCCCTTTAAGGCGAAGCAGCCTCCCCCCTTAACGTGGCCGCAGCCTCCATTACTTACGGTGTAAGTTAAACTTAGTCTAATGTAACATAATCTGGGGCTCAAATTACCGGATAAAGTAAACAAACCCACAAAATGCCACATGAATTATTCTACCGCGCCATTCTTAATGAAGACTCGGAGTTTAAGCCTAAATGTACTCATTTATTTTGTGAGCCTTCGTTAGCAAGTGCACCAATTAGAACAGAGAAGCTGTGGCTACAGGGTGCCCTGTAAGTAGCAGCCCAACAACAGTGTGCCCTGTGAGTAGTAGCCCAACTACAGTGTGCTCTGTGAGTAGTAGCCCAACTACAGTGTGCTCTGTGAGTAACAGCCCAACTACAGTGTGCACTGTGATTAGTAGCCCAACTACAGTGTGCCCTGTAAGTATTAGCCCAACTACAGTGTGCCCTGTAAGTAGTAGCCCAACTACAATGTGCCCTGTAAGTAGTAGCCCAAATAGAGTGTGCCCTGTGAGTAGTAACCCAACTACAGTGTGCACTGTGAGTAGTAGCCCAACTACAGTGTGCCCTGTGAGTAGTAGCCCAACTACAGTGTGCCCTGTAGGTAGTAGCCCAACTACAGTGTGCCCTGTGAGTAGTAGCCCAACTACAGTGTGCCCTGTAAGTATTAGCCCAACTACAGTGTGCCCTGTAAGTAGTAGCCCAACTACAATGTGCCCTGTAAGTAGTAGCCCAAATAGAGTGTGCCCTGTGAGTAGTAGCCCAACTACAGTGTGCACTGTGAGTAGTAGCCCAACTACAGTGTGCCCTGTAAGTAGTAGCCCAACTACAATGTGCCCTGTAAGTAGTAGCCCAAATAGAGTGTGCCCTGTGAGTAGTAGCCCAACTACAGTGTGCCCTGTAAGTAGTAGCCCAACTACAATGTGCCCTGTAAGTAGTAGCCCAAATAGAGTGTGCCCTGTGAGTAGTAGCCCAACTACAGTGTGCACTGTGAGTAGTAGCCCAACTACAGTGTGCCCTGTAAGTAGTAGCCCAAATAGAGTGTGCCCTGGGAGTAGTAGCCCAACTACAGTGTGCACTGTGAGTAGTAGCCCAACTACAGTGTGCACCGTGAGTAGTAGCCAAACTACAGTGTGCCCTGTAGGTAGTAGCCCAACTGCAGTGTGCCCTGTGAGTAGTAGCCTAACTACAGTGTGCCCTGTGAGTAGTAGAGCAACTACAGTGTGCCCTGTAAGAAGCAGCCCAACTACAATGTGCCCTGTGAGTAGTAGCCCAACTACAGTGTGCCCTGTGAGTAGCAGCCCAACTACAGTGTGCCCTGTAAGAAGTAATCCAACTACAGTGTGCCCTGTGAGTAGTAGCCCAACTACAGTGTGCTCTGTGAGTAACAGCCCAACTGCAGTGTGCCCTGTAAGTAGTAGCCCAACTGCAGTGTGTCCTGTGAGTAGTAGCCCAACTACAGTGTGCCCTGTGAGTAGTAGCCCAACTACAGTGTGCTCTGTGAGTAGCAGCTCAACTACAGTGTGCCCTGTAAGTAGCAGCCCAACTACAATGCGTCCTGTAAGAAATAGCCCAACTACAGTGCGTCCTGTAAGATGTAGTCCAACTACAGTGTGCCCTGTAAGTAGTAGCCCAACTACAGTGTGTCCTGTAAGTAGTAGCCCAACTACTGTGTGCCCTGTAAGTAGCAGCCCAACTACAGTGCGTCCTGTGAGTAGTAGCCCAACTACAATGCGTCCTGTAAGGAACAGCCCAACTACAGTGCGTCCTGTAAGAAGTAGCCCAACTACAGTGAGCCCTGTGAGTAGTTGCCCAACTACAGTGTGCCCTGTAAGTAGTAGCCCATCTACAGTGTGCACTGTGAGTAGTAGCCCATCTACAGTGTGCCCTGTAAGTAGTAGCCCAACTACAGTGTGCCCTGTGAGTAGTAGCCCAGTTACAGTGTGCGATGGAAGAAGTAGCCCAACTACAGTGTGCCCTGTAAGAGGTAACCCAACTACCAAATTCCTATCTCCGAAAAGTTGCTTCAGAGGACAGACTGTTTTGAAAGCTGTTCAAGTGAAGTCCGTTTTAATCTAACTGCGGTTTTCGAATCGTAGTTAAAAATATAATTTGTCATTTAGAGGTTGTAAAAGTTGCAACTTTCCGGATCCAGTAACTCATATGTTTCAGCTAGATTAACTATTGGAACCCTTCAGTCTATAACAGGTTTATTTCAGATAAGTGCCTATTTGATAATGACCGTCAAGATAGGCTACTTAGGCATATCCTTTGATCATGCTCAGAATTTCAGAGTAAGATAACCAGGATAACAAGTGGTTCCGCTAAGAACTTAACAGCCTGATACGTCCAGCATCGCTGGACGAGAATATTAAACTTAGTTTTGGCAATCGACGGAGTGCTAGGGTCTTGCTCCACCTCTGTCACGGGTTGGCCCGGCATTGCAGCTTTTCTTCCATTAAAAATTCTCCCGCCTGTTGCAAGCATTATCCATGTCATGTTCTAAATAGCTTTCGGTACAACCTATGTTTCCACCAACACCATTACATTCAGTAATTATGTGCTAGAATATACCTAAACTTTCAGTATCGGTGATCAAGAATCCTCCAGCGAGATGGTATCTTTCTGTATCGACTCAAATGCACGGCTTGTATGATGTACGTACAGAAGTGTGCAAATTATTAGAATAGTTATTAAGAAGAATCATACACCCGCATGAATCAATACTATAAATAAATAAATTATTAAACTTGGTCTTAGTACATATTTCGGGGATCAATCAAATTTTATCCCCTTCATCGGCTAAAAAACTTATTGAAAACAAAATAAAGCGAAGCACTGTAATATGGAAGGTTATGAAACCTAATATGCTGCACCATATATTTAGGTTGTAAAAATTAGAATAAAATGAAGTGGTTGGTGTCACTACGTTAATTACCATAGGAACATAGGAATGCGATAAGATACGGAACACATTCAGCCGTGTGCGAACATATGTGTGATGCAGGGCACAGCTTTACCAACATAGAGTCGGACCTTAAAATAATCCATCACGAATCGAAAGGCAGAGCTCTTGACATAAAGGAAGCAATCGAGATACACCTAGCCAAACGAAACAATCCCAACAATCTAAATGAACACACGTTCATGGAGAGCTCACCCCTCTTCACGCTACTAAAAAACACACCCTGTCGGAAACAAAACACAATTTAGCGACACAGCCAAGCTAGATAAAAAAGGGGGGAAATTAGGGGGTTTTAATAGGTAAATGTTATCTGGATCAGGTGTACGATGTACTTTTCTTCTGCAATAAACCAAGGCCCATATTTGCGGCAGTATTAAAGGTGCCGGGACGTCCTCATAAGACCGTCAACGCTTAGTTCGAATGGGTTATGCTCCACGCGTGGCGAGGGCTAATCCACGGTCTTTAATAGTTGCAGACCCACCTCATTCAATAACATACATCTTATCTAGGTTGGCAACACCTCACATAAACACATCGCGATCACTCCCCACAGCACGTAGGGGTAGGGGGGAGAAGGGAGGGATAAACCAGTCGTTAAGATAACCACCGCAGTCGACCGTACAGTGAGTTCTAGTAAGCACGAAAACTGCGAGTAGCTGTAATACGGAAGACAATCAGATAAGTAGTTAGCCTAAAATTTTATAGTTTAACCATAGTTTACAACCATATAATCTCTCTAAAGTACAATCTCCGGATAGCTATCACCATTTAGCATTTCACCTAACATATATAGTGCATTTAGCATACACTGACAGTTGCAGTACCAATACTGCAACTAAATAATTGTACATATTGTAAATATTTTCACCTGTATTTCAAACATAGATTTTATAGCCTAAGTGTAATGGATCTGATGATGATCGCTTGACGATCGAAACTGGTCATCCTAGTGTTTTATTAATCTCATGTAATTTATTTCAGGATTAGGGCATAACCCATCTCTTTTGGGTACATTCGTGTTGACCGACTGAAAAGCACTAAACACTTGTTTACTAAGGCAACACTGAAAATATGGCTTCAAACACCACTATTACCATTGGGGGTTGCGTCTGCGGGTTGACGGCAAGCCTGAGATGCCTGAGTGGGAACTACGGCTGTCAAAGTTAAAGAACTGCTGGCGGTGCGCTATTACCGGCTGTAGGCGCGTGCTCGTCTAGAGCCAAGGACAGTGATTGTAAACAGGTGGGTCCTGCTTGCGTAGGCGATACTTGGACTGAGCGTGGAGTACGTAAAATGTGAGAGTGGGGTTGGACAGTGATGATATTAAACAAGATGTTCAGTAAAGAACATATAGCCTACTTTCTCCTAAATGCATGGGTATTGTTATAACTCTTTGTCCTTTTCAAGGAGTATAATTGAATGTTGGTTGTAGTAGCTTGTTGAAATACAACGTGCTTTAGGGATATTAAACATGAATATGAGGAGCCCTTTGCTAGTGCTACCTCTGTAAAAAAATTCATTCAATTCGGTTTCAACGTGTTTGAATTGATATGGGGAAGGGATTTACACATACTTGGCCACCATCTGCAAACTATAGGGCAGATGATCTTGCAGTTTGGTCAGGATATGCTTTCCACATAAAGATATGTTGTTGCAAAATTTGGTAGAGACTAGATTATTAGGTTGGTCGTATTTACATTTTAGCTTTTAACATTTGGGTGGCCGCGATTACGTTTCCGTCAAGATGGCGGTGATATAAAACATGACACTGAGGTGCCCTTTGCTAGTGCTACCTCTGTACCAAATTTCGTTCCATTCGGTTTCACCGTGTTCGAATTGATAGGGGGAATCGATTTTCAAACAAAGATGGCCGCCATCCGCAAAATATTAGGCTAATGACCTATTATTTTGGTCAAAGGATGCTCCCTCCATAAAGGTATGTTGTTGCAAAATTTGGTAGAGATTGAATGATTAGGTTAATCGTAATTTGATTTAAGCTTTGAACATTTGTGGGGCCGCCATTACGTTTCCGTCAAGATAGCGGCGATATAAAACATGACACTGAGGTGCCCTTTGCTACTGCTACCTCTGTACCAAATTTCGTTCCTTTCGGTTTCACCGTGTTCGAATTAATAGGGGGAATCGATTTTGACACAAAGATGGCCGCCATCTGCAAACTATTAGTCTAATGACCTATTAGATTGGTCAAATGATGCACCCTCCATAAAGGTATATCGCTGCAAAATTTGGTAGAGATCATATGATTAGGTTAGTCGTAATTTGATTTAAGCTTTGAACATTTGTGTGGCCGCCATTACGTTTCCGTCAAGATGGCGGCGATATAAAATATGACACTGAGGAGCCCTCTGCTGGTACTACCTCTGTACCAAATTTCGTTCCATTCGGTTGCACCGTGTTCAAATTAATAGGGGGAATCGTTTTTCACGCAAAGCTGGCCGCCATCCGCGAACTATTAGGCTGATGACCTATTAGTATAGTCAAAGGATGCTCCCCCCATAAAGGTATGTTGTTGCAAAATTTGGTAGAGATCGGATGATTAGGTTAGTCGTAATTTGATTTAAGCTTTGAACATTTGTGTGGTCGCCATTACGTTTCAGTCAAGATGGCGGCGATATAAAACATGACACTGAGGTGTCCTTTGCTAGTGCTACCTTTGTACCAAATTTCGTTCAATTCGCGTTTACCGTGTTCGAATTGATAGGGGGGACAGACATTCAGAGTCCACACACTCACACACACACACACAGACTCACACACATACAGACACACAGACAGACACACTTTTTTTTCGCCCTGTGTTGATCTCATAAGTCTACTTTCATTTTTTGCAAAAATCGAAAGTAGGCTAAAATCGGGGCTGTGTTATAAAAGGTACTTATTTACTAAGTCAATGTACTGGTGTATTGGATTCCCTGAATGTAGGGCTGATGTACCAATGTAGTGTTTTACAATGTAACAGGGGTGGTAATGGGTAGGAGATACACATATGCGTGGAACCCTGAGAGACACACTCACCTGCGGTGCGATGATCGAAATGTAGTCGGGCAGCGTCTCGGACGGCAACAGATAACTTCCCTCTGAATGGCGGTCTTCTTATGCGTTTCTAAGCGCTGACTATTCCAGTATTGGCAAACTGCTGTTTTGGTAGCCAGCTCCTGTGTCCGTGTTTGTGAAGTGAGGCAAGCGTTTACGCAAGAGCTGTGGTTTCAGCTCTGCTAGCTTTGTGTAATAGGAAGTGTGTTGTTGCTGTTGTTGCTTCCAGCTTAGGGGTGTTTAAAGGGTGAAATCAGTGTAGGGCGCTAGGCAGATGGTTGTAATCGGTGTAGATGGTAGGGGTGTAATTGTAGATAACTGTTGATGTAGATTTAGCTGTAGATTAGTTGTGTGTTCCTTGGTGTATGTAAATATATCTCTTAAGGGCGCTATGTGCCCTTAGGCCCTAACAATATCAATACGGAACCAACATGAATAATTTAATTAATGCAATTTTTAGAATCAAATAAATGAATTTAAATCAGTCACATTTTATTATTCAAAATTATTTTATTGACCAATTGCTGGCATCTTCTGTAACCTTAGAAAATTGTTTTCTCCCCCCTGGACTTACACCTTTCGCCATAAGGAATTGCGTCTGGAAACTTTCAGAATTGCAGATTCCGAGGGAGACCTGAGCTGGGTACGTTTTCTATTTTGTCATTGTCTTTGGAATGTGCCCTCTAAGTCAGGGGATTTCAATCCACGGTTCAGGAATCTTTGAATAATTTAAACACACGCAAATGTCCTCAAATCTCTCAGCTCTAAATCCACACGAAAAGTGGAGTGAAGTAATCAAAACAAATCGTGAGGCATTTTGCATTACCAAGGCTCCTCTGTTAGTGGAAATTCTAAAAGAACATTTTACTTTGAGTTTCTTAAATTACTTATTTATTTATTTATTTATCGCATGGATTTTAGTGCCGGGAGTGTCCGAGGATATGCTCGGCTCACCAGAGGCTGTGAGGGTGAGCTACAAGTTCCGTTCAATTTCAAGTAGTTCCAACTTTCACTACCAGATCCCATTTATACCTAGTGGCGAACGTTGGAACTTTGATAGAGCGTTCCAAAGAAATCTAACCTAGACATTTAGCTTCACACAAGTATAGTTAGTGGAAGGACCTTTTACATTCCATAAACCTATGACATGGGATCACCGGCTTTACTTTCCCTCCGAAGGAAGGCATATTAAAGGATTTTAACGCTCTTAAAAATCCGACGACTTCGGCGGGGTTTGAACCCTCGATCTTGGGCACAGCAGTTCAGCATGCTACCAACTACGCCACCGAAACCGCTAGTTTCATAAATGAAAATATAATTAAGACTCTTGATTAATCATTTGAAGTAATTTCTGCGCCTTGTAAACATATTTAGTGCATTAAGCCGAGAAAAGTAAACATGTAATTTCGGAAAAATGACGTCGGATCTATTAAATTGCACACCCCTGTAAGTAATGTGCCGTCTGGCCTTTCGCATTTTGAGCCAAATAATGAAACGACCAGCGATGCTACCATTTGTGCCGTCTGGCCTTTCGCAAGATGTAGTTCGCAGTGGAAGTGGGTACCGATTAGCCTGGCGCTGGGCCCATTAAACCGGACTAAGGTTATGAAGGTATCAGAGGCGATGGATTGAACGTACATTCACTGCCGTGTGAATGCAAGTTCTATTCGAATGCGCTTTTTATTATGGACCTAGCTTAGCTTAGCCTAAAGAAATAGAGAATAATAAATAAGGTACACATAATCAACACGTAGGCAAGGAAGAGGTAATGTATTGACCAAAGAGATAACATCACGGAATGACGAGGAAGCATTACATGCTATGAATGAGGTTAAGTGGACGTCAAACATGTGATGTTAGGTAAAATAACGGGTGAAAGGACCGAAACGAAAATGTCATGATCGATAGGAGATAACGGTAAAGGGGGGGAACACATTTGGGAAAGTATACTCGTAAAGAGTAAAATTACATAGTGAAAAATAAAGAATAAAAGGGCTAGACAAAGAGTCGGGGAAAGTGAGTCTACCGTCAAAGGAGCGAACGGTAGCTCAAATAGCCCTGAAGAAGATGAGGGAGTACGTGGGGGACGGTGTATTAATAAAAGCGCGCGTAGATATGACGTAAAAGAATAAACACAAAAAGGGGCAAGTTACCGATATTAAAAATAATTACGAGAAAGATATTGCAACACAAAATAAAAGACACCCATCAAAATAAATTACGTCAGAAAGAGATTAAGCCGTACTCATGGACTTGCATAAGAAAACGCAATCCTAAGATAAGAGGCAAACTAAAAGATAAGAGGCATGGCATAGGTCTTACTGTTGAACACACGCTACTCAGTAAGCCGTACCAAATACCAACACAAAAAGATACGACGAAATGGGGACAAAGATTAACGGGAACGAAACACATACTACATGGACATACTAGAAATGGCGAAACGCCCTAGTATTCCATACAATGAGCAAAGACAAAAATACGTAACCTACCTTGATGGTGTCAGCAAAAATCTGGCATAACGGAAGGACATTAAATGAACGAGATTTGCACCTCTACGCGCACCTTTATAAAAAAAACACAAACGAACGAAAAAAAACGAATATAAAAGCAAGGCATCTCGAAAATGAGAGCGGGTGCACAAACCAAAAAGGTCCTACCATGATAGAAAAAACAGAAGACTGCCCGGGAGGGTAACAAACAGTTGTCACAGGTGACGGAAAAAGGAAGTTAAAAGGAAAGAGGTGTCACTAATCACGATTCGGCATAGTAAGAAATCACTATAACGAACCTTGATCAGCAATTATAGAAATGTCCACTGATCTGCTCGGCTATTCTGGCCAGTAATAACCAAGAAGAAAAGAGAACAATTCCAATAATTGACACTCCGAAGAAAAGCGGAAAAAGGAAAGACTACAAGAGGAAAAGAAAAACGGTTCAGATTCCCACGCACACCCCCAAATTTTTTGTTGCGTCCACCAAAATAGACGAACAAAAATTTTAATTGAACATAAGCAAGGGAGAAGGGAGTAAACAAAATCGGGTACATCACGAAACGTGACGTGGAAGAGCCTAGAATTAGGGGAAGACGGGGAGGACACAAAAGAGTGTACTTCAATGAAGATAAGAAAAATATAAAAATCAAAAGACGAAAATTTCACAATAAGAACTCTAGTTAAACCAGATAAAACAAAATAGTTAAAATAAAATAAAAACCCTAGCTTACTCGCCAAATATTATACAAAAGTTACAAAGATACAGTGTTACAAAATGTAATAAATATAAGTATATCAAGAGCTGTCTTCCATAATCTCTCAAGGTAGGATGTCAGAGAGCATATATGATAATTAACTAAAACAAGAAAGAACGATTAATTGAGAGAGATATTAATTTATTCTAATAATGGGATTTAAAGTTGAGTGTCGACTACTATGATACTCCGACAAAGATTAATTAGGGACGAGGAAAAATGACTAGACGTCATCTATTTAAATATTATTTGGAGGAATAACCTGAAAAGAAGTAGATAATTAAAATTGATTGCAATGCCATCTTGCGCCAAAGCACGTAAACTTGAAGAAATAAGCTGAAAAACATGTCACAAGAGAAATGCACATTCAAGAGAAGAAGAAGGTACTTGCTGCAGGCAGTCATTACTTACAAGTTCCACGGTACGCCCCTGCATTGCTCACAGAGTGGAGCTCACCAAGACCTAGTCAATTACCTGAAAAGTAATGGCATATCTTCCTGTATTGAACCTATCATACTGATGGAAGGAAAATCAGTTGTCACCGAAGCGTAGTCTGCTGAAACAAATCTTCTTAGCCTCACGATAGGATACATTATCGCAAAGCTTCACTAGTTTTCCAAGGGATTAGTAGCATTGCAACGAGGACAAATTGGTTTGATTACTCCGTGTAAACCACACCCAAAACAAAACTTCCCTTTTAGCGGTACTAAACAATCACGGTAGGTATGTGACCCTTTTAAGCAGTTCCAGCATCGAACCGGGGACGTGGAAGCATTCACATGAGGAGGGGCATTTACATCAAGGTTATGGGAACGAGGGATACTACGTTGGACATGATTCACAGCATTAACGCGAACATTAGTTCTATGTGAATTAACAGAGGCGAAGGTATTGCCTCGATTGTTGCAGTGTCGTGTCGACCAAGGAGCAGGAGTAGAATTATTGCCACGTTCTCCACATGCAGGCATATCGATCTTATTACTACGTTCATTCATTTTGAACGCTAATTCAGGAAACATACATTCAGAAGGCTCTGGAGGTGGGATATATCGATTACACAGTCGGGCAGTTGCTTCAAATTCACGCCCTTGAATAAGAATATCTTCAGTATCTAATACTGAAGACCGGCGAATAAACTGTTTATAGGAGGGATATAAATTACAATAAACAGTATTAATTGTTTCACTAGAAGGCAGTGGAACTGGAAGACGAGATATTAGGATACGTATCGCTGTGACATAATCATCAATATTCTCCCCGAGAGCTTGAGTACGGGAGAAAATCTCATGCTTTAACGCATGCTCAAAGTCAGATGGCGTGAATCTCCTTTTCAAAGCATTCACGAAACTAACCCATGAACTGAAGGGATACTGGACTAGACGGTACCATTTTAAAGCGTTCCCACATAATAGCATAGGGAGGCATTGAACAACACTGTCAGGAACCAAACCATAGCATGCACACAATTCTTCAATACGTGTAGTAAATTCAAATACCGAGGAAGTGCCTTCCTCCTCCCGAATATCGGACATTCCATTTGTTCACGATGTTACCAACATTTCCACTATGGAAGTTTGAGTTATGTGCTGCAGGAATAGACAATGTAGAAACTAGGGGGTCGAATTCCAACCAATCAAGTTTCCTCGAAGCATTGGTGTTGGCTAAATGCAATGCATCACTATTAGTAGGCGACTCGATTTCACACTTGATGTCGTTATTCATATTTGTCATTACACTCGCAGAAAAGGCACGATAATATAATTGATACAGGCCTTACCTTTAACAACGAAGCCCAAATGCGTTTGCTACGGCAAGAAATTATCACCAGGATGATAATTTTTACAAACTCCTTACCAAATCCACAACAGTTTGTTTTTCTTTTATTCACAATAATTCCAGCCATCTTTTTTGTCTCGACACATGAAAAACAAAAAACAAATGATAAGTACTATATTGCCAACTTACACATACGGTTGGACGTATTTGTGGGCTAAGCGGTCCTCTTATGTCATTTTGGGGAATGAAACTAGGTGTAGTTACATGTAGAGCGATACATTCGAATAGCGACCAAGCTCTGCCTACCATTTGTGCCGTCTGGCCTTTCGCAAGATGTAGTTCGCAGTGGAAGTGGGTACCGATTAGCCTGGCGCTGGGCCCATTAAACCGGACTAAGGTTATGAAGGTATCAGAGGCGATGGATTGAACGTACATTCACTGCCGTGTGAATGCAAGTTCTATTCGAATGCGCTTTTTATTATGGACATAGCTTAGCTTAGCCTAAAGAAATAGAGACTAATAAATAAGGTACACATACTCAACACGTAGGCAAGGAAGAGAGCATGTAATGACCAAAGAGATAACATCAAGGAATGACGAGGAAGAATTACATGCTATGAATGAGGTTAAGTGGACGTCAAACATGTGATGTTAGGTAAAATAACGGGTGAAAGGACCGAAACGAAAATGTCATGATCGATAGGAGACAACGGTAAAGGGGGGGGGGCACATTTGGGAAAGTATGCTCGTAAAGAGTAAAATTACATAGTGAAAAATAAAGATTAAAAGGGCTAGACAAAGAGTCGGGGAAAGTGAGTCTACCGTCAAAGGAGCGAACGGTAGCTCAAATAGCCCTGAAGGAGATGAGGGAGTGCGTGGGGGACTGTGTATTAATAAAAGCGCACGTAGTTATGACGTAAAAGAATAAACACAAAAAGGGGCAAGTTACCGATATTAAAAATAATTACGAGAAAGGTATTGCAACACAAAATAAAAGACACCCATCAAAATAAATTACGTCAGAAAGGGATTAAGCCGTACTCATGGACTTGCATAAGAAAACGCAATCCTAAGATAAGAGGCAAACTAAAAGATAAGAGGCATGGCATAGGTCTTACTGTTGAACACACGCTACTCAGTAAGCCGTACCAAATACCAACACAAAAAGATACGACGAAATGGGGACAAAGATTAACGGGAACGAAACACATACTTCATGGACATACTAGAAATGGCGAAACGCCCTAGTATTCCATACAATGAGCAAAGACAAAAATACGTAACCTACCTTGATGGTGTCAGCAAAAATCCGGCATAACGGAAGGACATTAAATGAACGAGATTTGCACCTCTACGCGCACCTTTATAAAAAAAACACAAACGAACGAAAAAAAACCGAATGTAAAAGCAAGGCATCTCGAAAATGAGAGCGGGTGCACAAACCAAAAAGGACCTACCATGATAGATAAAACAGAAGACTGCCCGGGAGGGTAACAAACAGTTGTCACAGGTGACGGAAAAAGGAAGTTAAAAGGAAAGAGGTGTCACTAATCACGATTCGGCATAGTAAGAAATCACTATAACGAACCTTGATCAGCAATTATAGAAATGTCCACTGATCTGCTCGGCTATTCTGGCCAGTAATAACCAAGAAGAAAAGAGAACAATTCCGATAATTGACACTCCGAAGAAAAGAGGAAAAAGGGAAGACTACAAGTGGAAAAGAAAAACGGTTCAATAAGCTACAAAATTAAGTGCCATTAGATTATGATTACTACTGTATAATAGCTCATCAAACGAACCTTCTCCTTAATGGCTTGAAAATATACGAGAAATAAAGAAAAATAAGGTTTTTAATATGTCGAAGTTATGCCATTTTGAATGTTTGAAAACAATTGAACCAAGCTCTGAATAAATATTCGCTGTGCTCAGCTTCAATGCTCTAAGTTGATTTTTGTTGTTGTTGTTGTTGTTGTTGTTGTTTGAGTCTTCAGTCTTTTGACAGGTTTGATGCAGCAGTTCATTTGTCCCTGCCCTGAGCTAATCGTTTCATCTCTACATAGCTACCACACCCTACATCCGAGGCAATCTGATCAACATATTCTAGCCCTACAGTTCTTATCCTCGAACCTTCCTTCCAGAACTAAGTTTGCTATTCCTGGATGTATTAGTATGTGTCCTACCAACCTATCTCTTTTCTTCACTAGCAGTCGCCAGAAACATCTCTCCTCTCCCACTCGTCTTAATACCTCTTCATTTGTAACCCTATCTACCCATCTGATCTTCATCATTCTCCTGTAACACCACATTTCCAATGTTTCTATTCTCCACTTTTCTTTTACCCAATCAGTCCAACGTTCAAATAGGAATCTCTATTTCGCGGGCTATAGGCCGTGTTCTAAGGACATTATTTTGTTGTCCTGACGTTTCGCTGAAAACTGCGTTCAGCATGTTCACAGGTTACATTAAGTGAGGTAAAACAAGTAAACAGAAGATATATAAATAGTCAACAACCCACACATAGAGGCTACCATAGCAACGGCGTACCACATAAGTGTAATGCATCAAGGACAGGGCTGCTCTTCTGTTGCATCTTCTCGTCTACGACGGTCAATGAGGGCAGGCTTGAGAGGATTAAGGACTGGAAGCCAAGCTCTGTTCCCACGTTCTGCTTCCTCCTTAAGATTGAAGCTGTTAGTATGCTTCAGGATTTCAATAGCCTCCCTTTGTAGCCTGGCATGATAAGACACCGTGGTGGACAGAACTTAAGTGTCTCCATATCTTATGTCTTGACCTGCGAGTAGCGAGTGTGCTGCAACAGTGGATTTATCTGTTTGTCCCAGCCGGCTGTGTCGTTCGTGCTCGTTGAGGCGAGTGGCAATACTTATTTTCGTTGTTCCAATATATACTTGGCCACAATCACACGGGATTTTATAGACCCCTGCGGCGGTATGAGGATGTCGCTTATCTTTAGCGGACCTAAACATGTCCTTAATTTTTCGCGTTGGCCTGTATATGGTATTTATATCATGGGACTAGAGTAGCCTCCCTATTCTGCCCGTGACCTTTTTTATATATGGAAGGAAAGCTCAAGCCAGGGGCTGCTTGTCTCTAATTACCCTTGTAGTTCGGAGTGCTCGCTGGATATCTTTCTGGCTGTACCCATTGGTGCGTAGGGCCTCGTTGAGGTGTTTAATTTCTTGGTTTAGGCACTGCTTTTCACAAATTCTTTTCGCGCGGTCAGCCAGTGTTTTTATCACTCCGTATTTCTGTCGTGGGTGGGGGTTGGACGTCTTATGTAAATATCGGACAGGAAGGGTCGGCTTACGGTAAACTGTATGTCCCAAGGTTAGATCAGCGGTCTTCATTACCATAACGTCGAGAAAAGCGATTTTCTGTTCATTCTCTAACTCCATGGCAAACTGAATGTTAGACTTCAGGCTGTTAAGATGTAGTAAAAGCAGATTTAATTGATCTTTACCATGGCCCCATATTACAAAAGTATCGTCCATGTATCTTAGCCACACCTTAGGTTTCAAAGGTGCGGTCTCGAGTGCTATTTGTTCAAATTTTTCCATGAAGACATTCGCGATCACCGGACTCAGGGGACTGCCATAGAGCGCCCCACAATGATGATTAGATCATCAAAATCATTTGAATATTTGAAAATTACTTCGCCACCATGATTTTGTTGTGTTTCTCAGCACTTTGAAAGTCACATATTGTATATGTTCTTACTGTCGGGGAAAAAGTATAGATATTTAAGTTTAGACGTCAATGAAAACGTTACCCGTAGTTTTACATAAAGTAAGCTTCACCAAACTTTTCCTTCTTTTATTCTGCGTTTGGCTATGTAGAGTAAATATTTGTGTTGTAACGCGTTAAACTTTTATAGCTGATTGAACAGTGCCTTTCTTTACCAAGTCTAACGGAGCGCTCACTTAGAAAGATCATTACATTAAAAGTAGCAATCAGATCGTAATGAAACTTTAATACCTCTTGAAGGAATTTATTTTTAACGTGTATACGGAGTTTTAATGTGATCTGACGGTTCTGAAAGTAGTTGTAGTTAATTTTGTAAACCAACTTTTTCTCGGGCCTGGGTGGTCGTACCAGTATGAAATATGACCTGGATAAACATAGAGAAACACATAATAAAATACGGAAACATTTGGTTTAGCTTTTTGTATGTAAGACTACGGGTGACGGTTTTATTGATGGCTAAATTCGAGTGTCTATTGTAACTGGACAAGGGGGTTTCGTTGGGGTTATAGGGACCGTGCATGTTTGCACACATAGGAAGAGTAATTTAAATAATCATATTCATATTTGCTCACAATAAAGCTTAATATTCCATGTATCATGTTCTCTCCCATTAATTCAATCTTTCACATTAGTATCATTATCATTCCTTTTTACCGGGACTATCCTCTCTGATATTATTTTTCCAACCTCCATGAAAACCAATAATCAGATCAAAGTCATAGAATAATAACAAAGACAATACACCATCGTAAAAGGAAAATATACACAGATTAGAACTCACTAAAACATGGCCCCCTCCTACCTTATTTCATAGAGATCTATTATGACAATGCACTGCACTCCCAGCAAGCGCCATTTTCTTAACCTATAAACTCTGTATCCACATGTTACACTATACTTTCTTCCCCGTCAGTAGTTGATACTTCTCTATCACACTTCAGTTTACCTAAATAGTATCGGAGATATTGTGAACCGGTGAAATATATGGCATAGCCTCCATGTTGGATTGTTTTATAGGTTATAGCATTATATGACAGCAGATGGACATTGTAACGGTGGTTCATTATACCAACCTACATTTCTACCGCTTGTTTAGGACACGAGAAGTAAAAACGTGATTTTAGAAATTTTGCTCAGCCGCCATTTTAAGTTACCAAAAAATTGAATTCAATTGGATCCCAATATAATAATCTTTGTGTGGAGATATACCGTGATATGTTTCACAGCGCTTGGATGGTTAAGTCACCAGAAAAATCCATTTTAGTATTAAATTTTTGAGTGGCAGCCATGTTGGATTTGTGTTGATCAGATTATTGAACCATAGATGAATTTATTCAATGGCTTCCAACTCGCCATACAGTCTTCAAGAAGCAGGAATTAGGAGGCGGAGCGATGCATAAGTTTGTAAATGTGTAAATTGGTTTAGTGCATTGCTAAACAAGGCAATTCACAACAAGAAACAAGTGACATTCAGATTGTAAGAACTGATGGGTCGTTTTGCACAGAAGCAAAGCAATGTAAAAAGGAAAGTAGAATAGATGTCGTTGTTAATTCATTGTAGGGTCTTGGGACGTCTCGGTCACCAGCCCCGTGTAGTTGGGTGTGTGTTGAACTTGTCTGGTAACCTGTATGCAGGGACAGGTGAATTGATCAGGATAGAATTCCACATGGAGAAAGTAAGAACAGTGCATCTTTGATAGGCTCCGAGTTTCTTTTTGATGTGTAACATCTTTCCGCTCGGTTGCTGGATAGTTTTGTGGGAGTGATTTTGAAAATTGGGGACGGAAGTGGATCGGAACGATCGAGCTGGCAGTGGTGGATCGAGCGGAAGTATGCACTGCCCGCTCAATCGATCGATCCAGCGAGCAGTGGTAAGACCCAGCTGGCAGTGGTACGAGGAACAATGAGCGCGCGGTGTCAGAAATTGATACCATGACGTACTCTCGGCCATGTGGAATGCATATGACATACTGAACGGAAAACGCTCATGCGAACTCTGGTGTCAAGTGATTGAAACAAATGACATGGTACATGTTCGAAGTCTTCGTATTAGTATTTAAATGGTAAAATACCTTAATATCAAACATTGTAAGTAGTCGGCATTGCCGGTATTATGTTTCTACACAATGGCTATTCAAATATTAACCCACATAACGGTAATGCAGTCATCAATATAATATAATCGTTGTGGTTATACGAGAATTGAGCAAGCCTTCATGAACTATTACTGAATACATTCTCCTTACTCACAAGAGGGCCTACTCATAAGGCATTTTAAACTCAATTTCACGCAGGAACATTATCGAAAGAAGCAAAATATAAATGAAACTTAATTCCGTAATGCAGTATTATTGGAACGTGGAAATAAGCCACCATCTTGTGCACAATATTTGCGTAGTCGAAATAGCCGTGGGGGTAGTGCTTATGATTTTGAATCTAGCGATTTTGGATTCGAATCCCGGACGGGGATATTTATCATATCAATATGACTCATTTTAACAGAATCCATATGAAATTAGGTGTTGGTCTGTGAATGAAGAGGACCTGTTTATAAGGAATTTAAGGTTATGAGCGGTGTCGCGTCTATTCATCTAGTTGACCCATATCGTATTCTTTATTTAGGCCAGTACTGGTGGAAGCTACAAATCATCTAATAAAATGAGTTCCGTATTATAAACTACAATACTGTATCTGTAAAACATTCCCTTTTACAATATATTAATATTTGTGCAAATAATAGTATAAAATACCGGTGTATCAACAATTTCACGTGAGGTGTCTTCTATGTCAGATGTTACACATCATATGCGACTACTGTAAAGATCGTAATTTTTTTTGTCTTGTGGCCTCCTCAGAGGCCGAGTGCAGGTCTTTCTATCCGACCCCAGTGGGCGACCTGCGCGTCGGGATGAGAGATGGAATGGATGAAGATGAATGTAACTGGGCAAGGATGTGGAAGGAAGCGGCCGTGGCCTGTCAGAAGGTACCGTCCCTGCATTTGCCTGGTGTTGAAAATGGGGAAACCACGGAAAACCATTTCAAGGACGGCCGACGGTGGGGCTCGAACCCACGCGTCTACCGAGTCAGCAGAGAGCTTGGCCCCATGTCCTAACGCTGCGCTTCAGCAGCGGAGCCACTGCTGCCGGTTTGTCTCAGAGTGCTAAAGTGGAACCAGATCTTTATAATCATATCAAAAAGCTTATCATACTTTCTAAATTCAGAATAATTATTAGGAATGTTACTCCAGGAAGAGGAAGTACAGTTGTAATGCAACGGAATATAGTGTGCTTCATGAGTTGAAGAGAGAGATTTCATTTTTCAATAGACCTAATCTGTGAGGCGTAATAAGCATGTGGGATTATCGGTAAATATGCTGAAGAAGTGTAATAAATGAATAAATGAATGAATGAATGGATGATTGAATAAATGAAATAAACCTGTGTTATTGTCGTGTCCGTATACGTGTGTATATTTGATATCGAAGCAAGGACTTGGATGGAGGGGGCCGTTTCCTTAAGTTAGGGACCATCCCCGCTTTTGCCTAGAGTAGAATTGGGAAACCACGGAAAACCACTTCCAGGAGATGGGAATCAAATACACCAGCTCCGGGCATTCTAGAAGTGGTTATCCGTGGTTTCCCACTTGTACTCCAGGTAGATGTGTGATGACTGTACTGTAGTTGTGTGTGAAACTGCATTAGGGATGGGGAAGGTGTCCCGGGACTTGAAGTAAGGTACTATCCCAGCATTAGCCTATAGCAGTGTGTGTAACTGTATTAGGGATGGGATAGGTGTCACGGGACTTGAAGTAAGGTACTATCCCAGCATTAGACTGTAGTAGTGTGTGTACCTGTATTAGGGATGGGATAGGTGTCACGGGATTTGAAGTAAGGCACTATCCTGAAATTTTCCAAACTAGAATAGAAGAGCAATAGACGTGAAGAAGTATAATTTTCCCTATAAAAATACATGAAATTATTGTTCTATTCAGGTGTAGTGTCATTACACCCGTTACAATTTGGGTACAACGTGTTCACCAACTGAAAAGCATAAACAAATAGTTTCCTAAGGCAACACTGAAAGATGGCCTCCAACAAAAAAAAAGCGGTGGGACAACAGGGTATAATATAATTGTTTTAGTATAAACAATATTGTAAAATTTCCCCTTCGTCTCCTAAAAAGTTTGCAAAGTGTGACCTGGCCATTTCTGGAAATAAACAATTCAAGACTTGCTGAGAAGCAAGCTCAGTTTGATTTATGAGTACGTTAGCAAACAAAATCTCTCCTCCAGGGTTCACCGCGACATCGCATTCTATAATCTGCAGGTAAACACGACGAGAGAGGTTGCTATGAGGAACTTCTCCAGCAGCGTGAAGGTGGATGCGAGTTAAGTTACTTTCAAAATCTAAGACTTTTATATGTCTTTGGGAAGTCTAGATCGAGTGCAGATGTTCGTCTGAAAGTTTTGTCCCTGGTTCTCAACCAATTTCGCTAGACAGTTCTTACAGAGTCTTAATGAGTTCAGCCTAATTTGTATGTTCAAACTTGCTAATTGAGACATGACAAAGTGTCACCAGTCTGTGAGTGAAGGAGGTGGCATCTATGTACTTCTAGGAGATCCCCAGGGGCTCACATCTAGTGGGACGTGGGTTGGCGACCACGGGACCCCAGCTGAGTCCGGCATTGCTTCCACTTACTTGTGCCGGGCTCCTCTCCGTCTTCTTTCCTGTCGACCTCTCTTGGTCAACTCTTGTTCTCTTCCGACCCCGACGGTATTAGGGTATCCGAGGCCTACGGAGTCTCTACCTTTCCCGCCTTAATTGGACCTTATCTCATCTTTCCAGATACCCTCATTCTTTGAGTGGTCAGCCTTCTTTTTCTTTTCATGTTATCTCCTGCCTTCTGCTCAAGGCCCTCAAGGTGGCAGGGTGTATGTAGCCCCACCACTTCTGGTGCACCCTGGATAGTGCTACACTCTCAATGGCTCACGGCTGGTGAGTTTGAGTTTTGGCGACCCCGAAGGATTCCAGAGCTGGGTCCATTTGTACCCTTTTTCCTCTGACCTTGGAGCGGGCCCTCTCCTCTTTCTCTTTCCTATCTGCCTTTCATGGCTCTCCTTCCTTCCAAATTCCTCAATCCTCAATCTTCGAGGGTTGAAGGCATTTCTTTTCTACCTGTCCTTTGTTTGCCTTATCTTTTATTTTTTACCATTTCTTCTTCTATTTCATAAGATTGTAGTCAGTTTTCATTCTCATCTCATCTCTCACTATCACCCAAACCATTAGGGGCCGATAACCTAGATGTTAGGCCAGGCTGTTCCAAATCCATGAGTTGAATGCATACATGCGAGTACTCAGCAGTGATGTTCAGAGCACTGTTGGAGAGGGACTGGGGGTGAGAGCCAATACGTCACTGGGCGAAGGTTATAGTACAAGTCCATGCGCTTCCTGCCAATCTTGATGTATCCACCGCTTAGTAACGGCCGCCCCTACAGCAGAGCTGTATTGCATATTGCAGGTTTACTCACACAAGGCGGCGAATACTCAGCTGCTCACGGGCGAGCTGCTCACCTGGAACAGCCTGTGTTAGGCCCCTTAAAACAACAATTATCATAATCATCAACTTGTAGAAGAATAACTTCTACCACTGATATTAACAATGGATTATGTTTTACTCGATGTGTCTCTTCTCACGCGTTGCATTGAAATGAGTAAGAAGTCTCGGCCACAAAAACAGAACACTTGAAACTGAAGTTCAGTGATGTCCATACTAATGTTATTGTGTTAGAAGGCACTGTTCAGTGTTGTAGTAAATGAAAATTAAATGTTTTCCAGTCGGTCAACACGATTCTACCCAAATTGTAATGTCTGTTATATCCTATACCTGAACAAGATGTTTAGTAAAGAACATATAGCCTACTTTCTCCTAAATGCATGGGTATTGTTATAACTCTTTGTCCTTTTCAAGGAGTATAATTGAATGTTGGTTGTAGTAGCTTGTTGAAATACAACGTGCTATACGGATATTAAACATGAATATGAGGTGCCCTTTGCTAGTGCTACCTCTGTACAATATTTCATTCAATTCGGTTTCACCGTGTTTGAATTGATATGGTGAATCGGTTTGCACACATACATGGCCGCCATCTGCAAACTAGTATGCTGATGATCTTGTAGATTGGTAAAAATATGCTTCTCACACAAAGGTATGTTGTTGCAAAATTAGGTAGAGATCAGATTATTATTAGGTTGGTCGTAATTTGATTTAATCTTTTAACATTTGGGTGGCCGCCATTACGTTTTCGTCAATATGGCGGTGATATAAAACATGACACTGAGGTGCTCTTTGCTACTGCTACCTCAGCACCAAATTTCGTTCAATTCGGTTTCACCGTGTTTGAATAGTTAGGGGGAATCAATTTGCACACATACATGGCCGCTAGCCGTAAATTATTGGTCTGATGACCTTTTAGTTTGGTCAAATGATTCTTCATACATAAAGGTATAATGTTGCAAAATTTAATAGAGATGAGACGATTAGGTTGGTCGTAATTTGAATTAAACTTTTAACTTTTGGGTGGCCGCCATTACGTTTTCGTCAAGATGGCGGCGATATAAAACATTACACTGAGGTGCCCTTTGCTAGTGCTACCTCAGTACCAAATATTGTTCAATTCGGTTTCACGGTGTTTGAATTGATAGGGGGAATCGATTTGCGCACAAACATGGCCGCCATCCGCAAACTATGGGGCTGATGACCATGTAGTTTAATATAAATATATGTTGTTGCAAAATTTGGTAGAGATCGGATGAATACTGCAGGTTAGTCGTTATTTGATTTAAGCTTTGAACATTTGGGTGGTCGCCATTACGTTTCCGGCAAGATGGCGGCGATATAAGACATGACACTGAGGTTCCCTTTGCTAATGCTACCTCTGTACCAAATTTCGTTCAATTCGGTTTCATCGTGTTCGAATTGATAGGGGGGGACAGACATTTAGAGTAAACACACTCACAGACACGCAGACTCACAGCCACACACACAGACAGACACACAATTTCTCGCCTTGTGTTGATCTCATAATTCTAATTTCATTTTTTGCAAAAATCGAAAGTAGGCTAAAAATATTACTTGAGAACAATCAGTAATCGCCAAGTGATCATCATTGCACTCAGGCTATTAATCTATGTTTACGAATATCTGAAATAAGATGTTGTTTGAGCCTGCAGTCTTCTGACTGGTTTGATGCAGCCCTTCATGCCTCCCTGCCCTGAGCTAATCGTTTCATCTCGTCATAGCTACCACATCTTACAGTATATCCGTGGCAATCTATTTAACATATTCTAAGCTTGGTCTACCCCTACAGTTCTTGTCCTCAACCCTTCCTTCCATAACTAAGCTTACTATTCCAGGAAGTGTTATTATGGGTCCTACTAACCTATCTCTTCTCTTCATTAGCAGTTGCCAGAAACATCTCTCCTCTCCCACTTGGCGTAATACCTCTATATTTGTTACTTTTCCTACCCATCATATCTCCATCATTCTCCTGTAACACTACATTTCAAGCACTTCTATTCTCTTTGCACTCAACAGCCTATAAATTAGACTGTACTTGACTTAACAGTGTGCGTAAACTAGAAGATGACTCCTTTTGAACAATATCTGGAGATAACAATAATTTGATATGTGTATTTACAATTACATGTGTCTTCGAATTACCCCATGCAAACCGTTTCCCAAGCAATATCAAAGTTATCTGCAGTAACAGGAATATTCTGAATGAGTTGGTGAGCATTGCCACGAAGTAGTGGAATCTTTCAACATTACCTAAAGACTGATTTTTCAATATTAATGAATCAAAAGAGGTCATGGAAATGCATAAATTGTGTAACGTCACCTGAAAATTCAGGTAACCGTATCTTTGGCAAACTGTAAGAACCTGTAGCCTATTAGCACTTGTAGAATCTCTACCATTGCTACATACGGACGAGGAATGTGTGTAATGGTTATTTGACAGCTGTTGAAGCTTAACCCCAATTTCATCATATTCATCTTCGAAATCGTATCGGACCTGCTCATGAGAATTTGATTTGAATTTCATTAAATTCTGGCAATAAAGATAGCAAACGTTCATTCTTCACATTTACTAATTCAATGGGAGTCTCATTATCAAACCCATTAATTTGGTTATGAAGTCTCGTCTTGGTCAATAACTTAACCTCACATTCAATAGACATAATTAACATGGATCATTCACTGAAAGGAATGTTGGGAAAGGGAAAGAATTGCAATGAATACCTTTGTAATCTTGACCACATAGCTTCAGTTGAAGAAGCGAATATCCGACCCGAGTAGGACCAAAACATCGTAGTGCCCACAGAAGAAGGATCTGGGGAAAAATATATATACGGTGCGTTCAAAAAGTAACGAGCCGGAAGCTGTAACGCGCAAACCGGTGACGACATCGGCTAATCGTGGCGTGTGTAACGAGGTGTGGTTCCGACCAAATCGTGGAAGGTTACAGCCCATCGCTAGAGGGCACGCGTGCACGTCACGTGACGATACAAAGCGAGCAGCAGCATGCATCAATCGTCCAACGCTGCCAGTCGCATTGCAAACAGTGACATGGAGGCGTCAAACGAAGAGCAAAAAGGTGTTGTTCGGTTTCTGACAGCGAAAGGAGTAGGGGGAACGGACATTCATCGTCGAATGTCACAAGTGTACGGCGAACACTGCATGTCCCTTGCAAGGGTCAAGGCGTGGCACAAGCGCTTCAGGGGAGGACGGGTATCGTTAGCCGATGATGCCCGGTCTGTGGCAGCCCCTGCATTACCGATGAAAACGTCCAGCTGGTTGATGCACTCATTACCCAGGACCACCGAGTGACAGTGAACGCCATAGCCGCCGTGGTCGGATTGAGCGTCGGAAGTTTGCACACCATCATGAAGGAACGACTGCACTTACGGAAAGTGTGTGACCAATGGGTGCCCCACAGTCTTCAAACACACCAAGAAGCATGTCGAATGGCCTACTGTCTTGGTCTTGGTTGGACGATTGATGCATGCTGCTGCTCGCTTTGCATCGTCACGTGACGTGCACGCGTGCCCTCTAGCGACGGGCTGTGACCTTCCATGCTCTGGTCGGAACCACACCTCGTTACACATGCCACGATTAGCCGATGTCGTCACCGGTTTGCGCATTACAGCCTCCGGCTCGTTATTTTTTGAACGCACCTTATACAACTGACTGGTGTATTGAACCCATGTACCATTGGCTCAAAAGGGGTCGAATCCACGTATATTTGTAAAAAGGAAGGAAAGAAATATACAGTTCAATGGAACATATGAAAGATTTCAAGCGAGGATGCTAGCCTAACGTTGTGTAAGAAGTTAGACCCAGGTGGCCAGGAAATGAGATCATGCCTGACTCATTGATAACGAGCCAGTCACGAGTATAAATAGACTGAGTGGAAAGTTTCAGCTGTATGAGAGAGAAGCACGTCTCGGAAATCGTCCTTACCTTGCATTAAAACGTCAACAGCGCAACTGTGCCAGAAGAAGAATAATTAGATTTAACCCGCTTGGAAGAATAAAAGTAGGGAAATAAATACAGCGTTGGGAATGATTTCAGAAGAGAGATTTTTGTGTGGAGAAAAAGCTTTTAATAATTGTCCAGGAAAGAAGTGCAAACGTAGCCATACGTCATAGGGGAATTACCGAGGCCCGAAGAGTGGGGAATTAAAAATCGACAGCAACACCCACACAGCTGAAGACTGAAAATTATTTAATATCTCAGAAATGCACGATCGATTTTCATGCGCAGTGAGGTCATTTTACGTTTGGAAGACGAGCTTTCTGGAGATATAATTTTTATAATTGTGCGACAATTATTTCAAAAGTTGGTCACGAAAAGGACTAGGATTTTATCTTTTTTTGACTAAAGAGTATAAAACTCCTGGCAGCACCAAGCTAATCACGCAGTTTACGACAGACTCCTTGAGGGGAGATGCTACATCACGTCAGGCAGTCTACCAGTATTCCTTTAGAGGATACGCTGTATCACATCGTACAGACATTATCCGATAGCCAAGAGCGTCGCGGTATCGATAACCAAAGAGCATCCGAAAGGAGTAGCCAAGAAGTATTATTACAGTATCGCCGTGTGGAGAATTAGGAAAATCCTAGTTGCAGGATTTAGTTCCGACAGTATAAAGTTTACAGTGAAAAGTTCAAAAATTACAGTCAAAGCAGGCTGCGAACTTAGAGCCAGGGCGATAGGTCTTTAATTAAATGACCAAAAGTATCATAACGTATTGAAGTAACGTAACAGCGAGATAAACATTCTATCAACTTTAAAGAACCCGAGTAGGGACGGACAGAACAAGGTTCGCAAGGTATTCCTGAAAGATAGGAATTCGAGAAACGAATAAGCGGAAAGGAGAAGGAAATTATAGACATTGCTTCAAGAAAGCAGACGAACTATTAAAAAGCACTAAGTTACGTGGAGTATTAGTTGCTAGAAATCAATAGGTCACCAATAGATTATCTGGGGGACCGTGGACAAGATAGACTTTCGCTAGACCAACCAATAGGGTCTAAAAGGGAGCCGTTCGAGTCAGAGATAATCGCAGATCGTCAGGAAACGGGATTTGAAGGAGAACTATTCCAGGGAGGAAGTAGATGGCTCGAGACTTTCACATTCTGACAGGATAGGAAGCCGACATTTACTAAATTTCACCCTTGGAGACGGGAGGTCAAGAAATCACGTGTGAAAGGCTTAAGAGCAGCCTCAGTGATTATAATCTGTGAAGTGTAAATATATAAAGATTTGTGTTAAAAAGTAATATTTTCAGTGTTTTTATCGTGTATTCTAAACGAATACACCAGTGTATTTTAAAATGTTATCAGTGTTAAATGTATACGAGTTAAATGTGTGTCAAGATATGTCTGTACATGAAATGAATTTGTACAAGATGGTGTAATTTCAAAATAGTGGGCAAAAATGAAACATCGCAAGAAAAAGGAAGGTCAGGGACCGACCTATAACATGTGAGTAAAGATTTTCATTATGTTTTGTGTTGGGAAAGTGTTTGTGTACAATCCACCGGAGTTTGAGATAGAGGGATGTTTCTAAATAACAAATAACAGAATAAGAGCGCGGTCTGAACAAATAAAATTTGAGAAATTATAAATAATTATGTGAAATCCTGTAGAGGAAATGTATGAAATAAAATGTCAGTGTATTTGATAAATACTGTAAAAGCAAGCGTAATAATAATAATCATAATGAAAGATATATAAATAAAGATAAATTTGAATTATATGAAAGAAATAGCTTTTGAGCTTTTGTAAGGAATGAAGACATGATATGAATATATAAATAATAATAATAAAATAAATATAAATAAAGATTAAATTGAATGATATGAAAGTAAGAGCGTTTGAGCCTTAATAAAAGTATAAGACATGGTGTTAATGCATGTTCTTAAAATATAGCGACTATTGTCAAGGGAAAGGATTAATATAAAAATTGAGATATGGATCAATTGTTAATGTGGAATTTATCAGTTCTTTGGAAGACGCTAGGCCTTAAAATAATGTATAGCGCAATGTAGCGCATTAAAGTAAATTGTCACGCTAGGTATGCGTAGAATCTAAATATACTTGGTAAATTACTTATGAGGGGTAGTTGATTGCGGTAATAGAGCCATTATAAAGTCCTCAAATAGTGACGTAGATCACGAGGCTATGTGTGTTATGTTGTATTGTAATAGGGAGAAAATGTATGGTATTATGAGCGCAGGTAATATAGGCCACGGCCGACCCTAAGTCGCATTTATATAAGTCCTCAAGTATGGGAATGGTTCCCGAGGCATGTTCAGAGAGTCGAACCCTGACTCGTCTAGTTGTTGAAGCCCCTAAATATTCGTCGTTGTATGTGAATTACTCTTACCAATCAATGATGACCCTTCATAATTAATAAATGCCAAGGTTACGAAAGTGGTTTGTGAATCTAATAATGTTTGTTGAAAGTAAATGAGGGAAGTAAAAACGCCAGGTCTACCCAGAGAACTGAAGAAAGAAAGATCTGTTTTAAAAGCATTGAGTATAGCTGCCACGCGCGGGCTAGGCAAGAGGTTCCCCTCTCAGCCATAAATCTCGTCCAAGTGAATACGGTCCAGCCCTTGTCATTGTAAGTGTGCTAGGTCGGGAAGGACCGTTTGAAAGAAGTAGTAACACACCGTGAGTGTTTAAAAAGTTGTAAATGACCCGGGGTTTGAACCGAGGTCCATGTTGATGAAATATTGCTTGCCAGTTCAGATCGTAGCTTTCTTATGTGTTAAAGGTCTTATAAGACAAATAAATAAATAAAAATCCCTAATGTAATGTTGTATGGATGTAGGAGGCCATGAGTTCAATGAAGATAACTAGATTCCGGGAGTAATCATAGTTTTTGACTTTGTCAAGTAATCTTTTGTAACTCTGGAGTACACAAATATTTTTCCCGATCACTGTAGTGGATTTGTGAAACTTGAGAGAGATGGTAATGTTGAGAACATTGTGGAAAGCCCAAACATTTAAGTAGAGAAGTAATATGTACGTTAAATATGATTATATGTTTGTTTGATGAGAAGAAAACTCATAAAATAGTTATTGAGGTGAATGAAAGAAGGACACCGTCATTTATTGGAAAGTATCGAGCCATTAGAGCTCGTGATTATATTGGACTTTAAGATAGATACTTGATGGAAGTGAAAATAATTATGAGTTGCTGGTTTGAAAGAAACCATTTATTTTAATATAATGTTTGTGTAATTTTTATATTTTTATTGTTCACTTTGACCAAGTTTAGAAGGATTTGGTCAATAGTTTATTGGTTTTATCCGTTTTCCAACGTGGGGCCTGTATGATTATATCATACACGTACTAACAATTCAATCATGGCGCCCAGTACGCAGAGTTAAGTTTTCCTAGGGAAAACCCGAGTTTTCTCGAAAAATCAAAATTTTCATTTTTGAAAAAAAAAATGTTTTTTTCGAAATTTTGAATTTTTAAATACTTCCATAAAGGTTATGAGATTGAATAAAGATATCAAAAGGGTACGTTGTAATAAACACCCGTACCAAAGTAAATTTTTGAAGAAATTGGGACACAATGGTTCAGATTACCATCTCTCAAGCATGTACCAGCCATGTGGCATGAGTAGCCTACTGTATTCTAATAAGATGGTATTGAGTGAGGAATTGCAGGGGTTTTAGGAGGTGATAAAAGCCGATAGTAATGAGAAGTTGGTGGCTATAAAAGCCGATAGCAAGGAAAAGTTAGCGGCTATAGACAATACATTAGAAGCTATAAAAACTGACAGTGTTAAGATAGAGAATAAATTAGACAGCCAACAGGATGAAAATAACAAAAAGTTAGAATCCATAAATCAAAAGTTAGGATCTATCGAGACTGACTGTATAACAATGAATAATGAACTGAAGGCTGAGATAGAAAAGATGAAAACAGAAAATGGGGATAACATTAAAGAACAGTTGAAAGTGATAAAAGATGAGATGTTAGAGTCTATGAAAGCCGACAGTAAAGCAAACAATGAAGCATTGAAGGCTGAAATAGAAGGAACAATGAATATCAAATTTCAAGGTTTTGACACTGAGTTTGGGAAGAAGTTAATTGAGTTCAAAGGGGAAATCGCAAGTGAAATTAAAGAGGAAAATAAGGTACTTAAGTCAGAATTGCAAGGCCAAATAAAGACCTTAGAGGATAGCATGGTAGATTCCCAAATTAAATGTCAAGAAAATTTAAAAAATTTAGAAACTAAATTAGTTGGAATGGAAAAATCTTGTAAAGAAAAGGTAGAGGCATGTGAAGAGAAACTTGTGAACCAGATCCAAGGTGTGCAGAAAGAATTAGAAGCTCAGATAAAATCTAACAGCGATATCGGTAAAACATCCCGGGATGAGATAAAAGAAAGTGTGAATAAGCTAGGAAACCGATTTGAAAGGGTTGAGGAAAAAGTAGGAAACCTCGAGGGAAAGGTTGATAAAATTCAGGCCAAAGTGGATGATATGGAAAGTCAGAATCACAAAGATGTACAGGGTATGGAAGAGCAGATTAATCATTTTACCGGGCAGGTAGATGAGAACTTAAAGAGGCACGGAGAGGAAATAAATAAAAAATTCGGTATATACGAAGAGCATCTCCAGAGAGAAAGAAAACAACGAAATGAAGAAAATAAGGAAAGTACCCATAAGATAGATGAAATAAGTCAGGGTATTAATGATGTTAAGGAAACCATAGGAACTTTAAAGGTACAAGTAGGAGAAACCAATACTGAAGTAAACCAGGTCCAAAATGAATTAACGAGATTATATAAGAGTCAAGGGAAAACTGAGGAAAAGCTTGAAGGAATTAAAGTAGATATGATTAAAGGACAAAAAGAAATGGAGAAGAAAATAAAGGAGATACGAGAAGACCTAGATACCATTGGTGACGTCAAGCCAGAAATTATAACAGAACAGGTCATGGTCATCAAGAAAGAGGTAGAAGAACACTTAAATGAAATCAGGGATAGCTTTAGGGACGAGAAATTCCAACTCAAACGAGAACTGGAAACCAGTAAGAAAAATCAGGAAAGAATTCAAAATGAATTAGGATCCCGGTTGGAGAGGACTGAACATAAGAACAGTCAAATGGAAATTCAACTCATGGCTAATGAAGAAAGTGCCCGAAGAGAAAGGAAGTTAGAATTTGAGAGTCAGGATGAGTTTCCAAAGACAGGATGGGTAGATCCCCGTGAACAAGGCACAGATCAAGAGAGGGACTTAGGAGGGGAGAGCCCTTATAAGAACTCAGGATACCCAATGGCGATGTCAACCCCATACATGAATCAGACAAATGGTCAGATAATAAATATCATCAAGTCAAATGAGGACAGACCGGTGAAGTTTACGGGTAACAATATGTCTATTACTCCTAAATACTGGTTAAAGGAAGTCGCAGAGTACTTGAACGAAATGAAAGTCCCTCAGGATCGGAGACTGAGAGCAATTGAGAAGCTGTTGGCAGGTGATTGTCTCACCTGGTTCAGAAGCTTCAGGTACACCTTCGATACGGTGGAAGGCTTTTGAGAAGCGTTCCTGAAACGATATTGGGCAGCAGATGTCCAAGAGAATTTGAGGTTAGATCTGTACTCTAGGAAGTATAGCACAAATGCCCCAACTAAGTACTCAGAATTTTTCACCGCTCAGCTGTGTAAATTCCGGGAACTTGACATTGCTCCTGCTGAAAACGATCTGTGTGCCGCCATTGCAAGACAACTCCCATATGAGATCCAGAGGTTGTTGATCTCATCTAAAGCCAGAAGTGCTGTGGAAGTGGAGAGCGTATTACGTCAATTAGATATGACGACTTCACACGTTACTCCCAGGCATCAAAGACAGACTGAACAGGTACACATGGCCAGCAGTCAAGAAAATAGAGAGAAACCATCGACCAGAAATCAGTCCACTAGTACTGATACTCAGGGACTAGGTCGAGAGTACGGACACCAAGAACCTAGGGGAATACAGCCATACTATAGAGGAGGATATCGAGGAAGAAATCCTAGAAATACGAGTTATAGGCAACAAGAAAATCGACCCTATAACAACAACAATCAGAGGCAAGATAACCGAAAGAGATGGGAAAATTATCCCAGAAGGAACGTAAGGCCAGAGGATAGGGATGATGAATATCGGGCCGAAATAGAAGAAAGATATCAGGAAAGTCTTCGTTACATGAATGAACGACTAGACGAACCTGAAAGGCAAAACATCCGTTGGAGTGAGGCAATAAAGAACCGGAAATCACCCGACCGACTAGACGGAGCTCAAAGCTTGGAGCTACAAGCTCACTTGAAGAATGAGGGAAAAGGAAGCCCTCAGGATAAAAAAACTTCAAATTTAAATCATCAAAAGTGGAAACATACCAGGAGCTGGGAGGAGGTAGAAATTGTAAATTGGATAGCCAGACCAGATGAGCTAATTAACGAGGATGTGGAAGGAATCCCACCTATTAAAAGTGAACTACCTATCATTATGCTAAGGATAGAAGGATTACTGGTCAGGGCATTAATTGATACTGGATCAACTATAAGTTTAATTACGCAAACCCTTCTAAATGAATTGGAAACAAGAGGCCGCGTATTGAAAATTCCCACATCAAGTGTAATTAAGGGAATTATTCCTGAAAAATCTCTAACATGTAAATTTCAGGTATACATTGATCTGATCATGGGTAGCGCTGAAATTTCGCAATGCTTTTTGCTGGTAAATCAATTACCGTATAATGTCATATTAGGTATTGATTGTATCCGTGAGAACAAGGTCATCATAGACCTAGCGCAAAACTGCATTAGAATTCAAAGAGAGGATATGAAAATAGGAGTACAGGT
The DNA here is from genome assembly GCA_946902985.2 of Meconema thalassinum. Lineage (NCBI taxonomy): Eukaryota > Metazoa > Arthropoda > Insecta > Orthoptera > Tettigoniidae > Meconema > Meconema thalassinum. Next base: position 540,377,631 of record OX336392.1, read on the forward strand.
ATGGCATGTGGAAGAAGTAACGAAAGAAGGTTGTAAGGACATAGAAAAGATATTTGAAGTCCTAAATATAAAACTTGAAGATAGTTCGGAAACTGAGTTCGAAACCAACCTGTCAGGAAAAATAGAGGAAGCTAAAGTCAACCTCGAAAATAAGGAACAATTAAAGGAATTACTATTAAACTTTAGGGACGTATTTGATTCCAAGCCAGGGAAGATTGAAAATTTTAAATACGCGTTCCAAGTTAATGATTGGGCACCGTTCAGACAAAAACCATACCCGGTTGCGGAAAAACATTACCCACAAACGAAGAAAACACTGCAGGAGATGATGAATGCAGGTGTTATAGAAAAGATGGCGACACCCTATGTTAGTCCATTAGTAATTGTGAGTAAACCGGATGGCTCAGTAAGGGTGTGTTTAGATGCCAGGAATTTAAATGCAAAAATCATACCAGAAAATGATTCGGCACCACCCATAAAAGAAATACTGGGGAAATTCAAAGGCAAGAAGATTTTCACAAATATTGACATGACTTCTTCGTATCATCATCTCGAACTGGAAGAGAAAACCAGTCTTTTAACGGGATTTCAGTTCGACCAACAAACATACTGCTTCAGGAGATGTCCGTTTGGATTGAAGACCGCGGGATCTGCCTTGATAAGAGCGCTTGATCGAAACCTGTCAGAGGAAGTGAAAGATTGCACTATCCGTTATGTGGATGACATTTTGCTTACCTCAGAAAACTTTGAGAAACATTTGGAAAAGTTAAAGAAATTATTGGAAGATTTAAGAAAGGCTAACTTTAAGATTAATTTGAAGAAATCAAATTTTTGTCAGAGACAAGTAACATTTTTGGGGCATGTGATTGATAAGGATGGTGTTAAACCAAATCCATGCAAATTAGAATCGATAAGAGATTTTCCAAGGCCTTTGAAAGTGAAAAACGTTCGACAGTTTTTGGGATTGATTGGATTTTTCTCAGGACATTGTCCATCATACACAAAAACTGTTGCACCACTACAGGACCTTCTGAAGAAGGGGGGCAAGTGGAAATGGACGGAGGAAACAGAAAAAGCATTTATAGAGGCCAAGGAAATGCTCTTAAACTATGTGAAGCTAGGATATCCTGATTTTAATCAGAGGTTTATTATACAGACAGATGCATCCCAAATTGGAATAGGGGCAATGCTATATCAGGAAAACCAGGATAATCCTGATAAGAAAAATTATCTAGCTTTCACAAGTCGGAGACTGAAACCACACGAGAAAAATTATACAATCAGCGAAATCGAGCTGTTAGCGATATTGCACGCGTTGCAATATTGGCGAAAGATCGTATATGGGTTTCAAGTCACATTAAGGACGGATCATAAAGCCTTAACCTTTTTGATGAAGACTGATTTATCCAGTCAAAGTTGATGCGTTGGGCTTTATACATTCAACAGTTTGACGTACATATAGAGTACTGCCCAGGAAAAGAAAATGTAGTTCCAGATTATTTAAGTAGACAGCCAGAGTCCACAGAAGAGGAAGTAATGGCTATTGATTTGGAAGACAGGGATCAGCGTACTCTGAATGAGTTAAGAAGCATTGGTCAACGACAACGTAAGGATCCATGGATGAACATGCTCATATCTTTCCTTGAAGGAAGTTTGATAAGGGGAACACCGGCATACACGGAAGCTAATAAGATAGCTCAAGATTACACATTCTATAATGGATTATTATATAAGTTTGTGGACTCTGACCATACACGATTAAGGATCGTTGTACCTGCGATTTTGCAGAGAAAAATGGTATGGTTAGCCCATAGATCGTTCGGACATATGGGAGTCGACAAAACAGTCTCGATGCTGAAAGAAGCATTTGTATGGCCGAGACTGAGAGAAACTGTAAGGGATACGCTAAAGACATGTGATCTATGTCAAAGGATTAAACCAAATGCATTTTTGATGAGACAAAAGCCAATACCATTGTTGCCCGAGAGGCCAGGTCAAATCATTTCTATTGATAATTTCGGACCTTTGCCAAAGGCTAGGCGAGGAAATCGACACATAATGGTGGCTATGGATGTCTTCACAAAAATGGTTGTCCTTGCTCCCATACAGAAGACTAGTACTGTACCCGATCTCAGGATAGTAGGCTGTCAGATATCCGCCCCCTCAATCGGATTGCCAATAATCAATCGCACCGGCACAGCTACATCAATGAAAATGGCACTGACAGATACTATCGAGATTAGAGCACAATAGTTAACAAGAAATTATTGTGGAACACACCAAAATATACGGGGGTTCATACTTACCTTTACTTACCTCTTAAATTTATCTCGGGGACTGGGTTGTCAACTGGATCACTTAAAAGTATGCCCTCACAATAACCTCCACCTTGATATTTAAAATGAACCAGAACGAAGACAAGAAACTTTAAACTGCACAATAAGTTATTTCACATAAAGAATGATTTTAACAAAAATAAAACAACAAAATATACGTGGCAATCCGAAGCCATCGACCACATAACCATGTCCTCCTGTAGGACTTGTATACTCTACATACAATGTTTCAGCTTTCTCAAGCTCAAAATAACGTAATTATAATAATGCACTTGGAATGGAAACGGGATTTGGGACGAGACACATATATCAATTGTTTTGCGTGTTTATATACTTCACATTTTATTTATAGCCACAAGGCTATTATGGATACGTCCTTGGCCTCTGTCATACAGTTGTCCGGGCCAGCTGTAATGCACCTGCACCGTCAAAGCGGACTCACCCCGTTCGTTCAACCCTAGCATAAGCGTGTTACATCAGAGCTTGGCTCTCCTTTTCAAAACACGTAAATGTTCACATCTCAACTGAAATATTATCACGCAAATCTTTTAAATGCTCCATTCAAACACCAGTGGAATACTCCAACAATCCCAAATCATGTTTAATTGTTCAAACCACTTGTTTAATTAGCGTTGTTTAGAGTATAAAAACAAAACTCTTAATGTTAATAACAAAAGTTCATTAATTATTTATAACAATAATAAATTGTTTATAACAATGTCAAATGACAATTGAAAATTTTATACACGCCTCTATTAATCACTATCATTTCAAATTATTATCAAAGATATTTACAAAATTATTTACAATATTATATTGTTTATATTATTTATACAAGAAATACATTAAACCACACGTTTATCCGGTTGATAATTACTCAAATCGTGGTGATATAATCGACCAATGAAGGTTAGTTATATTTAACTGTCAAATTCAGGTTTAATAAGGTTTAATAATTATTATTAATATTTGTGATGGTAACCTCCATTCAAAATCTTCATCTCAAATTAATTAACACTCTTGTTAATTTTAACAGTATTTTCATATGAATAACTTTCAAAGAACCAGAACAATACATTCAGCGGGAAAATACTTCGCTCAAGACGCACAAAATTGCACAAAAATTGGCCCAAAATTCATCATATATCTTCATATATATGGCATAAAAATCTTCCAAACTACATACAAAAATCCTCCACTTATAAATTCACCAACTTCATTTCTTACTGTGGGAACCTCCTTCATAATTCAAGGGCATTATTCATCAGCGACTTTTACATGTCCACTGAACTAACGATTATACATCCATTGTTCCTCTTTAAAAATTCTTATATTCATCAATTGTATTAATGACTGTTATTATTTAACCTTCGTGGGTTTCATTCATGAATCGATATGAAGTAAAAATTTGCCAATCACAAATAAATTTAATAGCAAATACGATTAGACACTCCTCCCTGTTCTATCAAAATTGAGATTACTATCTTCAAAGTAACGCAGTATAAAAATACTATCTTCAATCAAAGTTCATCTAAACTGTATAAATAGTCGAATAGAATCCCATTAGATTGTGGAATGCAAACATTATTGTTCCAATCTATAATTGAGAAATACTCCTATCAAAAGTTCATTACTATAGTGTATTCAATAAATCGTAATCAAAGTTCATATTTCATAAAATTGTCTATAATGCAATGATAAATGTCTATGTTGCAATCATGTTCATAAGACGACTAGTATTTCAAAGATCGTCGATATCGTAATAGATTTTAACGCTCTAAAATCTTTTAATCATTCTTCTTTCTTGAGGATGACAGAAAATTGGTCAAAGTAATTTACTGAATAGAATTACTTTAATAAAATGACACGCTGTCTGAATTCAAATCTGCCATCGCAAATCGTTAACTTTACAGTCAAATCGTGACTACAAAAATATGCAAATTACTGAACGAATCTAAATTATCAGTCTCAACTGATCCAAAATTATTTAAGTATGCCAATGACATAACACTGTCTCAACAAATCGAAGAAAAAGGCATAAATCATCGAAGTGTACTGAGTACAGAAATATCAATCAAGAAAATGGGGCACAAAAAAAATATGGGACAGAAAATATGGGAAGAATGGTTGCTCAGATATCGCTACAAGACTCAAATAATACAAGAAACGTTCACGACTACCTTATCTGTTGATTGAAGTTCTAGAGGAAAGTTTTCAAAGAAAACTGCTGTTGGTTCCATTTCACCAGCGTAAAGATGTGCTCCGACCTCGAACCTGGAATCAGCGTCCTCGGAGAATCGAACTGCTTCCTCCTCCGAAAATTGCACTGCTCCATGTATACGAAAAACATCCTTCTGGCAAAACTCTTCTTTGTGAGCCGGGTCCACCCTAGCCTCTCTTGATATTTCCCTGAAGTTCTGGTCGTAATTCTTCATGAAGTTTATTGTAGTTATTTCCGCAGAAATATTCATAATCGTGGAGTATGAAAATATTTCCACTGTCATCTGGTATAATTCAGCGATGGATTCACGATGCATGAGTGTAGTTGGATGTTCACTACATGCTCGCTTTTGTACAATGACGATTAACGAAGTTCCATGCTGTTATTTCACACCAGCGATATATGTCCCAATTGCATTAAAGCCTTAGCCTTCCATCTCAACTTCCGTTATAATCATTGAAAGCACTGCAAGATTATAATGTTCCATAGTAGACTGTATCGTTGTATTACCAAACGTATTCTCCAATATCACTGTTGCAATCCACGTGTCAGCCGTAGTGTATAATGTGGAATTTTAAAAGTGTTTCTCATGTGGCGAGAAAATCACTTTTGTTGGCAGCCTTAAAGTGCCAATATCTTTCGAAGTATAACTGTGAAATTGTTCAAATCTTCTACACACCTCAATGTTGTACTGCCCAATTGAATTATAATAAAGGCTGAAGTTAACTCTTGATATCTTATCTGGTAGAAACGTTAATGTGAGCGTTTCAACTTCACCTAGTTTCGAGCAGCGTAAAATGGAACTGCTCCGTGTTCGTTCGATGCGCCGGGCTTTAACCACACGCTAAAGACAACTTGCTTCACTTATTCACTCGAAAATGACTCTATGACCTCTGAAATATATATGCGGTATCAGCGGTATGATCCGTATGAGTTCTGAGTTCTGAGTTCTGAGAGCTCCTCTCTTCTGTGCACGACCTTTTATCAACTTCTTAAGGGGCGTATCCATCCCTTCCATAGCCTGTTGCTGCGTCATTGCTAGAAGTTTTAACTTTGGCTATACTTGACGGATTTTCAAATTTCAAAAACTCAAAATTAATTTCTTCAAAATTCCAAATCAATGCCATAACTGAAAATAGTTTTCCACAATTCTGCATGCCAAAAGTAATCAAATATCGTAGTTTCAGCAATCTCCGTCTTCCTTCCAAACTATCGTTCATTGGTTCGAGTCTCTCCTCCAATAGCGTAACTTCTTCCTTAGCACAATACCTTATTTCCTGCGACTGCGTCGTAAATCTCCGATCTTTCTCGAACAAAATTATGACGTCACCAAGAATCTCAGCTCAATCAGCCTACTTGCATGAATTCTACGTCATCCGTGCCTACGTGGTCTCAATATAATTCAATTTACGGGGGCAGTACCAAACAGGTGTTAAAACGACTCAAAGAAAAAGTGATACCGATTCTGGGAAAACCTGAGAATTTGTTGTCGGATCACGGTAGTAGTTTTACAAGTGTAGAGTTCAGACAGGAATTAGAAAGACTTGGAATACGTCAGATTTTGTCAAGTATTCGCCATCCTGAGGCAAATCCTGTGGAAAGAGTGATGAGGGAGACGGCCAAGTATTGTAGAATATACTGTGCCGAAGAAAATTGGAAATGGATGTATATCTTGGATATTATCGAATTTTGTATAAACAATACAATCCATGAATCTACGGGAGAGATACCAATAACGTTACATCGGAATGAGCAACCAGAGAGACCTTGGAGTCTGGTAATTCCTAGGCCAGCAGACGCTCAGCCTGGAAGAGATGTACGTATTAGAAGAGCCTTTGAGCATCTGAAAGCTCAAGCTGATAGGAGGCAAAGAAGAAATAGGCACAAGAGGTATCATCGGCCACTATTAGCAGGGGAAATGGTGTTAGTAAAAAGACCCGCCATTTCGGATCCAGGGAACCGCGTGTACAAAAAGTTCCAGAAAATGTACCACGGACCGTATCAAATAATAAGAGATTTGAGAAATAATGCCTATAGAATTCGGCACTGTGAAACGAATCACGAAGTGACCATGAACTCAGCGAATTTAAAAGTGTATTACCCTCCCGAAGACTTCGATGAAGCCAATGAACAAGCCCTGGTAATGGAACAATTTAGAGATAATGAATCCACTTTTGATACAAGCAATAGTAAGGAAGAAAAAGGAAACAGAGCTCAACCATTCGAATGCGAATGCGAATTGGAGGAATTGTACTGGGAAATAAGAGAAATAATTGATTTTGTTAAAGAAGAAAATTTCAATTTAAGAAAGGAGAATGATGAAATAAAGAAACGGGTAGGGATAGACCACACCCGTAACGAAGAATGAGGTTCTGGAAACTTGTAGTACAGATAAATAAGAAAGAAAGAAAGGGTAGGGACAGAGCGTACCCAACCTACACAATTACCGGATATAACTTAAAAGGAGGAAAAACAAAATATCGTGGGATTTTAAAGGAATAAAGGTTAGCAGGTACGGATAAACGTTATGATGGCTTCGACAATTAAAGATAAATAAGATTTTTATGAATAATTGAAATAAATTTCCTCAAAATTTTATTTACCTAAGGAGGGGAGAGATGAACGCATGTACCATTGGCTCAAAAGGGGTCGAATCCATGTATATTTGTAAAAAGGAAGGAAAGAAATATACAGTTCAATGGAACATACGAAAGATTTCAAGCGAGGATGCTAGCCTAACGTTGTGTAAGAAGTTAGACCCAGGTGGCCAGGAAATGAGATCATGCCTGACTCATTGATAACGAGCCAGTCACGAGTATAAATAGACTGAGTGGAAAGTTTCAGCTGTATGAGAGAGAAGCACGTCTCGGAAATCGTCCTTACCTTGCATTAACACGGCAACAGCGCAACTGTGCCAGAAGAAGAATAATTAGATTTAACCCGTTTGGAAGAATAAAAGCAGGGAAATAAATACAGCGTTGGGAATGATTTCAGAAGAGAGATTTTTGTGTGGAGAAAAAGCTTTTAATAATTGTCCAGGAAAGAAGTGCAAACGTAGCCATACGTCATAGGGGAATTACCGAGGCCCGAAGAGTGGGGAATTAAAAATCGACAGCAACACCCACACAGCTGAAGACTGAAAATTATTTAATATCTCAGAAATGCACGAACGATTTTCATGCGCAGTGAGGTCATTTTACGTTTGGAAGACGAGCTTTCTGGAGATATAATTTTTATAATTGTGCGACAATTATTTCAAAAGTTGGTCACGAAAAGGACTAGGATTTTATCTTTTTTTGACTAAAGAGTATAAAACTCCTGGCAGCACCAAGCTAATCACGCAGTTTACGACAGACTCCTTGAGGGGAGATGCTACATCACGTCAGGCAGTCTACCAGTATTCCTTTAGAGGATACGCTGTATCACATCGTACAGACATTATCCGATAGCCAAGAGCGTCGCGGTATCGATAACCAACGAGCATCCGAAAGGAGTAGCCAAGAAGTATTATTACAGTATCGCCGTGTGGAGAATTAGGAAAATCCTAGTTACAGGATTTAGTTCCGACAGTATTAAGATTACAGTGAAAAGTTCAAAAATTACAGTCAAAGCAGGCTGCGAACTTAGAGCCAGGGCGATAGGTCTTTAATTAAACGACCAAAAGTATCATAACGTATTGAAGTAACGTAACAGCGAGATAAACATTCTATCAACTTTAAAGAACCCGAGTAGGGACGGACAGAACAAGGTTCGCAAGGTATTCCTGTAAGATAGGAATTCGAGAAACGAATAAGCGGAAAGGAGAAGGAAATTATAGACATTGCTTCAAGAAAGCAGACGAACTATTAAAAGACACTAAGTTACGAGGAGTGTTAGTTGCTAGAAATCAATAGGTCACCAATAGATTATCTGGGGGACCGTGGACAAGATAGACTTTCGCTAGACCAACCAATAGGGTCTAAAAGGGAGCCGTTCGAGTCAGAGATAATCGCAGATCGTCAGGAAACGGGATTTGAAGGAGAACTATTCCAAGGAGGAAGTGGATGGCTCGAGACTTTCACATTCTGACAGGATAGGAAGCCGACATTTACTAAATTTCACCCTTGGAGACGGGAGGTCAAGAAATCACGTGTGAAAGGCTTAAGAGCAGCCTCAGTGATTATAATCTGTGAAGTGTAAATATATAAAGATTTGTGTTAAAAAGTAATATTTTCAGTGTTTTTATCGTGTATTCTAAACGAATACACCAGTGTATTTTAAAATGTTATCAGTGTTAAATGTATACGAGTTAAATGTGTGTCAAGATATGTCTGTACATGAAATGAATTTGTACAAGATGGTGTAATTTCAAAATAGTGGGCAAAAATGAAACATCGCAAGAAAAAGGAAGGTCAGGGACCGACCTATAACATGTGAGTAAAGATTTTCATTATGTTTTGTGTTGGGAAAGTGTTTGTGTACAATCCACCGGAGTTTGAGATAGAGGGATGTTTCTAAATAACAAATAACAGAATAAGAGCGCGGTCTGAACAAATAAAATTTGAGAAATTATAAATAATTATGTGAAATCCTGTAGAGGAAATATATGAAATAAAATGTCAGTGTATTTGATAAATACTGTAAAAGCAAGCGTAATAATAATAATCATAATGAAAGATATATAAATAAAGATAAATTTGAATTATATGAAAGAAATAGCTTTTGAGCTTTTGTAAGGAATGAACACATGATATGAATATATAAATAATAATAATAAAATAAATATAAAGATTAAATTGAATGATATGAAAGTAAGAGCGTTTGAGCCTTAATAAAAGTATAAGACATGGTGTTAATGCATGTTCTTAAAATATAGCGACTATTGTCAAGGGAAAGGATTAATATAAAAATTGAGATATGGATCAATTGTTAATGTGGAATTTATCAGTTCTCTGGAAGACGCTAGGCCTTAAAATAATGTATAGCGCAATGTAGCGCATTAAAGTAAATTGTCACGCTAGGTATGCGTAGAATCTAAATATACTTGGTAAATTACTTATGAGGGGTAGTTGATTGCGGTAATAGAGCCATTATAAAGTCCTCCAATAGTGACGTAGATCACGAGGCTATGTGTGTTATGTTGTATTGTAATAGGGAGCAAATGTATGGTATTATGAGCGCAGGTAATATAGGACACGGCCGACCCTAAGTCGCATTTATATAAGTCCTCAAGTATGGGAATGGTTCCCGAGGCATGTTCAGAGAGTCGAACCCTGACTCGTCTAGTTGTTGAAGCCCCTAAATATTCGTCGTTGTATGTGAATTACTCTTACCAATCAATGATGACCCTTCATAATTAATAAATGCCAAGGTTACGAAAGTGGTTTGTGAATCTAATAATGTTTGTTGAAAGTAAATGAGGGAAGTAAAAACGCCAGGTCTACCCAGAGAACTGAAGAAAGAAAGATCTGTTTTAAAAGCATTGAGTATAGCTGCCACGCGCGGGCTAGGCAAGAGGTTCCCCTCTCAGCCATAAATCTCGCCCAAGTGAATACGGTCCAGCCCTTGTCATTGTAAGTGTGCTAGGTCGGGAAGGACCGTTTGAAAGAAGTAGTAACACACCGTGAGTGTTTAAAAAGTTGTAAATGACCCGGGGTTTGAACCGAGGTCCATGTTGATGAAATATTGCTTGCCAGTTCAGATCGTAGCTTTCTTATGTTCTAAAGGTCTTATAAGACAAATAAATAAATAAAAATCCCTAATGTAATGTTGTATGGATGTAGGAGGCCATGAGTTCAATGAAGATAACTAGATTCCGGGAGTAATCATAGTTTTTGACTTTGTCAAGTAATCATTTGTAACTCTGGAGTACACAAATATTTTTCCCGATCATTGTAGTGGATTTGTGAAACTTGAGAGAGATGGTAATGTTAAGAACATTGTGGAAAGCCCAAACATTTAAGTAGAGAAGTAATATGTACGTTAAATATGATTATATGTTTGTTTGATGAGAAGAAAACTCATAAAATAGTTATTGAGGTGAATGAAAGAAGGACACCGTCATTTATTGGAAAGTATCGAGCCATTAGAGCTCGTGATTATATTGGACTTTAAGATAGATACTTTATGGAAGTGAAAATAATTATGAGTTGCTGGTTTGAAAGAAACCATTTATTTTAATATAATGTTTGTGTAATTTTTATATTTTTATTGTTCACTTTGAACAAGTTTATAAGGATTTGGTCAATAGGTTATTTGTTTTATTTGTTTGTAGCGCCATAATTTTGGTTAATTAAATGTTTTAAAATAGGAGTTGATTTTATTGTTATTTTTGAAAGTCTATCCTCTAATTAATCCAAAATGTGTAAGTCACAGAGTGGGAGAACGTACCAAAACCCCGAAAATCCCGATTTGAGCATTGCTGGCATACTGTGATTTGCATATTTCTTGCTGGAAGGGCACAGTATATAGTGGACTATATTTAATATGTACCGTACACTGGAAGAAATACTGTTTACCAATAATGTAATTCACCTAATGCTCCGATTATATGAATGACGATCAACCATATTGGCTCGCTAACATACAATAATGAAGGCTGTTGCTGGCGTTGTTGCTGTTGAGGGGGAGGCTTCGAGCTTCGGGAGATCCGGCGGGTCGGTCTGTGTGTGTTTGTCTACTCCAGCTGCATCCTGTCTTCTTCTTTATCTTCGTCTTTGTCGCTCAAACCACTTTCGAATTTTGAATTTTAAAATGTTATGCTCCCGGGCCAGAGCAATATAAACCCTGGGTCCCGGGAACTTCTCTCGTTGGTAGAAGGTCCAAAAGCTTTGCATTTTCTTGACTTGTAAATGAAAACTTCAAATGTTAGGGATTTCATCTGAATGAGCCAACAATTCTGGCTCAGTCTTGATGATTGATTCTTCCTCCATTATGTTCAGGAAACTGATATTCCATATTGTGCCCAAATCCAGTTGCCCAGATTTGAGAGCACAGGCCACAATGCTAAGTCCAGAATTGAAAGTTTGAATAGAGCGTGCCGAACCTTCTAAGAAGGTTTCTTTGTGCAGCCAACAAATGGTTAAGCGACGTAGGCGAGAGCGTCATAGTCGAGGCTAAATTGACATTAAATATTTCCCGATGGAGTAGAATCTTGAGACTGACATCAGATTACTGGCAAGGACAAGGGAGAAAAAATGTGCCTTATTTCGAGGAAATTGATTGAGCGGAAGCTGTGATATGAGATGTTTTAGTTTCAGCATATTTCTCGCATTGACCTCGAGGAGTCCGCTTGCGGGGTATATAAAGCCTGCGTGCCAGATCTAAGTACAGTCACTTCTTCGCAAGAGCTAAGTACAGTCACTTATTCACAAGAGCTTAGTACAGTCACTTCATCGCAAGAGCTCTGTCTCTAAACACTTTACGTCGCTCCGAACACTGTTATACTGTATAAATAATCTTCGTGCACATGGTTGCAAAATCTACGTTATTCCCAGCACACAGGGGCTGGGACTTAATGATTTCGACGACAGTACATGGTTACTGGTCTTATAAATGTGTTTAACATTATAGTGATCTTCGAACTTTTCAGAAGTTATCACCGATGTGATAGACTTTGGTTGGTTGGTTCTTAAGTTTAGGGGCTGCGACAACACGGTCATGTAGCCCCGTGTACTTTGGGTGTGTGTAGAATCTGTCTGATAACCGGTGTTAATTGTGATGACTGTATTAGTCTGTGTTATCTGTTTTTTTAATTTAAGTACTGCTATTTAGAATTTTTCTAATAGTTCCTACTTTTGCCTCCAAGCGCCACCGTCAACGATTACTAGGCCAAGTTCAGAACTCAGCTACTAGACACCACCGCAGTCGGCTCTTGGCAACGAACATAGAAACCTAAGAGCGTTGTTTACATTCTTAACCTATCCAATTTAGCTTCACACAGGTGCAATTAGTGGAAGGTTGTGATAGACTTTGTGGCATTGGTAATAATTTACTGCTACAACGGACTTATGAATAGACTTAGTCTATATTTTGCTTTCCACTGTCGACTAAAATTTAACTTGAATTATTTCATCCAAACAACCAGAATAAGTCTTGGACTTAATAACTTTCGACCAACCAAAATAAGTCAGTACTGTTCACCTACCAGTTTTGCACAGTTCAGTTCACTAGCCGACATAGGGAAACCAGCAGGCATAGCATTGTCTAGAGAGTGAGAAACTCTGCCCAGGGAACAGATCTTCAGAACTCGAACATGTGTTGCATAAGATTGTAAGAGTAGTGACAGTATTGAAGGCATTACAGTTGGGTCGAGTTAAAACTGGTAATTTTTCATCATGGATCTTTTCGATCTAACCCCAGTCAAGATTACTCCAGCTGTTGAAGCAGCACATTTTACGAACTATTTTCATCAAGATATTCAGGCTACAAGTATGAATACCGCTATGTCTGACTAAGACCATTGCGGGTATAAAATGGAGGCCGATACAAGATTATAAATACATGTCCTAATGGGTACAAGAAGACTGAAATAATCTGGTTCAGACCAGATTACCAGCATCAAGATCTACAGGAATGTAAGCTACAATTTGCATTATTTTTATGCGTAGTTAGCTGGAATTTCTCAATTTTTCGACAGTCTTACCAACACATATTTTCTTTTCATGGATGTTTTTGCTGTTGTAAATATTTTTTTGCGATAGAAGCTATGATCTGAGCAGTTTTTACACTCAGATGTCAATGATTCGAAATTTATGGACGAGCAGAACGATCATTTTTTAAATTTTGTAATTTTTTAAATCACGGCCATCAGCCGTCGTAACTGAAAATTTAATAATAAATTTAAGTTGAGGAATGGATATTAATCCATTATTAAGAAGTCGAGGATGATATTCCCCGAACAGTTTAACAACTTTAAATCCATTTGTTGTGGAAATAATAATAATAATAATGTTGATTTAATAATAATTATTATTTCAATTTTCTGAGATAATAATAATGAATATCTATGACTTTTGGCATTTTTCCAAGTTTTCCCGTATTGATTTTGATAAGTTATGCAAATATTTGTGATTCCTAATAATCATTATCAAGTAGTGTGATTTATACATTTGACATTTAAAACAATTTTCCTAAGATCGGATACTTGTTGATTCCGAAGGTTAGTGGTTAACGCTTGCCCACAAACAAATAACATATTAATTTAGTGGAAGTATTTTACGCTTGCATTATGCATTTAAATCTTTGAGAAGACACGGAAAGTAATGATACGGGAAGCCAAAAGCATGCATAAAACAGGGTTTTTGCTAGAGTTTGTATAAATATAAAACCATTATTGAGCAACGTCTTTTGATAAAACGTTTGGCTAAAAATAGACACGGTGTGGAGTTATTCATGTTTTAAACTGATGGTAAAATTATTATTGTAAACTCATTGGGGGAGTTTACTAACTTATAAGTCTTCCAGTTGTCGTAACAAGCAAAGGCTTGATTATTCTGTATAATTTGGGAAGATATAATTGTTGTGTGTGCAAAGAGTTAAATATGCCATTCTGATGGTGCAATTAAGTCGCAGGAATGAGGTTATTGAAATGAAGCATCAACCATATTGTAGGTTGGATGTTTTTGAAATTAGTGGAGGAGTTGAATTTAGCCACACTTTCGTCGAGATATAACCAAAGGATATTTTGTTGAGCCATCATTGTCAATTCACATTTTACCCACGTGTTCTAGAAATATTCCTAGTAATTGCCAGCCCGAAAATTGTTATTGTTAAAATTGTACCTTTCATTATGAAAAGACTTTATCGTTGTCTAAATGCTAATTATGTTTATGTGATTTTGACGCATTTAAATCGAATGGGCCGATGCTGTAAGTTATTTAAAACTGTTACTTCTTAACAACCACTACAAACTGAGAGAATTTTTGTGATCCTGTAAAAATATAAACATTTTGCAAATAAATTTAATGATTAACATGTTTGACATTTTCTCAAATAATTGTAATTTTGATAATAACAAATGATATTGTTTTATGATAAATTTTCTAAATAATATTTCCAAGTGATAGTTAATTGATTGAATGGTTGAATCCATATTGAATTGAATTTATATTTTGTTGATAATAATATTTTGACTATTATATTGAAGATTGAGTCAAAAGCTCTGAATAGATTTTGGATCGACAACAGATGATTCAATAAATATTTTCTGTTTAACGAAGTTCTTCGAATCCAAATGCTCGAATGTCCATGTAAATGATATTGTGTTGTATTTCTTGTTAATGACTTTGTATTTGAACAAATCTTGAGATAACTGAATCCTGAAGTGTTAGTTAATTTGCTACTATAATTTTGAAAAACTGAAACAGTGATATATTTTCATCGAGTGATAAATTCTTTTTCATTTCAATATGTGAATACTCAAATAAAATAGGAATCAGGAAGGACAATTAAATTTGCACTGACAAAACCCTACTACTGTAAATAATTCTTTTGAGCGAAGTCAACAGGACTACTAATTTGACCCTCGTCTCAATTGCCAAGTGTTCATGTGTTGGTAGAATTGTAAATCTTGTATATAACGTATGATTCGTCATGCATCTATTATGCTATTTTTGGCATGCCTTCAATAATTTTAAACGTTTTAATTAAAATGAGATAATTTTACAGGTTGTGTTATTTTCAGAAAATCTCCTTCTATCCTCATTATTGTATCGAGTCGAAAATCAGTAAAGCAATTTATATTGTTGAGTTATTGTAGTCACTTTAACCCATCTGGCGCCCCGGGATATTTTGATTCTCGTGCTGACTGATTTTTGGTGAAATGCACATGTGGTCGTCCAGACTTCGGTCTGAACGGGCACAATATGTGATGGGCATTCCTTTGTTAGTCACTCATTATTCTTTTCACCATCAATTTCAAACATAAAAGAACTTACTTTCTTTGATCTTTTCTTCATATATCAATAAAAACAATCTCTATACTTCAAAGAACATAACATCTCATCCATTTCCCCGTCAGATCCTCTACTATCATCCACATAACTTTGGAGAGTAAACAGCGAATAAACAGTCAAAGTTTCACTTCCATAGAGCGCCACGCTCTAGACAAAGGCTTTCAAAAATTCTTTCTAATACCTAAATCTATATTTGGTGTCAACATATTTCTTTTCTGAAGGGATGCTTTCCTTGCCTGAGCCAACCTACGTTCTTATCCTCTTTGCTTCGTCCATGACTGGTTATTTTGCTTCCTAAGTAACAGAAGTCTCCTACTTCCTTTAGCTTTTCACCTGCCAATTCGACGTCAATAGAGGTTTCTGATTTATTTTGGCTGCATTCCAATATTTTTGTTTTACATTTGTTGATTCTCATTATGAATTATTTCCTCAAGACGGAGTCCATATCATGCATAGAGAGGTGCAATGTATACATCATTTCAGTCACAAGCTTTTATTGGAAACTTGTGTAACTGACAGTTTATCACATTAAACAAGTAGACTTCAAGGTCAATAGTGTGACTGTACCATGTCACAAGTGCAACCAAACCCGCAATTCCCCGACCTGAAATTGTAAATCTCATTAAAAGGTGGATTTTAGCCTACATTCTCATTTTACCAACATGATGAAAAAGTAGTCATATGAGATCACCCGGGCAGATATGTGCATATCTGTCTCTGTCTGTCTGTCCGTCCGTCTGTCTGTCTGTGTGTTTGTCCCCCATCAATTCCTAAACGGCTGCAGCTATTGAAACTAAGTTTGGTAGGAGTAAAGATCTACACCTGAATATCTCACGGCCGTATTTGAAAATGACGCCAGTGCTACCAACTGCTGAAAAATTACAATTGAAATTTGATCTCTATGTTGGATATCTCAGAAGTTATGCATGCGAACTGTTCCGATATTGGCACACACATAGATAATAAATTCCAGATCAATTTCAAAGAGCCCATATATGACAATGTAGCCAACATGATTCTAAGCATGCTGATAATTCAATTTTTAAATGCATACTATCTATTGGATTTCAACCAAATTTGGTAAGTGCTATGCATACCATAGCAGATATCACTATGTCTATTCTAAAGAGCTAGCAGGGCTGCCAACTGTTAATAAATGCTCTATCTATTTCTTTTATCCCAATACCAATACATCAGATAATCTGCAAGCCAACAACTCTAAACTTTGCACACGTGTAGTACCTCACATTCTAGATTAATTAGGAGTACCTAATATACGCCAGAGCTGCCAACATCATTCTAAGCCTGCTGATAGGTAAAATTTTTAAAGGCATGTAACTTTTATACTAACACATGAATTTCATTTAAAATTCGCACAATAATAGATTATACTATTTCAGATTAATTCTGAGCAACACATACATGACATTGTTGCCATCATGATTTTACGTGCGCTGATAGATCCAACGTCTAACTGCATATAACGTCCATACTATCCATTGGACTTCAACCAAATTTTGAATGTCTTAAGAGATGGAACTAAGCATATATTCAGTCGCCAGGGCTGTCAACTGAAGTGCTCTATTAGGCTACACTATTACAAGTATATTTGAATCTAATTGAAATGTCAGTTTTGCCAACATAATTTCGTCATTATTCTCGATAGTGCTATATAGATTAATCATTGGCATGAATCTTAAATTTCAAAAAAAGTAGACTCTTCAGTTCGACACGGAACTACTGTTCTTGGTATGTCATGTGTCACCATATCATTTTACGTCCTCCCCCCAGGCCTCACATCTAGTGGGACGTGGGTTGGTGACCACGGGGCCCCAGCTGAGTCCGGCATTTCTTCCACTTACTTGTGGCGGGCTCCTCTCCGTCTTCTTTCCTAACGACCTCACTTGGTCAACTCTTGTTCTCTTCCGACCCCAACGGTATTAGGGTATCCGAGGCCTAGGGAGTGTCTTCCTTTCCCGCATTAATTGGCCCTTGTCTCATCTTTTCTGATGCCCTCATTCTGCGAGGGGTCAGCCTTCTATTTCTTTTCATGTCATCTCCTGCCTTCTGCACAAGGCCCTCAAGGAGGCAGGGTGTATGTAGCCCCACCACTTCTGGTGCACCCTGGATATTGCTACACCCTCAGGGGCTCACGGCTGGTGAGTTCGGGAGTTGGCAACCCTGAGGGATTCCTCAGATGGGTCTGGTTTTCCCCCTTTTATCCATTACCCCTGAGGTGGGCCCTTTTTCACTTTCCTATCTGCCTTTCATGGCTCTCCTTCCTTCCAAGTCCCTCAATCCTCCTCCTTCAAGGGTTTGAGGGCATTTCTTTCCCCCCTGTCCTTTATTTTCCTTATTCTCTTTTGGTTTTCCATTTCTTCTTCTAGTATATAAGTTAGTAGTTAGTTTTAGTCATAGTTTACATTTATCATCTTCACGATCACCCAAACCATTAGGGGCCGATAACCTCGATGTCAGGCCCCTTAAAACAACAATTATCATCATCATTTTACGTCACATTGTACGGACATCATTTTATTTGAGTTATTGTTTGAAATGATTCGCATCAGTAATTACATGATATTAAAATAAATAATATATATATTATAATTCTGTAGTCCAAAAAAATATTGTATATTAATCAAATGCAATTTGCCTGACAGTGGTGGCCAAAGGGCAGCATATCTTACAGGGAGTTCTCTCTCTTTTCTACGATGATTATCAGTCGGTGGGACTCTCAATCGGAGATACAAATTCAGAAGCTTGTCAACACATGGTGTCTCAGCCTTGCCAAAAGGTGCAGGTACACAGCGCTCCTGCGCGGAATGCCGACCACAGCGCTGCAACGGCGTAATATCACAACGGTACTTACTTAAGAAACGCGCCTCGTATATTGTTGACCGACTGAAAACTTCTAATATCAGTTATCTCAAAACACTAAACACTAGCCTCTTGAAATTGGGCAGCGGCCTTTCATCAAAACTCATCCGCCAACAATGGAAATGTTATGTGCCCACAGGTTCGTATACCAAATATAATATTCCCTCTGTGGACCGTTAGCAACATTGTATCACCTGTAACATGGCTATTGCATTTAATCGCCCTAATCTCCACTCAATAAACAGAATCGCGGTCATTTAATCAAGTTGATGGTCGCAGTTTCCAGAATTAATGGAAACTTGTTAGAAATAGAATCCCCCAAAAATTTGAAAATTATGATGTTGTTCTGTTTTAACATCGGAGCTGAAAATGCGTCAAGTTGTATAGAAACTGGAGACCTGGATTCAAGTACCGATATTGTCCATTTAACATTTAACTACAATTTTTAACTATTTTTTTTACGATTGGTGCTCCTGTAATCATGATAATATAAGCTTTTTAATAAGTTCTTTCTTCTTTTCTATCCTGAATTTATAAGTACGACGAATCTCATGACACCCTTTTTGGAAAGCACTGCTCTATACCGTCGCTCAATGCAATGAGAATATTCAGAAGACGAATGACCTTACAGATTGTGGTTTGGCAACTTAAGGAATAGCACAGCAATTCTTCTAGGTTTGTGCCGTGTCTTGTGTGGGGTTTCGCCTAGGACACCAAGCTAGGCTCATCGGCGGGCTCTTGGTGTCCCTGCCCGGACCCCCACAGGAGTATCGAACTGCGCGATACCTCCCTTTATATAGAGTGCAACTGCACTCCTTGACTGCGAGAACCAAAAGCTCAAGCAGCCATAACCTCCCTATGAAGGCTTCCAAAAAGATGGTGTATTGGCTTTCACGGCCGGTGAATTAAAACTCAGCAATTCTTCTAGGTTTGTGCCGTGTCTTGTGTGGGGTTTCGCCTAGGACACCAAGCTAGGCTCATCGGCGGGCTCTTGGTGTCCCTGCCCGGACCCCCACAGGAGTATCGAACTGCGCGATACCTCCCTTTATATAGAGTGCAACTGCACTCCTTGACTGCGAGAACCAAAAGCTCAAGCAGCCATAACCTCCCTATGAAGGCTTCCAAAAAGATTGTGTATTGGCTTTCACGGCCGGTGAATTAAAACTCAGCAATTCTTCTAGGTTTGTGCCGTGTCTTGTGTGGGGTTTCGCCTAGGACACCAAGCTAGGCTCATCGGCGGGCTCTTGGTGTCCCTGCCCGGACCCCCACAGGAGTATCGAACTGCGCGATACCTCCCTTTATATAGAGTGCAACTGCACTCCTTGACTGCGAGAACCAAAAGCTCAAGCAGCCATAACCTCTCTATGAAGGCTTCCAAAAAGATGGTGTATTGGCTTTCACGGCCGGTGAATTAAAACTCAGCAATTCTTCTAGGTTTGTGCCGTGTCTTGTGTGGGGTTTCGCCTAGGACACCAAGCTAGGCTCATCGGCGGGCTCTTGGTGTCCCTGCCCGGACCCCCACAGGAGTATCGAACTGCGCGATACCTCCCTTTATATAGAGTGCAACTGCACTCCTTGACTGCGAGAACCAAAAGCTCAAGCAGCCATAACCTCCCTATGAAGGCTTCCAAAAAGATGGTGTATTGGCTTTCACGGCCGGTGAATTAAAACTCAGCAATTCTTCTAGGTTTGTGCCGTGTCTTGTGTGGGGTTTCGCCTAGGACACCAAGCTAGGCTCATCGGCGGGCTCTTGGTGTCCCTGCCCGGACCCCCACAGGAGTATCGAACTGCGCGATACCTCCCTTTATATAGAGTGCAACTGCACTCCTTGACTGCGAGAACCAAAAGCTCAAGCAGCCATAACCTCCCTATGAAGGCTTCCAAAAGGGAGGTATCGCGCAGTTCGATACTCCTGTGGGGGTCCGGGCAGGGACACCAAGAGCCCGCCGATGAGCCTAGCTTGGTGTCCTAGGCGAAACCCCACACAAGACACGGCACAAACCTAGAAGAATTGCTGAGTTTTAATTCACCGGCCGTGAAAGCCAATACACCATCTTTTTGGAAGCCTTCATAGGGAGGTTATGGCTGCTTGAGCTTTTGGTTCTCGCAGTCAAGGAGTGCAGTTGCACTCTATATAAAGGGAGGTATCGCGCAGTTCGATACTCCTGTGGGGGTCCGGGCAGGGACACCAAGAGCCCGCCGATGAGCCTAGCTTGGTGTCCTAGGCGAAACCCCACACAAGACACGGCACAAACCTAGAAGAATTGCTGAGTTTTAATTCACCGGCCGTGAAAGCCAATACACCATCTTTTTGGAAGCCTTCATAGGGAGGTTATGGCTGCTTGAGCTTTTGGTTCTCGCAGTCAAGGAGTGCAGTTGCACTCTATATAAAGGGAGGTATCGCGCAGTTCGATACTCCTGTGGGGGTCCGGGCAGGGACACCAAGAGCCCGCCGATGAGCCTAGCTTGGTGTCCTAGGCGAAACCCCACACAAGACACGGCACAAACCTAGAAGAATTGCTGAGTTTTAATTCACCGGCCGTGAAAGCCAATACACCATCTTTTTGGAAGCCTTCGTAGGGAGGTTATGGCTGCTTGAGCTTTTGGTTCTCGCAGTCAAGGAGTGCAGTTGCACTCTATATAAAGGGAGGTATCGCGCAGTTCGATACTCCTGTGGGGGTCCGGGCAGGGACACCAAGAGCCCGCCGATGAGCCTAGCTTGGTGTCCTAGGCGAAACCCCACACAAGACACGGCACAAACCTAGAAGAATTGCTGAGTTTTAATTCACCGGCCGTGAAAGCCAATACACCATCTTTTTGGAAGCCTTCATAGGGAGGTTATGGCTGCTTGAGCTTTTGGTTCTCGCAGTCAAGGAGTGCAGTTGCACTCTATATAAAGGGAGGTATCGCGCAGTTCGATACTCCTGTGGGGGTCCGGGCAGGGACACCAAGAGCCCGCCGATGAGCCTAGCTTGGTGTCCTAGGCGAAACCCCACACAAGACACGGCACAAACCTAGAAGAATTGCTGAGTTTTAATTCACCGGCCGTGAAAGCCAATACACCATCTTTTTGGAAGCCTTCATAGGAAGGTTATGGCTGCTTGAGCTTTTGGTTCTCGCAGTCAAGGAGTGCAGTTGCACTCTATATAAAGGGAGGTATCGCGCAGTTCGATACTCCTGTGGGGGTCCGGGCAGGGACACCAAGAGCCCGCCGACGAGCCTAGCTTGGTGTCCTAGGCGAAACCCCACACAAGACACGGCACAAACCTAGAAGAATTGCTGAGTTTTAATTCACCGGCCGTGAAAGCCAATACACCATCTTTTTGGAAGCCTTCATAGGGAGGTTATGGCTGCTTGAGCTTTTGGTTCTCGCAGTCAAGGAGTGCAGTTGCACTCTATATAAAGGGAGGTATCGCGCAGTTCGATACTCCTGTGGGGGTCCGGGCAGGGACACCAAGAGCCCGCCGATGAGCCTAGCTTGGTGTCCTAGGCGAAACCCCACACAAGACACGGCACAAACCTAGAAGAATTGCTGAGTTTTAATTCACCGGCCGTGAAAGCCAATACACCATCTTTTTAAGGAATAGCCTTCGAAACTTTCCAAGATGATGAATGAAATTGGGCAAAGTATTGAAGGGAAGCGGCCGTGGCTTAATAGCATCCAGAGTGCTATCGACGAAACAGTTCGTCACCAATTCTGCCATGCGATGATGTTAATGGAGAAGCGGTTCGTTAACAATATTCTGCAACGCGGTGGTATTAACGACAAAGCGGTTCGTCACGAATATTCTGCAACGCGGTGGTATTAATGACAAAGCGGTTCGTCACCAATATTCTGCAACGTGGTGGTATTAATGACAAAGCGGTTCGTCATCAATATTCTGCAAGCCGGTGGTGTTAATGACAAAGTGGTTAGACTCCAATAATCTGCAACGCGGTGGTGTTAATGACAAAGCGGTTAGACTTCAATATTCTTCCACGCGGTAGTGTTAATGACAAAGCGGTTCGTCACCAATATTCTGCCACGCGGAGGTGTTAATGACAAAGCGGTTCGTCACCAATATTCTGCCACGCGGTGGTGTTACTGACAAAGCGGTCCGTCACCAATATTCTGCTACGCGGCGGTGTTAATGACAAAGCGATTCGTCATCAATATTCTGCAAGCTGGTGGTGTTAATGACAAAGCGGTTAGACTCCAATATTCTGCAATGCGGTGGTGTTTATGATAAAGCGGTTAGACTTCAATATTCTGCCACGCGGTAGTGTTAATGACAAAGCAGTTCGTCACCATTATATGCCACGCGGAGGAGTTAATGACAAAGCGGTTCGTCACCAATATTCTGCCACCTGGTGGTGTTAATGGTGAAGCTATTCGTCTCCAATATTCTGCTACGCGGTGGTGTTAATGACTATGCGATTCGTCACCAATATTGTGCCCCGCGGTGGTATTACTGACAAAGCGGTTCGTCACCAATATTATGCCACGCGGTGGTGTTACTGACAATGCGGTTCGTCACCAATATTCTGCAACGCGGTGGTGTTAATGACAAAGCGGTTAGTCTCCAATATTCTGCTACGCGGTGGTGTTAATGACAATGCGGTTCGCCACCAATATTCTGCAACGCGGTGGTGTTACTGACAAAGCGGTTCGTCACCAATATTCTGCCACGCGGTAGTGTTAATGACAAAGCGGTTCGTCTCCAATATTCATTCATTCATTCATTCATTCATTCATTCATTCATTTATTTGCAATGGGGGGTGTGTCCCCCGGTGGCAAATTGTATATACATAACAAATAAATAATTATACATAACAATTCAATAACAATTATACAACAATTAAACTGGAGTATTTACACAAATAGTCAGTCTTTTCTTAAACACACCTATATGTTTGGGAAAAGGCTCTAAGACTGCGGCAGGTAGAGAGTTCCAGTTATCAATGGCAGGGTTTACAAAATAATATTTACCATAATTTGTTCGCTGTGGTCGGCCCTTAACTTTGAAAGGATGATCGCTCCTACCCATGTAAGTGGGCTTTCCCAATCGTTTGCTAAGCTCACCCCATGCTGGTTGATTTGTATACGTGTTGTACATAGCGCAGAGTCTAGATTTCATCCTCCTAGCCTCCAGTGATTCCCACCCAAGTTTCTTTAACATACGGCTCACACTGCTCCTGGGATTAAAGTCACTGAGCACAAATCTAGCGGCCTTTCTTTGTACCATTTCCGACTCATTGATGAGCCCTACTTGATATGGATCCCAAACCGCCGAGGCATATTCCAGAATAGGTCTTACAAGTGACAAATAGCCTAATTCTTTAGCAGAGGTACTACTTCCTTTTAATACCCTCATTACAAAGTGCAGGGATTTGTAAGCTTTTGAAACTACACATCCTACATGACTACTCCATTTCATATCATTCCTTACGTGAACGCCCAAATATTTGCAAGAATCTTCTTCTACAAGTATTTCCGAGCCAATGTTATATTGAAAATCCTGCCTTCGCACTTTCCCTATTTTTAAGAGACTATATTTTCTTGTGTTTATTTTCATTTTATTTACAATCGCCCACTTATAGACCAGGTTCAGGTCCTCTTGAAGCACTGCATTGTCTTGTGAGTCATGTATCTTTCGATATATTACACAATCATCCGCAAACAATCGACAGTCACTGCGAATCCCATTTGGTAAGTCATTTATAAACGCCAAAAATAACAAAGTTCCGATTACGCTGCCCTGAGGGATACCCGACGTTACGGTAATTTCATCCGAGAATATGCCTTCGACTTTCACTTTCTGGGAACGACCCGTCAAAAATTCTTGGATCCATAAAATTACTCTTCTATCAATCTTCGTCGAAGCTAATTTATGGAGTAGCATGTCATGCGGAACGACATCAGATGCCTTCGCAAAATCTATAACCACGGAGTCGACTGAAACTCCATGGTCTAACGATTCGCTAATGTCTTGAAAAAGTGATAGCATCTGCCTCTCGCATGAGTAACCTTTCCGAAATCCATGTTGCCTATCATTAAACCATGATGATGTTTCCCACTGTTCCCTCAAGTAGTCGCAAATGAGATGCTCCATCTGTTTACAAACGACGGACGTAAGGCTAACCGGCCTGTAGTTGCCCAATTCAAGTCTGCTCCCTCCCTTAAATATTGGGACTACCGTAGCTCTTTTCCAGTCATCTGGGATTTGCGCATTGTTTATGGACACATTAAACATCACCTCCAAGTATCGTGCCACGGCCCTACCTCCTAGTTTAAGTACTTCACTAACAATATTATCAGGACCCTTTGATACATTGAAACGTAGTTTTTGTATTAGCTTTACAATTGCTGACTGGTTTATTTGGAACAGGGGAGCCCCTGATTCGTCGTTAAGGTCCAACACACAGCTATTGGATTTATTGAACACACTACCGTAAAAGACATTTAATTCATTAGCAATGGCCTGCTTCTCAGTAATTAATTTACCGTCACCGGACATTATCATCGACAAATTATTTGAATCTCCCTTTCTTCTCCTAACATAGCTGTAATTTTTTTTCCACCCATCACCTCCCGAACCAAGTAAACCTTGCATATAACTGTCATGAGCAGCCCTCTTTTTTAAGACGAGCTCTCTTGATAAGGACTTAAATTTCAACATATACTTGTCACTATCATGTCTTTTATTGTATAATTTCCTAATTTTCCGTTTTAGACTCCTAATTTCTCGTGTGTAATACTCAGGATCTGGGTTTTGTTTCAGCAATTTAAATGGGACAAATTTATCAACAGTGCTATTTAGAATTTTCAAAAAGTTAGTCCACAGGATATTAATGTGATTTCCTTCCGATGCCCATCCTACAAATAGCTCATTCAAATACCCCTGAAACTTGCCCTGATCCGCCCTGCGATACTGGAATATGATCTTTTTTGCTACATCAGAGTCTAATTTTGTAATGCCAAAATATCTAATACTTAATTCAACCCCAGAATGGTCACTAATTCCTGGTACTTTCAGACCGTTAATATACAGCTCTACAGGCCTTACGAGATAAACATCTAAGGTATTATTGTCTCTAGTTGGGAAGTCAACTACTTGGGAAAATCCCCCCTCCCTTAAGAATTTATTTGCAGCGCTCTGAGCCTGATCACAGCTAGTTGACTCACCAGACCAGTCTACTTTGGGGAGGTTTAAATCTCCAGCAATTATTATGCTCTTTTTCATAGCATTACCCGTACAAGTTTTATCATACAGTGTTTCTATACGCCCCTATCACCTGAAGAGGGAATTTATTTCCTTTATCCGAAATTTGTACACATAACATTTCATGATCCATATCAGCCCACTTTAAGAAACTAGCTATATTTTTGCGCACACAAATAAAGAGCCCACCACCTCGCTTCCCCCGATCCCTTCTGTACATCTCGTAGGTCCCTTGAATTATTTCGCTACTATTTATGTCCTCATATAACCAAGATTCAGTTGCAATGACAATGTCCGGAGAATACGTCTCAACAAGATTCCAAAATTCAATTAATTTATTTCCTAAACTCTGACAATTAACCTGCAGTAATCTTAGAGTCTTACCTCCGCAGCAAATATCTCTAAATAGCTCCTTCTGTTCCCATCGGCTGGCAACCTCTGGACCTGTTCCTCCTCACAAAAGCCAGCACGAACCGATGACCCTGTCATGTAGGCTCCCTAGATTGAAAGCGCCCCGTCGATTCTGCCACGCGGAGGTGTTAATGACTAAGCGGTTCGTCACCAATATTCTGCAACGCGGTGGTGTTAATGACTAAGCGGTTAGTCTCCAATATTCTGCAACGCGGTGGTGTTAATGACAAAGCGGTTAGTCACCAATATTCTGCCACGCGGTGGTGTTAATGACAAAGCGGTTCGTCACTAATATTCTGCCATGCGGTGGTGCTAATGGCAAAGTGGTTCGTCACCAATATTCTGCCACGCAGTGGTGTTAATGACATAGTGGTTCGTCACCAATATTCTGCAATGAGGTGGTGTTAATGACAAAGCGGTTCGTCACCAATATTCTGCCACGCGGTGGTGTTAATGACAAAGCGGTTCGTCACCAATATTCTTCCAAGTGGTGGTATTAATGACAAAACGATTCGTCACCAATATTCTGCAACGCGGTGGTGTTAATGACAAAGCGGTTCACCACCATTATTCTGCCACGCAGTGGTGTTAATGACAAAGCGGTTCGTCACCAATATTCTGCCACGCGGTGGTGTTAATCACAAAGCGGTTCACCACCAATATTCTGCCACGCGGTGGTGTTAATGACGAAGTGGTTCACCACCAATATTCTGCCAAGTGGTGGCGTTAATGACAAAGCGGTTCGTCACCAATATTCTGCCGCGCGGTGGTGTTAATGACAAAGCGGTTCGTCACCAATATTCTGCCACGCGGTGGTGTTAATGACAAAGCGGTTCGTCACCAATATTCTGCCACGCGGTGGTGTTAATGACAAAGCAGTTCGTCACCAATGTTCTGCCACGCGGTGGTGTTAATGACGAAGTGCTTCGTCACTACACAGGCGCCTTTTTAGTTCCACATTCCCCCCAGAGGATCACAATTTGTAGTACGTGGGTTGGCGACCACGAGACCCCAGCTGAGTCTGACATTGCTTCCACTTACTTTTGCCGGGCTCTTTTCAGTTATCTTTCCTCTCAGCCTCCCTTGGTAACACTTGTTCTCTTCCGACTCCGACGGTATTGGGGTATCCGAGGCCTAGGGAATCTTTAACTTACCCGCCTTAATTGCCCCTTGCCTCATCTTTCCACATTCTTCTTTCATGATATCTCCTGTCTTCTGCACAAGGTAGGGTGTGTGTAGCTTCACTACTTGTGGTGCAACCTGGATAGTGCTACACCCTCAAGCACTCACGGCTGGAGTGTTTTGGGATTTGGTGACCCTGAGGGATTCCTGAGCTCGATCCGTTTTTCTCCTTTTTCTGCTGACTTTGGGGCGAGCCCTTTTCTCTCTCCCTTTACGTTTCTTATCTGCCTTTCATGGCTCTCCTTCCTTCCAAGTCCCTTATTCCTCGTTTCTTTTCCTCCTGTGCATATTTTTTCATTTCCTTTTAAATAATTAATTTCTCCTTCTAGCACGTAAGTTAGTGTTCAAGTGTGTAGTTCTAGTTGTCATTCCATGCTCCATTATCAGTTATCACTAAGGGACGGATTTCTATGACTTAAAACTGTATGAAATATGTAAGCATTTATGACCTAAAAACATAAAAATATGACCTATAAAATTCAAAATATGACTTTAACCTCACACAATTTACAGAATAATATCACTCCATCCGTACTGAATAAGTTTTCACCGAACTCGCGAACAAAACTTCGTAACTTCCCACAAATTGAGACTTTCGTTTTAGGCATATTGAAAAGAACTGAATGACTGAAGCTCCCTAATGAGTGACCAACGTCATTCAGTGTGTTGAAGGTGGAAGAGGGAAGGGCGAAGGTGAGAGATAAGAACGATGACAAATAACTGCGGAATTACCTCTGCTTCCGTGCAAACAATAGCCCGGTTTCCAGGAATTGACCCAGGTAGCAAACAATAGCTCTTACCTGTTAGAAAAATTCCATACACCACTTTAGAATGGTTCTTCAGTAGTATATTCCAGTCTATCCTGAACAATAATTTCTAGAACTTATTCTGATTTTTATAAAACGAAATTTAAATGAAAATTACCAAAATATGGCGTTTATAATAATATTTTGCTCAAAATATACCATAAAACCTAAGAAAGCCTAGATATGCATTTATATGCCCAATAAAACCTGTTTCATATTGATTATCATGCTTGGAAACGTGTTGAAAATACAAGACTATAAGATATAATGTTAAGGGAAACAAGTAGTTCCGTGAAGAACTATACAGCCTATTTTCATATATCCTACTTATGTTAATTGCCACTATCAACATACAAAATTTCAGTTTGGTTGCTGTAATAGATTCGTAGATATTGAGAACCGACTAAATATTTAGGATGGTCGCCATGTTGGATTTTATATATGTAGGTCCTAGAGTTATGTACTGTTACATGCTGATTATTGTGAACGTGTAGTATTCAAACTTCAATCGCATAGTTAGGACACAAGAAAAAACAAGGAGATTTTAAAATTTTTCACAGCTGCCATCTTGTGGTTATGGAAACAATTGAAATAAATTAGATGCCAGTGGATTAACATTCGTATAAGGATTTACTGTACCAAGTTTCACTGCACGCGGATGGTTAAATTGCGAGAAACGTCCATGTGAATATTTACAATTCGCGTCACCGCCATGTTGGATTTGTGATCACCAGGTTATTTAAAGTCCTATAGGTGAACTTATGTTCATAGCCCCTATGAACATTAAAAAATGCAGTTTGATTGCTAAAATAGATTCGTAGATATTCAGTATCGTCTAAATATTTCGGATGGTCGCCATGTTGGATTGTTAAATGTATAGGCCATAGAGTCATGTACCATTAAAGGAAAATTATTGCGTAGGTTCATTATTCAAACTTTCACTTCGATCGCATGACTACATCACAATAAATAAAATCTCAATTTTAAAATTCGCACTGATGCCATCTTGAGGTTATGTAAACAATTGAACTAAATTAGATACCAGTGGATTACAATGTGTATAAATATTTCTTGTGCCAGGTTTCAGTGCGCTTGGAACATTAAATCGCGAGAAATGTCTATTTAAAATTTTCAAATTCGCTTGGCCGCCATGTTCGTTTTGTAGTTAACCGGTTTTTAAAAGTCCTATAGATGGACTTCCAGTAGTGCCCTTTATCTCCGTACAAAATTTCAGGGATTTACCGCTAATAGTTTCAGAGATATAGAATGCCGGTGAAATATTTCGCACATCCGCCATCTTGTGATTATGTAAACAAGTTAGATGTCGGTGCATTACAATGTATATAAACATATACTGTACCAAGTTTCATTGCGTTTGGTTGGTCAAATCGCGAGTAACGTCTATTTAAAAGTCGCAAATTCGCTTGGCCGCCATGTTGGTTTTGTAGTTACCAGGTTTTCAAAAGTCACATAAGTGAACTTATAGTAGTTCCCTCTATCACCATAGAAAATGTCAGGGTAATATCGGTAATAGTTTCGGAGATATTGAATTCTGGTGAAATATTTCGCACAGCCGCCATGTTGGATTGGTGAGTTGTAACAAAATTTGAAGGGCACGGTCGAGGTCGCCGGGAATAGTGCTATGAACTTTCCGAGTTTCAATGAAATCGCTCCAGCCGTTTCGATTTTATTAGGGGGGGGGGGGGACACACACACGAATCACACACACACGAATCACACACACACACGCACACACACACGGACAAAAGGTGATCTCATAAGCCTATTTTTTCAAAATTGAAAATAGGCTAAAAATCTGACTTGTCATAGAAATCCGCCCTCTAGTTATCACCATCGTTCAAACAATTAGGGGCTGATAACCTAGATGTTAGGCCCTTTAAAACAACAATTATCATCATCATCATCATCATCATCATCCAGTGTTAAAATGCTTCAGTATCCCTTCCTTCGGAGGGTAAGTATAGCCGGCAGGCCCATGTCATAGATTTATGGCATGTAAAAGATCCTTCCACTAACTAAACCTGTGTGAAGCTAAATTTCTTGGTTACATTTCGTTGAAACGCTCCATCAAAGTTCCAACGTACACCACTAGGTGTCAGTGATATCTGGTAGCGAAAGTTGGAACTACTTGAAATTGAATGGAACTTTTAGCTCACCCCCTGGGTGTCCGCTTGAAGAAGCTACAGCCTCTGGCGAGCCGAACATGTTCTCGGACACTCCCGGCACTAAAAGCCATACGCTAAATAAATATTAATAATAATACCGGTAATAATAATAATAATAATAATAATAATAATAATAATAATAATAAATTCCACATTCCAGCTGTTTGAGGCAATGCTATTTGAAAGTAGACTTACCTGTTCTCTTGTGATAGTTCATAGAACCATTTACTTTGCACTTTAAACCTCCATGGTGATGCGAATTACGCTATTAATTTGTTCAAAGATATGTGAGGTGTTAAGGTGGATAACAGACCTAGTAGTAGTTCCAGTAGTGGCGATTCTAAACGTTTAACGCACCCAGGAGGGGGCATAGGGGATAGATCCTCCCTATAAGTCAGATTTGTCACCCCAAATGAAAGGTCGTTCAGCCAGTCACTACACCCAGTGCAACTATTCCCCCGGAAATTATTTTGTGGTTGCGCCCTTGAATGAAGCTTATTTGAGTTCACGTGTGTGAAATGTAACCCAATGTACGAGGGCCGTTTTTTAAGTAATACCCGTTATGATATTACGCCATTGCAGCGCTGCGGTTGGCATTCCGTGTAGGTGCGCTGTGTACCTGCATCTGTTGGCAAGGCTTGGACGCCATTACGGCAACAGTCGCCCATGTGTGGGTGTGTTGACAACCTTTTGCAATGGCATCGGCGATCGCGAGTCCCGCCGACTCGCAGACAAGAGAGAAAACTCCCCTGTAATATAAGCTGCCATTTGGCCACCACTGTAAGGCAAATTGCGTGCTTACTCAGGAGAACTTCAAATGTTTGGGAGTTTTCCTGAGCTCGTTATACGAGGGCGGATCGAAAAATTTGGCCCCTCTTTCTGTAGCAAAAATATGCGTACAGGTAATTACAAAATACACGTACCTTCCGTACCTACTTTTCCACATAGTCTCCACAATTGTTCAGACATTTGTCCAATCACTGCATTACATTTGAGATGCCCTTGTGGTAGAATTCAGCCGGCTGACTGTGGAACCATCGTCGGACTGCTGTCTTGGCGTCATCGTTGCACGTGAATCACTGTCCTGCCAGGAACTTCTTCAGTGGACCACGTGTGGCAACCAGAACCGCCAACAAGCTCCGGTTATATCACTGGGAGGGTCTGGACCATCCACCATACAGTCCGGACCTCACCACTAGTGATTTACACGCCTTATTATTAGTATTATTATTGTTATTTATTTTCACATCATAAATATGTACATACACTGTGAGTGGAAGCAGAGTTGAGCCCTTAACACCACATTCCATCCACATAAACACACAGTCACATTGTATAAAGAAAAGTTAAAATGTACAACTAGTAATCACTTAGCTCTCATGTGGCTTTTGAGATTTGATTTGCAGTTATGTCTGTCATTTTCTGCTTTTCAGTCGGTCAACAACATTGTGCCCAATGAATGGGCGGGGTAGAAGATATAAATATGTAAATACACTCCTGGAAAAAAATACATGCATTAGTTAATTATCAAACTTAAATGGGCAATTTAGGATTACACGTTTCGACCCTCAAGTGCCCATCATCAGATCCTGATCACTGTAATGAGGTTAAAGTCTACACTAAAATAATAACGCTACTACTGTATTGTAGTGGTATGTCTTTGGTGTAATGGGGCATATGCCCGTTACATCAACAATAACTAACTATATGTTTTTGGTGTACGATATTATGTACCATTAGCAATTGAATCTCGTTATACGTTAGGTTTGTTTTGTCTTAACGGTTTTATGAATAACTTAAGTAAAAAGAAATCCACACAAATAAAAAGAATGAGGCAATGAATGCATACGGGAAGAGATTAATGGGAAGCATGTTATAGGAGAAGAATGAAACACTGCCTATTTTTCAACAAACCGAGACCTGAATATAGGTAGTATCGTAAGAGTCCTATATCCGTCTATTAGACCGGGTGGCAGCGAAATATGACGTTTCCTATAGCGTGGCAGACGGCGTAAATGGCCTGCGATAGTAATGAAAACAGTTCCAAGAATCCATAACATACACCTTTTTTTAAAGTCATTCTAACTTCAGTTAGTCCTTTCAGTCACAACGATAACTACTTTCAAGCCTCAGTTATTACTTCCGATAACAGATGTCACACATGACGTCATGCATACCTAACGAAGCACGGATGCTCAACTCACCAGTAGGCTAATGACCGACCGAGCAATAAGTCAGCAGCTGTGTGACGTCACCCGACTGAGTTTGTAAACTTTGCGAATAGAAGTTTCTAATGCATGCTAATTTCTTATTTGTTTATTAACTTATTACTACATTGTGTTTTCTAAATTGTACACACGTGTTAATACATTTTTACTTACGTATTTCAGAAAACCGTTAAGACAAAACAACCCTAACTTATTACAAGATTCAATTACTAATCATAAATAATACACCAAAGTCATACTACTACAATACAGTAGTTAGGGTAATTATTTTAGTGTAAATTAAACTTCAACACAGTGATCCCCCACAGGAGTAGCGCGCAGTCCTTGGGGACACCGGGCGGGGACACCAAGAACCCGCTGATGAGCCAGTTTGGTGTCCTAGGCAAAACACCACACAAGACACGGCACACACCTAGAAAAATTGCTGAGTTTTAATCCCTAGCCGTAAAGGCCAATATACATTTAAAGGTTTCAGGTGTTGAGAGTGTGGGCTGTTTTGAGAGTTTGAACGAATTAATTAATCTGTTATCCATGCTTTGAAGTTTCTTAATGTTTTCTCTTGAGGTTGAGTGCCATGCAGGGACTCCGTGAGTGATATTGGGTGGGACAAGGGCTACATTTATGATGGATGCGCTATGGCTATACGTCTGCATCCCCTTAGACTACGGAAGACGAACCCCAGCTTTCATCTGAGCAACAGTCAAGCCAACTACATTCATAGGGTTCAATACCGTGGTCATCTACTGAAATTCAATCCTCATCTTAAATATTTAGGCGTCATCTTGGATCGATCCTTGACTTACAGTGAACATCTGCAAAGATCATAACTCGCAACATCATCCTGCATAAACTCACAGGAACAGGTTGGGGCCCAACAGCATCCACCCTCAGAACTTCAGCACTTGCCCTAGTGTATCCAGTAGCCCAGTATGGCTTAACAGCGCCCATACAAAGAAGATAGACGTACAGCTGAACGACACAATGAGGACTGTATCAGGAACCAACCAATCTACACCTTTGGAATGGTTACCAGTACTCTCCAACATCCCGCCTCCTCATCTTCGAAGACAAATGGCACTGAAGAGAGAATGGCTTAAATGTTGTGACAACCCTCTTCTGCCAATACATTTAGACTGCTCACCTAATGATCTCAGGCAGAAATCCCGGAATCCTTCTTGGAGACAAGGAAGGAAGTTGGTCCAAGATCAGTTTCAAGTGAATGAAGCTTGGCGCAACGACTGGGTGACTTCAAATCCAGACAGATTTGGTCTTATCTCGGATCCAGTTTCGACCTTCACAGGAAAATCTGGACGTCGCTGAATCGTATAAGAACTGAACACGGTAGATGTCAGTTCTGGAAGCACAAATGTAAAATTGCCCAGGGTCCTTTCTGTAATTGTGCAGATGTGTCTCAGACCGTCAGTCACATCGCTATGGATTGCCCACTCTGAAGGTACAGTGGTACAATGACGGAGATTCATCGAGCTAGTGATGAAGCTGTAGAATGGTTAGAGAAATTCGATATCCAGCTCCAGCAACACTGAAACTACTTGCAGATCATGATGTCAATCTGTATACATTTACAGGGTTATTATATATTTGCTCGCGAGTAAACAGGGCAAGCTAAGCCGGCTGTCACTGGCGCAGATCGCGGCCGCGCGTACCCGGTTCAGGCGGTGGTGGCGCGCTCCGCTGACTCATAGTGTTAGTTCACACGTGTTTTATTATTCATATGGACGTGTATCTGCAAAGCTTATACGTTAGTGTTGCATGTTTAGTGAGTATTGTGATTACTGTGATTGTTGGTCATACCTAGACACCAATTCACATTGCGCGAACGTGTGTATATCCATAATTCGTATATGAAAAGCAGAAAATCTTGTTCTGAAACGAGACAAAAATTTCGAATCAAGTTCCAGGAAGACCTGTGCCTTATGCCAGTACAATTAAGAGGCTCGCTAAACGATTCAAGGAAACAGGCTCCGTAAATAATTAAAGAGTTGACAGACATTCTTTCATCAAAAGATGTCTGGTGTGTGTTTCAAGAGAAGGAGGACATTTTCAGCATCGCCTATGAGCACTGAAAGTACACATTATTGAATATGTTTGGTAAAAGTGGGAACATTTGCGCCCACCACCGGCTGAACTGACTACGCGTGCCCGCGATCTGCGCCTGTCACAGCCGGCTTAGCTTGCCGTGTTTATCGGAGCGTACATAGATAATGACTCTGTACTTGTATATATTGTATATGTAAATAATTGTATATTGCATATTCATGCCATACGAAATAAAAAAAAGTTGAAGAATTAGCGCTTCCTCCCTCTGGTTACACCTTTGTTCGGAACACTGCAACCCCCAGGTCGGATGAAAAGAGAGAAGAGCCAATCCAGGAGACATGTGAGAAAATGCGGAGGACAGGAACAGGCAGTGAACACGCTGTGGCGTGACAGGAAGCATGGAGAGTCCATCAACAGATTGAAGCTGCTCTGGAATTTATCGACCAGTGCTCACATGTCACTGGTACGTCCCCGTCACTTTAGACTTTCAACAGTAACGCCACTTGTAAAGATCAGCCGCTTAGTGTGAGGCCGAGCTTGGTAATAAATGTTACAAATGTTAAGCTATATTCACTGATTATAGAGGCAACTAGAACATAATGTTTCTTAAAGACAGATATACATTAAATGCTGTTATAATACTTAGGATAATTGAATAATTACTGATCATAAAACTATTAACGTTGAGTGTAAGAATGTTAAGCTTTAATTTTTTAAAATCAAAATATACACAAAATAATTTAGAAAATCAATAAAATAATTCAGCTCGGCGCTTGAGTTAAATAAGTTGAATCCTCTTCAATACGGAGATTATTAAAGATTTTTAAAGGTGCCAACCAGTATTACGATGACATGAAATAACCTCGCTGTATGGGACGGAGAAATTCGGAAATTCGTACAAAAATTGAGTTGAAATGCCCAATATGGATATGTGGCAATTCTAATAAATGTCCAAAACGTTTAGAAGAGAAACCGGGATTCTTGAAATGGAATTACGGTATCAGAAGTTCCACTTAAAATTTGCCAAACAGTGTTAGGTTATGTATATGCTGATTTAATGCAACCGTCGTGTTGAAAATTCTCCCGTAGTACTGCATACATTAAGTATTTACCAAATCAATGAAGTATAGGTGGCATGTCATTATTACTAATATATAAAATATATATTTGTTTATGTATTGATTTGGCGTATAATTTAAACTTTTAAAAGATATTTGTCCATATTATGGACACCCGTAGCGTCTGTACTGCATAGGAGCGGCTGTATATGCATTTTCCTTTGCCCATTCTCGCAATTTACACGATAATTTCTAACTCCAATAATTCATAGAAATTAGATGAGCATGTTTCTAGACAGACACTGAAAGTTCAGGCCTGTACCATATTTGCTTAGCGACAGGTCTAAATTTCGTTTGATGCACATTTGTCCCTAAGTATCAGCATTTCAGGCATTGTTTTACATGATGTTATTAGACATTTATATAAGGGGCTTTCATTTTAACATTTCGCTGTAGCTCTAATACTGTTCGAGATGGAATGTTTTACCCTTTCTAATTAGGGCTAAAAAAACCTGTTTTTCCTACTAATTTTTTTTTCTCTCAAAAACTGCTAGTCCAACAGCTATGATATTGTTGCTGCAGTTTTAATACAACATATCAATCGTAAAAATATAAAACAAGTAGTTCCGTGAAGAACTATACAGCCTATTTTCATATATCCTGCTCATATTAATGGCCTCTATCAACATACAAAATTTCAGTTTGATTGTTGTGATAGATTCGTAGATATTGAGAACCGTCTAAATAATTCAGATGATCGCCAGGTTGGATTTTTATTTATGTACTATTACATGAAGATTATTGCGTACGTGTGGTATTCAGACTTCAATCGCATGATTAGGACACAAGAAGTAAAAACAACATTTTAAAATTTCGCACAGCTGCCATCTTGAGGTTATGAAAAGCATTGAAAAAATTAGATGCCAGTGGATTAATATTTGTACAAGCATTTAACGTGCAAAGTTTCACTGCACTCGGATGGTTAAATCACGAGAAACGTATATTGAAATATTTATACTTCGCGTCCCCGCCATGTTGGATTTGTGCCCACCAGGTTACTGAAAGTCATATAGGTGAACTTATGTTCATAGCCACCATGAACATAAAAAATTCAATTTGATTGCTGTAAAAGATTCGTAGATGTTGAGAACCAAAAAATATATCGGATGCTTGCCATTTTGGATTGTTATAAGTATAGGCCACAGAGTTATGTACCATTAAAGGAAAATTATTGCGTAGGTTCATTATTCAAACTTTCACTTCGATCGCATGATTAAGACACAGTAAATAAGAACTTAATTTAAAAATTTGGCACAGCCGCCATCTTGAGGTTATGTAAACAATTGGACTAAATTAGATGCCAGTGCATTACAATACGTACAATCATTTACTGTACCACAATTCACTGCGCTCAGAGGGTTAAATCACGAGAAAGGTCTATTAAAATGTTTCAAATTCGCTTGGCCGCCATGTTGGTTTTGTAGTTACCAGGTTTTTGAAAGTCTCATAGGTGAACTTCTAGTAGTTTCATTTATCAGCGTACTAAATTTCAAGGTGATATCGGTACTAGTTTCGGAGATACTGTTTGCTGGTGAAAAAATTCGTACTGCCACCATGTTGGATTGGTGAGAGACAAAAAAATTAGAAGGGCACGGTCGGGGTCGGCCAGAATGGTGCAATGATCTTACCGAGTTTCATTGAAATCGCTCCAGCCGTTTAGAATTTATAAGGGGGGGGGGGACCCACACACACCTCACACACACGCACACACAGACAGACACACGGACAAAAGGTGATCTCATTAGCCTATTTTTTTTTCATAAAATGAAAATAGGCTAAAGAATCAACCTGGGGAAGAAAATTACTACTCATTTGGTCGCCTCTCAAACAAACCTTTTTTTCCCCTGTAATTTTGGAGGTAAAATTGATCAATTTCATTCCACGATAATTTCCGATTGGCAACTCATCGTGGTCGAATACAAGGAATTCTCTGCGTCCCATGCGCTCTGTTCAGTAAACGAAACTGGTGGAATCTCGACAGATATTTATGAATATTCATGTTCGAACGTAAACAGTCCTATGCAACTCGGTAGGACGGTAATGAATACACTCTCTTTGATCGTTTTATAAACATTCTCGTTTCTTAATTATTGCCATTATAGGCTTGTTGCATAATTTACTATTATAGAGCATCACATTTCCCACAAATATCTCGTTGACAGCAGCTATAGTGCACTTCAGAACAGAGAATCTTCTAACGCATGAAAGCTAATCGTGTTCAACGAAACCTCCTCAGCGCAGCCAAAGATCAAAGGTTTGGAGCCCATTTTATATGCAATTTTACTACGTTATTTCCCCATTGCCTCAGAGGTAGGATGGTACATTATTTCAAGTATCAAAGCACCTACTCCATGGTAGACTAGAATAATTACAGTTACACTCACTAGGTTATCAGACAAAATCAAGAGCATGGGACTGATAAACAAAGTGCATCATCCCAAAAATTGAATTAATATTATGAACTGTTCAATCAATTCCATGTGTTGATGACAGGAGTAAATAAACTGTTCTCCCAATATGTCCTTAGCAACTGGTTATGTGTAAGTGATAATGTTCTGAAACAATATAGCGAACTGGTACGTGCTCCCATGAATCATACGACATCCTGGGCAGGGCCGGTCGTTTTTATTCCGGGCACGCAGCACTCGCTAATCCATGGCCCACCTGTTAGGCGATAACACTGTGTACAGCGCTGTACAAGTGCTCTGCCGGTAATTTACGGAACTAACTTTTAAGTTTATGAATTTTAATTTCTGTGGCGATGTATCGCTTGCCCTTAAAGCTCGCGCTATGAAGTCTCTCGAGAGCGTCCTTATTGCTTTCACACAATCCACAAAGAACACGTAACAGACAGCCAATACTGGGGGATCAGAAACTGTTACAAAGCCTGCAGTGAAACGTGTACATTATATTCAATACAACCAGGACAGCCAACTGATAGCACATACATTAGGTTATTTTAGACATATATATAGTCTCCGGATCGGTTTAGACACTTGTCGCTTCGTGGGGTGAGTTTGAATATCCCCCCTGTCCTTGTGTGTTGAGCCCCGAAATGTTTCACTTCCTCGTCTGAAGTGAATCGTTGACCTCCTAGGTGCTCCTTCAGGTGAGGAAACAGGTACAAGTCGCTTGGAGCGAGGTCAATGATGTCACTGTGCCCTCTTTCAAAAAAAAAAAAAAAAAAAAAAAAAAAAAGAGCTTGGACATTCTTAAAATGTTAATTTACACTCCATTTTCATACTGGTACTATGATGAATGTATAGATTGAATTGGAGATATGCTACTGTCACATTTGTGGCGCAGCGGTCAAGCTGTTAGTCTCTCACCAAGGTAGACCGGGTTTGATTCCCGGTCAATACATGTCAGATTTTCGAGTTGAAATGCCATGTCCTGTGGTTCCCATTCCACGTAAAAGTTGTACAGCGTTGCTGAGATGGAGCCCATCACTTCCGAGCGAGACGCGCCATGATGCGTGTGGGCACCATTTCGGCAACGCTGTACAACTTTCCGTGGAGCGGCTAGCCAGTGAACCATGTGTTATTTCCTCGTACAAATACAAACCGATATAAAATAAGTGAATTAATTTACGTATTTCACAGTCATACAGCATAACTTTTTTGATGTATAACGATTACAACGCAACCAAGAACTACATTTTCCAACCACGCCGAGCCGAGAAAAAGTTACCTCACAAAAATGATAATAACATTGTTTCATGGACACACACAATTTTGAAATTAATAAACCAGTTATACAACATTTCAATGTATATTGTGTTAAAATTTGGATTCGATCTGATGACGGGGTTTTGAGATAATAATTCTTAAATGTGACGCATGGTTGAAACGCTTAAAATCGTGCACTTTTTGTGTTCCAACTGCGATAAAAAATATTAAAATATAAAATAAAAATTCCAAACGTACATAAACTAACGTAAAATAGAACGACGAAAATGATGATGTTATTGGATTTTATGTAGGTCTATTGGTTACTACACAAACAACCTTCAAACTCGAGTGCACATAATACTTTGGTCGACAGTAGTCTCACATATGATGAAAATACAGCTTTTATTCCACTCATATAACAACATTCTGTTATGCATTTAATATTTGACTACTCACCCACAGCTTGACAATAATGCCGCTTACTTAAATGTCATTTGTCGTCTTTGTCCTACCCCATGTGATATTCAAACTTGAACGCGAAGCTTCATAAACTGCTCAATGACAAATGAAAGTCGGTGAATCATTTGCCACTGTGCTCGTCAAACCAGTGCCTGCTAAATGTACTGCCCACTGTATTGCCATAACATTCTCGCGCTACAGAGCACACACTGCTTGGTTTCCAATACACACATTTTCAATTGTACATCCAGCTGGCAGTGCGTCTTCACTTCCGTCCGATCTACTTCCGTTCGATCCTCTTCCGCCCGATTCATTTCCGTCCCATTTTTCTGGCAGTGCGTCTTCACTTCCGTCCGATCCACTTCCGTTCGATCCACTTCCGCCCGATTCACTCCCGTCCCCAATTTTCAAAATCACTCCCACAAAACTATCCAGCAACCGAGCGGAAAGATGTTACACATCAAAAACCAATCCACGAGTATGATACCCGCGCTGTTTCAGAACACTCTGAAACTCTGCACTGTTACCAACCATATGTAAATGATTTACCCCACACTACTAATTTCTCTATGACAGACAAAACTCCAGGAATGTCGGCCTTGTAACCTTACTTTATAATCAGCCCTAGTAAATAACATCACGAATTATTCAATATGTACTGTGATAAGAATTAGGGTCCGCCCTAGTAAATAAGAACACAAGTGGTAGCGTGCGTTACTAATCACTAGATTTATTATGACTACTGTACACAATTCTCACAAGCAGGCGTTCAAGTCCACATTTCACAGTTCTTTGCTCGGTGGTGCACCGGAGTGAAGTTCCCGCGTCTGTCCACGCGCTGCGTCGAACCCAGGGTCTCCAGCGCAGTCCACTCTTGAGCTCACACATCGCACACAACTCTCACCTCACGATGAATTCGGTCGACTGTCTGCTAGCCGGGTAGATCTGTATTACTCCCGAGTTCATGAGGTGATACCAGTACTCTACTGGCGATACCCATTGCAGCACCAACCCCGTCAGAGGAGTTAATGAGGTTACATTAAGAGGGATAAATTTGGACAAGGTGTTGGAATGAAGCGGCCGTGGCCTGTTATGAGGTTTAGAGAGTCATCTTCAGTGTTACCTTATGGAGAATTGATATTGCAACTTTCCAGTTGTCAACACAATATAATTCCAATTACAAACGTTTAATGCTTTTCAGTCGGTCAACACGATTGTACCCTTGTGAGATGTATTATTCCGTAATCCAGAAAAAAAATTCAGGATAATAATATTAAACTTTTGTTTACTAACGCAACACTAAGAAATGGCTTCAAACACCATAATTATTCCAATTGCTAGGACGTACGGAACGTTAACCAGAAAAAGAGCGAAACATGTCATCCTGACTCTTCTGTAATTCATAACATACCTAGGTATATACAGGGTTAGCAAAAATGATTTAAGAGATTTCAATTACGTCATGTATTAATGAAAGTATATAGACTACTGCAATGAAACATATATAAGGTGCGTTCAAAAAGTAAAGAGCCGGAGGCTGTAATGCGCAAACCGGTGACTACATCAGCTAATCGTGGCGTGTATAACGAGGTGTGGTTCCGACCAGAGCGTAGAAGGTCACAGCCAGTCGCTAGAGGGCACACGTGCACGTAACATGACGATACAAAGCGAGCAGCAGCATGCATTAATCGTCCGACGCTGCCAGTCGCATTGCAAACAGTGACATGGAGGCGTCAACCGAGGAGCAAAGAGGTGTTGTTCGGTTTCTGACAGCGAAAGGAGTAGGGGGAACGGACATTCATCGCCGAATGTCACAAGTGTACGGCGAACACCGCATGTTCCTTGCAAGGGTCAAGGCGTGGCACAAGCGCTTCAGGGAAGGACGGGTGTCGTTAGCTGATGATGCCCGGTCTGGGGCACCCCCCTGCATTACCGATGACAACGTCCAGCTGATTGATGCACTCATTACCCAGGACCGCCGAGTGACAGTGAACGCCATAGCCGCCGTGGTCGAATTGAGCGTCGGAAGTGTGTACACCATCATGAAGGAACGACTGCACTTGCGGAAAGTGTGTGCCCAATGGGTGCCCCTCAGTCTTCAACCACACCAGGAAGCATGTCGAATGGCCTACTCTCTTGGTCTTGGTTGGACGATTGATGCATGCTGCTGCTCGCTTTGTATCGTCACGTGACGTGCACGTGTGCCCTCTAGCGACGGGCTGTGACCTTCCACGTTCTGGTCGGAATCACACCTCGTTACACACGCCACGATTATCCGAAGTCGTCACCGGTTTGTGCATTAAAGCCTCCGGCTCGTTACTTTTTGAACGCACCTTATACTAATGAAAAGAGAAACTCGCCAAGTTATGTATGAAGGTTACTGCGGAAAGGATTAGTACACTGGTCGGCCGTTAGGTGGAGTTATCTGTCCGGTGGCAGGCGAGGAGCGTTTTTATTGTGCTCTTGAATTTCACTCAACTAAGTCTGTAAGCACTGCTCAAAGACATTTCCACACACGATTTCACAAGGAACCTCCAAATATAAACACTACTTGCTTGGTATTCGAAATTTGTAACCACAGGATGTCTGTGTAAGAAATAATCCACTGGTCTCCCGTCTGCCTCTGACGAAACTTTTGAGCTCTCCCACATTTCCACCTTGCGCCTCTATCCTAATGAAACTGAGTGAGTTAGACGTGGTCGTTACGGCTTGGCTGCAGGCAGTCGCTCACACCCAGGAGGCGAGGAGGTTTAATCCCCCCGCCAGCAACCTTGAAGATGGTCTTCTGTGGTTTCCCATCTTCTTTCCAGGCAAATGCCGGGGTCAGTCCCTAACTATAGACCACAGCCGCTACCTTCCAACTCGTTCTAACATTCAAACTTTTCTCCCCAGACAACACTCCACACGCGACGGTACTTGTAGCTCACCCCTTGGGTGTCCGCATAGAAGCAGCTACAAATTCTGGCGAGCCGAACATGTCCTCGGACACTCCCGGCACTAAAAGCCATACGATAAATAAATAAATAAATAAATAAATAAATAAATAAATAAATAAATACAGGGTGCCAGGGAATGTTCTCCGCTGCACCTACATGCTGCTGCAAGAGGTAAAATCAGCAGTTACGTTGGCAGCACCGCTTGTCCACTTAGAGATTCCTGTTTCTTGAGCTAATTTGCGTGTTGATATTCTTGGACAACGCAGCATTATATCGGGGATTTCATGAAGTTTTTCGTCCGTTAAAAGCGTAGGACTACCTATTCCCAGTATATCGTGAACTCAGCTGTTAGTTAGTTATTGTTGTTTCAAGGGGCGGAACTACGAGGTCATCTGCCCCTCTTAACACAGATTCAAGGATACACATTTGGAATTGAATTTAAAATTTTGAGGTGGACACAAAAATTTAAAAAGACCAAAAATTAATAAAACAAAAAATAAAATAAACAAAAATTACGGAAAAACAAAACATTATCATTCAAAAACCAACAAGTCGTTGAGTCCATTTTGAACTGAGCTGGTCACACGACATTTACTTATCAAATCCCGAACGGTATCTCGGTTTCGACACTTTGAATTAGGAAACCGCGCCTGAAATTTGAGTTCCTTTTTCTGAAAACCTTCACAAAAAACCTATTCCATCAAAGAAGCTATCACTTCAGTTGTAAACATTACCGACTGTATACTGTTGCACTCTTCCAATAATCTATGTGAACGCTCGTTTACTGCAATACACACTGACGATTTCGACAGCCACACGTGTGGCCTTCACTGTACCGCTATCCTGTCAAGGGCACCGTGCTGCCAACGTAACTGCAGACGCTACCTCTCGCTGCGAGAACATACCCTGGCGCCCTGTACAAGTGCATCAAATCGCTAACCATTTGTGCTAACCCTGTATGTAATAGTTTTACCTATCAGCGTTCAATGGGGGAGGAGAGATTACCTAAGAGGTTAATGAGTTCTGCTGTAGAGGGTAAGATGATGATGATAATTGTTGTTTTAAGGGGCCTAACATCTAGGTTATCGGCCCGTAATGGTTTGGGTAATCGTGAAGATGAAAATGAAATGCAAACTATAACTAAAACTAACCACTAACTTATAAACTAGAAGAAGAATTGGAAAACAAAAGGAGAATAAGGCAAATATAGGACAGGAGGAAAAGAAATGCCCTTAACCCTCGAAGAATGCGGATTGAGGGACTTGGAAGGAAGGGGAGCCATGAAAGGCAGATAGGAAAGTGAAAGAGGACAGGGTCCACCCCACAGGTGA
The DNA here is from genome assembly GCA_946902985.2 of Meconema thalassinum. Classification (NCBI taxonomy): domain Eukaryota; kingdom Metazoa; phylum Arthropoda; class Insecta; order Orthoptera; family Tettigoniidae; genus Meconema; species Meconema thalassinum. Next base: position 540,421,591 of record OX336392.1, read on the forward strand.
GGGACAAAAGGGGGAAACCGGACCCAGCTCAGGAATCCCTCGGGGTCGCCAACTCTAGAACTCACCAGCCGTGAGCCCCTAAGGGTGTAGCAATATCTAGGGTGCACCAGAAGGGATGGGGCTACATACACACGGCCTCCTTGAGGGCCTTGAGCAGAAGGCAGGAGATAACAGGAAAAGGAAAAGAAAGCTGACACCTCGCAGAAGGAGGGTATCAGAAAAGATGAGACAAGGGCCAATTAAGGCGGCAAAGGAAGATACTCCCTAGGCCTCGGATACCCTAATACCGTCGGCGTCGGAAGAGAACAAGAGTTGACCAAGTGAGGTCGACAGGAAAGAAGACGGGGCACAATTAAGTAGAAGCAATGCCGGACTCAGCTAGGGCCCCGTGGTCGCTAACCCACGTCCCACTAGATGTGAGCCCCTGGGGGTTAGAGGGTAAAAGGAGCAGAGGTAGGCCTAGGAGGCGATGGTTAGATTCAGTGTTGAACGATTTCAAAGTGAGAGGAGGCGACTTTTCGCAAACGGGGGCTTTCAGACTGCCCCTAATAATATTGTTTTATGCAGCCCAACTAACGCGTGTTGTCAGGAAGATCGATATTTCTCTGCTTCTATTGCGTATGGTACTAATACACTGCAGGCATATCCTGCAAACGATATTGAACACTATTATATTTCCCTCGATCATATTATTCGAACGGTCTGTAGTCGCATCAAGAGTAAGTAATATTGTTCAGTATCGTTTGTGGGATATACTTGCAGTGCATTAGTAGCACACGGCATGCAAGCAGAGAAATATCGACCTTCCTGACAACACACGTTAGTTGGGCTGCATGGAAAGATATTATTAGGGGCAGCTGATTCACCCGGTATATACACTTGTGGACATAATTCTGGACCCTTTTCATAATGCCATGTGTTTTTATGTTATTGGTAGGTGATGGGGTTATAAGCAAATTAATGTAATGCTTAAGCGATATTGTGGCATGTGGTTGTATTTAAGGATGAAATTTGAAGTACACAACATCACGGCCGTTATGTGAGGACAACATCAATTCCACAGTAACGTAACAGTTAATCAACATTTTATGGGGAATCCATTGACTTTTAATCAATATGTTGTGGGGAATCCTTTGCCTTTTATTACTGCTTCGATTCCGCGAGGCATGGAGCCAACTAACCTTTGAAGATCGTCTGTAGTTATGACCTTGGACCAAGCCCGGATGATGGTTTCTACAAGTTCCATTTTTCCCCTGGATTTCGGCGCGAAACGAGTACTTTCAGTCTTGCCCACAAGTTTTCTATTGGGTTTAGGTCAGAGCTGTTACCTGGCCATGGCAAAGCATTAATACGATGATCTTTCAACCATTTCATGCTCAATTTGCAGTGTGGCAAGGTGCACCTTCTTGTTGAAAGAAGCACTGTCTCTGATGATAAGGAAACACATCGTTAATTGAAGTTAGCAAATTTGGTTCCAAGATCTCAGTTTGGTATCTTTGGGCATTTAATGTACCATCTATCACATGTAGTCGACCATCACCATGACTTGTTATGCATCCCCACACCTTTACGCTGACTGGATGTTTCATAGTAGCGGTTGTGCATTCTGGTAACAAATCTTCGCCAGGTCAACGACGCACGTATTTGATACCATCACTTCCAAATATGGAAATACGAGTCTCATCACTCCAATTACCTTGCTCCAGTCCACATCAGTCCATGATCTGTGTTCCAGGGTGCACTTTACGCTTTTTTCCTTTTGTTTTTCATTAAGATAAGGCTTTATTCTTGGCCTCCTGACTGGCAAACCATTCGCACACAACTTTTTTCGAACGGTTCTGTCAGCAATGGTGACTCCAGATGATTCCAGCACGCCGACGGTCTTGTAACGCAAGGCGGCAAATTCTTATTTCATCTTGAGCAGATAACACAGTTCTAGGAGCAGTTTTAGAACTTTTGGTTACGTTCCCACACCTTCCTTACACCTGACTTAGTAGCTCCACCACCCAGCCTTGCTGAAATCTCTTCAAACGTATAGCCTTCCTCACGTAAAGTTATAGCTCTACTGCGTTTAGATGGTGACCTATCAATCCGTTTCTTGGGCGTGGGTCTCATTCTTCACTGAAAGGACAGCTAACGAGTTGAAGAAATGTTCTCTTACACAGCAAAATGAAAGACCTCTTCAGATCACAGCAAGAAGCACACTAAAGCACACCAGTCACTCAATAAATCGTGACTTTTACTAACAATGACATCAGCTACAGTATACCATATGACAATAATGGATATAGGAAGGAAACTTGAGCTCAAGAAATGAATAACTTTTCCCCGCTCTTTTCTCATCAACATTGGTACATAACAATTTGCAATACAACCAGCAATGCCCATTACTAACTTGTCATAAACAAGTAACAGTGTTGTACGGTGTCATGAACAACTGATGAAAATAAGCTATATACTCTCAGTAAGTATTTATTCTGAGGTATATGGTTGAATCCAACCCATAACAAAAAGTGTCCAGAATTATGTTCACTAGTGTACAGGGTGTTCAGAAAAAGTGTCCGATGTTGCCACAGGGTTTGGGATTGGTCAAAACGATAAGAAATGTTCCTATAAACATATGTCCGGAAACAAATACCGTACCTGATGAGATATGAGCCATTTTACTCGCATTGTGTTTGGTGGTGCAGGCGTTCTTCCATTGAAGACCTTTGCATGAGTCGGATGTTGAGTCACAGTATGCAGTTGCGCTGGCAGTGCAGTGCGGTACCCATACCAGACTGGTGGTCCCGTGCTGTGTGCGATGGGGTATTCCTTGTGGGAAATCGCAATCATGGTATTTTGATATAGATAGCAAACGGTAGTAGCATGGCCTCCCCATTCACTGGACCTTAATGCATTGGATTTATGGCTACGGGGAATTTAAAGACATTGGTGTATACCACACCCATCGACAATGTGCAGATGTTACAACAGCGTGTGACCAATGAGAGTGACCACTTCCGCGAGCAAGAATTGGCTTACAAATGTCTAGTGAGACCAATTTTGGAATACGCCACGAGTGTGTGGGAACCCTACCAATCAACTCTAACGAACAAATTGGACTTGGTGCAAAGGAAAGCTGCAAGATTCGTACTTGGCAAATTCTCCCAAACTGATAGTGTCTCTGACATGTTAAAGTCATTGGGTTGGGAATCCCTACACAGCAGAAGACATAAAAGAAGACTCCAGGAGATGTACAAAGCATACACAGGGGAGCCGGCCTGGAATGAGTTGCGAAACAGAATGCATGATCCAGATTATATGGGTACGAGAGATCACGAATACAAAATTAGGCCCATCATTCAAAAACAAACTTAGCTAAGTATTCTTTTATAAACAGGGGAATTCAAACATGGAATGAGTTACCTGAAGAAGTCTTAGAACCTTTTCCTAACAGTTTAAAAGCTTTCAAGAAGAAATTAAATGTTGCATTCAGGGAACCCAGAGACATTATGGAGAGAAATTGAGTTACAAGCAACATGTAAATATCTTGTTACCACCAGGTTTTGCCTAACAGTAACAGTACCTATTAATAAATAAATAAAAAACCAGGCGTGATTGGACGAGTTCGGGATTCCATGCGAAGAAGAGCTGAAGCATGTGGTAACCATGTGGATCATCTCTTGTAACGTGCAGATGTTATCCGCGGCTGAAATCATCACAGCTCCTGGTTGGTGGTGTTGATGGATGTTTGACCAACGGTTGTACTGTTAAACGTCAAGTGTTCATTAGAAGTAGCTGGTAGATGACGTCCATTGTCTGAAGTGCAAATACACAACACCAGTAACACAAGCAGTGCATTCGACACCATTAACACGGACATACTTATGGCTAAATTGCAATCCTTCCATCTCAGCCCCGTTGCTCTCAAATTATTCGCCTCCTATCTTCATAACCGAAGACAACATGTACTCATAAATGAAAACAGAACTGAGTGAAAGTTCAAAATAAATGCAGTACCACAGGGTTCAATTCTCGGCCCCTTATATTCATTCTATATCTGAACGACATCTCATCGAAACTAAAAAACTGCAACTGCCATCTATATGCAGACGACCTTCAGATATATTGCCACACAAAAATAAATAACATAGATGCGGCAATTGAAAATATGAATCTAAATTTAAGAGTATCAGCAACTGAAAATTCTCTTGCCATCAAGCCAATTAAAACACAAGCTATCGTATTAGGTCAGACTAAATTGCTTTTCCATTTCCACAGTAGACCTCTTTCCTTAATTCAACTTAATGGTGTTGCTATCCCGTTCTCTAAATCGGTAAAATGTCTTGGAGTCACACTAAATGAAACTTTGAATTGGGATGGGCACGTTACTAATGCATGCAGGGAAGTTTACTCGTCACTTCATCCACTTAAGATTCACCAGTCCGTTATACCCCGTAACTTGAAAATAAAACTCGCCCAAACCTTGATACTCCCTGTATTTAACTACTGCGATGTTGTATTAGTAGATGCTACCGGAGAACAAAACAAGAAACTTCAGAGAGCTTTAAATTCCTGCATTAGGTTTATTTTCTCCTTGAAATTTTCCTCACACGTGTCTCCTTTTTATGATCTACTTTCCTCGCTAAAAGTAGAACAACAAAGAAACCTGCACATATGTACTCTCATCTATCGACTTCTCAATGAAAGTGCACCTCACTATCTCTCTTGTAATTTTCGTTTTTTTTCTTCCTTTCATGATCGTCACACGCGATCTGGATCTAAAATCATCATTCATCTGCCTTCAGTAACTCTTTCCTCGTGTCGGGAACTAGAATTTGAAATAATTGTCCTCGTGACGTTAGAAGTTGTACATCCCTTACAACTTTCAAACGTGGATGTAAAGATTTCCTCTTGAATTCGTAGGCCAACTGGAACAATTTGTGTATGAATGTGTGAGTGAATGACCATAGTATAATTTTGTAAAAAATGTATGTCATTTAAATTGTATAGCTTAGTTAATATCACGCAGTCGCCAATTTAATTTAATTTAATTTAAATTAGTTCTAGTATTTTAAGTTTTTCCTGAAGCCTCCATGGCTTAGGCGGCAGCACGCCGGCCTCTCACCGCTGGGTCCGTGGTTCAAATCCCGGTCATTCCATGTGAGATCTGTGCTGGACAAAACGGAGGCAGACAGGTTTTTCTCCGGGTACTCCGGTTTTCCCTGCCAAAATTTCATTCCAGCAACACTCTCCACTATCATTTCATTTCATCTGTCATTCATTTAATCATTGCCCCAGAGGAGTGCGTCAGGCCTCGGCAGCCGGCACAGTTCATATCCTCGCCGCTAGATATCGTGTAACGCCGCCATTCCTGACCCGGTCGGAGACTGGAAGCAGGCTGTGGATTTTTTTCATTTTAAGTTTTTCCTATTATAAATTTGGTAGGTTAAGTATATCATATTAGAGTATTCATGTAAGTTGCACTGTGTGTGGTTAAGTGTAAGAGAGGGCCTAGAGACCTAACTTCGCCACAATAAAGGCACCAAAAAACAAACAAATAAATAAATAAATAAATAAATAAATAAGTAAATAAAATGGCTCATATCTCAACAGGTACGGTATTTGTTTCCGGACATATGTTTATAGGAACATTTCTTCTCGTATTCACCAATCCCAACCCCTGTTGTAACATCGGACTCTTTTTCTAAACACCCTGTATACAGCACACTCTCACTAATTTGGACTAATGGGAGCGAGTCTAGTCCAAAGTATAGAAATGTTTTCTAAAATATTGTAGTGTACAGTTCAAAAGTTCTAAAGTCATGCTGATATGCTTTAATGTATCTTGAAACGTTTTCCAGGATTGGTTATCCATCGTTCAATTTTGAACACAAAAATCGACTTACTAATACCAAACTCTATTGTAATACTCTGAGTAGAATCACCGGCTTGGATTTTATCCAGCCCTCTCATTTTGTCTTGTAAACTTAGCGATGTTCAACACTCACCTTAGTTCCTGTATTCTAGCGAATGTAACAGTAACTCGTCATTTGGGCTTCACTGAGCAGGCACTGCCTTTGTCGCGTGCTTGCGACCAATAATGATACATACGGTACTTATTATTGGCCACGAGTGGAGTGAACGGGAAGGGAGGGGGATGAGATGAACATTATATAAGGTGCGTTCAAAAAGTAACGAGCCTGAGGCTGTAATGCGCAAACCGATGACGACATGGGCTAATCGTGGCGTGTGTAACGAGGTGTGGTTCCGACAAGAGCATGGAAGGTCACAGCCCGTCGCTAGAGGGCACGCGTGCACGTCACGTGACGATGCAAAGCGAGCAGCAGCATGCATCAATCGTCCAACGCTGCCAGTCGCATTGCAAACAGTGACATGGTGGCGTCAAACGAAGAGCAAAGAGGTGTTGTTCGGTTTCTGACAACGAAAGGAGTAGGGGGAACGGACATTCATCGCCGAATGCCACAAGTGTACGGGGAACACTGCATGTCCCTTGCAAGGGCCAAGGCATGGCACAAGCGCTTCAGGGAAGGACGGGTATCGTTAGCCGATGATGCCCGGTCTGGGGCACCCCCCTGCATTACCGATGACAACGTCCAGCTGGTTGATGCACTCATTACCCAGGACCGCCGAGTGACAGTGAACGCCATAGCCGCCGTGGTCGGATTGAGCGTCGGAAGTGAGCACACCCTCATGAAGGAACGACTGCACTTGCAGAAAGTGTGCGCCCAATGGGTGCCCCACAGTCTTCAACCACACGAGGAAGCATGTCGAATGGCCTACAGTCTTGGTCTTACTTGGACGATAGATGCATGCTGTTGCTCGCTTTGTATCGTCACGTTACGTGCACGCGTACCCTCTAGCGACGGGCTGTGACCTTCCACGCTCTGGTCAGAACCACACCTCGTTACACACACCATGATTAGCCGATGTAGTCACCGGTTTGTGCATTCCAGCCTGCGGCTCGTAACTTTTTGAACGCACCTGATACAATAGATGGTCTTGGTGCGAATGATGTGTGGTGCAGTACAGTGGCGATGGAAACCTGTCCTAATTATCTGAATTCCCAATTGGCGAAGCCCGAAATAGTGATGGTTCACTGTGTTTATTTTTACACTCATGCCATTTTTACAAGTTGTTTTTTCGCACGTGCCAATAATTGGGAATATTGACCGATTGAAGAGCTGCAATATGACGGTTACTGCTAAAAGCATTCTTTTATAGATTTCAACGGTTAAGTAAGGAAGAACATTTCAAGGATGACCGATGGTGGTCTCCGGGGTCTGATCTTACACAGTAACACACTGAGCTACAAGGCCGGTATCATTGAAATGAAAATCCACAGCCTGCTTCCAGTCTCCGACCGGGTCAGGAATGGAATGAATGAAGCCCCCATCTAGTGGCGATGATATGAAGTGTGCCGGCTGCCGAAGCCTGTCGCACTCCTCTGGGACAATGATTAAATGAATAATAGATGAAATGAAATGATAGTGGAGAGTGTTGCTGGAATGAAATTGTGACAGGGAAAACCGGAGTACCCGGAGAAAAACCTGTATGCCTCCGTTTTGTCCAGCACAGATCTCACATGGAGTGACCGGGATTTGAACCACGGACCCAGCGGCGAGAGTCCGGCGTGCTGCCGCCTAAGCCACGGAGGCTCCCCGGCCGGTATAATTAATATTCTAATAGGATAGCGTACCTGGCTGGCGTGGTTGTGTGGTGCCCCAAATAGTACATTCTCAATTACTGTCAGGTAATTCAAAATATGAGGGCAACTTGTTCAAGTTTGATGAGAATCTGCTCGACAGTGTGTAATGAGGGATGCCTCAAGGAAAGTACAGTATACATAGCGTACACGTTATGAATATTAATTTCTCTTGAGAACTTCTCAAGAGACTCCTAAGAACAGTAATTATTTATCGTATGGCTTTTAGTGAGGGATGTCCGAGGACATGTTCGGCTCGCCAAAAGCTGTAGCTGCTTCAAGCGTACACCCATAGGGTGAGCTACAAGTTCCGTTCCATTTCAAGTAGTTCCAACTTTCGCTACCAGATGTCACTGATACCTAGTGGTAAACGTTCGAACTTTGATAGAGCGTTCCAACGAAATCTAACTTAGAAATTTAGCTTCACACAAGTTTAGTCTGTGGAAGGATCTTTTATACCATAAATCTTGGACATGGGACCGCCGACTTTACTTCCCCTCCAAAGGAAGGCATACCGAAGGATTTTAACGCTCCTAAAAATCCGACGACTTCGGCCGGGTTTGAACCCGCTATCTTGGTCACAGCTGTTCAGCATGCTACCCACTACGCCACCGAAGCGGCTCTAAGAACAGTAATTTTATTGTACAAGGAGCGGCAATAAGATCTGACGGTTTTTAAATCACAATAACACAAACATTTTAAATGATACAATCTCTTTTATTACTTATAACAGCAAGGTGTACATGTCAATTAATGGAAAACATGAAAGAACAATAGATTTTAACTTTTAAGATTTGAAGATAACGTCTTTCAAATGATGCCCATCTTTGCCATGCATTCTTCCAGTCTTGAACTGACGCTTTGCATAGTCATTAGGCTTCAACTGCTGGACAATAACCATTTTATACGGATGAAAATGCAAATCGAAACTCAATATTCGTCTCACTGTTCGATCAGACATTTGCAAAGCAGCAGCTTGTTTACGAGCCGGCCGCCGTGGACTGGTTTCCACAGCTTGTCTCACTCGCTCAACATTTTCTGGTGTCCTGGCTGACCTTGGACGGCCTGTCGACGTACGTTTTAAGGCTGAACCTGTAGCTCTAAAATTACTCACCCATAACAAAATTGTGTTACGAAATGGAACGCGTCCTCTTCGACTCGCTCAGCCGTACAACGACATAAACCGTCAGATCTTTTTGCCGCATGGCAAAAGATGCGCATCATTTGAAAGACGTTATCTTCAAATCTTAAAAGTTAAAATCTATTGTTCCTTCATGTTTTCCATTAATTGACATGTACACCTTGGTGTTATAAGTAATAACAGAGTTTGTATCATTTAAAATGTTTGTGTTGTTGTGATTTAAAAACCGACAGATCTTTTTGCCGCTTCCTGTATTTCTCATTAGCCTTACAGCCTTGCAAATGAGATGTTAGCTACTGTCAAGTCGCAATGAACAACAACGACGACGTCATATTTAGCCTACTTTTCACATTTTGTAAAAATTAGGAATAAGTAGACTTATGAGATCGATCGGGCAAATGTCTGTCTGTCTGTCTGTGTGTCTGTGTGTCTGTGTGTCCGCCCCTATCAACTCCTAAACGGCTGCAGCTATCGACGACAAATTTGGAATCAGTAAAGATCTATACCTGAATATCCCACGGCCATATTTGAAAATGTCATCAGTGCTACCAACTGCTGAAAAATCACAATTAAAATTTGAGCTCCATGTTGAATATCTCACGGCTGGCTGCGTGGCTCAGCGGTAACGTTCTCGCTTGCTAGGCCCAAGGTTGCAGGTTCGTATCCTGTTGCAGTCAGCTGGCATTTGAAGGTGCGCAAATGCGAGGGAGCCGTGCTAGTAGATTTACTGGCACGTTAAAGATCCCCTTCTGGGCAACATTCCGGCACCCCGGCGTCTCTAAAAGCCACTGCAGTTAAAAGGGACGTAAAACCATTAATATCATTACACATGAATATCTCACAAAGTATGCATGGGAGCTATTCCAAAATTGGCACACATATGAAAACAAAAATCCACAGCCTGCTTCCAGTCGACCGACCGGGTCAGGGAATGGAATGAATGAAGCCCCCATCTAGCGGCGAGGATATGAACTTTGCCGGCTGACGAAGCCTGTCGCACTCCCCTGGGGCAATGATTAAATGAATGACAGAGGAAATTAAATGATGGTGGAGAGTGTTGCTGGAATGGAATTTGTGACAGGTAAAACCGGAGAACCCGGAGAAAAACCTGTCTGCCTCCGTTTTGTCCAGCACAGATCTCACATGGAGTGACCGGGGTTTGAACCACGGACCCAGAGGTGAAAGGCCGGCGTGCTGCCGCCTAAGCCACGTAGGCTTCTAAAATTGGCACACATATAGATAATAATATTTCAGTTTCATTTCCAGGAAGACATACCTGACAGTGTTGCCAACATGATTCTATGGCTGCTAATAGGTCATATTGTTCCTATGCGAGTAATTGCCATACTATCAATTTGATTTCAACCAAATTTCGTATGTAGTACATGTACTATAACAGATATGATTATGCGTATTTCAATGGCAACTGTTAATAAATGCTCTGTCTATTTTTGTATCCTAATAATATATCAGAACAAGTAGTTCCGTGAAGAACTATACAGCCTATTTTCATATATCCTACTTATGTTAATTGCCACTATCAACATACACAATTTCAGTTTGATTGCTGTAATAGATTCGTGGATATTGAGAACCGACTAAATATTTCGGATGGTCGCCATGTTGGATTTTATATATGTAGGTCCTAGAGTTATGTACTGTTACATGCAGATTATTGTGAACGTGTAGTATTCAAACTTCAATCGCATAATTAGGACACAAGAAAAAACAAGGAGATTTAAATTTTTTTCACAGCTGCCATCTTGAGGTTATGGAAACAATTGAAATAAATTAGATGCCAGTGGATTAACATTCGGATAAGGATTTACTGTACCAAGTTTCACTGCACGCGGATGGTTAAATTGCGAGAAACGTCCATGTGAATATCTATAATTCGCGTCACCGCCATGTTGGATTTGTGATCACCAGGTTATTTAAAGTCCTATAGGTGAACTTAAGTTCATAGCCCCTATGAACATTAAAAAATGCAGTTTGATTGCTAAAATCGATTCGTAGATATTCAGTATCGTCTAAATATTTCGGATGGTCGCCATGTTGGATTGTTAAATGTATAGGCCATAGAGTCATGTACCATTAAAGGAAAATTATTGCGTAAGTTCATTATTCAAACTTTCACTTCGATCGCATGACTACATCACAAGAAATAAAAACTTAATTTTAAAATTCGCACTGCCGCCATCTTGAGGTTATGTAAACAATTGAACTAAATTAGATACCAGTGGATTACAATGTGTATAAATATTTCCTGTACCAGGTTTCAGTGCGCTTGGAACATTAAATCGCGAGAAAGGTCTATTTTCGTTTTGTAGTTAACCGGTTTTTAGCCTACTTTCGATTTTTGCAAAAAATGAAAGTAGACTTATGAGATCAACACAGGGCGAAAAAAGTGTGTCTGTCTGTGTGTATGTGTGTGTGTGTGTCTGTGTGTGTCTGTGTGTGTGTGTGTGTGTGTGTGTGAGTGTGTGTACTCTGAATGTCTGTCCCCCCCCTATCAATTCGAACACGGTGAATGCGAATTGAACGAAATTTGGTACAAAGGTAGCACTAGCAAAGGACACCTGAGTGTCATGTTTTATATCGCCTCCATCTTGACGGAAACGTAATGGCGGCCACACAAATGTTCAAAGCTTAAATCAAATTACGACTAACCTAATCATCCGATCTCTACCAAATTTTGCAACGACATACCTTTATGGGGGGAGCATCCTTGGACCAAACCAATAGGTCATCAGCATAATAGTTTGCGGATGGCGGCCATCTTTGTGTGAAAATAGATTCCCCCTATTAATTCGAACACGGTGCAACCGAATGGAACGAAATTTGTTACAGAGGTAGTACTAACAAAAGGCACCTCAGTGTCATGTTTTATATCGCCGCCATCTTGACGGAAACGTAATGGCGGCCACACAAATGTTCAAAGCTTAAATCAAATTACGATTAACCTAATCATCCGATCTCTACCAAATTTTGCAACAACATACCTTTATGGGGGGAGCATCCTTTGACCAAACCAATAGGTCATCAGCGTAATAGTTTGCGGATGGCGGCCATCTTTGTGTGAAAATCGATTCCCCCTATTAATTCGAACACGGTGCAACCGAATGGAACAAAATTTGGTACAGAGGTAGTACTAAGAAAAGGCACCTCAGTGTCATGTTTTATATCGCCGCCATCTTGACGGAAACGTAATGGCGGCCACACAAATGTTCAAAGCTTAAATCAAATTACGATTAACCTAATCATCCGATCTCTACCAAATTTTGCAACTACATACCTTTATGGAGGGAGCATCCTTTGACCAATCTAATAGGTCATTCACCTAATAGTTTGCGGATGGAGGCCATCTTTATGTCAAAATTGATTCCCCCTATTAATTCGAACACGGTGGAACCGAATGGAACGAAATTTGGTACAGAGGTAGTACTAGCAAAGGGCACCTCAGTGTCATGTTTTATATCGCCGCCATCTTGACTGAAAAGTAATGGCGGCCACACGAATGTTCAAAGCTTAAATCAAATTACGATTAACCTAATCATCCGATCTCTACCAAATTTTGCAACTACATACCTTTATGGAGGGAGCATCCTTTGACCAATCTAATAGGTCATTCGCCTAATAGTTTGCGGATGACGGCCATCTTTGTGTCAGAATCGATTCCCCCTATTAATTCAAACACGCTGAAACCAAATGGAACGAAATTTGGTATAGAGGTAGCACTAGCAAAGGGCACCTCAGTGTCATGTTTTATATCACCGCTATCTTGATGGAAACGTAATCGCGGCCACCCAAATGTTAAAAGCTAAAATGTAATTACGACCAACCTAATAATCTAGTCTCTACCTAATTTTGCAACACCATATCTTTATGTGGGAAACATATTCTGACCAAACTGCAAGAACATCAGCCCAATAGTTTGCAGATGGTGGCCAAGTATGTGTGCAAATCGATTCCCCCTATCAATTCAAACACGGTGAAACCGAATTGAACGAAATTTGGTACAGAGGTAGCACTAGCAAAGGGCACCTTATATTCATGTTTAATATCCCTATAGCACGTTGTATTTCAACAAGCTCCTACAACCAACATTCAATCATACTCCTTGAAAAGGACAAAGAGTTATAACAATACCCATGCATTTAGGAGAAAGTAGGCTATATGTTCTTTACTGAACATCTTGTTTTTAAATCTTATAGATGGACTTCCAGTAGTGCCCTTTATCTCCGTACAAAATTTTAGGGATATACCGCTAATCGTTTCAGAGGTATAGAATGCCGGTGAAATATTTCGCACATCCGCCATTTTGTGATTATGTAAACAATTGAACGAAGTTAGAAGTCGGTGCATTACAATGTATATAAACATATACTGTACCAAGTTTCATTGCGTTTGGTTGGTCAAATCGCGAGAAACGTCTATTTAAAAGTCGCAAATTCGCTTGGCCGCCATGTTGGTTTTGTAGTTACCAGATTTTCAAAAGTCACATAGGTGAACTTACAGTAGTTCCCTTTATCACCATAGAAAATGTCAGGGTAATATCGGTAATAGTTTCGGAGATATTGAATGCTGGTGAAATATTTCGCACAGCCACCATGTTGGATTGGTGAGTCGTAACAAAATTTGAAGGGCACGGTCGAGGTCGCCGGGATTAGTGCTATGAACTTACCGAGTTTCATTGAAATCGCTCCTGCCGTTTAGATTTTATTAGGGGGACACACACACACACACACACACACGAATCACACACACACCTCACACACACACACACACGGACATAAGGTGATCTCATAAGCCTATTTTTTCAAAATTGAAAATAGGCTAAAAATGCAAGCCAACAGCTCGAAACTTTGCACACGTATGACCTTCTACATCAATTTGGAGTAACTAATGTACGTCAGTGCTGCCTACATGTTTCTAAGCCTTCTGATAGGTCCAATTTTAAATGCATGTGACTTCTATACTAAAAATGGATTTAACCCAATATTGACGCATAGTAGATATTAATATTTCAGATTAATTCCGAGAAACACATACATGACGCCGCACAGTGGGTCAAAATTGAAATCTAGGAGGAAGAAATTATTTATTTTCATAATAAAAAAAATCAAAATGTATTACTTCTACAGCATTCTCATATAATTGCCGCTCACTATTCTGGGATATAAACGCATCTTAGTGTAAATCTGTCACCACTGTTCGAGAAGTCTGAATTGGAGGGTGAATGTAAGTGGCTGTGGTTTGGTTGTCTTTGTGGTTAGTGTGATGCTTTAAGATGGAACATGCAGCTGAAGGTATGATCTTTGTAACGTATTTCAGTTATTAATGGGCGTAATTGTTACGTAATTTTAGCTATATTTGCATTATATAATATTTAACTATTATTTTTAAAATTATATTTTCACTTAGATTTTTAGTACGTCGCGTCACTCTGCGTCACTTTCTACTTAATGTTAAAATGTAGATAAAGTCGTGTAGTTTACGCCTGTTATAAGATTTTTTGCATCTTTTTCAACTTAGTTATTTTACGTTTTAGAAGATGCCGCGCAACCAGTTCTCACACGTTTACAACTGATTGAAGCACTGGGTTCGACGATTATGCCAAAAGTGGAACTTTGTGACTTTGTTAAAAGTAAATTAGGGGTAGAAAATTGTTCTGAAGAGATAACTGAATGCTCTATCCAACTCCTAGTCATAGACAATTTCTTGCATGTGTAGACGTAGCTTAAAAAGGTCTTAACTGATGTTTATTATAAAGTAAACAAATTATATACGTTGCTTTCACTCTAAATTCATGATTAAAACGTAAAAATAATGTTGTCCCCCTAGATTTTGATTTTGACCCACTGTGCGCCGTTGGGAACAGAATTTTGCGCGCGCTGATAGATCCAATGTCTAACCGCATGTAACGGCATTACTATGCTTTGGAATTCTACCAAATGTTGTATGTGTATTCTGTACCTTACGAGATGGAACTAAGAATATATTCAGTCACCAAGGCTGCCAACTGTAGTGCTCTATTAGACTACACTATTGCAGGCATAATTTGAACTAATTAGAAATGTTAGTATTGCCACTTAATTTCGTCATTATTCTACATATTTATTGTCAAATATAGATTAATCATTGGCATCTTAACTTTTAAGAAACGTAGGCTCTATTGTTCTTCACGGAGCTACTTGTTATAATTATTTTAGCATAAGCCTACCTTCGTTAACCAAAAAACTACGTTTCACAGAAAAATATGCAAGTCGCGTTCTTTAGCGTCACTTAGTGTTTGGAACACATTTCGAGACGATCGCTCAAGATACACATCGGTCTTTACCTTGGTTTTAAAAGCACTCCTCGTGCAGTGACGCTGGAAGGTACAACGTTGTTAGGATTGTGAAAGCTTTTTCCACGAGGATAATGTCATTTATATGCTGCCTCCTTCCCGTACCCACCGAGCAGAAGAATCCAATACTTCACAAAGAAACTTCAATTAATTATATTTGTGTATTTCGCACACATTGGTGAAAACACCAGAAATTCAACATGTAAACTGGTGACTAATCCAATAACCTGCCAACGGGCCGTGGTACCAACCCAACCGCAATGAACGTTGACGTTCCCTTACACTCCCCAGCAACTGGAGCTGGATGCCCCAAAGCTTACAGTGACCATCCTGAGTGTGGATTTTGTTGTGTCAATGCCCGCGACGGTTGCTCAATAAGAATGGCGCACTTTGCTGTTTTGCAAACTCACACAGGTTTAAGAATTAGGAAATCCATAATACGTCGTGACACAAATGAGTGTAGCCTTATTTCATACAGTTTAGCAGCAATTTCCGGTTTAACTCGCATTTGCAATGACCATCAACAAAGCACAGGGGCAATATGTACAAGTGTGTGTACGCTCCAGACTGAAATACAAAGAGTGTTGTGTATCTAAAAACACTTCAATAAACAACTCAAACACTTTCTTTGTTTCTTCCTTTTTTTTTGTTTGATTGGCATTGTAACGCGAACCGCTAGTCAACATATAACAAGTAGTTCCGTGAAGAACTATATAGCCTATTTTCATATATTCATATTCATATACAGGGTGATTCTAATTAACGTTTATAACTCTCTATAGCGACGTAGATGGCACTGATACAAGTAATTTGATATAGGACACTTAGAGTCGCAAGTGTCCAGAAATACCTTAAAACTGAACCACAAGTGTTAAACATATGACGTCATCAGGTGACGGCTACGCTCGAGTGGTCTGGCCCGTGCACTCTTACGCACACCAAAACATAGGTTGAATATCATATCACTCTGGCTCCGAGTCTGCGTGTGCGACTCAGGCGCGAGGGGTTCGAGGTTCAAATCTGGGGCCTATCCATCAGCTTTCTTTGTTCTCTCCCTTCTCCTTTCAAGTGGAAGCAGATTGTTTGTTGGTATTAAGACACGGAACCAGAGTGACCCCGAGTGTCCTATATCAAATTACTTGTCTCAATCCCATCTACGTCATTATAGGGAGTTTTAAACGTAAATAAGAATTACCCTGCATACATTAATTAATTAATTAATTGGTATCTACCCGAAGGCAAGTCCGAGCCCCCGAAGAGGCTTCCCCCAGCCGGAGTTTACGTGAGGTAGGGTAGCCAGGGCCTTTCCGCTCCTCCTCATGTTGGCCAACAGCGCGCAGTGCCTAGAACCGGCATACCATCCAAGTTCCGACCATGCCCAATGCTGCTTAACTGAGGAGTTCTCATGGGATCCGGTGTTTCAACATGGCCAGGCTGTTGACTTATATATATTCATAATTGCCACTATGAACATACAAAATGTCAGTTTGATTGCTGTAATAGATTCGTAGATATTCAGAACCATCTAAATATTTCGGATGGTCGCCATTTTGGATTTTATATATGTACTGTGTACTATTGTGTAGGTGTATTATTCATGCTTCAATCGCATGATTTGATCACAAGAATAAAGAACAAGATTTTAAACTTTAGCACAACTGCCATCTTGTGGTTATGAAAACAATTTAAATAAATTGGATGCCAGTGGATTAAAATTTGTGTAAGCATTTACCGTACCAAGTTTCACTGCTTTAGGAGGGTTGTATCACGAGAAACGTCCATTTAAATATTTAAATTTTGCGTCACCGCCATGTTGGATTTGTGCTCACCGGGTTATTGAAAGTTCCATAGGTGAACTTATGTTCATAGCCTTTATCAACATACACAATTTCAGTTTCTTTGCCGTCATAGATTAGTAGATATTGGGACCGTCTAAATATTTCGGATGGTCGCCATGTTGGATTTTTGTAGACCATAGAGTTATGTACTATTAGAACTATAGAACTATACATTGGCCACTATATCTACAACTATATTATTATTGTATGGCCATTGGCTGCATTAAATATTTAATTTAATTAATTATTCAAACAAGCCTCCGTGGCTTAGGCGGCAGCACGCCGGCCTCTCACCGCTGGATCCGTGGTTCAAATCCCGGTCACTCCATGTGAGATCTGTGCTGGACAAAACGGAGGCAGACAGGTTTTTCTCCGGGTACTCCGGTTTTCCCTGTCAAAATGTCATTCCAGCAACACTCTCCACTATCATTTCATTTCATCTGTCATTCATTTAATCATTGCCCCAGAGGAGTGCGTCAAACCTCGGCAGCCGGCACAGTTCATATCCTCGCCGCTAGATGGGGGCTTCATTCATTCCATTCCTGACCCGGTCGGAGACTGGACGCAGGCTGTGGATTTTCATTTCATTTCAATTATTCAAACGTTGACTTCAATCGCATGATTAGGACACAAGAAATAAAAAATAATAATTTCGCACAGCCGCCATCGTGAGGTTATGTAAACAATTGAACTAAATTAGAAGTCAGTGCATTGAAGAATGTATAAAATTTTGCTGTACCAAATTTCATAGCGCTCGGATAATTAAATCGCGAGAAAAGTGTATTTAAAATGCCGGTGAAATATTTCGCACTGCCGCCATGTTGGACTGGTGAGACGTAAAAAATTTGAAGGACTGGACCGGGGTCGGACAAATTAGTATTATGACCGTACCGAGTTTAATTGAAACCACTCCAGCCATTTATATTTTATTAGGTGGGAAAGAGAGAGAGAGAGAGAGAGAGAGAGAGGGGGGGGGGGACACACACACATACGGACAAAAGGAGATCTCATAAGCCTATTTTTCGTAAATGAAAATAGGCTAAAAATGAATGTTAAGTGATAGTTTGTATGTACGAATGTATTGTACCCTTCTCAGATCTCCAGGATGGACTCTCTTCTCTCAGGGGTGGTCTGTCAGTGTGGCACTAAATTTACACTTAACATCCTGGGATTCTTTTATGAATGATCACGGGAACTTACACTAAAATCAGTATGGCAGAGGAATACTAAATACAAATATTTATTCATTAAAACAAACATATAAAAATAGTGTATTTAATCCCCCTGGAAATAAACCAAAATCCCCTTACGTTACTTAAAATGCAAATGGCAACAGGCTAAATAACACTGACCTCACACTACAGGCCGACACAACACACACACAAATTACATGCAGTCAACTGCTCAAAAATAAAATCAAACTCATCAAAAAGTGTCCGACTTCAAAATTGGCATTAAACAAAGTCCAAGCTATTCAAGTTAAAAGCGATATCTCATCTTGTTATGGATATTCAGGTGGTTTGAATAAGTTCCCGATATTCAATCATTTCCATTCACTTATGTGGCCAGCCATGATTGTCGTCGGGTATTGCTCAGTTACAAGCAGAACGTGCGTAAAATACAAGCTAAAATAAATGACTCTGATCCGGGTCCAAACCCTTTTACACATGTGTGACAAATCACTTCGACAAAATAAGCAAATGACGTGTGTCATCAATCATAATACAACAAGGCGGCCTCTGCCCCTTAATGACACTGATCAAGGTATAATTATTTACATGAATGCGCCGGCAACAAAATCATCAATCTTACTTCGCTTCCTGAAGTAAGCGTAAGTCGAGAGAATCCCGACAACAATAAACTGAAACCTTGCCAAGCAAATGTGGCTTAAAACAATGATATAACAAACCATTCCGTTTTCATACCAAACTCTAAGAATATTCTACGGTCATCGACCTTGCACAAAACAACAGACTGACAGACCATATTGCGGAGGACTAGTCAACCTGGTCTCCCTCCCATGAAAACATCTGGGGACCAACGCCGTGTGTATAATTTCACTATCTTGCTAGGAAGTCATTCACTGATACTTCTTTCAAGATCATAACATGTAGCGTCACTTACCATATTTCATCGTAGACAATGCCGGAATAACACCTCCGCGAGTACATAACTTACACTCTTGACTCCGTCCAGAAATACCTATCGTTATTATACCTGAATCACACTTGTACGGCTGCTGTCTCTTACCAAAGACAACACATTATCTCTTACTACCCTACCAGCGAATTGTTACCGGTGGCGGAAATCGGAACTAATTCGCTCCGCCCAGCCACACGCCTGGGATAGACGTGCAGTTGTCGCCAGCGAAACCTCAACGCGTGTCATTTGTGTGCATGATTCATGCTGGGTCGTGCGCTGTGCGGTGTGTGCTCATTGTATGCCTGTACATGCTTTCCCCTCGCTGCAGCCCTAACGAGGCGAGATAACGTAATGTATACATTACAGCTGCGCTCCACAGCTAGCGGTAACAATTCTCTGGTAGGGTAGTACCTTGGTAGCGGTCATCAGCCCGGTCACTTTGAGCTCCGCTTCAAAATAGCATTAATGGAACTGGTCTGTTATATCCTTTATGGCTTTCCCCACCAATCTCATCATACTAACATATTAAACACGCGTGCCAATGCACATGAAATCCCGAGAAATTCCATTACTGTGCACTCAACAAAGAAACGAATTAACCCTTGGATACTCGCGCGGGCTACAGGTGTAGCCCAGTGATTTATTTTGTTGTAGCGCCGAGTTTATTTTTTTGCTAGGAATATTGAGATTTTCTGTAGCTGCCTGTTGATGCTGTATTAACAGACGGGTAAGATTCCAACTGAACCAATTGCACCAAACAGACACCAGATGTATTAGAAATCGTCTGGGCTACAATAGTAGCTCGCGCGAACATCGCTGTTTCAGAATTGAACGTGCAAAGGGAACGTTGCCTCACAGGAGGTGGCTATGTAGATGACTTTCAAATCAGTCAGTGTTTAGATGAAAGTAATGATAGGTTGAGTGTAGTGGAATGAAAGTAGGCTGTTGCTTCTTGTGAGGATGAGGAAGGGATAAACCAACAAGGAACAGATGCGCAAAGTGCAATAAAAATCTTCTCGGATCATTGTGTTCATTTGCACTGAAGGCTTGAGTGAGAAATTTGTTTGAGCATGCTTATGGATTTCCTGGGCTGTAGATTGTAGCCAAAAGGGCAAAAATAAAATTCAAAACTTCGAGAAAAAGTAAATGAAAATACTGAAATTGTTCATAATAATTGCTGATTTTCTAAACCTAGTTTTATTTCTGTTTAATTACAATCCAAATATGGACCAATGTAAGTATTTAGGTTACCATAAAAATAATTTAACAGTTCTAGTTCCATTAGTTTTATTTTTGTTGCAGTTTTACTGAGGATGTACGAAAAAATTTGAATTTTCTTCTTAACTTTGTATTTTCTCTCCATATGAAGATAAATGCCTACATAAAATCTTCTGATTTAGTTTAGAATATGTATACATACTACTATTTATCATATTATTGGAACTGAACACAGAAAATAACGTGTGCGAGTCCATCAGATCGATTAATTGTTTGGGCTACATTATGTAGTCCGCGCGAGTAACGCTGTATCTATTACTAGCGCGAGTGTCGGAGGGTTAAAAACACACACAAATAATCAAATGATGACCACGCAAATCCTACATGACAAACACAAAACTAAATACTATCAAATTAAATATATACATTATGCATATCCACCACTGCCTGTTATTCCGGGCAATCCCGACTAATTATAATAAATTATAATTTGGGGTAACTTATCCGACACCTGTTGTAGGGATCATCATTCAATGCACGCCCCCTCGTGGTACTTATCTCGACATGGCTAATCCAAGACTGCAGCAATCCACACCGTTGCTTCCTGAATTCCATTGTTCTTGAAGTGAAGGAAAGTTTTCCGTTGCTCTGTTCAAATTTCATGAAAATATAGGACCACCATGATTATTTATAATTAATAAGCACTGTATTTAGCGGAACACCTCCTAAGTTACCTACAGCTAGGGATCGAACTACTTAATTCATCCGACAGTCAAATCTAGCTGCTTACGCCACTGGTATCAAACCTAAAGCACGGGTGGCTATTCCCTGACCTGCGGGCTTCGAGATCACACTGGTTCGGTCCCGTGAACATAGCATGCGACTATACGCGCACTATCTTATTTCAATACTGTTTTCGACCTCGCGAGATATCGCGACACTGGCGACATACAATTGAATGTTATTGCTGTCTCTAATACTTCGCACTCGCGAATGGCTATATGATCCGGCGATACAGAACTCGACTGTCTTGTACTTAAAAAAATTTGTGCTATATCGGGCCGCACACGGGCGTGAGCTGTCGCCTCCCAGGCGATCAGAAATTGACTTTCTATACTAATAAATTTTGTGCTATATCGGGCCGCACATGGGCGTGAGCTGTCGCCTCCCAGGCGATCAGAAATCGACTGCCGTCTCTGACTCTCATTGAGCTATTTAAAGGGCTGGCGAGGAAATCCTGAGGGGTGGGGCATTTTCAACATTAAAATCCAGAATAATACTCGTATGACAATATAATATGGTTCATCTGACTCCTCATATTCTCAATGTCTCAAAACTCTGCTTGAGTCCAAAATTCGATCGTAGGAACGGCTAATAATTTGCTCCGTAATATTTTTCATTGTCTTGAGAATTCTCGCTCTTCCGTGGCGTCCATACGCCCCCAATTTCTGGTTGGGTCATTCTAACGATCTCCCCCTCCAGTTTCCAGGCTAAATTAATTCGAATTTTGAAACGACTTTTGCGAGGCTAAATTTTCCCTTTTTCCAATGGTATGACTCATAATTCTGTGCAATAATTATTACTCAATATTTTTTATAAATGGGCGGTGCTAAATCTGCAGTTTGTCGTTAAATTTGTGATCTTTCCTCTCCGTCTTACTTTGGGTTGAACGTCCCTTGTCCTTGCCCTCGCACATCTGGGCGATTCTCTCCCTGGGTTCGACTTCATTGTCTTCGTCCGGAGAAAGTTGCTAAAAGTCACGTTCTACTTGTTCCTTTGTGCACCTAAGTTTGCTGGAATACTGCATCTTCTTTCGTGACAGTAATATGAACATTTGATGAAAATTATTTGTAAGATTTATGCTAAATCAGATGCATAAAGGTTACAGTATGCATGTTTGTCCTTTATGCGTTCATACATCATTCATCCGATCACGATGATCTTGGGTTAGTTGTAGTGACCACTCGCTCGAAGGTTCCCAATTAGTAAATTCATTTCGAATAGTAGTTTCAATAAATTAATGTTGGCACGCGAATCGTTTCAACAAATAAACTTTTATTAGTTATCGTGTCCACGCCCGCGAAAGTTCCTTAACAATTAAATCCATTTCACAATAGGTGGCGCGCGAGTCATATCAATAAATGCGTTCTGGTGCGCTAATCGTTTCAACAAATGAACTTTGGTATGGAGTTGTGCGAACGCCCACCATGGTGTCTGGATTAGAATATTCATTTTACAATAGATGGTGAGCGAGTCGTTTGAACAAATGAACTTGTGGGACGAGGGTTGGTGACCACGGGACCCCAGCTGAGTCCGGCAATGCTTCCATTTACTTGTGCCGGGCTCATCTCCGTCTTCTTTCCTGTCGACCTCTCTTGGTCAACTGTTGTTCTCTTCCGACCCCGACGGTATTAGGGTATCCTAGGCCTAGGGAGTCTCTTCCTTTCCCGCCTTAATTGGCCCTTCTCTCATCTTTCCTGATCCCTCATTCTTCTAGCGATCAGCCTTCTTTTTCTTTACATTATATATCCTTTACTCATTAATATGCCCGCACTGTTTTTTGTGAATTGGATCCCCGTGTATCTAAATTACATTTTGTATTTTTTTTAATCTACGCTACATTTTGTAAGTATTCTCAATCTAAATGGCATTTTGCGAGTATTATCAACCACAATTGCATTTCGTAATGACCGACAATCTAAATTGGTTTTTATGAAGTATTTGAATGTAGGCACGCCATTTAGTGAGTATTTTGAATCTCAATTACATTTTGTAAGTATCGTCAATCTAAATTGCATTTTGTAGGTATTGTGAATCCAAATTGCATTTTGTTAGTAATTTGAATCCAATTCGCTTTTTGTCATTTTTTTCTCTAACGTGTTTTTTTTTGTGCGTATTTTCAATCTAAATTCCATTTTGTGAGTGTTTTCCACTCTAAATTATTTTTTGTGTATCTTTCCATTTTTTTTGTCAGTATTTTCAATCTCCGTTAGTTTCGTTATGGCTTCCGTCTCATTGTTGTCACCCAGACCATTAGGAGCCGATAACCCAGATGTTAGGCCCCTTAAAACAACAATTACATCATGTAACTACCCATGGGGGGAATGAAAAATATAAACAGTGTCCCAGTAGCAAAATGGTTGCATATTAGTGTAACTGGAAACTTAACCCTTGCAGCGGGATTAAACACGCAACATTTAAGGCGATATTGAGTGGATCCCTCCAAGGGGCTCACTGCTAGTGGGAAGTGGTTTGGCGACCACGGGACCCCAGCTGAGTCCGGCTTTGCTTCCACTTACTTGTGCCGGGCTCCTCTCCGTCTTCTTTCCTGTCGACCTCCCTTGGACTACTCTTCTTCTCTTCAGACCCCGACGGTATTAGTGTATCCGAGGTCTACGGAGTCACTTCCTTTCACGCCTTAATTGGCCCTTGACTCATCTCTCCTGATACTCTCCTCCTTCGAGGGGGCCAGCTTTCTTTTTCTTTTCGTGTTATCTCCAGCCTTCTGCTCAAGGCCCTCAAGGAGGCAGGCTGTATGTAGCCCCACCACTTCTGGTGCACCCTGGATATTGCTACACCCTCAGGGGCTCACGGCTCGTGAGTTCGGAAGTTGGCGATCCCGGAGGATTCTTGAGCTGGGTCCGCTTTTCAACCCTCTCCTCTTTCCCTTTCCTATCTGCCTTTCATTGCTCTCCTTCCTTCCAAGTCCCTCAATCCTCACTCTTCGAGTGTTAAAGGCATTTCTTTTCTTCCTGTCGTTCATTAGCCTTATCCTTTATTTTGTTTACCATTTCTTCTTAAGTATGTAAGTCTGTAGTTAGTATTAGTTACAGTTTGCATTCTCAAGTCATCTTTCACTATCACCCAAACCAATAGGGGCCGATAACCTAGATGTTAGGCTTCTTAAAACAACAATTATCATAATTATCATCAAAGGTTAGTGACAGGCTGGCATTAACATGCTTGTAATCAACGACAAGTACTCTTGAGCACATTCAGGTTATTGGCTGGCCACTCGCTCGCATTAATCTAGGAGTTTATTACCGACATCGCGCGCTGGATGCAGCACTAGGCCGTGGCTCGATTCTCCGCATCCTCTTTGTGGTCGTTCAGGTTTAACTGCGGTGGGACTTTATGTCCATTAGAATATTGCACGGCGCCTGTTTTATATGCAGCATCATTATATCGCAGATCCCCTAGCTGGCACAAACTGACGCACAGTATGTACACTCCCGGACATCTAAAGTGAGGGGACTGACAAAACCCAACTGTGCAGTGACGAACATTGCCCCATCCAACAGTAACAAGTAGTTCCGTGAAGAACTAAAGCCTATTTTCATATATCCTACTGATGTTAATTGCCACTATAACATACAAATTTCAGTTTGATTGCTGTAATAGATTCGTAGATATTGAGAAACCGTCTAAATATTTCGGATGGTTGCCGTGTTGGATTTTTATGTATGTAGGCCTTTGAGTTATGTACTATTACATGAAGATTATTGTGTTGGTGATCAAACTTCAATCGCTCGAAGAGGACACAAGAAATGAAAACGAGATTTTAAAATTTCGCACAGCTGCCATATTGTGGTTATGAAAACAATTGAAATAAATTAGATGCCAGTGCATTAAAATTTGTATAAGCATTTACTGTACCAAGTGTTACAGCACTTGGATGGTTAAATTGCGAGAAACGTTCATTTGAACATTTATATTTCTCGTCGCCACCATGTTGGATTTGTGCTCACCAGGGTATTTAAAGTCCCATAGGGGAACGTATGTTCACAGCTTCTTTCTATCACAGATTAATAGATATGTTGGATTTTTATATATGTAGGCTATAGAGTTATGTACCATTACATGACGATTTTTGCGTGGATCCGTTATTCAAACGTTCACTTCGATCGCATGATTGATACACAAGAAATATAAACTTAATTTTAAAATTTCGCACAGCCGCCAACTTGAGGTTATGTAAACTATTGAAGTAAATTAGAAACCAATGCATTACAATGTAACTAAACATTTGCTGTACCAAGCTTAATTGCGTTTGGATGGTTACATCGGGAGAAAAGTCTATTTAAATGTATCAAATTCGCTTGGCCGCCATATTCGTTTTGTAGTTAACTGGTTTTTGAAAGTCTCATAGGTGAACTTTTAGTAGTGCCCTTTATCACCGTACAAAATTTCAGGGTGATATCAGTAATAGTTTCGGAGATATAGAATGCCGGTGAAATATTTCGCACAGCCGTCATGTTGTATTGGTGAGGCGTAACAAAATTTGAAGGGCACAGTCAGGGTTGGGCAAAATAGTGCTATGACCTCACCTAGTTTCACTGAAATCGTTTAGCCGTTTTGATTTTATTAGGGACACACACACACACACACACACATACGCACACACACATACACATACACAGGGACAAAAGGTGATCTCATAAGCCTATTTTTTCATAAATAGAGCAGAGACTGATTGATTGTCATATTCTCTGACAAGAACACGGTTTTCTACGTACACGATGGGCCAATACGAGTGTTTCGCAGTTAGGCAGGTAGGTCCACGAACGAGGAAATTCATTAAGGGGTTTGGTGACATCATAGTCATGTATGTTGGTGTACATGGGTGTGTGTAAGCTGTACTGTATTTGTGCAAGCTAGTGTACCAAGTACAGTTCAATACAAGATATCCTTATTTAATTTGATCAGTTAGCTAACAGTAGGAATTAAATGGACTGATTTTATTAAGGCAGGTAGGAAGCTTTTAGTTTTACGTGACCGTTAATCATGCGAGCATAAGCCACGGGTCCTCCTTTTTACATGGAATCCAAACCACAGGACATGGCATTTCACTTCGGAAATCTCACATGCATTGACCGGGAATCGAACCCGGTCCACCTTGGTGAGAGGCCAACAGCTTCACCATTGCTGATTTTATGAAACTGCTGTAGTTAGGTTTATATTAGGTTTAGTTCACTCTCATTTTAACGCTAGCATTAGAGAACATTGATTCAGAGGAGCACATGGTCGGTGTTAATAACCCCTGGCACTACAGCCCATGAAGGGACCACTGCAAAGCCATTTGGCCTGCAGATATCGGGGTGACGCGTGGACAGCGCTTCGGGTCCCCTCGGCCGTTAATCTTTGTTTCCGTGACTACCTCACTGTCAGACAGCTACTCAATTGTCCTCACGAGGCAGAGAGCACCCCGTTCCAACCCTCACGTCAGTTCCTAAAATCCCTGACGGGGCCTGGAATTGAACCCGGGGCCTCTGGGTGAGAGGCAAATGTGCTACCCGAACACAACGAGGCCGGCACATTGTCGGTGTTACTGTTTTAAATTACAGCAAACTCTAAGGCCTGCTAACTGTAATTGTTTTCTTTAATATGAGTGAATACATATTAAAGACTCTGTCAAACAGGACGCGGGCTGCCCGCGCCAACGGAACGACCGTAGCCCGTCGCGGAATACGGGCAAGTCAAGGCGAACCAATGTAAAAGCAATCGCGATCAAGTGCATGTCTTAGTATTTCTGGTCGTGGTGTTATTTCAACATGTCCAGCAATTCCCCGGACGAATTGCTTCTTCTGTACCCTCTGAGTCCAGCGAGACGAAATAGAAAATGGGTGCATGATAGACTACTAATGAAAAATGACAGGAGTTGAGCGAGTATCACAAACTATGCTGTGAGTTGAGGTCATTTCCAGACCGTCTTTTCGTATATTTTCGAATAACTGTAGAACGCACTCGCGCACAAAGTCAATAACTTCTCCGTTTCGTCGGCCATATTTCCAGCCCACGAGGTCTTTTTGGAAAAACACAACTGCTCATTTGCCCGCTGCGAACTAAATTGGCCCGCTGCGGTAGACCGCCTTCTGTTTAACCAGGATGATGCAGTATTACACGATACAGAGTTCGCAGCGGTCGGGCGGGCTGGTTCGCGCGGGCAGCCCGCTTCCTGTTTGACAGAGCCTTTAATATGTATTCACTCATATTAAAGAAAACAATTACCGTTAGCATTGACGGCTTAAAGAATTAACTTGAATGGAATACCAAGCCTAAAAGAGAACACGTGACCGTACTCAATAATAAGATCATGTTATGTGAAGAATATAGTCCTACATGAAAATCCACAGCCTGCTTCCAGTCTCCGACCGGGTCAGGAATGGAATGAATGAAGCCCCCATCTAGCAGCGAGGATATGAACTGTGCCGACTGCCGAGGCCTGACGCACTCCTCTGGGGCAATGATTAAATGAATGACAGATGAAATGAAATGATAGTGGAGAGTGTTGCTGGAATGAAATTTTGACAGGGAAATCCGGAGTACCCGGAGAAAAACCAGTTTGCCTCCGTTTTGTCCAGCACAGATCTCACATGGAGTGACCGGGATTTGAACCACGGACCCAGCGGTGAGAGGCCGGCGTGCTGCCGCCTAAGCCACGGAGGCTTCTAAGAAAATAGTCCTACATGCTGTTTCTAAATGGGAGCTTGCAGTGAGGACCATGACGTTTAAGTTTAGCGTAGGAACTTGAGTCCGGAAACTGAAGGTTCTTCATAACCAAGCACTGGGCACGATATCTAGCGCTCAGTGGCAATTGTCGATGCGAGTCATATGACAGTGTGGAGAATTCAACGAGGACAGATCCTTTATCCATATCATCTTCAAAGAGTCCAAGGTCTTAGTGCAGCTGACTTTCCACGCAGGGCAGACAAGTGTTCAGGAGTAAAACTTCCTCGCTGCTATTCTGTTAACCGATGAGGCGAAGATTACACGAGATGGAGTGCAGAACTTTCCCAATACGTATGTGTGGGCGGATGCAAATCCCAGAGAAGTTGACCAAACCAGACATCAACAACAGTTCAGTATTAATGTGTGGGCTGGAATAATTGGTGAAATATTAGTTGTTCCTTTCATTTTACCAGGAGCGTCATACTGCGCCCTTTTAGCGAATGATTTAACTGTTTGGTTGCAAGACGTTCCACTGGATTTAATTCAGCGCATGTGGTTCATGGAGCACTGCCTCATTTTGTTCTTGCTGCTACAGCAATTTTACATCAGCGATTCCCAAACAAATGGATAGGGCGTCAGGATCCGACACCGTGGCCTGCTCGTTGTCCCGATCTCAACCCATTAGACTTCTATAAGGTGCGTTTATAAAGTAACGACCCGGAGGCTGGAATGCGCAAACCGGTGACGACAGCGGCTAATCGTGGCGTGTGTAACAAGGTGTGGTTCCGACCAGAGCGTGGAAGGTCACAGCCCGTCGCTAGAGGACACGCGTGCACGTCACGTAACGATACAAAGCGAGTAGCAGCATGCATCAATCGGCCAACCAAGACCAAGACAGTAGGCCATTCGACTTGCTTCCTGGTGCGGTTGAAGACTGTGGGGCACCCATTGGGCACACACTTTCCGCAAGTGCAGTCGTTCCTTCATGATGGTGTGCACACTTCCAACGCTCAATCCGACCACGGCGGCTATGGCGTTCACTGTCACTCGGCGGTCCTGGGTAATGAGTGCATCAACCAGCTGGACGTTGTCATCGGTAATGCAGTGGGGTGCCCCAGACCGGGCTAACGACACCCGTCCTTCCCTGAAGCGCTTGTGCCCCGCCTTGACCCTTGCAAGGGACATGCAGTATTCACCGTACACTTGTGACATTCGGCGTTGAATGTCCGTTCCCCCTACTCCTTTCGCTGTCAGAAATCGAACAACACCATTTTTCTCTTTGTTTGACGCCCCCATGTCACTGTTTGCAATGCGACTGGCAGCGTTGGACGATTGATGCATGCTGCTGCTCGCTTTGTATCGTCACGTGACGTGCTCGCGTACCCTCTAGCGACGGGCTGTGACCTTCCACGCTCTGGCCGGAACCACACCTCGTTACACACGGCACGATTAGCCGATGTCGTCACAGGTTTGCGCATTACAGCCTCCGGCTCGTTACTTTTTGAACACACCTTCTACTTATGGGGTCATTTAAAGTCCATTTCGTATGCCAAATTTATTCATAACGTGGACATGCGGTGTCAGTGAATACAGCAAGGATGTCAGCAGATACACAGACGCCGGGAATAACTTATGGGAGCGTGTGAGACAGTCAATGACGCCTGCATTACAGCCCGTGGTGGCCATTTTGAGCACCTTCTGTAGAGAACTGTGCGTAGTAACGTACACAAATAACCAACCTGCACAGTGAAGCGGTCTGTGTTATGGACACCACAATCAAGGCTTGTAACACGGAAACGAAAGCAAATACACCATATGTTTACAGGACATGTTTTGCTTGTTGTCAGGTGGTCTGTCGAATCCCCAGTGCTTTCCCACATATTCAGTTAAATCCTGTATACATCAATTATGTACAAACTTTTGAATTGACGGTGATTTTGGTGTCCTGGGGATGTAAAACGCGAAGATGTGTGGACATTTTCCGGAAGACTCAACATGACACCCATTGCAATATTCTGACAATAGCTTTCATTTATCTTTCTTTTTTCACTTGCTTTCCTTAACACTTAAACTACATTTTTCACAGTCTGCATTTCCACAGTATCTTGAGCACTAGACCATATTATGGTCACTAAAGAAAATATGGTAATCACCCAAACCCCGAAATGAAAATGATCTTAGGTCCTTCGTATTTGATACAGGGTCCGGATAGTTATGTGCTCATCTTTTCAGAAATATGTATTTATGTGCTTAAAAGTGGAAAACATGTGATTAAGTGTCCAAAATATGTTGTTAAATTTGTACGATATGTATGTCCCCCAGTTACTCGAAATATAGTTGAAACGTCCAGCTGCTTGAATTATCCATAATCCTGTCTGCACTACAAATAATCCCGCTTCATAGACCGGGGCTTGCCTCAGCTTCCGAATCCTACAATACTCACTGCAGATGCGTGATACGGAACCATGTATGTGCTGTTTTCGAATTTCATTCTTAAGAGCAGAAGAAAAGGTCACTCCAAAAACTTTCATAGCACTCGGTCAATACTCAAAGTTTCGCAGACCAGTGTAATTTCTAGTAAAATTACCTGTCAAGGTAAGGACTATTGGAGGCTTAATGAAACTGTTGACTCCAGCCCCCCTGCTATACTTAATAACCGGGGAACTCCTGTCTTGAAATACTACTACAATACAGAGACCAGGGTGCGTTCACGAAATAGAGGAGCAAATTACTGGAATTGCCAAGAGTTGAAAATATGGGCAGCAGTCATCCAAGCAGTAAAAATACCACCAATATAGGAAATATAAATACACCAAATACGTGTTTATTAAAAAAAACGACAAAAATATGTAAATAAATAGAAAATACTTAGTTAAAAAAAATACAGTCAGTCTGAAAGACTAGACGTTATATCATTTCAAATGACGCATGCTACGAATGCTACACATGTTATAAAGGCTCAGGAGGGCTTCGAGCGAACTTTCAACAGACTCCATTACCCATTAACTTAGGCTTCCAGGTTCACCCTGTATTTGAGTCTGACATTTTTACAACTCTTTAAGGGCCACCCATTATTTGAATCTGATATCTTGCAAACCTCTTTAAGGGTCACCCTGTATTTGAATTGAATCTAACATACTGTACACCTCGTTAAGTGTCACCCTGTATTTTGCTCTGACATCCTGCACACCTCTTTAGGAGGCACCCTGTATTCTTATCTGGCATCTTGTGTATCTCTTTAGAAGTCACCCTGTATTCTTGTGTGACATCTTGTACACCACTTTAAGAGTCACCTTGGATTCTTATCTGGCATCTTGTATATCTCTTTAGGAGTCACCCTGTGTTCTTATCTGGCATCTTGTACTGTATTTTACTCTGACATCCTGCACACCTCTTTAGGAAGCACCCTATATTCTTATCTGGCATCTTGTATATATCTTTAGAAGTCACCCTGTATTCTTGTGTGACATCTTGTATACCTCTTTATGAGTCACCCTGTATTCTTGTCTGACATCTTGTGACCCTCTTTAGGAGTCACCCTGTATTCTTCTCTGCCATCTTGTACACCTCTTTAAGAGTCACCTTGTATTCTTATCTGGCATCTTGAATATCTCTATAGGAGTCACCCTGTATTCTTATCTGCCATCTTGTACACCTCTTTAAGGGTCACCCTGTATTCTTGTGTGACATCTTGTACACCTCTTTAGGAGTCACCCTGTATTCTTTTCGCTTCGCTCGAAGCCCCAGGTCACTCGACGCCCCAGGACTCTTTCAACAGACTCCATTACCCATTAATTTAGGCTTCCCGCGTGACTGCATGACGTCACGCACTTGCCGTCCCTTACCCATTAACTTAGGCTTCCCGCGCGGCTGCATGACGTCACAGTCTCCGTCTCCGTAACGCATAACTTTTGACTCAAGTCGACAAGATCATTTGAAATGATAATAAAAAAAACAAGATGTTCAGTAAAGAACATATAGCCTACTTTCTCCTAAAGGCATGGGTATTGTTATAACTCTTTGTCCTTTTCAAGGAGTATGATTGAATGTTGGTTATAGTAGCTTGTTGAAATACAACGTGCTATAGGGATATTAAACATGAATATGAGGTGCCCTTTGCTAGTGCTACCTCTGTAAAAAGTGTCATTCAATTCGGTTTCACCGTGTTTGAATTGATATGGGGAATGGATTTGCACACATACATGGCCGCTATTTGCCAACTATTGGGCTGATGACCTTGTAGTCAGTCATAAGATGCTTTCCACAAAAAGGCATGTTGTTGCAAAATCTGGTAGAGATCAAATTATTAGGATGGTCATAATTTGATTTAAGCTTTCAACATTTGGGTGGCCGTCATTCCGTTTCCGTCAAGATGGCGGCGATATAAAACATGACACTGAGGTGCCCTTTGCTAGTGCTAACTCTGTACCAAATTTCGTTCAATTCGGTTTCACCGTGTTTGAATTGATAGGAGGAATCGATTTGCACACATACTTGGCCACCATATGCAAACTATTGGGCTGATGATCTTGCAGTTTGGTCAGAATATGCTTCCCACATAGAGATATGTTGTTGCAAAATTTGGTAGAGACTAGATTATTAGGTTGGTCGTAATTACATTTTAGCTTTTAACATTTGGGTGGCCGCGATTACGTTTCCGTCAAGATGGCGGTGATATAAAACATGACACCGAGGTGCCCTTTGCTAGTGCTACCTCTGAACCAAATTTCGTTCCATTTGGTTTCACCGTGTTCGAATTGATAGGGGGAATCGATTTTTTTTTATTTATTTATTTATTTACTACATCTCTACCAAATTTCGTTCCATTCGGTTTCACCATGTTCAAATTAATAGGGGAATTGGTTTTGACACAAAGATGGCCGCCATCCGCAAACTATTAGGCTAATGACCTATTAGATTGGACAAAGGATGCTCCCTCCATAAAGGTATGTTGTGCAAAATTTGGTAGAGATCGGATGATTAGGTTAGTCGTAATTTGATTTAAGCTTTGAACATTTGTGTGGCCGCCATTATGTTTCCGTCAAGATGGCGGCGATATAAAACATGACACTGAGGTTCCCTTTGCTAGTACTACCTCTGTACCAAATTTCGTTCGATTCGGTTTCACCATGTTCAAATTAATAGGGGAATTGGTTTTGACACAAGGATGGCCGCCATCCGCAAACTATTAGGCTAATGACCTATTAGATTGGACAAAGGATGCTCCCTCCATAAAGGTATGTTGTGCAAAATTTGGTAGAGATCGGATGATTAGGTTAATCGTAATTTGATTTAAGCTTTGAACATTTGTGTGGCCGCCATAACGTTTCCGTCAAGATGGCGGTGATATAAAACATGACACTGAGGTGTCCTTTGCTAGTGCTACCTTTGTACCAAATTTCGTTCAATTCGCGTTCACCGTGTTCGAATTGATAGGGGGGGGGGCAGACATTCAGAGAACACAGACACACACACAGACAGACACACTTTTTTTCGCGCTGTGTTGATCTCATAAGTCTACTTTCATTTTTTGCAAAAATCGAAAGTAGGCTAATAAACTCATAAGCAGGGACCGGATAGTTATATGCTTAACTTTTCAGAAATATGTATTTATTTATGTGCTTAAAAGTGGGAAAAT
Source organism: Meconema thalassinum (assembly GCA_946902985.2). NCBI lineage: Eukaryota > Metazoa > Arthropoda > Insecta > Orthoptera > Tettigoniidae > Meconema > Meconema thalassinum. Next base: position 540,455,074 of record OX336392.1, read on the forward strand.
ATGTGATTAAGTTTCCAAAATATGTTTTTAAATTTGTACCATATGTATGTCCCCCAGTTAATCTAAAAATAGTTGAAACGTCCGCAGTACAAATATTCCCGCTTAACAGACCGGGTCTTGCCTCAATATCCGAATCCTACAACACTTCCTGCAAATGCGTAATACGAAATCATATATGTGCTGTTTTCGAATTTCATTCTAAAGAATGGAAGAAAAAGTCACTTAAGAAACTTTCTTAGCACTGATTGTACTGTCTTATACTGATACTTGAGTGCGTAAATCTGCACGATTGACGTGAAAAGTAAATTAAATGTCGCCCCCGGCACAGCTATACAAACACGCAGTTAGACAGTAAACACAACAACACCATTAACAATAGCCCTCAGATGAACTAAAATTCACTAATTGGTTTCCATCGGCAAGTACAACAGTACTCTAATGTGCAAGACACTTAAATATATACACACAATAATAAACAGAATTTTATAATTTCCAAGTTGTAACATAAACCGGTAAGCAAAGAACTTTCAAGTTATTCCATCGGCTAACTGTCAATGTCTAGAACAAAATTATATAGAAGAAAATCACTCGACGTATGCCACTCGAAGCCATGGGCCACAAGAAACTACCTTATTGGAACGTAACATACACATACACATACACACAGAAAGAACAAATTGTTTTGATTTTACAAATTTCTAAGTAAAATAGAAGAAAACACTACACGGGTCGAAGCTTCGTACTAAGCTTTAGCATTGCAATGCACAACAAGCAGCATTTTCAAGTTTTCAAAAAGGAAGCTCTGCCTATTTGTAGCTAATACACTCTTATTTCCACATCGCACGAGGTTACTGGTGCATATTTAAAACATGCAATGTCTGACACTGAAAAATCTTCTTCGTTGGGCTCTAGATCTCCATTGCCACTAAGGACACGACTTATTTGCACAAGTTTATTGAAACCCGGATTCTTTGATAAGACGTTCCTTAATTTGCCCATAACTTGTTTTCCGGGCTCCCCGGGAGAATTCTCAAGCTTTTCACAGACTTGAAGAATGTCCTGCAGAGCTGACGAAAGTGGTACGTCTTTCTTCTCAAGTTTCAAGATTGTGGAACTTAAAAAAGCGAAGTTAGATTTAATGTACACCAAGTCACCTTGAACTCCCTTTGCACACATAGCTTCTAAAGACTCACTGATACATGCAGCATCATCCTTGTTTAGTTTTTCGAGGACTGATTTTGTAACCTCAAAATTGTCCGCATAATAACACGCCGTTTCCAGCCAAATACCCCATCTGGTGCAAACTTGTTGTGGAGGTAGCGGCAAATTAGGGGCACATTGTTTGAATAAACTCACTCGACTGGGTGCTTTAATAAAAGCTTTCTTCACGGATGCTATTACTCTGTTCACATTTGGAAAAATACTCCTTACTGTTTCAGCAACACGGTGCATGCCGTGCGCTAAACATGTTAAATGAATCATCTTGCCGTACAGAATTTTTAACCCCTGGGATGCTTTAACCATGTAAGGTGCAGCGTCTGTAATTAATAGAAGCACTTTAGCATATTGGATGCCATCAGGCCACAGAAGCACCATAGCATCATTGAAAGCTTTAGCTATTGTGTAACTGTTGGTTTTCTCAAGATGAACAGCTGTCAGTAAAAATGACTGTGATGGATCGCATTTTAAAGCACCCATTATGATGTTGGCTACGTAACGGCCAGTATCGTCGGTCGTCTCGTCCATTGTAATCCACACAGCGTTGTCGCCAATTTCACTACGAATTCTGTGCACTGCCTCAGAGTAAAGTTTAGGTAAATAGTTCTTACGCAGTGTTGACTCATCAGGGAGAGGAATTTTGACGTACTTTTCTAACGTGCCACGTAGCACTGGATTCTGCAGTATGTTCAGTGGTATATCAGCAGCAAGAAGTGCATGACAAATGTCTTGTGAGAACTGGCAGTTTGATGGACCAGATCTCACATCCTGCATTTCGGGAAGCAAACGTTGTGTCGACTTCTTTAAAGATGAACATTTCACGTGTTTCACTGTCGCAACATGTTGCGTAACTTGTGAACGCATGTCTGCCGCTATGGGTTTCTCACATATGTTGCAAAATAAAACAGTTCCATCAATTCTAAAAACGTCTCCAAACTCCCGCACTAAACGATTCAAAGTAACACATTTCGCACTTTTGGGACGCATCGTATTCGTTGAAACGAGAACGCCACTGTCAGTGTACTCACAAGCTTCGCAGACCACTGTGATTTCAACTAAAATTTCCCGTCTAGGTAAGGACAAGTAGAGGCTAAATGAGCCTGTTAACTCAGCCCCCTTCTGTACTTAATTACCGGTAAATCCCTATCTTGAAATATGCTACAGTATGGAGACAATGGAGCACTGACAAAATACAGAAGCCAATTACTGGAATTTCAAGGAGTCGAAAACGTGGGTAGCAGTCATCCAAGAAGTACAACATACGGCCAAATATAGGAAATATGTGCTTACGAATAAACATGCCAGAATATGTATTTATTTATAAAAACCGTAAAAATATGTAAATAAGAAAATATTTCATTAAATAAAAATATTTAAACACATAACTATCCGGGCCTTACTCATAACTATCTGGGCCTTAGATATAGCTCTAAGAGCCTTTGGACTGATAGGCGATAATCAGCGCGTGAAGTCAGTTTCACTCCCTTCGCTGCGCAGGTGAACGCATGAATGCATGCGGTGTGAGCATCGTACTGTGGGTGTTTCCCGATCTTCTGAAATCCAAAATTCTAGACCAGCAATTGAACCCGTGATCTTGAGACCATGAGTCATACACACTATCACTGATCCACCCAAGACGAAAATATAAATATTCCTTTTATAAACTGAAACAATACCGATGGTAATGAAGATAAAACAGAAATAGCTAACTTCTCTGTAGGAATGATGTCCGCAAGTGCAACCCAGTGCAAATACTGTAGCTCTGTTTGCTTCAACGAGAGAACTTTCTTGTTGCTATGCCTGCCTTCCGCTCGCCGGACTGAGAGTTGTGTCGGCGATTTCCTCGTGACTAACAATTTATTGCCCTCTTCGCTCGGCTACACTGTGTCTGAGTGTTACCAACTTAGTTGTTCTCCAATCAAGACGCGTCACAATGAAGTGTATTCAACTCGAGGAAACTCTATAACAGTATAAAGTAAGCTTCCTCTTTGTACATTTTGAAACCTTTGCTAATACGCCTACTTTCTATTTTTCTAGGCTGAGTTGTGTTCGTGGTTTGCTGTGGGTTGACAACAAAACCACTGGACCGAATAGCATAAAATCTCATACTTAAGTAGAATACATCCCTACAATAAAAATTGACAGCGTATGTCGCCTGAACCACTCAGAATATGACTGGTCATTGACCTTGTTTTCTACAAAGGTAATGAAATAATCATCAAGAGACAGGAAGGGCTCTGGACATCAGGTGACTCCCTCTTGAGGAAACATATTCCAATAGCAACAGACGTAACACTATCAAGAATTTCCCAATCAATGACGTTCGCTACAACTACTGACATAAAGCCATCACGAAGGTTGGACAAGGACAAGTTAAATCAAATGAACCGCGTGAAGGCGGAAGAGCTCGTCTCAAGAGGGAAATCGGATGATGCACTTGACCTCATCATGAAGACGATACTGGAAGCAGCTGAACCAAGAAAAAATAGAAAAGCTCTTGGGTGGTTTGACGCAGAGTGCTACAAAAAAGAAAGGAAATTCTGGCTGCCCTACATCGGACAAGAATTTCACAAACAGAGGAAGATCATCAGATATATGCCTCCCGAAGAAAAGAATATAAGCTGCTTCTGAAGAAGAGAGGTGATCTAATTGAACGAGAAGCTGAGGCAATGGCAGAGGAAGCTAGAAATGACCCTTTCCCAGCACTAAGGAAGAAAACGACTCCAAGAACCAAAGAAATTCCGCTTAATAAATGGGAATCTCACTTCCAAGCAATTCTAAATAAATCGGACGGGGTCGTAGCTTTCACCAGAGACAGATGGGAAACTGTAGATACTATGACAAGGACCATACATGTAAACAAACCACAACATCATCTGAGGAAATAAAGAACATCATATGAAGTTCAACAAGAAGTTCCGCGACGAACTAAAGAGCCTACTTTTCTTAAAATTAAAGATCCATGGCAATGATTAATCTATATGGACCTATCTAGAATAATGACGAAATTAAGTTTGTAATATCGAAATTTCGAATTATTTCGAAATACTGTATACCTGGCATAATGTAGCCAAATAGAGAACTACAGTTGGCAGCCCTGGTGACTGAATATATTCTTAGTTCCATCTCTTAAGGTACAGAATACAAAATTTGGTTGAAGTCCAATGGATAGCATGGACGTTACATGCAGTTAAACATTGGATCTAACAGCGCGCGTAAAATCATGTTGGCACCAATGACATACATGTATTGGTCAGAAATAATCTGAAATAATATGATCTATTGTTGGGTCAATTTTTAATGAAATCCATTAGTTAGTACAGAAGTTACATGCATTTTAAAATTGGACCTATCAACAGGCTTAGAATCATGTTGGCAGCACTGACGTTTATAAGTTACTCCAAATTAATCTAGAATGTCAGGTACTATACGTGTGCAAAGTTTAGAGCTGTTGGCTTGGATACTTTCTGATATATTGATATTAAGAAAAACGAATAGAGACAGCATTTATTAACAGTTGGTAGCCCTGGTTGCTCCTAAGAATGCGCATAGTAATGTCTGTTACGGTACACATTGCACATAACAAATTTGATTGAAATCCAATTGATAGTATAGAAGTTACATGTATTTAAAGTCGGACCTCTCAGCAGGCTTAGAATCATGTTGGTAGCACTGATGTATATACGTTACTCCAAATTAATATAGAATGTCAGGTACTATACGTGTGCATAGTTTAAAGCTGTCAACTTGCATTCTTTCTGATATATGGGTATTTGGATTTTAAAAAAATGAGAGCATTTATTAACAGTTGGCAGCCCTGATAGCACTTAAGAATACACTCAGTCATATCTGTTTGTGTGCGCATAGTACATACGAAATTTTGTTGAAATCCAATTAATAGTGTAGAAGTTATATGCATTTAAAATTTGGACCTATCAGCAGGCTTATAATCATTTTGGCAACACTGCCATGTATGGCCTCCTGGAAATTAAACTGCAATATTACTATCTATACGTGTGCCAATTTTGAAGTAGCTCCCATTTATACCTTCCAAGATATCCAACTTGGAGCTCAAATTTCAATTACGATTTTTCAGCAGTTGGTAGCACTGACATCATTTTCAAATATGGCCGTGAGATATTCAGGTATAGATCTTTACTCCTACCAAATTTTGTTTCGATTGCTGCAGCCATTTAGGAGTTGATAGGGGGACACACACACACACAGCCAGACAGACAGACAGATAGACAGACAGAAGGACAGACCGAAGGACAGACAGACAGACAGACAGACACACATTTGCCCGATCTCATAAGTCTACTTTTTCCTCATTTTTGCAAAATGTGAAAAGTAGGCTAAAACAAGAAGTTCCGTGAAGAACTATACAGCCTACTTTTCATGCCAATGATTATTCTACAGTATATGAACCTATCTAGAATAATGACGAAATTAAGTTGCTAATATCGAAATTTCTAATTAGTTCGAAATACTGTATACCTGGCATAATGTAGCCTAATAGGGCACCACAGTTGGCAGCCCTGATGACTGAATATATTCTTAGTTCCATTTCTTAAGGTACAGATACAAAATTTGGTTGAAGTCCAATGAATAGCATGGACGTTACATGCAGTTAAACATTGGATCTAACAGCGCGCGTAAAATCATGTTGGCAACAATGTCATGCATGTATTGGTCAGAAATAATCTGAAATAATATGATCTATTGTTGTGCCAATTTTGAATGAAATCCATTAGTTAGTATAGAAGTTACATGCATTTTAAAATTGGACCTATCAGCAGGCTTAGAAACATGTTGGCAGCACTGACGTATATTAGTTACTCCAAATTCATCTAGAATGCCAGGTACTATACGTGTGCAAAGTTTAGAGCTATTGGCTTGCATACTTTCTGATATATTGATATTAGGGTAACAAAAATAGGGACAGTACATATTAACAGTTGGCAGCCCTGGTTGCTCTTAAGAATACGCATAGTCATATCTGTTATGGTACACATAGCACATACGAAATTTGGTTCAAATCCAAATGATAGTTTGGAAGTTGCATGTATTTAAAGTTGGACCTGTCAGCAGGCTTAGAATCATGTTGGTAGCACTGACGTATATAAGTTACTCCAAATTAATATAGAATGTCAGGTACTATACGTGTGCATAGTTTAAAGCTGTCGGCTTGCATACTTTCTGATATATTGGTATTTGGATAAAATAAATTAGGAGCATTTATTAACAGTTGGCAGCCCTGGTGGGTCGTAAGAATACGCTCAGTCATATCTGGTTATGTACACATACAACATACGAAATTTGGTTGAATTCCAATTGATAGTGTAGAAGTTATATGCATTTAAAAATTGGACCTATCAGCAGGCTTATAAACATTTTGGCAACACTGCCATGTATGGACTCCTGGAAATTAAACTGCAATATTATTATCTATACTTGTGCCAATTTTGAAATAGCTCCCATTCATACCTTCCAAGATATACATCATGGAGCTCAAATTTCAATTGCGATTTTTTAGCAGTTGGTAGCACTGACATCAGTTTCAAATATGGCCGTGAGATATTCAGGTATAGATCTTTAATCCTACCAAATTTTGTTTCGATTGCTCCAGCCGTTTAGGAGTTGATAGGGGGGGGGGGACACACACACAGCCAGCCAGCCAGCCAGACAGACAGACAGACAGAAGGACAGACAGACAGACACACATTTGCCCGATCTCATAAGTCTACTTTTTCCTCATTTTTGCAAAATGTGAAAAGTAGGCTAAAACAAGAAGTTCCGTGAAGAACTATACAGCCTACTTTTCATGCCAATGATTATTCTACAGTATATGAACCTATCTAGAATAATGACGAAATTAAGTTGCTAATATCGAAATTTCTAATTAGTTCGAAATACTGTATACCTGGCATAATGTAGCCTAATAGGGCACCACAGTTGGCAGCCCTGATGACTGAATATATTCTTAGTTCCATTTCTTAAGGTACAGAATACACAATTTGGTTGAAGTCCAATGAATAGCATGGACGTTACATGCAGTTAAACATTGGATCTAACAGCGCGCGTAAAATCATGTTGGCAACAATGTCATGCATGTATTGGTCAGAAATAATCTGAAATAATATGATCTATTGTTGTGCCAATTTTGAATGAAATCCATTAGTTAGTATAGAAGTTACATGCATTTTAAAATTGGACCTATCAGCAGGCTTAGAATCATGTTGGCAGCACTGACGTATATTAGTTACTCCAAATTCATCTAGAATGCCAGGTACTATACGTGTGCAAAGTTTAGAGCTATTGGCTTGCATACTTTCTGATATATTGATATTAGGGTAACAAAAATAGGGACAGTACATATTAACAGTTGGCAGCCCTGGTTGCTCTTAAGAATACGCATAGTCATATCTGTTATGGTACACATAGCACATACGAAATTTGGTTCAAATCCAAATGATAGTTTGGAAGTTGCATGTATTTAAAGTTGGACCTGTCAGCAGGCTTAGAATCATGTTGGTAGCACTGACGTATATAAGTTACTCACAAATTAATATAGAATGTCAGGTACTATACGTGTGCATAGTTTAAAGCTGTCGGCTTGCATACTTTCTGATATATTGGTATTTGGATAAAATAAATTAGGAGCATTTATTAACAGTTGGCAGCCCTGGTGGGTCGTAAGAATACGCTCAGTCATATCTGGTTATGTACACATACAACATACGAAATTTGGTTGAATTCCAATTGATAGTGTAGAAGTTATATGCATTTAAAAATTGGACCTATCAGCAGGCTTATAAACATTTTGGCAACACTGCCATGTATGGACTTCTGGAAATTAAACTGCAATATTATTATCTATACGTGTGCCAATTTTGAAATAGCTCCCATTCATAACTTCCAAGATATACATCATGGAGCTCAAATTTCAATTGCGATTTTTTAGCAGTTGGTAGCACTGATATCAGTTTCAAATATGGCCGTGAGATATTCAGGTATAGATCTTTAATCCTACCAAATTTTGTTTCGATTGCTCCAGCCGTTTAGGAGTTGATAGGGGGGGGGGGGCACACACACAGCCAGCCAGCCAGCCAGCCAGACAGACAGACAGACAGACAGAAGGACAGACAGACAGACACACATTTGCCCGATCTCATAAGTCTACTTTTTCCTCATTTTTGCAAAATGTGAAAAGTAGGCTAAAAACCGAAAAGCACCGGGACCTGATCAAATCTGTGTAGAGCATATCAAGGAATCTCTTGAGACGCTACTACCACTGTGGACCAATATCTGCAATATCTACTTAAGCAAAGGTATTCCAGACAAATGGAGGAAATGGATCATCAAAGTGCTCTACAAAGGAAAGGGCACAACAAGTGACCCCAATGCATATAGAGGAGTGGCGCTAGAGAACAACCTCTTCAAAATATATACTGAATGAAGATAGTTACGGCAAGGCTAGAACTAGAAGTCTCAATTCCAGAATGTCAATTTGGCTTCACCAAAGGGAAATCAACCCTTCATGCAGTCCGGTGCCTGTTGGGAGAAGTAGAAGAAGCTTTAAGGATACCTAAAGGGAAATACTTCACTGTATGCATAGACTACAGCAAGGCTTTTAAATAATTATGCGTAACCCTTCAAACGACAGCGAGCTCGTTCCGATGCCACATACAGGGCAGGACAGCAGAGGCCACGAAAGCAATATGCAGGATAAAGAACATTGCAGCAATATTACTGAAGACAGCCATGAGGCTCTTTGACACGACGATATCTCCCATAGTTACTTACGGACTGGAACTAATATGGGAAAACTGACCATCACAGACTTAGAACGAATAGAAAAGGTGAAAGCAAGATTCATAAAATATGCCCTCAGGGTTGGAAAATATGCGCCATCTCGTCTTGTCTATGAACTTGCCAAGGAAATGTTTTACAAGGAGGATCTCCGATTAAGCCTGCCTTCTACTGAGGCTTCCGTCAAACTACTGGAACGTAGGAGGAAGAAAAGAGCAGAGATAGACATAGACTTCTACGGTTCATCAGCGATGATCGATCGCAACTGGACCAACACGAACCAGGAGCAAAGACATATCATCACGAGTCTGCCCATACATGGTTTCCACCACAAGATTTGTGAGAACAAGCTTTTCCACTCGCCGAATGAAAGATGTGTGTGTGAATTAAGCGGACGGAGGTGTACGCTGTATCACATCACAGTGTGCCGGAAGAGGACGATATCTTTGTCTGATTATATTGAAAACTAATACCCATTCGGGTAAAAGATATTTCAGTGTTATGTTTACTCATTTAGCTTGTAATTAATGCTCTTTCGAGCGCTCATTAATAAATTTATAGTATTGACAATGTGGATTATATTACCATTAGTCAGTATGGATAAAACTGTTACCAATTTAACATGGTTAAGGTGTAAGCCTAGTATTTAAGCACTTAATGGCTTCCGCTCCTTTCTTCAAAACGTTCGGTGTAAGGAACCCGGGTAGTGTAGATTAACCAACTAACCATGGCAACTAGAAACTTCACATTTTCAGAGGTTTTCAATAACATTCATGGGTGTTTGCTGATAATGTACTGTATTGCAATACAGTTGAATAAATATGAACATCGAAAGAAAGGAAACATTTTAAATAACATTCTCCTACTTGTGTATATTTCTCTGTGTTGTTACTGTAGACAATTATTTGTTGAAACCTATAATAGTCTATATAAACATATTGAACCCTTATTAATCTGCGATAAATAAGTATTCATGATTTATTATTATTATTACTGCGGCCCAGGCAGTACATGTGGAAGTTGACAAAGAGGAAGGCAAGTTAGTGTGTTGCAATGATTACCACAGAAGCAGAGCTTGGCAGCTATTCTTGAAGACGACCAGGTAAGCCGAGTTCAAGGCCAAATTGTGTAACGACATGCACCAAAATTGGAGTCATGAGGGGATGGTCACGAGTTAGTTGCAACCGACCTACGATTGAATCACCCAATCAGATGAGACCACGCCAAAACCACGCGATGGGTAGCGTCCCTGGTAAAAAAGTGCGCGGAATTGATTATCTAAAGAACCGCCGATCCTAAATATCTCCGCATGAGTGCGCTGAGACGTTTGAATTAAATGATGAAGATTGACACTAGTCCCATGTGTGTGAGATGAAAACTCTAGAATTGTTTTCTTAATTCTCCCCACCCCACCTCACTCTGTCAGTTTCCAATAAATTGATCGAGGAGACGCTGTTTCGAGGACAACCGTTGTGAGCTCTGGTGAGCTAGGTTCACGCCAGTTTGCGTGGTGATTTTACGCTCTTAAGAATTATTCTAAAGACAACTATTTTCAGCTCTTATGGGCAAGACTTTAAGTAACATTCCAATTAGTGCTCGACGCGAGCAAAGGTCCACGCAGAGCAGTAGAGTTTATCTAACGAGATAAGGACTGCCAGACAGTCATATTTAAAACTTGTTTTTCAAGCCAGTGACGATGTGTTTGAAGTGTATAGTTCATGTAAATATTTATTGTATTTTTCAAGTGATATATTGTGCGTGTGTAAGCGAATGCTAAGCTAGGGAAAGTCTTCGTTGATTAATCGCATAGGACAATCGTGGGTGAAAGTAGTAACTCACAGCGATTATAGCCAGGCAATTTATATTAACATTGAACATTTCTGTCCAAGAGACTACGCCAAGATGTCCGACGTTTGGTCAAGAGCCGGAGTGATGTCCAACGCTTCTATGGAGTCGACGATGGAGGGCTAATTTCCCGTAGGGAAATGGGCCGAGATGGGAGTTATATGTTCTACAAGCTGATACGGTGATGTACAAAAATTGATTTACTCAATATGTAGTTAGATATGGCGGGGGAACTTTGTAAATAGTTCATTTATTTCTTTTTCTTGTTTAGATTGTTTTTCTTGCACCGACACTTGTTGTTTTAAATGTACGTTGGCGCGTGGCCAAAGTTGTTTTTTTGTGTATTTTTCTTTGGAGTCATATTTAGTGTACACGGCGCGTGTACCAGATGTTATCCATGCGAATGCGAAACCCGCTACATTCGATAAGTGGTGCTTTATTAAAGTTCATATTTTTGATAGGAAAGGGAGGTAATTATGTAAGATGTTTGCTGAACAGGTTATTACTCATATTAGGGTTGCCGAGCGCAACAAATTAAGATGTAATTGTAGAACACATTAGTTCTAATTTTTTAGATTTTTTTTGAGTCCTTTTCAGGTTCGATAGTCACGGCCTAGAACGGAGGCGCCAGCTGGTGGAAAATATTTATGTCATTTTATTTCAGGGTCTGTCAAACCCATACGTGTGATTCTGTGTGTGTTCTCGTGTCAGGTGTGTGTTTTGATTCTACGTGAAGAGGGGTAGAGGTCCTACCGCCCTCATATTTGTTGTTGTTGTATTTTGATGGAAAGGCAGGGTGCTCCGAGGAGGCCACTGTACCTTGTCCAATGCTGATTCTTGGATTTCCTAGGGGAATTGCTGAGATATTTTGTTCTGACACACACACACGTATATATTGTGCTTTAGGGCACGCTTCTTCGAGACTCGATCCCGTGCCTTGGGAGGTCGAGGTTATTTTTGACACGTGGGTTGACAGATATGCAGATTTCCACGTACCGCCCGTCTAGCCTTGGTGACTTATTTTGTTAGGCAGTCCTATTGTCCGACTGGCCCCTTTAAGCTATCATTAGCAAACCTGTTCTTTTTGTGATGGTTATTTTGAACCATAATTAATTGGGGAGTTCGCCATGTTTGTGACGGATTATTGCATGTCGTATGGATGGAATATTTGTGTTAATGATGTAAATGTTGGCTTTGAGCCTAGTGATTTGTCTATGACTCAGTTCATGTAAGTTAGTGTGTGACACCTGTGTGGTGTAGTCGTATTTACTTGTAAAAATGACGGCGGTCATATGTGTATTTCTTTTGTTGGTCACGTGTTAACTTACTTGTGTTGATTTGTGAGAAGTCCTAATTTTTAGGCAGTAATGTTTTGCTACGGCAGTTTTGATTCCAATTTCATGCGGAAATTATTTTGTTGTTTATTTTAGCATAGGAAGTGTCGGTTTAGTTTTAAGTTGTGTATAGTTGTTCCCCGCGTCTGTCTAGCTCTAAGTAATGTGGATTCGTCTTCTGAAAGTTTATCCGGATGATGACGAATCATGCATTCAATTGTACTCATCGTGAAGCATGTAGAACAGCACACGCGCATACATTGTCATTATTGTTGATTTTTGGGACATTTGGTCCGAGTAATAATCTCTCCTGAGATTAGGCCTGTTTTTGGCAATTTAATTTGTTCAGTGGGAGTCATTATGGGAGTTTTGTTTGTTGATTCATTTTTGTAAATAGCTGATCTGTCATTAAATTCATTTGTTATAACCCTTGCTTCACTTCTTCCTGCATGTTATTTTGTTATATGTTACCCTGCATGTTAATGAAGCGCTTTAACAACAACTTACGATATGGACTGTCACACCCCCCGAAACTGAGTCCCATAAGCTTCTTTGCAAGGGTTCAATATGTTAATGTTAACACTTGTAAAGCTAACTTATCTATCTATATATATATAAATGATATGCTGTCCGTTAGTCTCGCTAAAACTCGAGAACGGCTGGACCGATTTGGCTAATTTTGGTCTTGAATTATTTGTGGAAGTCCAGAGAAGGTTTAAAAGGTGAATAAATATGAAAGTTGTAGCGCACGAATAGATTCAACAAATGAGTGACGGCACGCGAATCGCTTAAACAAAGTCCCGTATGCGTTCATATACCATTCATCCGATTGCTACGAAACTTTGGTTGTATTGTTGTGCACACTCCAGGAAAGGTTTCTGACTTAGTAAATCCTTTTTACAATAGGTAGCGCACGAGTAGATTCAACAAATGAGCGACGACGGCCGAAGCGTTTCAACAAAGTCCTGTATGCGTTCACATACCATTCGTCCGATAGCGATGAAACTTGGGTGAGGGGTTGTGTATACTACAGGCAAGGTTTCTGGCTTAGTAAATCCATGTTATAGTAGGTAGCGAACGAGTAGATTCAACAAATGAGCGACGACGAGCGAAGCGTTCCAACTAAGTCCCGTATGCGTTCATATACTATTCGACTGATAGTGATGAAACTTGGGTGAGATGTTGTGTACACTTCATGGACGGTTTCTGACTTAGTAAATCCACTAAACAATAGGTAGCGCACGAGTGGATTCAACAATTGTGCGACGACGGGCGAAGCGTTTCAACAAAGTCCTGTATGCGTTCACATACCATTCGTCCGATAGCGATGAAACTTGGGTGAGTGTTGTGTACTCTACAGGCAAGGTGTCTGGCTTAGTAAACCCATGTTTTAATAGGTAGCGCATTAGTAGATTCAACAAATAGGCGACGACGAGCGAAGAGTTTCAACAAAGTCCCGTATGCCTTCATATACTATTCGTCTGATAGTGATGAAACTTGGGTGAGATGTTGTGTACGCCTCAGGGAAGGTTTCTGGTTTAGTAAATCGACTTAACAATAGGTAGCGCACGATTAGATTCAACAAATGAGCGACGACGGCCGAAGCGTATCAACAAAGTCCTGTACGCGTTCACATACCATTCGTCCGATAGCGATGAAACGTGGGTGAGAGGTTGTGTACACTACAGGCAAGGTGTCTGGCTTAGTAAATCCATTTTATAATATGTAGCGCACGAGTAGATTCAACAAATGAGCGACGACGAACGAAGCGTTTCAACAAAGTCCCGTATGCCTTCATATACTATTCGTCCGATTGTGATGAAACTGGGCTGAGATGTTGTGTACACCTCAGGGAAGTTTTCTGGTTAGTAAATCGACCTAACAATAGGTAGCGCACGATTAGATTCAACAAATCAGCGACGACGGGCGAAGCGTTTCAACAAAGTCCTGTAGGCTTTCACATATCATTCGTCTGATAGTGATGAAACTTGGGTGAGATGTTGTGCACACCACAGGGAAGGTTTCTGGTTTAGTAAATTGATTTAACAATAGGTAGCGCACGATTAGTTTCAACAAATGAGCGACGACGGCCGAAGCGGTTCAACAAAGTCCTGTATGCGTTCACATACCATTCGTCCGATAGCGATGAAACTTGGGTGAGAGGTTGTGTACACTACAGGCAAGGTGTATGGCTTAGTAAATCCATGTTATAATAAGTAGCGCACGAGTAGATTCATCAAATGAGTGACGACGAACGAAGCGTTTCAACTAAGTCCCGTATGCCTTCATATACTATTCGTCCGATAGTGATGAAACTGGGCTGAGATGTTGTGTACACCTCAGGGAAGGTTTCTGGTTAGTAAATCGACCTAACAATAGGTAGCGCACGATTAGATTCAACAAACCAGCGACGACGGGCGAAGCGTTTCAACAAAGTCCTGTATGCGTTCACATACCATTCGTCCGATAGCGATGAAACTTGGGTGAGAGTTGTGCACACTACAGGCAAGGTGTCTGGCTTAGTAAATCCATGTTACAATAGGTAGCGCATGAGTAGATTCAACCAATAAGCGACGACGAGCGAAGAGTTTCAACAAAGTCCCGTATGCCTTCATATACTATTCGTCTGATAGTGATGAAACTTGGGTGAGATGTTGTGTACACTTCAGAGAAGGAGTCTGGCTTAGTAAATCCACGTAAAAATAGGTAGCGCACGAGTAGATTCAACAAATCAGCGACGACGGGCGAAGCGTTTCAACAAAGTCCTGTATGCGTTCACATGCCATTCGCCCGATAGCGTTGAAGCTTGGGTGAGGGGTTGTGTACACTACAGGCAAGGTTTCTGTCTTAGTAAATCCATGTCTTGGTAGGTAGCGCACCAGTAGATTCAACAAATGAGCGACGATGCGCGAAGCGTTTCAACAAAGTCCTGTTTGCGTTCATATGCTATTCGTCTGATAGCGATGAAACTTGGGTGAGATGTTGTATACACTTGAGGAAAGGTTTCTGGGTTAGTAAATTCACTTTACAATAGGTATCGCACAAGTAGATTAAACAAACGAGCGACGACGCGCGAAGTGTTTCAGCATAGTCCCGTATACGTACATATACCATTCGTCTAATAGCGACTAAACTTGGGTGAGTTGTTGCGTACACTCCAGGGAAAGTTTCAGGCTTAGTTATTCCATTTTACAATAGGTAGCGCTCAAGTAGATTCAACATATGAGCGAAGGCACGCGAAGCGTTTCAATAAAGTCCCGTATGCGTTCATATACCATTTGTCCGAAAGCGAAGAAACTTGGGTGAGATGTTGTGTACACTTCAGGGAAGGTTTCTGGCTTAGTACATCCACTTTACAATAGGTATCGCACAAGTAGATTCATCAAATGGGTAACGGCGTGCGTATTGTTTAAAAAAAATCCGTATGCGTTCATATACCATTCATGCGATAGCAATGAAATTTGGAGAAATGTTGTTTCCACTCCCACAAAGATTTCTGATTTAGTAAATCCATTTTACAATTGGTAGCGCACGATTAGATTCAATTAATGTGCGGCAGCGCGTGAATCGTTTCAACCAAGTCCCGTATGCGTTCATATAACATTCATCCGATTATCATAAAACATTGGGGAGTTGAGCACAGTCCTGCGAAGGTGTATGAATTAGTAAATCCGTTTTTCAATGGGTGGCGCACAAGTAGATTCAACAAATGAATGTCGTCGCGCGAATCGTTAAGCAAAACCCGTATGCGTTCGTATGCCATTCATCCGATTGCGATGAAACTTTCATGAGTTGTTGTGTGCACGCCAGGGAAGGTTTTCACTTAGTAAATCCATTTTACAATAGGTAGCGTACGAGTATATTGAACAAATGGGTGACGGCGCTAGAATCGTTTCAACAAAGTCCCGTATGCGTTCATATACCATTCATTTCCTTGCGATGAAAATTTGGTGAGTTGTTGAGCACGCTCCCATGATTTTCTTGAGATAGTAAATCAATTTTACAATAGTTTAGAGGTGGTTAACGGAAAATAAAAACAATATTGGGAATCCAAAAGCACTTCAACATACAAAGTTACAATGCCAACACTTTCTTTGATTGGCATTGCAACGCATGCCGGGTACAGCTAGTTGCTGATAGATATTTCGCGTACGTTTTATGAATGTTTTGATTTCATCAATATTTTTAGACATAATTTTCAGTTACTTTTTAATTGTTTTTTTTTGCCTTCTTTTAATTTGCGACGCCACGATGTCGCAAAGCCCCTCAATAAATCAACAACTTTTTTCTTCTTTGATTGCTTTCATAACGTTTGGATCGTAAACGGCTATAAATGTGAAACATTTCAACTTGATTAGTCTCGTGGTTCCTCATAAAATAGTAGAGTACATAACTAAAGAAAATTTATAGTTTTGAGGGAACTCATGTTAAAATTTCATTCTAGCAGATGACCTTGCTTTCCCTTCCATTAAAACGACAACTACATTGTTTAAAATACTTTTTCTATTTTGAAAGTTAATAAAATTAACGATACTGACATGTAGCCTATATCCACTCCCCCATAAAATATGAGTATTTGAGTAATAACCTCAAAAAGTCTTGCCATGTCAGTATGTTATATGTTGCTGTAATCTGGAAAATAGGAGAATATTTTTAGCCAAAAAGGGAAAATTGCTAATTTTGGTCCTTCCGCACTTCCTGGTTCCCTTAATTTATGAAGTGGACAGAACAAAAGCCATTGCGAACTTAGCTTTAATACACATAAGTTCACCTTACTAACGGTGTTTTTAAATAATTAAATAACGTGAGGTAAATATATTCTTGTGAAAAAGATGGTATATTGGCTTTGATGGCCAAGGAATTATTCTTTAAAGGGCAGATGGCCTCGTAGTTACGCCCCTTAAAACCTCAATAAGTAACTAACTGAACTATTCTTTAGTTTTCTTTTCTTTTGAGTTAATACGGATCCGGTAATCAATATGGTTCATTTATATCTGTGTTATTATTTAGCGTGTGACCCATGCAATCAAGTATACAGAAATAAATGATATACATATTTACAGAACAAGGAAACAAGCAACAATAAAATACACCTTACAATTTAATGACAAGATCATTGATCCACTGTACTGCCCCTGGAGCTGTCATCAAGAAATCCTGTTGGCCACCTGTATACACCCGCGTTTCACATTTGCTCACAATATGGCGGATGGTCTGTCGCGCAGCTCCGTAGTCACATGCAGCTGTAATAACTTAGTTATGAACATTTTAATCCAATTCTGATACAATGAATCCTTACTGAGATTCTGTCCAGGAATGTAATAAGACGATTGTGTAATCTGCATTCACTTGTTCAGAGATCAACTGGTGTGCATGGCACGGGTTCATAAATCACTCCATTCATCAGCACATCACGATGACATGTGAAAGTGAGATCGATGAAATTTCTGAGTACAAGTGTCTAATCAAGCTTTACTATCCTTTTATGCTGGCGAGCATGGTTCAGTCGTAAGGCATTGGCCGGCTGCCGACATTCATTGATGATTGCGTTGTCTTTAATTGTGAGCCCATTTATATTTTAAGATATACTGTAATATAAGCATTCCACTCGTCATTCCCTATCATAAGAAGTCAAAAAATGTGAATTAAAATAATTTAATATGAACAGACGAGAAGAAAAAAATTAAGTAATAATATATCCCTTGGACTCATTACAACAAAAGAACAGTATCTCGTAATGCAAAACTCCGCCATTACAACACAGTTGCTTTTCCTGAAGCCTTGAACTCAGCAGAAACCACAGAGGAATGACAAGTATTCATGATTTTGAGAAACAGGAACGAAAAATTCTTAGGAACATCCATGGCATTGTTTACCGTGATGGATTTTGGGACAGGAGACCAACAAAAGGAACTTTATGAACATACAGACACCATTAAAGATACATTTAGGAAGAGACGTCTGCAGTTCTATGGATACATGCATAGGATGGATGAGAACAGACTCACTAAGAAGATTTTCAATATCGTGAATACAAAGTAAATTAAAGACCAGTTGGATAAAAGAAGTACATGAAGACATGGAATTACTTAAAATCTCTGAAGACGATATTAAGGACAGAGAACGATTCAGAAATAAAATCAGAAGCACGAAAATTGTACAACCCTCAAGGAAGGACACATCAGGAAACAAGTAGTTCCGTTAAGAACTATACAACCTATTTTCATATATCCTACTTATGTTAATTGCCTCTATCAACATTCAAAATTTCAGTTTGATTGCTGTAATAGATTCGTATATATTGTGAGCCGTCTAAATATTTCGGATGCTCGTCATTTGGATTGTTATATGTATAGGCCATAGAGTTATGTACCATTAAAGGAAAATTATTGCGTAGCTTCATTATTCAAACTTTCTTTTCGATCGCATGAATACGACAAAATAAATAAAAACTTAATTTTAAAATTTCGCACAGCCGCCATCTTTAGGTTATGTAAGCAATTGAACTAAATTAGATACCAGTGGAGTAAAATATGAAGAATCATTTGCTGTACCAAGTTTCATTGCGTTTGGATCATTAAATCGCGAGAAAAATCTATTTAAAACGATCAAGTTCGCGTGGCTGCCATGCTCGTTTCGTAGTTAACCGTTTTTTTTAAATACTCATAGATGAACTTCCAGTAGTGCCCTTTATCTCTCTACAAAATTTTAGGGTGATACCGGTAATAGTTTCAGAGATATAGAATTCCGGTGAAATAATTGGCATAGCCGCCATCTTGAGGCTATGTAAACAATTGAACAAAGTTATATGTCGGTGCATTACAATGTGCATAAACATATACTGTACCAAGTTTCATTGCGTTTGGTTGGTTAAATCGCGAGAAAGGTCTATTTAAAAGTCACAACTTCGCTTGGCCACCATGTTGGTTTTGTAGTTACCAGGTTTTTGAAACTCACTTAAGTGAACTTCTAGTAGTTCCCGCTATCACCGTACAAAATTCCAGGGTGATATGGGTAATAGTGTCGGAGATATTGAATGTTGGTGAAATATTTCGCACAGCCGCCATGTTGGATTGGTGAGACGTAACAAAATTTGAAGGGCACGGTCAGGGTCGTCTAGAATAGTGCTATGAACTTACAGAGTTTAATTGAAATCGCTTCAGCCGTTTAGATGTTATTAGGGGGACACTCACGCCTCTCTCTCACAGACACACACACACACACACGCAAAAGGTGATCTCATAAGCCTATTTTTTCAAAATTGAAAATAGGCTAAAAATGGTCAGAAGAAAGGAGGAAAAGGCACAATGAACTAATGAAGAGGTTTTGGGAAGAAATGAAGAGAGGATAAGGAAGTGAATCTGTGATTGGCTCAAGTTCTCACGCTCTCCTGAAGGGGAATAATCGGAAATAATAATATCCGTTGAAACAACGACCACCACCACCTACATTGCAAGTTTTTTGAAACGTGTAACCTATTATTTTGGAAAATATTATCCTGTACTTTACAAGCGTCACCGGCCGACAATGAAGCCTACGTGATCATCAGACCTCGTAACTTACGCCATTAAGAAATAATTTCGATTCCTCGGACTTAGTGGTGAAGTTGGTTTAACAGTTAGGACTGCGGAAAACAACACAGTCGCATGGCATTTCAGGGTGCTTAAAGGCGATCACCCCGTGTGGGCAGATCACAGTGAACTATAATTCCAGAGTAGTTGTGCTAGTCCCACTGTGACCTCCATCTCACAAGGGAAGTATCAGGTAAGACATGTCGAAACATATCTTGAAACTTTGTGGACGCAATCGCTGTACTATAAGTTGACAATGTGCGGAAATTCAGCCGCCAGATTGAACTGCAAAGCTCCTAAATCATGTGGCGAATCTCTCATATAAATCAATGGGAGGTAGCGAGTACCGTACTGACGCCCAGGCACTCTGGTGGGAAGCAACCGCACGCTCCAGTCAGCATATACAGGGTCCTTCATATAAAATAAGAGCGCCAAGCGGCGGCTTTGTTAACCGCGGCGCGCCAAGGCACCCTGCTTTAAGCGTGTGTACAATCCTATATGATGCAGCGGCCATGCTAGCGTGTGTACAATGCTGAAATCTTACTTTAGTTCGTTATTGTTGATGAAACCGAAACCCCTACTTGTGCTAATTTTGTGAGTGATTTATTCGGAGACCGTTCAAGATTCTCGCCAATGTCATCTAGCTCATCCTCTGTTAAAAATGTTCGTGTGCGGGCATGTCTTTTTATTGAGCACCGAGCCAGTAGTGTCAAACTTATTTGCAACTAGCAGAAGTACCCGTTCTTCGAACGGTGTTCGTTGTTAACACCAGACATTATCAATTGAGCTACTGTTGCAATGGTTAGCGGTTTGTCATTCCTTCAAGTTTATCAGAGCGAAGTTACTTTTCTGGGAATATCACACACACTGGTAATTTAAGGCCCTTAAAATGTAGTTTTCGGAGACCCTTTATAGATTCCCGAATTATCTGTCTCACATTGAGAAGCGCAACATATGCTTTGGTCGTCCTTCTACTATAATTTTTATATTTCGCCCATTTTAGCGTATATTGAGAAGTTTTTCTCTATATCCACCCTTTTACTGTATGAAAAGTACAGTGAAGAGTTTTATAAATGATTGGTGTATTGACTCTCATGGTTACCATACCTAATTTTACGAAGCACCAAGCATCCGAACACGAGGTATAGGCGTACATAAAGATACACAGAAAGACAGACAGACAATTATATTGACTACAACATATTACCCAGATATCCAAATATGGGTATATCTACCACACAGTATCAAACAAAATCATCCTTACGATGAACCCGTATGTCGACAAAAATAAAAAGGTTAAAATGTGCTCTCAGTCTAAATTCACCTAACGTGTACTTCCTGACGTGAAATAGAATTGAAAGCCTTGTATACTAAACGCAATACACGCCACATAAAAACTGACCCTCGACGTTGTGCTAGGTGCCCATACACAGGAAGACCCCTTTCATAAATTATAAATGCTTGTGGTGCATGAAAATTCAGGTTCTCTAGACTCAAATTGCCCAAATTTCTAAAAGCCGCAAAAAATGCTGGTTCAATTCAGGAATTTTTGAAAATAATGTTGCTGTTTGGAGATATAATAGACCTTCCGTACTATATGTCGAACGTGAAAATTGCATGAAAAAGTTCTAGGTTACCCCTTGACCCCCTTAATTGCATTGATGAATTATACAGTCTACGTTAGTTCCGTTATAACCTCATAGCCATTTGCAAACTTTCACAGAAATGTAATAAATGGAGTGACATTGCTTCTTACAGAAATAGAAGGAAAGTTGTATGCCACCCCTTGAGATAATGTTCTCATGGTTACCGATTTGCATTCCTTCATTAGTTTGTTAAATGAAATGAAATTAGTTTTCTGGGAAAATTTCAGGAACTGTTGGATTTAGAGACTTATAATGTAGTTTTCGAGGACCCTTTAGTGCCCCCGAGTTTTGTTGCTGGCACCGAGGGGATTTGTCTCGTCGTTGAACGCCATAATATAATACTAATAATAATATAATATAGGGAGAAATTATAACACCTATTTTTTAATTATTAATGCAGCCAATGGCCATGTACTTTTCTTTTCAAGACGGGTCAGGGAAGGGATATTATCAGAGAAAGAAGCATTCACATCACGCATGAGCAAAATGGAAATGGCCTACCATTTAACTAAGGACATCTATAAGAAAAGGTCAATATCCTTCAACGCAAAACTAAAACATTACTGCAGTGTCATCCGTCCGGAGGTCTTGCATGCTTCTGAATGCCTCACGATGAACAAAAAAGGCTTGGTCGAGAAACTGGAGGCCAAAGAAAGGAAAATTTTGAGAAAGATATTGGGTTCCATCAAAGACAATGGGGAATACAGAAGACGGCATAACCATGAACTATATACTCATGTGGGGAATATAAGTAACGTCATCCGGAAGAGAAGGATACCATTTTTTGGGCATGTGAAACGAATGATCCCAGCGAGACTGACCAACCGCAACATAACTTACTTTCAGGAGAGGAAAACAAAATGGGCCTGGTTCATAGAACTGGATAAAGATCTGAAAGAAGTGGGCATTACACCAACAGACATTCAGGAGCGCGCCCCTCTCGAAAGGAAACTTCTAGCTTGCAAAGGTTTCCAAGAAAAACCGAAGCTGAAAACGGGAAAGATTTGGGCCCAGGAACGGAAGGAAGTCCACCAAGAACGAATGCGGGCGTACCGGGCAAACATCAAAGCCAGTAGGAGACAGTTGGAATGACGCGATCCATAGATGACCTATACGAAATGAATGAATGAATGAATAATATGGGGATAGGAATATAATAGACCTGCCGTACCACACCAGCAGGTGTAAATCGAGTGAAAAAATTCTAGAGTACCCCTTGATCCCCTTAATCGCATTATTCGTATTGATGAATTTTACGGCTTAATTTGGTTCCGTGATAACCTTCTAGCCGTTTGCAAACTTTCACACTAATGTAATTAATGGAATTGCATTGCGTCTTACAGCAATAGATGGACCTCTGAGAATCCGTTGGCATGGTTACTGGCTTGTGTTCGTTCATTAGTTTTAAATGAAATTAGTTTTCTGGGAATATCTCAAAAACGGATGGTCTTAGGGCCTTAAAATGTGCTTTTCTGGGACCCGAGTTTTGTTTCTCACATTGAGGGGCTGAAAATGAGCTTTGTCACGTCCTTCTGCGCCTATTTCAGCATGTATTTTAAGGGGGTAGGCCCCCTTTTATGAGAGGTACGGAGAAGAGTTACATCAATGATAAGTGTCGTGCCTCTGACGGATATCTGTACCAAATGTTACGTTGGTACACCCAGCCGTTCTCGAGTTATAAGGGAACAAAGTTGTCCACAGAAAAACAAACAAACAGACAGACAGACAAAACAAATATTTTCGCACGCATCCATCATAAAACAGTCTGAAACGCGTAAACAACTCAAATTTCCGTAGAAATTCAGAGAAAAACAGACAAACTTTCATTTATATATAGAGAGAGATATACTGCACCGCTCAGTGTTGACCGTGTTTTATTGCACAAATTTAGGTTCTACTCGCTAACCGTTGGAGATATACGAAAAGTGATAAGGACCTTTCGGATAGAAAATTAAATGTTAAAGCTCGTGTTTGCCATCAAAAGTTTGCTATTTCCTACCGTTCTCTTCTTATTTGATATGGAAGTATGAAATTTTGAAACCAAAGGGTGTAGTGACGTCACTAAAATGGTCGCCATTTTTTAACAGTACAAAATTTCGAAATCAAAAGTACCCTATATGTAAACCTTGTAAATCAGCTACATCCATGAAAAATTTCATTTAAATCGGACCAGTGGTTTTTGCGTTATTGAGTAACAGACAGACAGACAGACACACACCATCTCATTTTTATATATTAGTATGATTACGTGAATCTGTGCTAGTGAAGGTGGCACTTCATCAAGAAATTGCTGAACAAATGCATCACGTACCCGCCGAGCCGACTCGTACTTAAAATAAGTTTTACATAAAAAATACGATGTTGCAATGATAACTGTCTCACCATGTTAGCACTTGACTGGCGACTGAGCACCTGCACGCTTGTTGCAAGGTCAAGTTTGGTAATGTCAATCTGTTATTTTTATACAGTCCATCGGAACTTGGAAAGAAACAAAACAAAAAACAAAAAACAGCCCTCATATGTACTATGCGCGCGCTTTCAATACTACAGCAGGGGGCCGTGGCGCGCCACAAGCTCGGCCAAGGTGACCACAGCTGCGGTTAACAAAGCTGCCGCTTGGCGCTCTTATTTTATATGAAAGACCCTGTACACACCGCCACGTGACTACGAGTGCCACAGGAATGTCCAGTTCTTCCAGTCGTCATGCCTGTGTACCAGGATGTCAGGTACAATTTCGGAGCCTTGCAGTTCAATCTGGCGTCTGATTTTCCGCACGTTGTCCTCTTATAGTGCAACGATTGCGACCACAAAGTTTCAAGATATGTTTCGACCTGTCTTACCTCATACTTCCCCTGTTAGAAGTTACGGTAACATTGCCTGCTGTGATTACATCATCAGAGCGGCTAGCGGAAACTAAGCGTGATAACAAGGTTCGACTACATTTAGCCCTATTACCAGAGTTAAACTGTAATCATGTTTACTTCATCCTGTTCACAATATATCCCCAGAGGCGTGTTCCCCAGTGACGTCATAACAGTTCGCAGAGTTGTCCTGTGGGGTGGGTGGACTCATCCTCGTAAGAACGACTGGCAAGAGGTGGGTTCTGACAGTCCTTCGGCTTCCTACTTCTACTCCAGGGAAATGACGCGGTTTAATCCGCTTCTTTCCCAATCCTAGTCTCCATTACAAGTTCACACACTAGTATAACACAGGTTATCAGACAGATCCTTCACTGCAGTTTCAAGTGGCTTCGGTGGCGTAGTTGGTAGCATGCTGGGCTTCTATACCCAAGATCGCGGGTTCAAACCCGGCCAAAGCCGTCGGATTTTAAGAGCGTTAAAATATCCCTCAGTATGCCTTTCTTCGGAGGGAAAGTAAAGCCGGCGGCCCCATGTCATAGATTTATCGCATATAAAAGAACCTTCCACTAGATACACTTGTGTGAAGCCAAAATTTGTAGGTTAGAATTGATAACGCTCTATTACTTCCAACGTTCGCCGCCAGGTGCTGACTGCGATGTCATCTAGTAGCCAAGTGCGCAAACTAGGTGTCGTGGACGATAGCATTTGGTAGCAATAGTAGGAACTACTTGCAATAATTAATGTCTGCAGTCCTTGCTTGAATTAAAATAGATAACACACACTGATACAGCCATCACAATTGACACCGGTTATCATACAGATTCTACACACACCCAAAGTACACATGACCACGTTTTCGCAGCCCCTAAACTAAGCAACTAACCTAGCAACCGCCTGAGCGAGAACACACAGGACAGTTGCATATTGGCTTGTTCAATCTCTTCCATCAAACAGCTGTGCGTGTTGAATTTCGTGAGTACGACCTACAGCTTGATTCATTGACGGTCGAAGTATACTCTACTTAATTCTGCAGATTACCTGGATGTTCTACTCCTTACAACACCATCATCATCGTGATGATAATCACTATACCGTCTGGTTAAGCAGTCATGTTGATATCGCCGTGTGGCTTCCCCAAACATTGCTCCGAGTAGGCAATTGATGATGATGATGATAATTGTTGTTTTATGGGGCCTAACATCTAGGTTATCGGCTCCTAATGGTTTGGGTGATAGTGAAAGACGAGATGAAAATGAAACAAGAAGTTCTGTGACGAACTAAGGAGCCTACTTTTCTTAAAATTTAAGATTCATGCCAATGATTAATCTATATGGACAGAATAATGACGAAATATGGTTGAGATCCAATTGATAGAAGTTTCATGCATTCAAAAATTGGTCCTATAAGCAGGCTTACAATCATGTTGGTAGCACTGACGTATATTAGTTGCTCCAAAACGATCTAGTATGTCAGGTACTATACTTATGCATAGTTTAAAGTTGTCGGCTTGCATACATTCTGATATATTGGTATTTGGATATAAAAATAGAGAGAGCATGTATTAACAGTTGGCAGCCCTGGTGCCACTTACGAATACGCTCAGTCATATCTGGTTATGTACACATAGTACATACGAAATTTGGTTGAAATCTAATAGATAGTTTAGAAGTTATATGCATTTGAAAATTGGACCTATCAGCAAAATAGAATCATGTTGGCAACACTGGCATGTATGACCTCCGGGAAATTAAACTGAAATATTATTATCTATATGTGTGCCAGTTTTGGAATAGTTCCCATGCTTAGCTTCCATGAAATCCAACATGGAGCTGAAATTTCAATTGCGGATTTTCAGCAGTTGGTAGCCCTGACATCATTTTCAAATATGGGCTTGAGATATGCAGGTATAGGTCTTATAAAGGATAAGGCAAATAAAGGACAGGAAAGAAAGAAATGCCCTCAACCCTCGAAGAATGAGGATTTAGGGGCTTGGAAGGAAGGAGAGCCATGAAAGGCAGATAGGAAAGGGAAAGAGGGGATGGCCCGCCCCAAAGTCAGAGGGAAAAAGGAAAAAAAAACGAGCCAAGCTGAGGAATCCCCCGAGATCGCCAACTCCCGAACTCACGAGCCGTGAGCCCTTGAGGGTGTAGCAATATCCAGGGCGCACCAGAAGTGGTGGGGCTATGTACACCCTGCCTCCTTCAGAATCTTGAGCAGAAGGCAGGAGATAACATGAAAAGAAATAGAAGGCTGGCCCTCGCAGAAGGAGGTTATCAGGAAAGATGAGACAAGGGTCAATTAAGGAGGGAAAGTGAAGGAAGCTTGTAGTTTAACGTGACCGTTAATCTCGCGATCATAAGCCACGGGACCTCCGTTTTACGTGGAATCCGAACCACAGGACATGGCATTTCACATCGAAAATCTCACATGCAGTGACCGGGAATCGAACCCGGTCCGCCTTGAGGGAAAGTGAAAGACTTCCTAGGCTTCGGATACCCTAATACCGTCGGGATCGGAAGAGAGCAAGAGTTGACCAAGAGTGGTCGATAAGAAAAAAGACGGAGATGAGCCCGTCACAAGTAAGAGGAAGCAATGCTGGACTCGGCTGGGGTCCCGTGGTCACCAACCCACGTCCCATTGAGTTACCCCGGGCTTGGCATGACGTGGCTCGCGCTAGCTTCCTTCCTTAAGCACGGCTCCGAGCTGGTAAGTGAGCAAACCGGGGCCAGAGTAATCAATCTAAGGGCGAGTGCCACTGTGATGACGTTCTATGTGCCGGAGTTCTTTTCTCGCGGTTAAATAGCATTATTCGTTTCTGCCTGGGATTGATAGCTCAGATTCTGCATAACATATCCGGGTTAGTCGGCGTGAAATGGTCCTCAATATATTTCCTTCACTGACTCAACGTCTGCCTCTGAATGTGAGAGCAGATCTCTTGGCATAATACTATACCAAACGACAGGAATATACCCCTCGGCGCATCTCTTCTCTCTCTCTCCCTTCTTGTGTAATCTCTCAACCTATTATATACATTTAAAATCATTTGTTTGTACCTTTTACTCAACTTGTCTCCACTTTTATTACCTTTGAAGTATTTCATTGGTGATTAAAGCTTAAAAACTGCAGTTTGAACACGTTGTGTACTTGAGGAAACCATGTTGAACTTTATGAAAGTGTAGCAGTGTTGTCAACCTTTGAGCCTGATTCACCACAAAATAGAATTACTCGAGTGCTCTTTAGCTGCTCAAACAAGGTTTATACACACACACAACAAAATGTAATATAATATTAAATTCGTCCTGAATTACTCTGCCGATCGTTCAAATACCACTAAAAACTTTATTCACACACTCAATTCATCGCATGGAAAGCAAAGCTGGAAAAGCTCCCAATTAGGCCTAACCTGGAATGATAAAATTATTCTTAGATTTTTACAAATTTTGAAAAGTAATCGACCCAGCTTATGAAAATATAGCAACATGCGCTGGAAAATATTGTGCGTCAAAAAACAAGCATGAAAAACCGGCCGAAAAGTGGGATTTTTTAAGAGCTTTAAAAATCCCTCAGTATGCCTTCCTTCGGAGGGGAAGTAAAGCCGGGGGTCCCATGTCATAGATTTATGGCATGTTAAAGAACCTTCCATGAATCACACTTGTGTGAAGCTAAATTATAAGTTAGATTTGACTAACGCTCTTAGGTTCCAACGTTCGTCGCCAGGAGCCGACTGCGGTGGCATCTAGTAACCAAGTTCAGAACTCGTTGTCGTGGACGGTGGCGTTTGTTAATAAACGTAGGAACTACTTCAAAATTGTATGTCTGCAGTCCTTACTTGAATTAAAAACCGATAACACACACTAATACAGCCATCACAATCTACACCGGGTATCAGACAGATTCTACACACACCCAAAGTACACGGGGATATATGACCGCGTTGTCGCAGCCCCTAAACTGAGGAACAAACCAACCACAAGCAGAAAAAGTGGGAACTATTTTCTGGCACGTTAGCCTCTTCACAGTCCAGAACATCAAAGGCACCGCTTAGGTCTTGAGGTGACCAGAGGTATGGCGGATGTTATCAGCCTTCATTCATTCTTTGGGGATTACTATACTGTATTTGTAAATACCGCGTGGAAGGTATCTAGTCTCGCTGAGGATTAATTACGGACGTTATTCACAATGATGGAAGAGAGTATCCGTCATCCTTGTACTGTAAGTCATTCATTCATTCATGCATTCATTCATTCATGCATTCATTCATTCATTCATTCATTTATTTGCAATTGGGGACGTGCCCCCCGGTGCCAAATTGGGTATACATAACAAATAAACAATTATACATAACAATTCACTAACGATTAAACTGGAGTATTTACACAAATAGCCAGTCTTTTCTTAAATACCACCTATATGTTTGGGAAAAGGCTCCAAGACTGCGGCAGGTAGAGTGTTCCAATTATCAATGGCACGGTTTACGAAAGAGTATTTACCATAAGCTGTTCGCTGTGGTCGGCCCTTAACTTTGAAAGGATAATCACTCCTACCCATGTAAGTGGGCTTTCCCATACGTTTACTAAGCTCACCCCATGCTGGTTGATTTGTATACGTGTTGTACATAGCGCAGAGTCTAGATTTCATCCTCCTAGCCTCCAGTGATTCCCACCCAAGTTTCTTTAACATATGGCTCACACTGCTCCTGGGATTAAAGTCACTGAGCACAAATCTAGCGGCCTTTCTTTGTACCATTTCCAACTCATTGATGAGCCCTACTTGATATGGATCCCAAACCGCCGAGGCATATTCCAGAAAAGTGGTCATAGTGGTCAACAAATAGAGGAGTAATCGAGGAAAAATGTAAATCTTGCATTTATTGCAGTTTTGATTTTTCCCGTGTCTCTAGTGGAGAGCCTTCGGTGTGAACCCGGTAACGATGGGTGCGCAGATCTATTGTTGGATAAACATTTTGTGTGTGTGTGTGCGAGAGGGAGAGAGAGAGAAGGAGAGAGAGGGAGAGAGAGAGAGAGAGAGAGAGTGCCACAGCACTGTGATAAGGGAGGTGAGCAGAAAAGTCAACCTTAATTTCGTTGTTCCACTATTTGTGTAACAACTTTGTAACTACGTCATACTCGCGCGGTATAATCCCATGAAAGTGTCAACTGGTATAATTGGCACGTTTGTCGATAAAGTGCTAATCCCTAACTCAACTCCATGAAATTAAAAATTTAATGAAGTCTGATGTTATTGCGCATGTCCAAGTGAATATTTTAACGGAGAGACTCGGCTGTAGGCCTACGTGGAGCAATACTTCCTGGGCTTGGATTACACAAGTTAACATAAATTTTGAGGCTGGGTTCTGTATGTCTGATGTTGATTTGTCATTTCTAACTAATAAAATAATAATTAAAAATATATTTTTGCATAATAAAGTTTGCTACGAAAGGTCAAATTTGAAGGAAATGCTCATCTTTATAACTTCAAACGAAAACAAACGTCAAAAAGGATAGGTCATACAAGATCCACCCACTCGTACCTAATGAGAAGGGAAGACCCCCACTTTGTACCTGTGCAGCCGTTTTCACCGTGGCCCACATTTAACCGAGTGTGTGGACCTTGCTGCCTTACAAAGAATCCTTGGTTTGCGGATGACACTCAAACTTATATTAGCCGATGACGCGGTGGCTGCTGATCGCGTTATCCGCTTTATAAGTGAGAGTGGGTTAGGGCCAGCAATCTAAATTCTCCAGTGTACATTGACTCAAGGACTTGTTCTTTTTTGAATGCTGAATATTTTGTCTTTCCGTAATTTTTGTTGATTTTTATAATTATTAGTTATATTTAATGTTTTGTTTTATTAATTTTTGGTCTTTTCAAATTTAGGTGTCCACCTATAAATGTCAAATTCGATTCCAAATTTGTATACTTTAATCTCTGTTTAGAGAGGCAGATGACCTCGTAGTTCCGCCCCTTAAAACAACTATAACTAACTAATTTATATATTTACATCACGTTTATCCCCCAGGGGCTCACATCTAGTGGGACTTGGTTTGGCAACCACGGGGCCCCAGCTGAGTCCGGCATTGCTTCCACTTACTTGTGCCGGGCTCCTCTCCGTCTTCTTTCCTGTCGACCTCACTTGGTCAACTCTTGTTCTCTTCTGACCCCGACGTTATTAGGGTCTCCGAGGCCTAGCGAGTCTCTTCCTTTCCCGCCTTAATTGGCCCTTGTCTCATCTTTTCTGATACCCTTCTTTTGCGAGGGGTCAGCCTTCCTTTTCTTTTCCTGTTATCTCCTGCCTTCTGCTCAAGGCCCTCAAGGAGGCCGAGTGTATGTAGCCCCACCACTTCTGGTGCACACTGGATATTGCTACACCCTCAGGGGCTCACGGCTGGTGAGTTCGGGATTTGGCGACCCCGAGGGTTCCTGAGCTGGGTCTGGTTTCCCCCTTTTTGTCCCTTACCTGTGGGGAAATTCTCTCCTCTTTCACTTTCCTATCTGCCGTTCATGGCTCTCCTTCCTTCCAAGTCCCTCAATCCGCAGTCTTCGAGGGTTGAGGACATTTCTTTTCCTCCTGTCCTTTATTTGCCTTATTCTCCTTTTGTTTTCCATTTCTTCTTCTAGTATATAAGTTAGTAGTTAGCTTTAGTTATAGTTTACATTTCATTTTCATCTTCACGGTCACCCCAACTATTAGGGGCTGATAACCTAGATGTTAGGCCCCTTTAAACAGCAATTATCATCATAATCATCATCATAACATATCACACGTCAGGGCAAGGAGCAATGAGATGCACTGGTGCCTGGGACGTCAACAGCTGTTGGTCCTCTTGGCCAAACATAGAGCATAGCTTCTATTCACTTGACTTTCCTCCTAAGGATGAGTAAGTGATGTGAAGACTACTTGAGCGGCATTATGGCAGCCTCTGTTGGTACTGTACTCTAAAAGTCTTCGTCAACTCTGGCAAGGCGGTTATTTTGCCTGACAAGGGTTGAAACTTTGTGGACGCAATCGTTGTACTATAAGAGGACAATGAGCGGAAAATCAGCTGCCAGATTGAACTGCAAGGCTCAGAAATCATGTAGCGATTACCGCACATGTTGGAATGGACAGCCCTGACCGCCCAAGCACTCATGGTCGGTGGGAAGGAGCTGCACGCTCCAGTCAGCATATACGCCCCGCCTCGCTACTACTCCGAGTGCCACAGGGATGTCCAGCTCCACCAGCCATCATGCCTGTGTACCGGGATGTCTGGAACGATTTCGGAGCCTTGCAGTTCAATCTGTCCTCTTATAGTACAACGATTGTGTCCACAAAGTTTCAAGATAGGTTTCTACCTGTCTTACCTGATACTTTCCTTGTGAGGATGAGTAAGTGATGTGAAGACAATTTGAGTGACATTATGGCAGCTTCTACGAGTGCTGTACTCCAAAAGTCGTCAACTTTGGCAAGGTGGTTACTTTGAAGAGGTTGAGAAACCAATGGATTTTATTTTGTCGTGTGGCCTCCTGAGAGGCCGAGTGCAGGTCTTTCTAGTCGACGCCCGTGGGCGACCTGCGCGTCGGGATGCGAGATGGAACGGATGAAGATGAATGAAATTGGACAAGGATGTGGAAGGAAGTGGCCGTGGCCTGTCAGAAGGTACCGTCCCAGCATTTGCCTGGTGGTGAAAATGGGAAACCACGGAAAACCATTTCAAGGACGGCCGACGGTGGGGCTCGAACCCACGCGTCATCCGAGTCAGCAGAGAGCTTGGTCCCATGACATAACGCTGCGCTTTAGCCAGCGTAGCCACTACTGTCGGTACCAATGTATTGAAAACTGATTTAAGAATGTTCTGTTCTGATCGCAACAAAACTTTCAACATCACTGAAACAATATCATTTACATGATCATTAACATCTCTTCACTGTCCCCAGGGGCTCACGGCTAGTGGGACGTGGTTTGGCGACCACAGGGCTCCAGCTGAGTTTGGCACTATTTCCACTTACTTGTGCAGGGCTCCTCTCTGTCATCTTTCCTATCGACCTCCCTTGGTCAACTTGTGTTCTTTTCCGACCCCGACGGTATTAGGGTATTCGAGGCCTAGGGAGTCTTTTATTTTCCTGATCCCTCATTCTTCGAGGGGTCAGACCTCTTCCCTTCTCTTCCTATCACCTGCTCAAGACCTTCAAGGAGGCAAGGTGTGTGTAGCTCCACCACTTATGGTGCATTCTGGATAGTGCTACGCCCACATGTGCTCATGGCTGGGATTTATGAGCTGGGTCGGGGTTTTCCCCCTTTTCCATTCCAATTTTCATATATGCCTTTCATGTCTCTCCTTCCTTCCAAGAGCCTCAATCCTCATTCTTCGAGGGGTGAGGGAATTTGTTTTCCTCCTGTCCTTTATTTGCTTTATTCTCCTTTTGTTTTCCATTTCTTCTTCTAGTATATAAGTGTGTAGTTAGTTTTAGTTTTAAGTGTGGGTTTAGTTATAGTTTACATTTCTTTCTCATGTTTCACCCAAGCCATTATGGGCCGATAACCTAGATGTTAGGCCCCATAAACCGCAATTATCATCATCATCTCTTCACTGTCTGGATTTGAACTGGACGAGTTAAGGTGTTATAATGATATTATTCGGGGATGAACATTACAGCTGTGATACGGTAGCTATTTTGTATTGTGCAGACTGGAGCCATTTAAATACCGTAACTCGGGTATTGTCGTGAAACCACGATACTAATATACACACGTGTTGGCAGCAGAATAATGGTCTCATAAATTGTGTTTAGCTCAATGGCTCCAATATACGGTACACCTATGTACACATTCCGCCTGTGACGCGGTTACTAATTCATGCTCCCGTTCACGACTTATTGTCATTTTGGGAAATAAATCAACCTTCAGAATTGCCACCGCAGGTGATATGAATACCAGTTGACTGCGCAGAAATAGCGACCAGGTGGCTGTATCGTAAACAATATGGTGGTGATAATCGTGGTGATGGCAGTTGTAAGTTATTGTCCCTCTAGTGATTTACTAGTTTCCTTGTTCAATTACACTCTGATACAAGAATATAACACTGGAGATCAAAGAGACTTTGGATGATATGTGGAATTTTAAACTGATTCTACGTATATTTGTGCTGCTGATTCCAAAACCGCTGTCCATTTTGTTTTAGCGCTCTAGTAACGGAAGGGTCTTACGGCGGATGCTCTATGAGATCAACCTCATTCGAGGAGTGACTGAGAGATGATTGATGATGGATGAAACTGGGCAAGAAGTAGGAAGGAAACGTACGTCTGCTTTGATGTCGAATCATTTGGAACCTTATGCCCGTTGCTCACGGTAAAATTTTCCTTCAAATTATTGTACAATAATTTAATTTTATAAAATGTATGTTGCTCACGGTCAAATTCAAGTTTTATAAAACCTTTGTTAAAACTTTTCATAAAATAGGACATGTTCTATTCCATAAAATAAATTTTGCTAAACGAACCAATCAGGGAAGCTGACATGACGATGATGCTGGCGCCACGTGGTGAGAAGATTGTGAAGCTCGCTTGTAAACAAACACTTCGAAAATGGCAGGCTCCGGCTGGACTAAGGAAGCTGTTAGTGTTTTACTGGACGAGTACCAGAAATATATGAGGTTAAAACGCCCATATACCACAATAGGAATACAAGAAGGAAGGCATAAATCTCTTCCATTCTTAGAAAATTCCTGTATGAATTCTGATCTTCTAACCTCAACTCATTTTCGACCAAGGACAGAATTCCTCTACCTTCTTCTCTTCTTTTTATCCATTCCCGAGTCCAGAATTTATTTTCTTCCTTTTACCTCCGTACAACATATAATTGTAGCTAAAGCAGCAATTTTTGCTTTGTTTGTTGGAGCCATACTCTCGAACCAATGTGTGTTGAACAGCTGATTCTTGGTCCAGAAGTTTATCGGTAGATGGCGATCCTGATACATCGGCGGATTTTATAAAATAATTTTACCGTGAACAACAAATTTTAAGAAACATTTTAACGCGAGCAACGGGCATTAGGAATAAATTATGCTATACTTGCCATTGGTCTTTTAGGATTTGTAGTTTGAGCACATCATACGATGGTTGGGGCATAAGTTATTGCACATATCAGCCCGGTTGGACAATGCTAGGCCGAGGTGGATATTGATGAACACGCAAACATTGTGTCTCACATATTTACTACGGTAGTGTACTGGCTGCATGGTGCAAGCTAATTACTAACTAACGACTTACAGATAAGCACACCGCCTACATTTCAGGTATTTGCTCTCAGTTCTCCGACAAGTTCTGGCATTTTGGGAGAGTCAGTGGCTCCCAATGCCCAATAAACTGAGAGCGATGTGGTGGAGCTCTTTCCGGTCACGGGGGAGTCCGTCATTTTGTGTAGGGTAGGCCATGCAAGATCCACCCACTCGTACCTAATGAGAAGGGAAGACCCCCACTTTGTACCTGTGGAGCCGTATTCACCGTGGCCCACATTTTAACCGAGTGTGTGGATCTTGCTGACTTACGAAGAAACCGTGGTTTGCAGATGACACTCAAACTTATATTAGCCGATGACGAGGTGGCTGCTGATCTCGTCATCTGCCTCATAAGTGAGAGTGGGCGAGGGCCAGCAATCTAAAGTTTCAAGTAATCATTGACTCAAAGACTTTGTTCTTTTTTGAATTCTGATTTTTTTATTTTCCGTTATTATACCTATAAGTTTTAAATTATTATTTTTAGCCTATTTTCAATTTTGAGATCACCTTTTGTCCGTGTGTGTGTGCGTGTGTGTCTGTGTGTGAGAGGTGTGTGTGTGTGTGTGCCCCCTAATAACTTCTAAATTGCTGGAGCGATTTCAATGAAACTCGGTAAGTTAATAGTACTATTCCGGACGACCCCGACCGTGCCCTTCAAATTTTGTTACGTGTCTCCAATCCAACATGGCGACTGTGCGAAATATTTCACCAGCATTCTATATCTCCGACACTATTCCCGATATCACCCTGGATTTTTTTACGGTGAACTTCTAGTAGTTTCCTTTGGACCAGTCCACAGGGACCCATCAAAAATGACTCCATTAAAAAAAGGGCCCGTCCAAAAGGGGCTAGTCAACAGGGACCAGTCCAAAGGGACAAATCAACAGGGATCAATGAAAAGGGGAAAGCGCGTCATGTAGGTCGTTGCGCGCCGCCGCCGTGGGAACATAAGTGTTTATCAGCAGTCTCCGACAATGTTCGGGAGAGTAACCTTGAAAAGTAGCTGAAACTCGGTAGTCGAAAGCATAGCTTGACCCGTTTCTTACCTATATGACAAGGTTAGGTTAGGTAAATTTAGGTTATGTTAGGTGAGCTGAGGTTAAGTCTTAAAATATTCCCTCCCTTATGTGTTCAAAGTCGATTCACCCTGAACTGTCAGCCAAAACTTTAAATATGTATATATCATTACATAAAGAATTAAAGCAAACTTAATTAATTATGAATGGCGTTTTTTTGTTACTGTTCAATGTAGACAGAATATATGCATTAAATGATAGACTCAACACAAAATGTTTTGATTGTCGACTTGTGTTATTGATAAATTGGTTTAATGTTAGGGGCAGTGCCCACTTTCCATGTCGATAATTTATATAGGCTAGAAGGATGGTGTTGCAAACTTCTGATGTGTATTTCCAAATTTCCTGCATAGTCTATTTCATAGAATTTTCCTGTAACTTAAAAGTTCATGCTGATTTTGTATTTGTGTGTTTGACATTGTAACTACAATGGTTGATTGGATATTCTTTGTCAACTTTCAAATCATGTAATTCATGTCAGATATGTTGGAATTTTTGTTCATGTGTAAAGCTATCAAGTACCGATACCTAATTGGTTACACAATTGTTTCATAATGAAAATCTTGATCTCTGATTCATTGGAGAACTGTTTACGCTTGTCTGAACCAAGACTAACTGACTACTCACTGCTAAGGATTAGAAATTACATTTACTCAAATCACATTCTTGTAAAAAAGATCATGACTACTATAAACTGCTACCACTCTTCCACCACTTTGCTAACACTTTTCTACCATTTGACTCTCACTTTTGCTCTTACTTTAAACTGCACATACTACAAACAATCATTTTTATTATCGAGTTAACTTTACTAGAGATTAGTTTATGCTTAACAGTTGACATGGAAGTATCAACGACTAGCTATGGTAAGCCATGTGCTTACTATAAAGGATATGCATATATTGTAAAAAGAACTAATAAAAATGGAACTGTTATTTGGTGCTGTTCGAAACAACGATCTAAAAAGTGTCGAGGAATGATTAAGACAAAAGGCTCCAACATACTTATTTCAATCGATCATCATTGTAAATCTCAAAATAATACTCATTTAAATGGACAAAATACTCTAACCAAGGTAAGAAAGCAAGACCAAGAAAAAAATAGTGTGGCTCAAGATAGTGCTTTGTTTGTTAAAGAGCATTTATTATCTCCTGAAAAAGACATGTTAGGACAGTCGTTAACGTCTAAGAAACCTCTAACACTATCAAAGACAACACAAACTATGCCAAAGGTTGTTGCATTGCAAGATGAACAAAAAGGATTAGATAGTAATAGTGATGATGATTATATTGATGATAATTATATTGATGATGATAACCATGATGATGATGATTATGATGATAATGATGATGATGATGAGGATGATAATGGTTTACACCCAAAAAAATCATTTCTTAAATTTGTTTACTGGAACAATCCCAGTAAGCTAATCCAGCGGCTTCAGTACTTGCATGCCTGTAAAGAGGCTGGTCATACTAAATATGAGGAAGAACTTTTGGATATAGAAAATGAGCTTCGTAATGCTAAAATTATAGTGTAATGAATCCATGTAACCGCTTAAACTATTTCTTAACAATACATGTAATATTTTCTATCACTTTGCTACCACTTTGCTACCACTTTTCTAGTTTGCCAACACTTTTCTACCACTTTGCTACCACTTTTCTACTACTTTTCTGCCACTTTTCTACCACTTTTCTAGTTTGCTACCACTTTTCTACCACTTTGCTACCACTTTTCTGCCACTTTTCTACCACTTTTCTACCACTTTTCTACCACTATGTTACCAATTGTCTACCACTTTGCTACCACGTTTCTACCACTTTTCTATCACTTTAAACTGTACATATTAAATATAAAAGCCAACGCTAAATAATTCTATTACCAGAACAGAGATAACCATTGTAGTGTGCAAATCATACTAACAGGTTAGTTACTACTTTGGAACTTACTACAACTAACCGAGGTAAACAACGTGTACTCTATAAAGGCTACTCTTATAACTATAGACGACAAAATGTAAAAGGAATACTATTCTGGCAATGCTCAAAACAGAGGTCAACAAAATGTCGAGGCAATATGAAAAGTAGAAATGGTGTGGTTTTAAGTGTGAGTGATCATCAATGTAGTGCTCCAGACAAAACACTGATGGTGTTGACAAAAAATCATCAGAATGCTAAAAGGTTAGTACAAGAGAAAGGTGTTGCTACCCAAAATAGTGCATTGTTTGTTGAGCAACGTTTAACCCCTGTTGTAAAAGTTATGTTGTATCCATCTTCCACACCTCAAGAGTCATCAACATCACAGACTATGCAAGAAGTATTGTTGTTGTTGTTTTAAGGGACTGAACTACAAAGTCATCTGCCCTTGATATGCAAGTGGATCGAAAAGGACTAGATAGTTATAGACAAAAGAGAGTTGTAGTTTGTATATAACTATTGTACAAGTACTTACATTAAATAAATAAAAATAGTGTATGTGTATTGTCTGTTTTTCTTAATTGCTATCCCTATGTCCCACTATTAATGCAATTGTTAACCATCAACAGCCTCTGACTATGTTCGCAAAGAGAGTGACCTTAAACAATACACTCTATCAATGGTTTGTGTACCGAGTACACAATAATACAGTGTGGTCAAGCCATGTTGAGGCAATAGTTTTATCAGGTAAGGGATTCGAACCCTGCGCTTTCTTGTACACAAAATTTGAACTTAAGTCAAACACCATAACCACTCGGTCAACCTGACAGTTACTAATTTAATTATTTTTGTGGACTTGAGTGTTTATAAAACTTTTTCCAGTATACATTGACTAAACCACTTGTTTGTTTTGAAATATAGATTTTGTTTTGTTTGACCATAACATTGCAGTTATGAGTCTTGTGAACTGGGTGTTTAATATAGGGTTAAAGGCATTTTAAAATAATTTTAGAAAAGCTCTTAGGTATCGTGTCATGGGTTTTAGTAATATATTACTGTTCGTTGACTAACATTTACCGTTACACAACATTATTTTGGTGAGCTCTGCATGTTGTTGTTTGAGTCGTCAGTCTTTTGACTGGTTTGATGCAGATCCCCATGCCTCCCTCCCCCGAGCGAAACGTCTCATCTCTATATAGCTACCACACCCTACATTCAAGGCTATCTGTTTAACATATTATAACCTTGGATCTCCCCTACAAGCTCTTGGGTTCAATTCCTAGATTTAACACAAACTTTTAAAAGCGGTATGACAACTAAAACTAGTCTACTCAGTCTCGGGTGGTCCAAATAAGTAGAGAGGATTTGATTCACACCTCAACCATAGAGCACCATGTTCTTTTCTTTTTAAATAATGATAGCCATTTGTTCAATTTCACATTTCACACATTGCAATTTCTCAATTTTCCATTTGCATTTTTTTAAAATGACAGTTTGATGTTTTTCAATTTCATGATATGGAAACATGGATTTTTCCATTTTCATATTTTCACATTTGTCAATTTCCCATTTGCATATATTTTCTTAAATGTCCGTTTAAGGTTTTTAAATTTTGTCTATATGGAAACATGGATTTTCCATTTTGCTGTTTACAAATTTTTTATATATTTATTTTGTGTATGTTGAAAAAAATCGATATTTCCAAAACAAGATTTTTTATTTTTCATTTTATGATTTTGTAAATGATCTTAATGTGAGTGCTTGACCATGGATTTTCCATTTTGCTGTTTACAAATTTTTTATATATTTATTTTGTGTATGTTGAAAAACGATATTTCCAAAACAAGATTTTTTATTTTTCATTTTATGATTTTGTAAATGATCTTAATGTGAGTGCTTGACCATGGCAATAATACAGTCTATCTATGTGTTAGCGGAACCATAGAGTCTTATTACTACTGCAAGTAAGAATGTTTTACAAAATAACGGCTATCTACCACTGCATTTGAAAAACAAAACTATCGAAAAAAACAAAAATACTATATACCATTCATTCATATATAAGTGTTAATTCTCCCTCTCCCCACCCTACCTCATCGTATTTTCTCTGGTCAAACAATCAATGCTACCCATACATACACAAGCTTTCTATATCTCTCTCTCTATATATGTTTTCTCTGCTCCACAAGATAAAAATTATGGTTGCTGGATTGTATCCTGCACTGTTTATGCGACATATCATTGCCAGTTCATAAAACCGTTAGGTAGTTCTCTACACATAGCGATTTTACCACTGCTCTACCTACGCCTTTTGCTTGTTTGGCTTTCTTACAGGCTAGTATGCGATAGGCAGCATTAACTGTATATCAAACCCAGTCCACCTTTGTATTTGCAATCTAAGTAATAATTTGAAAAGAGACAAGTGTAATCAGTTTTACACATTATCTCTGCTTTTTTGTTTGTTTGTTTGTTTGTTTGTTTGTTTATGACATGAATATTAACCTAAAATCAAACCCTAGTCTACCTTCGTGAAAGGCTAACAGTTTAACCACTGCGTCACCATACCCTTCTTTCTTAGTTTGATTCATTCTAGGCCTTAGAGCTAGAAATCGAGTTACGATCTCCAGTGCAAGAGGCACATGTGCTCACCACTATAGCATGTAATGGTTAGCTGGTAACATTAGACAAACGAATATGATTGTATTTCTGTTAGCCAAGCATTTCTGTCATTTGCCTACTGTGTGAGCACTGCCAGCAAGACAGTTTAGTTTAGAACAAGCGTGTGTGTGTGTGTGTGTGTGTGTATAGATTATTAGCCTCAAGTATTTAAAGCTTGTTGTGTGTAGCGACCATCTTGCTCAGTAACCACTGAGTAAGTTTTAACAGTTAACTCATAAAAACAGCATAGGATAGTTGTGTGTGTGTGGTTCATGTACTTGGGAATATGCATTAGCACCATGCGCTAGCTTTACCTTACCCTCTAGAGGTAGAGCGTTATCCCTTCCTTTGGACATTGCCAATGACTGCATTCCCCCACAAGTTTTACACTTAAGCCCTTGGCTTGTTCTTGATTAGGTTTGGTTTGCTTTAGGCTTGGTTTGGTTCAGTTGGGTTTGATTCGACTTGGTTCAGTTTAGTTTAATGTAGTCACCATTTTTTAATTTTTAGCTACACTCTTTAACCAATTAATTAATGATAGTCTACTCTTAATTCTTGAATCGATAAATTGAATTTTGTGTGCACCGTTTGTCAATCCATGCCTACAACCTATACTCCCTATATACTACAGTCAGATCTGAAAACAAGTTCCAATGGTCAAAGACGTGTCAGTCACCATACATATGAAAATCCACAGCCTGCTTCCAGTCTCCGACCGGGTCAGGAATGGAATGAATGAAGCCCCCATCTAGCGGCGAGGATATGTACTGTGCCGGCTGCCGAGGCCTGACGCACTCCTCTCACCATACATATATCCCACAATAATTCTTTCTTTACCTAGCTAGATTTCGTCACTCACAGTAAACATCTTACATTATGGGTTTGCAATATATTAAGAAAAGCAAAAGTCCATGATCTTGTTGTTTTGGGTCTTTTTTTGGGAAATTCATAAGCCATAAAAAGAATGACATCATGTCAAGTTCTGAGTGGATCTTGTATGTCAAAATCCCATTATCGGTTTATAAAATCTCAAGGCCATGCCCTAGCAGTTTTGGATTATTTCAATCAATGAGTCCACCATAGGAAACATCGAAAAAATAAATACCCTTAAAACAAGTCGTCACATGACCCTCTCCGAACAATGCTTCACAAAATATAAATTCATCCATTGAACATTGAACATGATCGGCGACATCATCCTAGCTTCCCCCTCCCACCATGGTTGCCATATCGTTTGACCTTCAAGTGTCCTCAGCATCTCTGTACTTTTTTTCATTACCCTGTTGTCAAGTCAAGTCAAGTCAATGCATTCCAATAAGCTCAAATAACATTCACATCCTGTCAGTCTGCCCCAGCAAGTTTGTTTTCTATACTCACTTCAAGCAACATATAACCAAGTTCTGTTTGTTCTATCTAAAGCCAACTTCATCGAATCAAGGAATTATCATTTGTCATGTCACTCATAATCGTTTACACGTTAAAGACCCCCTTCAGGGGCTTTAGGAATTAGGAATTCCATCATAGGAACAATCAGAAAACGAACCCTCGACCCGCCGTCTCATCGAAATAGCGAATACTGTATTGGTATATCACCACCGTAGCCAGTAATAGCTTCGTTGAAACACGTGTCCAGTGGTATCGTCTCTTTCTATCTACAACCACTCGTCATGAACATTTTAGAAAAATTTAAGAAAAGTTTTAAAAACTGAAATGTTTTCAACATAAGTGTCGTTAGGCCCTTTCGCATTTTTTAAAACATAAATACTATATTAGAAAGGGAGAGAGTGGAGGGGCGTCACCCCGAGTCCTACGACCCCTCGTATACGTCTCTGGCGTTATTGGTTTGTGAGATATAACAGAAAGTCTAAAATCACAGTTTTACAACAAAAAATTCTGTTTCCCTCATTCTCAAAAACTTTAACCTATTACAAAAATAAAGAGGGTTTCGAGAAAGCCATTTGACACGGCATGGGACCAAATCCGCCCATGCATTCGTGAAATATCGGAAAAAGTCTAAAATCATGGTTTTACCCCCAAAAAGCCTGTTTCCCTCATTCTCAAAACTCTAGCCTATTAATAACATATAAAGGGCTTCGAGACAAGCGATTTGACACGTCACACGTCCAAATCCGACCTTGCGTTTGAGAGATATCGGCAAACTTCGTAGGAAAGTAGGCGACTATCTGGCTTTCTCCTCACCACCAAAACCTCTTCTTATCAATCATTTTTTTCAAAGAGCTTGCCCTCTTACAAAAATCCCAAGTGCGCATGCGTAAAAAACAAAAACAAAAATGTTCATCCATAGCGGCAGCCATAAAAACGCATGCGCTATATGAGCAACCACGTTTAAGTTCATTTTAGCAGCGCACCTTATACATGTCGCATTTGAAAAGAGACTTTCACTAAACAAATACAATATCACCCCCTAGTAGGGGTAGGTTTTATTTAGGGGTTGAAATGAATGGTCCATTGGAAAGAGGGCGTCAGCCCGAGTCCAACGACACCTCATTTGTCAACATCGGACCATGCGTTTGAGAGATATTAATTATTTCAATTTCACGCGGCGGGCATGTTGGTTTGTTGGGCACAGGAGTGTCAAGTGAAGCAGAACCCCTATCACCGCCCTACTAACACACCCTGTCGGAAACAAAACACAATTTAGCGACACAGCCAAGCTAGATAAAAAGGGGGGAAATTAGGGGTTTTTTAATAGGTAAATGTTATCTGGATCAGGTGTACGATGTACTTTTCTTCTGCAATAAACCAAGGCCCATATTCACGGCAGTATTAAAGGTGCCGGGACGTCCTCATAAGACCGTCAACGCTTAGTTCGAATGGGTTATGCTCCACGCGTGGCGAGGGCTAATCCACGGTCTTTAATAGTTGTAGACCCACCTCATTCAATAACATACATCTTATCTAGGTTGGCAACACCTCACATAAACACATCGCTATCACTCCCCACAGCACGTAGGGACAGGGGGGAGAAGGCAGGGAAAAACCAGTCGTTAAGATAACCACCGCAGTCGACCGCACAGTGAGTTCCAGTGAGCACGAAAACTCCGAGTAGCTGTAGTACGGAAGACAATCAGATAAGTAGTTAGCCTAAAATTTTATAGTTTAACCATAGTTTACAACCATATAATCTCTCTAAAGTACAATCTCCGGATAGCTATCACCATTTAGCATTTCACCTAACATATATACTGCATTTAGCATACACTGACAGTTGCAGTACCAATACTGCAACTAAATAATTGTACATATTGTAAATATTTTCACCTATATTTCAAACATAGATTTTGTAGCCTAAGTGTAATAGATCTGATGATGATCGCTTGACGATCGAAACTGGTCATCCTAGTGTTTTATTAATCTCATGTAATTTATTTCAGGATTAGGGCATAACCCATCTCTTTTGGGTACATTCGTGTTGACCGACTGAAAAGCACTAAACTCTTGTGCTCTGTGTATATATATATATCAGTTTCTTGTGGACACGATAACTGCCGTAATTTTGCACCAATCACTTTGATTTTTTTCATAATATGTATCCCTATAAAATCTCGGTCGAGTTCGTTAATGGGCAAAATCGGTCGAAGAGGGTAAAAATGGGGGGCTTTTTCGAAAAAGTGAAATATCACTATAACTCTCTTAATATGTGAAATATCGAATCCCTTCAAAGTTCATATTAAGTGTCGGATAAGTGCCAAAAATTTATGTTCAACAAGTTTTTTGATAGCACCAACCATTGGCTAATGGGGTCAAAAAAAGTGAGTTTTTCGGGAAACATTAATCATATCTCTCTTAATAGGCACAATATCAAAACCGTACAAAATGGATGATATTCCCCTAATAATTACCTAAAACGTTTGTCTGAAAGAATTTTTGATACAACCCACCATTACGCCAAGGGATGAGAAAAATGATTTCGGAATTGGAAGAAAATGCCAAGAGCCATCAGTGGTTACCATGACAACGCTTCTAAATTGATGAGGGATGAGCTATCAGAGGTTGCCATGACAACGAGATCACATTCAGTTTTCCATCTGACTATGTGGGAATTGGCTTCGGTGACGTAGCCTAGCTGGTGGCATGGTGAACTTCTATGTGCAAGGTCGCGGGTTCAAAGCCAGCCGAAGTCGTCGGATTTTCAAAGAGCGCTGAAAATCCCTCAGTATGCTTTCCTTCAGAGGGGAAGTCCAACGTTCGTTGCAAGTTACTGGTTGCGGTGGTATCTAGTAGCCAAGTTCACAGCTAGGTGTCGTTGACGGTATATTTGGTACCAACATTAGGAACTACTACTTGAAATTCACCGTCTGCAGTCCTTATCTGAATTACAGACTAATACAGCCATCACAATTAACACCGTTTATCAGACAGATTCTACACACACCCAAAGTACACGGGGTTACATGATCGCGTTGTCGCAGCCCTAAACTGAGGAATC
This sequence comes from Meconema thalassinum, assembly GCA_946902985.2. Classification (NCBI taxonomy): domain Eukaryota; kingdom Metazoa; phylum Arthropoda; class Insecta; order Orthoptera; family Tettigoniidae; genus Meconema; species Meconema thalassinum. The sequence continues at coordinate 540,499,717 of OX336392.1, forward strand.
AACCAACATCTCTGCGTGAGATAAAATTTGACGTGAAGAAGTAACAGACCGTTAGATAGTTACACATCAGTTCCAAACCTTGCATAAGGACGGTGTGACCACAAGTATAACAAGAAGTTCCGTGACGAACTAAAGAGCCTACTTTTCTTAAAAGTTAAGATTCATGCCAATGATTAATCTATATGGATCAATCTAGAATAATGACGAAATTAGGTTGGTAATATCGAAATTTCTAATTAGTTCGAAATACTGTATACCTGGCATAATGTAGCCACTTAGAGAACTACAGTTGGCAGCCCTGGTGGCTGGATATATTCTTATTTCCATCTCTTAAGGTACAGAATACAAAATTTGGTTGAAGTCCAATGGATAGCATGGACGTTACATGCAGTTAAACATTGGATCTAACAGCGCGCGTAAAATCATGTTGGCAACAATGATATAATATGATCTATTGTTGTCTCAATTTTGAATGAAATCCATTAGTTAGTATAGAAGTTACATGCATTTTAAAATTGGACCTATCAGCAGGCTTAGAATCATGTTGGCAGCACTGGCGTAGGCCTATATTAGTTACTCCAAATTTATCTAGAATGCCAGGTACTATACGTGTGCAAAGTTTAGAGCTATTGGCTTGCATACTTTCTGATATATTTATATTAGGGTAACAACAATAGAGACAGTATTTATTAACAGTTGGCAGCCCTGGTTACTCTTAAGAATCGGCATAGTCATATCTGTTATAGTACACATAGCACAAACGAAATTTGGTTGAAATCCAAATGATAGTATAGAAGTTATACGTATTTAAAGTTGGACCTCTCAGCAGGCCTAGAATCATGTTGGTAGCACTGAGGTATATAAGTTACTCCAAATTAATACAGTGTCAGGTACTATACGTGTGCATAGTTTCAGGCTGTCGGCTTGCATACTTTCTGATATATGGGTATTTGGTTTAAAAACATTGAGAGCATTTATTAACAGTTGGCAGCCCTGGTGGCTCTTAAGAATACGCCCAGTGATATATGTTTATGTACACATAGCACATACGAAATTTGGTTGAATTCCAATTGACAGCGTAGAAGTTATATGCATTTAAAATTTGGACCTACCAGCAGGCTTAGAATCATTTTGGCAACACTGCCATGAATGGCCTCCTGGAAATTAAACTGCAATATTATTATCTATACGTGTGCCAATTTTGAGAAAGTTCCCATTCATACCTTCCAAGATATCCAACATGGAGCTCAAATTTCAATTGCGATTTTTCAGCAGTTGGTAGCACTGACATCATTTTCAAATATGGCCGTGAGATATTCAGGTATAGATATTTACTCCTACCAAGTTTTGTTTCGATTGCTGTAGCCGTTTAGGAGTTGATAGGGGGGGGGGGGGACACACACACAGCCAGACAGACCAGTTTTTCAAAAATATCACTCAAATAGGCCAATTTTAAAAGCCAACCAAAATCATTGAGTACTGATGATAAATTAGAATTTTGCTCGGTAAAGAAAATATGCAATTCTTAGTGGAGTTCAAATACAGCGCCGTAAATAAGTCACACAGTAGTCACGGCACGAAGCTCTCTGCGCATGTGGATCGGGTATCCCCTGAAATATTTCGCCTACCCTTAAGTGGTACGCGTACCACAGGTTGAGAGCCCCTGCTTTAGAGACTGGAGTGGTCAGATTTGGCCATTAACGCAATTGCTTGTTAGTGGCAAGTTAACGAGCATTTCTGTTTTATAGAATGCTCGTGCAAAGTTAAATAAGCCTTAATGATGAATTAAGAGATAAGTTAATTGACGTTGGTGTGAAAACGGCCCTTAATGAAGTACACTTAAGTCCCGATTAGATGGGACCAAGGCTCATTCGGTATACGACGCGGGGGGGGGGGGGGGCGATAGAGATTGGTGTATAATACTTGAGAAGTTTCAGAACTATTAGCATGACTTACACCATTTAAAGTTACGGATTTTCAAGACCCTCTCCCCTCAGAGGCTCACATCTAGTAGGACGTGGGTTGGCAACCACGGGACCCCAGCTGAGTCCGGCAATACTTACACTTACTTGTGCCGAGCTCCTCTCCATCTTCTTTTCTGTCGACCTCTCTTGGTCAACTCTTGTTCTCTTCCGACCCCGACGGTATTAGGGTATCCGAGGCCTAGGGAGTCTCTTCCTTTTCCGCCTTAATTGGCCCTTGTCTCATCTTTTCTGATACCCTCCTTCTGCGAGGGGTCAGCCTTCTTTTTCTTTTCCTGTTATCTCCTGCCTTCTGCTCAAGGCCCTCAAGGAGGCCGGGTGTATATAGCCCCACCACTTTTGGTGCACCCTAGATAATGCTACACCCTCAGGGGCTCACGGCTGGTGAGTTCGGGAGTTGGCGACCCCGAGGGATTCCTGAGCTGGGTCTGGTTTCCCCCTTTTTTTCCTTACCTGTGGGGGGGGGGGGCTCTCCTCTTTCCCTTTTCTATCTGCCTTTCATGGCTCTCCTTCCTTCCAAGTCCCTCAATCCGCATTCTTCGAGGGTTGAGGGCATTTCTTTTCCTCCTGTACTTTATTTGCCTTATTCTCCGTTTGTTTTTCCATTTCTACTTCTAGTATGTAAGTTAGTAGTTAGTTTTAGTTATAGTTTACATTTCATTATCATCTTCACGATCACCCAAACCATCTGGGGACGATAACCTCGATGTTAGGCCCCTTAAATCAACAATAATCATCATCATCATCATCTTCAAGACACTAGCTGTACGAGAGAACAGATGGCGCTAAAATAGCTAAGGCTTACCAATAGTAGAGGAGTTCACGGATTAGCGAGAGAGCGCGCCACAGTAACCTGTAAGCGAGAAAACTATCCAAGGCTTGCACTAATCAGTGTGTATAATAGAACAATGATTTCTATTTACGCATCTTTTAAGTTATCTTACCCGTTGGCTCCCATACCCGGACCCTATTCGATACTGCCATTGCCAGGCACATTCCAGTGACCTTTCATCGCGTATGGTGAATTTTGTAATTTTGCTGCTTTATTGGCCAATATAATAAAATTAGCGTTACTTATTGAATGCCCTTTGTAACTCCAGTTAGCAGACCAATTGCATATACACACACAATTACACGGAGCTTATAACCCAATTGTCCCAAGCTCTAAAATGAAGCAGAAATAGAAACAGCAACTGTTTTCCGACAATTGAGTTTATTATGTTTACCTTTGTTCCGTTGTTGATGGAGTGAGACGAGGTGTGTCACCAACCAGTTTATATTGACAGTTGTGTAATGCCAAGTGCGTGGGGCATTGTGTTCATTCTTCCCGAGAGCTTTGAAGTGTTGCCTTAGTAACAATTAGCTTTCAGTCGGCCGTCTTTGAATTGGTTTTCCGTGGTTTCCTCATTTTCAACTCCAGGCAAATGCACAGTTTCATTCTTCATTCATTTCCTCTCATTGACTCCTCTCATGAGGTTGTGATCAGAAAGGGCATACGGCCGTAAAAACCATCCACCACATTGAATGTCATTGCATCTCATCCCTAATCCCTTTGGAAATAGAAATAATAAGGGGTTGACGTACTATTGTAGCCTTCAATCGGTGAACAGAAAATAATTGCAATTACTGGAATATGTAAAAATAAAACCTGAAATAGCCTACAAGGGATTAAGATATACAACCTGTGACAATAAAGTTAGGTGAATAGTCCTGTACTATCAACATAGATGAACAGTGCACGACAGTGACCCTACTGTCCTTCGAAGTAGTCCCCTCCAGTAACTATGCAATGCTGAGATCGGCGATATATGTCCTGGAAACTTTGCAAGAAGGCGTCCTTTGGTCTGGTGTTCAAAAGCCTCGTCACGGTGCGTTCGGTGAATAAAGTCAGAACGGTCGACCTGGCAACATTGGCGACACACAACGCAACGTGTAAGACCTGTTTGATACAGTGCGAGTTTAGAAGGATGAATTTATGCAACCTTCCATGCACACCTGTTCGGGGGATGGCAGTGAGAAGGATGAATTTATGCAACCTAACATGCACAACTGTTCGGTGGGTTGCAGTGAGAAGGGTGAATGTTCTGTGGAATGGAATGGCTCTCAAAACCATCGTCACGGGCGACGAGACCTGGTGTCTGAGGTACGACCCTGAAGTCAAGCGTCAAAGTATGGAGTATCGGGGTCCAGGTTCACCGAAAAGCCCTGAAGGGCCACAGGTTTTCGGACATTTCGGACATCCACCGTAATGTGACGACCCGACTGAAAGCTATCCCTAAAGAGTTTCCAGGACTTGTACAGACATTCTCAGAAGTGCATAAACATCCACGGGATTACTTCGAAGGACAGTAACTGCTGTTTCAGGTAAGCCAACAATCCGAACTTTTCGGTCAGACCGAACGCAACGTGACGAGGCTTTTGAACACCATCCTAAATGACGCCTTCTTGCAAAGTTTCCAGGACAAGTATCGCCGATCTCAGCATTGCATAGTTACGGGAGGGGACTATTTCGAAGGACAGTAGGGTCACTGTCGTGCATTGTTCATCTATGTTGATAGTACAGGACTATTCACGGAACTTTGTCACAGGTTCTATATATAGCATTTCAGATCAACAGGAATGTATACAAAAAGAAGGCATTATCATGGGACACTAAAATTAAACATTACAATTCTGTGGCGAGACCTGAAGCACTCCTTGCAGCTGAAACATTAAAGTTAATGCGGAAAGGTGACATAAACAAAATCATGCTCATGGAAAGAAGATTGGTTCGATGCATCCTTGGCCCAAGGAAAACAGAAACAGACTTTAACAGTCCACGACCTAACAAGGAAATATACACCCATGTGAGAACATAATTCACACCATGCAAAAAAACGGATGGGCATTTAAATAGAATGAATAATGACAGGCTCACAAAACAAATTTTTAATAATATTTTCAAACTTCAAGTTCAACCAGCGTGGTTTACACAGACATTGAAGGATCTTAAGGAAGTTGACATTGACATTACAGATACATATAATAGCAATTTATTTCGGGACAAAATTCGAAAGGTGATCTTTAGGGAGGAACAAGAAAGACAACGAAAGCAGCCACGGAACATTGAACAGCTCTGAAAGAGAGGATGAAGCGAATGCGGGCAGAGAGAAAAAGGACATATGGCAAGATTTGAAGTATTGATTTTACTTGCTCTGTAATAGTGCTATTCGATTAAATAATTAAAAAATGACGAGCCTTACAGTAGTCGCATATTATATGTAACATGTGACATAGAAGAAACCTCACGTGAAATTGTTGATACACCGGTATTTTATACTATTATTGGCACAAATATTAATCTATTGTAAAAGGGAGTGTTTTACAGGTATTATACTTTATAATACGGAACTCATTTTATTAGATGATTTGTAGCTTCCACCAGCACTAGTCTAAATAAAGAATACGATATGGATCAACTAGATTAATAGACGCGACACCGCTCATAACCTTAAATTCCTTATAAACGGCCCCTCTTGATTCACAGACCAACACGTAATTTCATATGGATTCTGTTAAAATGAGTCATATTGATATGATAATTATCGTTTAAAATGATAATCTGGTAGCAAAAATATCTACCCCGGCCAGGATTCGAACCCAAGATCTCTAGATTCACAGGCATACGCAATAACCCCACGGCTATTTCAAATACGCAAATATTGTGCACAATATGGTGACTTATTTCCACGTTCCAATAATACTGCATTACGGAATTAAGTTTCATTTATATTTTGCTTGTTTCGATAATGTTCCTGCGTGACATTGAGTATAAAATGCCTTATGCCAATGCAATGCCGACTACTTACAATGATTATTAAGGCATTTTACCATTTAAATACTGATACGGAGACTTCGAACATGTACCATGTCATTTGTTTAAATCACTTGACACCAGAGTTCGCATGAGCGTTTTCCGTTCAGTATGTCATATACATTCCACATGGCCGAGAGTGCGTCATGGTATCAATTTTCGACACCGCGCGCTGATTGTTTCTCTTACCAGTGCCAGCTGGATCGATCGAGTTGGCAGTGCGTCTTATACTTCCGTTCGATCCACCACTGCCAGCTAGGGCACACTTCCATTCGATCGATCGAGCGGGCAGTGCATACTTCCGTTGTCCACCACTGCCAACTAGTACACTTCCGTTTGATCGATCGAGCGGGCAGTGCATACTTCCGTTTGATCCACCACTTCCGTCCCCAATTTTCAAAATCACTCCCACAAAACTATCCAGCAACCGAGCGGAAAGATGTTACACATCAAAAATATATATATTGTTACGGACTAAAGAAGATAAAGAGGAAGAGGAAGAGAAATAGGAAGAAGAGGAGGAAGAGGAAGAAGAAGAACAGAAAGAGGAAGAGGAAGGAGATTGATTGATTGATTGATTTTATTTTCACGGCTACACTTAGAGCTTAAGAGCTCCTTTACAGTAGCGCCCTACATAAAATAAGGTTAGGGCTTATACAAATAAAACATTTCACTTACATTCACAATATAAATAATAATAGTCTAACAATAATATCAAAAATACAGTAATAATACAACAACAATAATAATAATAATAATGATAATTGCGACACCTGGAATGGGGCCCAACTTACCTTTGTTCAGAGGCCCGGGTCGCTTCCGCAGCAAAATCACCTCCAGATGACATGTCCCAACAGCAGAGCTCAAAAGGAGTGGAAGGAAGATGGAGAAGGGGACAACACACAGGCTATTTAACAGACACCCCCCACTAACCGACAGAATTGCTGCCGGCGAAACAATGCCACAACAGTAGATTTAAAAATTTATGTAAAATTTAATGTTAAAATATAAAGAACACCTCCACCAGAAGGAGAACATGCATCAACCAGAATAATTTACAAGGAGGACAAGAGACCGCTTAACATGCTTGCTTGCAAGGCAAAGAAAGAAAAGACTTAAATTAAAATTAAAAAGTTAAAACCCAAAGCCTAAAATAACATTATATATAAAGGCATAATTAAATGATAACGGGCTTGGTAATTTACAAGGCAATGCAATATCGATCCGACATGCGAAGGTCCAGGCCACGCCCCCCCCCCCCCCCCCAAAAAAAAAGATAAAAATTAAATAAAATAAAATAAAATAAGATCAATTAAGAAAATCCCGATATTAGAGACTAAGAAAAACCAAGAACATTCACCAAAAACATAAGGTTAAACCAACACGGTGAAAATGAAAAAACAAATATTAAGTTAACACAACACGTTTGAGCTTCGCGGTCGGCGCCAATAGACTGACCTCGAGACCATCATGCATCACGGGAAAACAAAAAACAAACAAACATGGCCACTAAAAACAAGGGGTCGCATGCCTGATCGAAACTACGGCAAACAATTAGCAAATAAATTTTAACATCAGCAGAAGGAAATGAACGGTGGAAAACAATTATGTCTAAATACTAATACAATAGTGAAAGGCAACGGATCATGAATAAATTAAATACTATGTCAATCCCAAGATTGGCAAAAGAAAATAAATAATAATTTAAACATAAAATAAACTTATACATGTGTCTCCAGAAGGTACAACAAATAACAAAATTAATATATATAAGAATTAAACAATAACGTACCTTTCATCCTTCGCAGTGGAGACACAATGAAAAATATAAAAAACTAACACATTTTAAATAAAATAGAATGCGACACAATTTTGCCTCGAACATGCCCACACGGCACATGCCTCGTTTGGGTCACAAACACAGGTCTGCATCGAGACGCGACCACATTTCACACGTCCCCTTCACGGCGAAACGATGAAATTCACAGTTTGAAGATCACAGGCAATTCCTTTTTCTCTTGAATACATTATATTTCGTAGAGAATGGGGGCCAGAGCCCCCATCAGCGGAGACACCTTTCACGACCAGTCGGCTAGATGTGTTTTTCTTCACGATGGCTAATGGACTCCACAAAATGGCGGAGAATTTTTGCGTGTCAAGTGCCGAACTGCCTTCATGTAAAATTTATTGTACAATCACTGCTTGACACCTCAATCAACAATGTCATAATTAAGTACATAATTTGGCGGTATCATGAATACACAAGCATTTGTTTCATGACGTAGAATTTAATTGTCTTTCAATTATGCAAAGAATATGAGGAGTTTTAATAAGGTACAACCAACGCATTCTATTGGAGAACCAGGAACCACGTGCAGACTTCCAAGGTCCGACAGCAGCTACCATCTCGTGGTCACAGGCGGAACTAAGCGACGAAGCGGTCGTTTCAAAATGTCAAGAATTGCATCCAGAGGTAAATACATGTTTGAAAACTTTGGGACGGGCTCTTGCACGTCACAATAATGATAATGGAAAGATTATTTACCAAAGAGAGCATACAGACACAGTATCAGCCCGAAAAGCAAACATCATATACTGTACAAGAAAAGCTATTAAATTGGACAGGTTGTCAGCTATTGTCCTGATGTTATAATTGAACTTAAAAAAAAGTACTTTAACATAATGCAGTAATCAAATGTGAGAGGTATACTGCTCCAAGAAGCAGGATGAAAGATGTCTTTTGAAAGCTGCAGTGCTTGCAATGTCGACGAACTTATATAAATCGAAGGTGTTGAAGAGGCGTGAGGCGGTGCAAACAAAAGATTTATTGAACTTCGAGGTTCCGTGTATAGGAATCTGGAGTGTTAATTTCGTGTATCTATTTTCTCAATTATGAACAGAATGCATTGGTGTAAAGGCATCAGTAATATCAGTAATAATTACCACACTTACTAAGTTTCTTGTATAGTATTTGCGGAGGACACAGACTGTCTGCGGCCGTCACTGTAGGTTTGGTAGTGTTTGTAGAGCTAGCTATTCGTTGACCGATTGAAAGAAACAATGTATTAATTGTTCATTCAATCTCAGAAATGCTTTAACAATAAGGTATTGAAATCATTTGTTCAAATGAAATTACGCAGTTACAATTGTATGTATGTTCATCCCATCATACTCACGTTTGCTAGCATTCCTGGCTCTGGCAATACATTTAATTCTTGTCTGAGGACTAGTACGGGGTACACTCTGCCTTGTGAGGCAAAACTGGGAAGAGGTGGGTTAGATATCCTGGAAGTGGTTTTCTATGGTTTTCCACTTCTACTCCAGGCAAATGCCAGGCTGGTTCCTTACTTGAGGCCACGGCTGTCTTCTTCCCAAACTTTACCTGATTTACACATAAACAAACTATTACAGACACCACAATAACATATTATCAGCCACATTCTACACACACCCAAGTATACGAAGCTGATCGACCACGATGCCCAAGCTCCTCAAATGAAACAACATTATCACGTGCCTGTGGGGTCGAGTATGAAACTTACAGTAACTGATGGGTTTTACCTGCGGATGCTCTTTATGACATCAACCCCATTCGAGGAGTTCCTGGCAGATGATTGATGATGGGTGAAACTGGCCAAGGCGCAGGAAGGAAACGTACGTCTATTTTGATGACGAAGATTCCAGATATCTCGCCTCTGAATTTAACCTTAGAGTATGTGTCTAGGTTTCTCGAACGAGACTGCGGTTTTTCTTATCTAGTCCTAGTTCCTAGAGAATTTTATCGAGGGTTTGTCTTCCCACGGAGACAACAAAGTCAACAAAGGCATTCTCCGAGTTGACTGACCAATTGATTCTCTGCCCTCGTTAGTAAGGACTTTGAGGAGATGATGATGTACGTTACAGAGATGAGAGAGGTTCCTCGATAGTTGTTCACGTCTGTATCATCTCCTCCTTTCTTGTGAAGAGTGTGGATCAACTTTTCCGTTTCCCAGATGTTGTGAATGATGTGAGTTAGTTCCTTCTCTGCCTCACTACCTGCACATTTCCAAAGTTCAGCCACAGTGAAGTCTTCGCCAGCTGCCTTCTTGTTCTTGAGAAGTTGAAAGACATGATGGACTACTTGCAGGTTAGGAGGTTCTGTGTCCGGATTCGGTGTGGTTTGCTGATAGTCAAAGTCTTCACTGAGTGAATCACAATTGAGTAGGTTCGTAGTTCGATGCTTTTCAGTCGGTCAACACGATTGTACCCGATTGCGGGTTATTCCCTAATCCTGAAAAGAATTTACATGAGATTAATAATTACACTTGGATGATCAGTTTCGATCGTCAAGCGATCATCATCAGATCCTTTACTCTTAGGCTATAAAATCTGTGTCTGAGAGTATTTACATATTTACAATATGTACTGTATGCTGTATTAGTTACGATAATGAAACTTGTCAATATATATAAATAATTCATGTTTTTTGGGTTAATGCCGTGTGTATTTAGATTAGAACCATACGTTTCGGATAAAACTTACCTCCTTTTTCAATCGAAAATAACAATGTGGCCAAAGAAAGTATATCAGTGAGATTTACTAAAAATATAGATAGATTCCTCGGTTCGTCACCAGAGAACAGCTGCCAGAAATTACTGTATGGACCATGATACAACGGCGGACAGAGTAGTAAGTAAGGAGAAGGTAAAGGGGGCGTGGTGAAAATATAGAGATTCCTCGATGAATGAGGATATCCAAAAGAAAGGGGAGGGGGGGGGGGGGAGGATATAAGGAAACATAAACAAAAGGGAAGTGTATCTGAATGAGACCTAACGTCATACACGCAACGGCGAAAAAACAGATGGAGGCAAGGTTTCTCCGAAACGTATGGTTCTAATCTAAATACACACGGCATTAACCCAAAAAACATGAATTATTTATATAATCCGGGCTGTGAAAGCCTTAATATACATATTGTCAGTATATGTTAGTTATAGTCTATGTGATGTTTTCTTAAAATACTGGAATTGGTGGTTGACTTCCAAAATTTGCTAGTTTAGAGTGACTAGGAAATAACCCACCACTGGGTACAATCGTGTTGAGCGACTTAATAAATAATAAAAACGAGCCTTACAGTAGTCGCATATGATGTGTAACATCTGACGTGTTATCCTACTATGAAATTGAGATGAAAATAAATAAATAGTGAAGTCAGATTTTTTTCGGCTGTACTCCTCCAGTTTTTAATTTTTTCTCACATTTCTTTTGTCGATAATTTCGCATAGATTCTGCTCTGGATTTACCCATCTCTACAAATCCTGAAAAAAAGGGGGCGTCATAGTCCTACAACACCTCATACAAGTCCCTAGCATTATTGGTTCGTGAGATATTAAAAAGCCGATGACCCCTTAGTTTCTTTTGTTAATTTAAGAGAGCTATAGGAAAATGGAGGGTCTCACCCCGAGTCCTAGGACACCTCATACAAGTCCCTAGCATTTTTGGTTCGTGAGATATTAAAAAGCCGATGACTTATTAGTTTTGGGTCCTTTGGTTAAATTAAGGGGGCTATTGTGTGTCACCTCACACAAAATGGTTTGGCACCATCTCACGGCCATCTCCCCGCCACCTCGCGCGCTCATTGGTCGAATCAAATAGCGCGCACTTCCCCAGGTTCCTGTTACAAATTTCCGTCCCTTTTCCAAAATCACTCCCACAACAAATATCCAGCAACCGAGAGGAAAGGTGTTACACATCAAAAATATCAAACTATGTTCAATAAAGCAACTCTGAAAAAGTCTTCAAACACCATAATGAGTAGGTTCTTAAAGCACTCGGCTAGGAGGTAGCAGCTAACCTCGTCACTGTAGGCAAGTGTATCATTGGATACATTGCAAAGTTTCAAAGTAACAGTTATTTCATTTGTTGAATGCACCCTGTGTTACTTTTGGAGCGAAATCAATGAACAATTTGATTGGTAATCTATACTAATATAATAAAGCTGAAGAGTTTGTGTGTTTGTTTGTTTGTTTGTTTGTTTGTGTGTGTGTTTAATCGCGCTAATCTCTGGAACTACCAGTCGGATTCGTTTTTTTTGTATATGATAGCCAGATTCAATAGTAATAGTTTAGGCTATGTAGCGTTAAGCTACACCTCTCAGGTAACCTTAAAGATTGATTTTTGTTCAGTAAGTCGGAAGAACAAGCGCCTCCGAACAGCTTCAAAAATACCTAAATCTATTGTTGCCTGGCAATGCGGACTGCATCACGTCGCCCCTACCAGTGTTCAGGTGCAGAATTGCGAGCTGCTTATAAATTGCAGTCACGGGGAGTAATTAGTGCAAAAGATTTCTTAGGCCCCTTAAAACGTTTATCATCATGACAATAGTATCCCTCTGTATACGGGCGATGGTGTTGGTGCAGTGTACTGAGGTTATCAGCTGCAATAAGCGTTGGTGCTTTCCGATCCTTATCCTTGAGCGCTCCAGTTCTGTAGCAGTATTCATTATCAATAAAACAAGCAAATCCACCGGGCGAAGCCGGGAACTACTGCTAGTACGTTATATGACCATGTGTATCGAATGTCCCTGGTATCAGCTGATTCTACACTGGACTACGCAGCTCCTGTCTCGTTATCTTCATTTCGACATAAGGACTATAGTGAAACGTTCCGTGCAGTGGAAGTGTCCGTTGTGCTCGTAACATATTCCCAGTCCTCTCAGCGAAACACGTACTACATTTAATTTGCCACTCGTATAAATGCTCCTCTGAGTGTAACTTGAGCAAGTCCATTAAATTTGAGCGCGCAACAGACGACACTTGAGGACACTCAGTATGGTCCGAGCCTAGCACGAGGCTGGCCTGGTAGAGCGGTTATTTCAAAGTGGCCATACTTTGTCCAGCCTAAAAGAGAGAAAAATTAAATAATTAAACGTGTCGTAATTTTTAAAGTCCAGGCATGAAACGCCAAGAATATAACCATGGCAGCCTTGTCCTTATTGACGAAGTTTAAATATTCAGCACCCCCCTGGGGCTCACATCTAATGGGACGTGGGTTGGCGACCACGGGACCCCAGCTGAGTCCGGCATTGCTTCCACTTCCTTGTGCCGGCTCCTCTCCGTCTTCTTTCCTGTCGACCTCACTTGGTCAACTCTTGTTCTCATCGGACCCCAACTGTATTGGGGTATCCGAGGCCTAGGGAGACTCTTCATTTCCCGCCTTAATTGGCCCTTGTCTCATCTTTTCTGATACCCTTCTTCTGCGAGGGGTCAGCCTTATTTTTCTTTTCATGTTATCTCCTGCCTTCTGCTCAAGGCCCTCAAGGAGGCCGGGTGTATGTAGCCCCACCTCTTCTGGTGCACCCTAGATAATGCTACATCCTCAGGGGCTCACGGCTGGTGAGTTCGGGAGTTGGCTACCCCGAGGAATTCCTGATCTGGGTCCGGTGTCCCCTTTTGTCCCTTACCTGTGGGCAGGACCCTCTCCTCTATCTGCCTTTCATGGCTCTCCTTCCTTCCAAGTCCGTCAATCTGCATTCTTCGAGGGTTGAGAGCATTTCTTTTCCTCCTGTCCTTTATTTGCCTTATTCTCCTTTTGTTTGCCTTTTCTTCTTCTAGTATATAAGTTAGTAGTTAGTTTTAGTCTTAAGTTTCCATTTCAGTATCATCTCCACGATCACCCAAACCATTAGGGGCCGATAACCTAGATGTTAGGCCCCTTATACAATAATCATCATCAAATATTCAGCAAGTTGAAACCTGAAGTCAATAATCACAGTACCAGTTTCGGCCACATTGAGCGTTATATAACATACAAAAAGAGCAAGACTTACATACAAAAATTTCCTTATCAAAAATTATCAAAATAATTACTGAAAATACTAATAGCCTGAAGGATAAAAGAACACACTCAAACATTTTAAAAGTCAGATCTGTTACATTCTATAAAGGAAGAATACGAAAGATGGAAAGAGCGTATGGTGTAACTAGGAATACCTACAACAAAAAGTGATTGTCTACTGATCTTAAAATACAGCATTACAACCCAGTAGTCAAACCGGAATGCCTGTAAGTCTCGTACTGAACTGCAAATTGAATACATTACAAGCAGTAGAAAGAAGAATTATACGCAAAATACTCGGTCCTTTATACACTGCAGAATTCTGGAAATTAAGAAGTAATGATGAAATATATCGAAATATAGAAAACTTATCAGAAACAATACGGAAGAGGAGATTGCTACAGGATGGGTGACAGTAGGTTAACATTCCTGTGGAACAACAACCTGGGTACAACAAGTCAAAAAGTATTTGGAAAGAATCAATAACAGAGAAGAAGATACACCAGAGAGATATTTTTATGCAAAAAGTGCTAAAAATGGAAGGATTCGAAGGGACGAAGGGAAAGAAAACCGGCTCGAAATGATCCGAGGAAAGGAAGAGGAAACATAGTGAGATGATGAGGGAATACTGGAGGAAGAAGAAGGAACAGCAAAGGATCATGGTCCCTAGACGACCGAAACGAAAATAATAATAATAATAATAACTATTATGTATATTAAGGCTTTCACGGCCCGGATTACGATATAAATACCGGTAGTTCATGTTTTTTGGGATAATGCCGTGTGTATTTAAATTAAAACCATCAAACAATGTTTGATTCCATTGAAAAAGGAGGCAAGGTTTCTCCGAAACGTATGGTCTTAATTTAAATACACACAGCATTAGCCCAAAATAACATGAACTATTTATATAATTTTAACTATTATTATAACAACCCAAAGGACAATCTCAATAATTAGACTCGGACAAAAATAATATATAAGGTGCGTTCAAAAAGTAACGAGCCGGAAGCTGGAATACGCAAACCGGTGACGACATCGGCTAATCGTGGCGTGTGTAACGAGGTGTGGTTCCAACCAAAGTGTGGAAGGTCACAGCCCGTTGCTAGAGGGCACGCGTGCACGTCACGTGACGATACAAAGGGAGCAGCAGCATGCATCAATCGTCCAACGCTGCCAGTCGCATTGAAAACAGTGACATGGATGCGTCAAACGAAGAGCAAAGAGGTGTTGTTCGATTTCTGACAGCGAAAGGAGTAGGGGGAACGGACATTCATCGCCGAATGTCACAAGTGTACGGCGAACACTGCATGTCCCTTGCAAGGGTCAAGGCGTGGCACAAGCGCGTCAGGGAAGGACGGGTGTCGTTAGCCGAAGATACCCGGTCTGGGGCACCCCCCTTCATTACCGATGACAACGTCCAGCTGGTTGATGCACTCATTACCCAGGACCGCCCAGTGACAGTGAACGCCATAGCCGCCGTGGTCGGATTGAGCGTCGGAAGTGTGCACACCATCATGAAGGAACGACTGCACTTGCGGAAAGTGTGTTTCCAATGGGTGCCCCAAAGTATTCAACCACACCAGGAAGCATGTCGAATGGCCTACTGTCTTCGTCTTGATTGGACGATATGCATGCTGCTGCTTGCTTGCTTGCTTGCTTGCTTGCTTTGTATCGTCACGTGACGTGCACACATGCCCTCTAGCGACGGGCTGTGACCTTCCACGCTCTGGTCGGACCCACACCTCGTTACACACGCCACGATTAGCCGATATCGTCATCGGTTTGTGCATTACAACCTCCGGATCGTTACTATTTGAACGCACTATATATATATCAATATGCACATAGAACAAACTATAGAACCTTTATAAACGGAAACAAATTTGCAGGAAAATAAGCATGGAAGAATAGAGGAAGGACAGTAAACAGATGAAGAGATATTGCCAATAATAGAGGAAACATTGTAGTAAATGCTTTCCACGGTAGATGAGTGGTTATCGTGTCGGGCTGCCAACCCCAAGCTTGCAGGTTCGCTCCTAGCCATTATAAGTGATTTTGAAAGGCGACAAAAATCATAACACGCATGTAATACGTTGTTGGCATGTTATAGAACCCATTTGAATTCAGTAGACCGTGTCCGTAATGGCCAACACAAAAGTTCCTACTTTCTCTACTAGAACGCGCTATAGTGTTCAAGGAGCTTAGATATCTAACCTCCTCGACTTTCATAGTGCTCCAAGGAACAACACAATTTGACATGCAAGCTGCCATCTGGGTGTCAAATAACAATGCTTTCACCCGGCACCCGAGGCCATACGATATTATTATTGTAGTAAACTAGTTATAACGCGCTCCTTAGTTGATTGAGCACAACGAACAAAATAATAATCATAATCATATTATTATTATTGCTCATCGTTAGGGCCGTGAGATATCAACTGTTTGCGGGTCCACCAGGAATGTGCTTTCTTCCATGCATCAGTTCAGTTCTCGATGAACCTGTTCAAGTTCGTGTTCAAAGTTGAACCTCTGTTTCTGAAATTCCGTACTTTAAAATGTCCTCATCGATCTCCACCAGCCAAGGTGGTTTCGTTTTGAGACTTTTGAAGTAGGATAACTGTTCCGCCCCTCAAAACAAGAAACATCAATCAATTCATCAGTCAAGAATGTAGCCGTGCCTTCTCTTAATCCCAAGGGCTCACATCCAGTGGGACGTTGGCGACCACGGGACCCCAGCTGAGTTCGGCGTTGCTTCCGCTTACTTGTGCAGGGCTCCTCTCCGTCTTCTTTCCTGTCGACCTCTCTCGGTCAACTCTTGTTGTCTTCCGAATCCGATGGTATTATGTATCCGAGGCCTAGGGAGTCTCTTCTCTTCCCTCCTTCTGTGAGGGGTCAGCCTTCTTTTTCCTTTCATCTTATCTCCTGCCTTCTGTTCGAGGCCTTCAAGGAGGCAGGGTGTATGTAGCCCCACCACTTCTGGTGCACCCAGGATATTGCTACACCCTCAGGGGCTCACGGCTGGTGAGTTCGCGAGTTGACGATCACGAGGGATTCCTGAGCTGGGCCCGTTTTCCCCCTTTCTCCACTGACTTTGGGGTGGACCTTCTCCTCTTTCCCTTTCCTATCTACCTTTCATGGCTCTCCTTCCTTCCAAGTCCCTCAATCTTCATTCTTCGAGGGTTGAGGGTAGTTCTTTTCTTCCTCTCCTTTATTTCTTCTCCATTTCTTTTTCTAGTATGTAAGTCTGTAGTTAGTATTAGTTATAGTTTTCATTCTCATCTCATTTTTCACTATTGTACAGGCCCGGGGGGCTGTACCCCCTGAAAGCCACCCCCCATCTTCTACTAAAAACCACCCCAACTGGAAACATCATAAGACCAGAACAGTACCTTTACACGGCAAGAGGCGACCACCCAGCTTGGGAGGTTGGCCAACTACTTGCAACACATAACATAAACATCTACACACCAGCTAACTGGGGCAGCTACGTCAACGGAATGCTGACTAAGCAACGGCAGGAACTATAAGAAGGAAGGCCTTTTTGGAGCATTATCTGTCATACAGTGTGCGTCGCCGAAGGCCCTAGCCAACAACTGTTCCAGTTGCATCATCAGGTGAGACTCAGCAAGTGTTCAGAATCCTTTACTTTGTAAACACCCATTCACAATCTTTTACACTCAACTTGTATCATTACTTACATTCCCCTAAGAGGGACTTACAATTTCACACTCACTGACCAATAAACGCATGGTCAGTAAATTACACTTGTCTTGATAATTACACGCCTCTTTACATCCTCATACCCTTCCTGACTCTCGTCACGATTGACCGTGACCATAGTAGCCAGCAATTGCTTGCTCAGATTTCATTGTGCTTCCCGCAAGCGACTCGACTACGTAACGTCGAGCCGCTGACGTAAGCACGCCTATTGTATCACTCATTCCGTCCAGCTGGCAGGCCGGTGTATTAGCCTGCATTTATAGGTCCATCCCCTAATCGACACTTGCGTCTTTGCAGGAACATCCATTAGCGTTTAAGTGCTAAACAACACACTACACTGGTAAGCTCACCCAGCTACGGGAAGCTACCCTCTGCTAGGAACCACCTTCCAAATCAGTACAATAACATAAGTGTTTTAGCCCTAACTACCCCCCAACTAAGGGATCTAAAACACTATCATCCAAACCATTAGGGGCCACTAACCTAGATGTTAGCCCCTGAAAACAACAAATTGCAACCTTTTACCGCTTACATCATGAACAATTACTTGTTTCTTATTGCAAGTCGTTGCAGCATTTAAGACCAATCACATAATCACACTAAGCAAGCAAACTTGAAGGTTAATCACCACTATCAGCATCTCAACACAAAAACACATATATTGACTAGTTGTGCTAGAATCATTACTAGTGCAACTAAATAAGTGTATATTGTAAATACATCGAGAACACTGGTGAAACCATTCAACAGTCCAGTCAGTTCTGCTACTGAGGATAATAGGTGCACCACATAAATCAAAAGGAGTACTGCCCTCGCTAAACAGGCCTTCAGCAATAAGAGACAGCTTCTGACAAGCAGGCACATTAGCATTAGCATTAGCATTAAAACTAGAAAATCGTTTATCATAACATTTGTCTGGAGTGTTTTGTTATACGGATGCGAAACTTGGGTTCTAAGGAAACAGGACATGCAACGCCTGGAAGCAGGGGAAATGTGGGTGTGGAGAAGGATGCTGAAATTAAGCTGGACGGAGAAAAAAGACTAACGAATGGGTCCTCAAGGAAGTAGACGAATCAAGAAAATTGATCACTACTATAAAAAAGAGGAAAGCAAAATTTGTTGGCTACACTCTACGTCATAATGAGTTCCTGACCACCATACTGGAAGGAAAAGTTCTGGGGAAGAAAGGAAGAGGAAGACGTGGAAGGCTCATCTGGATTCTGAGATGCATGACCTTCAATTTAAACAGTATGCTGACTTAAAACGTTCAGTAGGTGACAGACAAATGTGGTTGTAACGACAAGGCCTAGCCTATAAATGATGATGATGATGATTGTAAATAAGAGGTGTGCAAATTATTAGACAGGATGATGGTTTTGCAATTTATTTTTAGCCTACTTTTCTCATTTTGCAAAAATGAGGAAAAAGTAGACTTATGAGATCGATCCGGAAAAATGTGTGTCAGTCTGTCCTTCTGTCTGTCTGTCTGTCCTTCTGTCTGTCTGGCTGTGTGTGCGTCCCCCCCTATCAACTCCTAAACGGCTGCAGCAATCAAAACCAAATTTAGTATGAGTAAAGATGTGCACTGGAATATCTCATGTCCATATTTGAAAAGATGTCAGTGCTACCAACTGCTGAAAAATCGCAATTGAAATTTGAGCTCTATGTTGGATATCTCGGAAGGTATGAATGGGAGCTATTTGAAAATTGGCACACATATAGACAATAACATTGTAGTTTAATATCCAGGAGGCCAACAATGACAGTGTTGCCAAAATAATTTTAAGCCTTCTGATAGGTCCAATGTTTAAATGCATATAACTTCTACACTATCAAATGGATTTCAACCAAATTTTGTATGTCATATCTGTACATAAACAGATATGATTGAGCGTATTCTTAAGATCCACCAGGGCTGCCAACTGTTAATAATTGCTCTCTCTCTATTTTTTGAAATCCAAACACCAATATATCAGAAAGTATGCAAGCCAACAGCTTTAAACTATGCACACGTATATTCTGACATTTTAGATTAATTTGGAGTAACTTATATACGTCAGTTCTACCAACATGATTATATATACATTTTTAAATACATGTAACTTCTATACTATCAGTTCGATTTCAACCAAATTTCGTATGTGCTATGTTTACCATAACAGACATGACTGTAAGTATTGTTAAGAGCAATCAGGGCTGCCAACTGTTAATAAATGCTGTCTATATTTTTTACCCTAATATCAATATATCAGAAAGTATGCAAGCCAACAGCTCTATACTTTGCACACGTATAGCACCTGACATTGTAGATTTATTTAGAGTAATTAATACAAGGCAGTGCTGCCAACATGATTCTATGCTTGCTGATATGTCCAATTTTAAAATACATGTAACTTCTATACTAACAAATGGATTTCATCCAAAATTGGCACAACAAGATATCATTATATTTCAGATTATTTCTGACCAGCACACGCATGGTATTGTTGGCAACATGCTTTTATGCGTGCTGATAGATCCGGTGTCTAACTGCATGTAACGTCTATTGGACTTCAACTTAATTTTGTATTCTGTACCTTAAGAGATGGAACTAAGAATATATTCAGTCACCAGGGCTGCCAACTGTAGTGCTCTATTAGGCTGCATTTTACCAGGTATATTTTGAACTAATTTGATATTTCGATATTACCAACTTAATTTTGTCATTATTCTAGATAGGTTCATATTCTGTAGAATAATCATTGGCATGAAAAGTAGGCTGTATAGTTCGTCACGGAACTTCTTGTTGTTTTACTTTTTATGACTTACAGAGTAAAAATGTTTGCGAAGCGTTGACATTACTCCAAGTGTTTAAACAATAGTCTTATTTACATTTTCTTTTAAGAAAAAGACAGCAGAATGATTGTTTAGAATTTCCACTTTAAGAGGAATTTTCCTAATGCAAAAAGTCACACGTTTCGTTTTAATTACTGAGCCGATTTAACCGGCTCTATTTACCTTGGTACCCTCTGGATATTCTGTTGGTTGGAAACGCAAGGGATTCCGGCGAGATTTCTATAATTGCCGCGAGAGCGCAGCAGCTCTCAAAAGGGTAAGAAGTAAGGTATGATAGTTCTACTGATTTACTGCTAGACGGCGCTGATGTAGACTGCTCAAGTATTGTCTCTAAGATGGAGATTTGTTTTGTTATTCGCCAGTGTTAAGGTCTACGCACACCGGCGCGGGATGCGGGAACGGGAACGGGAACGGGAGCGGGATTGACACGATACCCGCAGTCGCTGCGAAATCGTCTTTGTATTCTGACCAGCGCGGGAAACAGTTCCGAAATGAATTCGTTTGATGAAGTGCAACATAAGGAAAAATATGTACCAATTATCGGGAAGCTATCTCAACAGAAGAAAGTCTTGCTATTGCTATTAGATTTTTGACTACTGGGGATTCTTTCTCGACAATTGGCCACAGTTTTGGTGTTGGATTCACAACTGTTGGAGCTATGGTGAGAGAGGTTTGCCAAGCTACGATACGATAGTGCAGTTTATATTTAGTTTTTAGGGTCGTTCAGTTCGGTGACAAATGATCACAGAAACAAAGAGTGATATTATTTAAATTGATGCTTGCAGTTCCTTTCCTATTTCGTCCCTGAGCTTATCTTTATTCCTTATATTTCTTAATCTTCGAAGCCTCCGTGGCTTAGGCGGCAGCACGCCGGCCTCTCACCGCTGGGTCCGTGGTTCAAATCCCGGTCACTCCATGTGAGATCTGTGCTGGACAAAACGGAGGCAGACAGGTTTTTCTCCGGGTACTCCGGTTTTCCCTGTCAAAATTTCATTCCAGCAACACTCTCCACTATCATTTCATTTCATCTGTCATTCATTTAATCATTGCCCCAGGGGAGTGCGTCAGGCCTCGGCAGCCGGCACAGTTCATATCCTCGCCGCTAGATGGGGGCTTCATTCATTCCATTCCTGACCCGGTCGGAGACTGGAAGCAGGCTGTGGATTTTCATTTCATTTCTTAATCTTCATTACTCATGTCATTGATATAAGGCAGGATATTTCCTGACACACTCTAATAACAGTTCCGTCACCATTGCATCTGTGCGGGATTGTGACGCAGCTGTCTGAGTGGATGCATATCCCGCCAAGTGCGCAAATGTTCGCGGTGTGCGCAAACCTTCATAGTGACAATTATTGTATTTCTACCGGGTGAGTTAGCCATGGTCGTTACGGCATGACTAATGGCAGTCGCTCACATCCGGGAGGCGAGGAGGTTCGAATCCCCCGCCGGCAACCTTGAAGATGGTCTTCTGTGGTTTCCCATCTTCCTTCCAGGCAAATGCCGGTGTTGGTCCCTCACTATAGGCCACAGCCGCTACCTTCCAACTCCTCGCCCTTCCCTTCCAACTTTCCTCCCCAACGGTACTTGTAGCTCACCCATTGGGTGTCCGTCTCGAAGCAGCTACAAAACTGGCGAGCCGAACATGTCCTCGGACACTCCCGGCACTAGAAGCCGTACGCTAAAAAAAATGTATTTCTAACATCAACCGAAAAAGGGAGAGTGAAAACATGTCGTAGTACGGGAAGGATGTGAGGGAGGTTTGCTCCGAGTACCCGTGGTGGCTAGTTAGCCTGGGGTTATTCGGATAATTGTTTTTAAGCTTTGTCAACATCTAAGAAAGCACCCAATACTTGCAAAATGTCGAAACAGCTATTATTTTATTATGAATTGATTATTTACGTGGAAAAACTTCATATGAGCTACATGATTTGACATATTCTGGAATGTAGGAGTGGTTGTTATTGAGCTACTGTGATCGTCAAATGGATGTATGCATGCTGTAGGAAGGATATATTTCTTATCTTATATATTAAACATATTTATGAAATCTTAGGCCAGTCCGTCCGGCCATTCTATCCGGTCGATTTCCTTCATTCTTTTTTAAACGAATGGTATTCATGCACAGATTTGTTAACAAGTATTACAAATCACTTACGTTCCGCCTTTCTCAAATTATTTGATTTTTTCAACTTTTTCCAACTTTTTATTTCTTTGAAGCGATTATATCTTTGGTTCTAATTGCGGTACGCAGGTCGTTTTGGTCTAAGAGCACTCAGTGGATCAATCTCTATCTTCTGAGGTATTAAATATTTAAATTGGTTGATTTTGAGGAATGTTATGAGTGTCATAGCGAATATTAGAAATATTTATGATAAATTAACCGAGTCCGTCCGGCCATGGCATTTCAATTTCTATAGAAATTCTGCTGTACCAATTTTCACTGCGTTCAGATGGTTAAATCGCGAGAAAATTCAATTTAAATGTTTCAACTTTGCTTGGTCGCCATGTTCGTTTTACACCCCGGATAGGCCAACAAGGACCACGCAAATATTACTTCTTTATAGGTCTAGTTTCCTTCTTTCTCTTCCAGAAGTTTTTCATCCTGATCGACTGTGCAGCTCTTCTTTTAGCAGTCCATTCTCCTCTGTTGAGATTCTTCTTCTCCCCGACAAGAATTTTGAGGCCAACAATTATTTTTCTGTACTCTATTCGATTTAGACAATCTTCTTCAGTAATTTTGAATTTTTAAAGTTCTTCTTTCATTTGTTTTACATAGCCTCCTTGCCTTTTATAGTTCCATATTTTATCAAAGATTTGTTTGTTTAACGTTAAGCAATGCATGCGGACCATATGTCCGTAGAACTGAAGTCGCCGTTTTCTGATCATCACTTCAAGGTTGTCGATTTTACTATAAATTTCTGCATTGGATCTCAGTATATAACCTTCCTGTGTTTTCCTAGGACCATAAATCCTTCCTAAAATTCTTCTTTCTATCTTGAGCAAATTCTCCATTCCGGTTATATTTGTAGTTTCCATGCCGTACAAGATGACTGGTCTAACAACTGTATTAAAATGTCGTAATTTTGCATTGATAGACAGGTTCTTTTTATTGTATATATTTTTGTACACAAATTTAATCTTTCCAATTTCCCTTTTTTGTTCTCAATTGCCAATTTATCCGTCTCATTGCTACTAATTATTTCTCCAAGATATTTAAATCGGTCAGTGACCTTGATGCTCCCATAATTTGTTTTTATCATTTTCTTAGTGTATTTCTGATCACTTGTCATCATCTCTGTTGTTACTGAAACGGTAATTAGCCCACACGTTGAGCGACAAATGAAACGTTTTGGCTGCCCCTACTGTTGGGTGATAAATGTAACTGTTTACCTTTGCCTAAGCTATGTTGTTTTAATGGGCGCCAAGACCTCAATGCAATGTTGAAATCTAAATTTGTATTTAACAACGTCTAGCTCTGGCAGAACACATTCAAGACTCTATTCACTCAGATCGTGGTATGATTTGATCATTAACCCAACAAACAATTGTATCAGGAGAAGGAATTGGTCTATATCTAATGCTACCTACTGAAAGCAAAGATTGCATTGTAAAAGAAATGAATTTATTATATAAAACAAGTATAGCAAAATTAATAATAATAATAACTATAAAATTTAAATTGGAGCGTTGTGATTTTAATATTACCGATAGAAAATTACGTGAAAACGGAGTCTGATAAATTGATTTTACTCTTATTTCCAAGCTATGAAGTTACTGAAATATGAAATATAAAACAAAGAAAAATGAGAGATTGCGTATTTCTGCGTCATTAGCGCTTACCCCTGGAAATTGCCAAAGCATTTCCCTCGTTCTTGATGATGCTGTGTGCTTCCCACAGTCTCCTGGACGTCGTCATCTCCGTCGAAATTTGATGATATTCTGGTAGATTAGATAATTCTATGGTCCGTACATCGGACCCAAACTCTCGTAAAACCGCACTGGTTACGTTTTACAAAAGTTCGTCGCTAACTCCACTGAGCATCGGAGCGACACGCACTTGCGACCGTACACTGCAAGTTCTACACAGATTGTCCGTTCCACGGAACATCGGAGCGTCCCCCGCGTATAACCATCCTCCGCAAGTATTTCACAGATTGTTCTTGTTTCACGGCGCGTCGCACGATATATCCACACGCCGGCTCCCCACTCTACAGCCGGCTTCAGCTTGCGTGGTCCACACTGATTGGTTGAGCACGCCGCTAGTTCCCCTCCTTTGCCTCATTACACTCGGCGCGCGAGAGTTCCGTTTCGACAATTCGCCTTTTCTAGACCTTGCGTAATACTTCTCGACAGGAATCAGCTTGTATTAGAATTCCCAGTGAGTCATGTCTCTCAAATACCCTAACTGACAAAACTCCGTAAAATTCCGTAATCAGATAATTTTCTATAATATCGTCGTTCGTAATAATTTGCTTGATAGCGTTTTCTAAGACATAGAAAACCTATCTGTATGCTTATAATTTTTATAAAATGCTCCGAAAATATCTAAATAATAATTATAATAAATTAATAATAATAATAAATGAACATGAAAAATTCTCTTGGCTGAACAATTTGCCGCGTAAATAAATATAGAATGGCTTCCTACTGACTTATGCCAGTTGCATAAAACCCCTCGAAAAACACGTTACATATTCGCCTCGGATCATCGGATGATTTACCGTGACGACGGTCCATTATCCGATTATCCCAGACACGTTAATAATCCCCATCCAAAATACATATTACATAAATGAAATCACCCTAAATTACAGATATATACACTCATAATTTTTCTTCACGCACTTTGCGTCAAAGTTTGTTGTCACTATGGATTGCACTTTGCAACCAGTCCAATGTTTTACATATGGAATAGTGTTCCACGGATATTTCCGCCTCTCAAATTTCTCTATGTTGGAGAAATAGACATAATTAATGTGTGAGCACTATGTATTTATGATGTCATATCACACGCATTGAAGGTGTTCTGATATATTTATATCACCATAGAACTTCCTAATTTCACTGGAGGTCCCCTCCTTATGGTGACATTTAATTCCACTTATCACTGAGCACACGATCACACTACTGTGGCAGCGCCTCGTGACCATAATACTTAATCTCTCTTTAAAGTAGATTAAATTAATATTGATTTCTGAAAAAAAAAACAGTAAATGCGCATTACATATAACACCAAATATTTCTGTGCCGTAATCGCCCTGTCTTGTTAAGTTCCCGTTAACCATATTCTACTTAATACTAGTTCTCAACACAGACCATTTCTCCTCACACAAATAATACCATTGTACAAATTATCTTAAATTACACACTTACAAATCTTACCTGGCGAGGCCGTAAACAGAAATCACGTGTGCTGATATGTATGAGTTTCATGAAGGACTGTCTCGCATTCTGATGGCCCATCTTTTGCCTCGTGGACGCCTTAAGCAAAAATACCCTGTTCAAGCGCTCACCCATCTCTTGGAGGCAAATGGGAATTCACCAGCGCTACCAAATTCTGGCCTTGGTGTATCGAGACATTTTAGTGCTCAAGAGCATCCGACAATCCCGTCATATTTCCCTGTACCTTAAAAACTCTCATTTACTTACATACTACCCCCCTGTGTGACTTCTGATACGCCTGCCTGGAAGACCATCTCCTCCCACGCACCAAATACCACACTTACTCATTTGATAGGCTGGCTCGCCAGCTAAACATCCTTACTTTATGACACATACTTTCGGAGACTATGTATATTATACGTCCCGTATAATCTGTTTCCCTCACTATTCTCCAGCACATATGCTGTTTTTCCAATACGTTTGGAAACTATAAATGTTTCTGCGTCACCTGCTTCCAACCTTGCAAGTGGCTCCCTTAAATGAACGTCATCACGTTGCTCTACCTAGCATATTTCTCAGTGTCTGTAACGATGCCCTGTTGCTACTGTCCACACATGCACATATTAAAATACCATCCTCTGCTTTAACCACAGGATAATCCCTACATAAATTAGTGTCCCTCGATAGCATGTCTGCAAGAATGTTATCTTTACCTTTAATATATTTTACTGTGAATTCGTATTCCTGCAGAGCAAGAATCCACCTACTAACTCTGTTAGAACTGAGTTTACAAGTTCTCATATACAATAGTGCATGGTGATCTGTGTGGATCTCAAATTTCCCCCCTACTAAATACATCCTAAATTTCCCTAAACTGAAAACAATACCTAAAAGCTCTAACTCAGTAATCGTGTATCTTTTCTCTGCTGCAGTCAGTCCTCGCGAGGCTAAAGATACAATGCACAGATTACCCTCATCATCTTTCTGACATAATACTCCAGCAATGCCTATATGTGAAGCATCTGTCATAACCACATATTCCTTATCTTTTAAAGGATATTTCAGCACTACAGCTTTCTCAAAACCTTCCTTCAGCGCTCTAAAAGCCTGATCATGCTTGGACTCCCATCTCCACCGAGTCCCACTTTTAAGCAATTCCCTGAATGGTTCTACCAACCCTGAGTATTTAAGAACGAACCTCCTGAAAAAGTTGCAAATTCCCAGGTAAGTTTTTAACTGTTTAACATTCTGTGGCACCTCTGCGTTAAGTATCTAATTAACCCTACTTTCTTCTGGTGTTACACCTCTACTCGACACTCCATGACCTAAAAATGTCACTTCTGACTGACAGAATGATGACTTAGACAGCTTCAAAGTGAACCCTGCCTGATCTAACTTCTGAAAAACTATATCTAAATGACGTAGATGCTCCTCAAAACTGCGTGAACTAATTACCATATCATCTATGTAAATGGTTACAAACTCTCCTGTGTCATCCCCTAATGCGATGTTTAAAGCCCTAATTAAAGCTGCTGAACTACTCTTTAACCCATAAGGTGTTCTACAAAATTGATAAAGGTTATATTTATGACTAAAAGCTGTAAATGGTCTATCTTCGTACATAAGTGGCACTTGCCAAAAACTGGAACTCAAATCTACACAAGTGAAATACTTCTTCCCCTCAAATGTTTGCATTAATTCCTCTATTGACATAGATTTCAGCTGATCTGAACTAATTCTACTGTTAACCAAACGAGCGTCTAAACAAATACGAACAGTGCCGTCGGTCTTGGGTACCGTGATCAAAGAATTAACATATGGACTGTTAGAGTGCTCAATAATCCCATCTTCAAGCATCTGGTTAATTTGTGCCTCAACTGCACTCTGATAAGCGAAAGGTACAGGATATCTATGTCCTGTGAATACTGACCTATCAATAACGTTCAATGAATGTGTATAGCAATTGGCCATACCAATGCGATCGTCAAAAACTCTCCTATTACACCATAACACATCATAGAGCCGAACACATTGTTCCACCTCTATATTTCCCTGAAATGCAGCCTCACGTAACGAGTCCTCTAGACTTCCGTTCGTAATCACACTGCCCACAAAACATGGAGAACCCCGCTCTACGGCTGGCGATATCTCATTTAAAGTACACATCACACCTACAATACTACTCCTCTGAATATGGTCATTGAACGCTACTTCTACTTCAGAATCTCCCCATTTAAATTTCAAACTCCCTACATCATAACATAAGTTACCAGACACTCTACTTAGCCACTCTGAACCCAAGATAACACTGAATACTAAATTTGGAATTACAAGACAAATCTGCTTCTCTACATGATTATTAATTTTAATGTCTACTAAAACTTGCTTAGAAATTACTTTAGACCTCTTCCCAACAGCTGTGATAACAAAAGTGCTTTTAATTGGCATCTCCTCAAAATTTACTCCAGTTCCTTTCATTTTATCATAAAATGCACTACTTATGCAACTCTTCATACAACCACTATCAATTAAAACATCTGTGTACGCCTCGGACACGTTAAATTTAACTATGGGGCTCTTACTAACCACTTCCTGAATAATACCTTCATCATTTAGTTCATGTAATAATTCATTTCTTACATTTAGGTCATAGGGTTCCTGTATAATTGTATGGACAGGGCATGCTACAGACTGAGATTCTGACCTTACTTCGCAGCCTGGTTCGCGTTTAAAGAACCGCTACAGCTGGCCGTAGTACTACTAACTACTGAACTGGTCTGGATGTTCTGGGCTGTGTTGTTATTATTTGGCTGTATATTACTACCACTAGGCTGTCCTCTTCCTTGACCCCTATTCTGGTTGTAATTATTGTCATTATAATTTCTCCCTTGATTTCCCCTGAAATCATTGTTTCTCCCTTGATTTCCCCTGTAATCATTGTTCCTCCCTTGATTTCCCCTGAAATCATTGTTCCTCCCTTGATACTGACTACCATAGCCATTTCCTCTGTTCTGATTTAGCTGATTATTATTATTTCTATTTTGAGCGTTGGCCCCTTCGCCACCGTTCCCTTGAACTTCCTGATGCCTGGCTTCATTAGGTCTATTATTATTATTACCCTGGTTCCGATTGAAATTGTCCTCATAACCCCCTCTCCCTAGTGCATCAAATGTGCTTAACAGATTTTCTACTTGTGATATAGTCTTTACATTCTGGATACACGCAGCCTCCTTGATCCTATAGGGAAAGTGCCTAAGTAGCAACCTCACCACATCACTTTCCTCCTTCAAGCCATCCAGATATTTACACACTAATACCTGCCCTAAAAAGTATTCAGTCATGGTGGAGCTTCCTTTAGGGTTATATTTACCACACACTACTCCCTCACGATGCTGCGACTGAATAACCTCATTCCAGAACTTTTCACAGAATTTCATTTTAAAATCATTAATATCAGTAAACTTGTCTCTGTAGACAGCAAACCAATTCCTCGTTTCCCCCACAAACACTTGTTCTAAAATTTCAACTACCTGGCACCACTCAATACTACCATTTTCCAACCTCTCCCCGAATTTATTTTCTATAGTGTTCATGAACTCCATTGGGCACCCCTGTCGATTGCTGAACTTACCCAGTTCTACCTCCCTGTGTGTGCTATTCACAAAAACTGGCCTATTCTGACTATTTTCTTGCCTGATCCTAGCTTTTAATTTTAATTCTAATTCTGCGATTTTCTCCTCAGCCTTCCTCTCAATACTGTTTACTGTTAATTTAATGTTTCCTTCTGATTCTTCTACTTTATCATATAGCTTTTCTTGTTTCTCCTCAATCTTGCTAATGCTCTCTCTATTACTCTCTCTTAAATCATTTACTTCTGCAACTATTTGCGAGTGGACTTTCTCAATTCTACCCCCCAGCTGTTCCTTAACCTCTTTAGTTGCTACCTGAATTTTGTCAATTTCTCCCACAAATTGCTTTTTGACCTGCTGTGTTTCCAGTTGCACTAGTTCTTTTAAATTTTCAGCCTGTGTACTGATTCTAATTTCCAACTCCTCCTGTACTTTTCCTAATTTTCTGTCTACATCTGCAATAATCTCTTTAGCCTTTTCTTCCATTACTCCTCTGATCTCACCTCTAATCAGTTCGAATTTGTCACTCATTTCCCTACTGTTTTGTTCTAATTTAGCATTTAAAGTTTCAGTACTCTCTCTATTTTCCTTACTGTTTTGTTCTAATCTGGCATTTAAAGTTTCATTACTCTCTCTATTTTCCCTACTGTTTTGTTCTAATCTGGCGTTTAAAGTTTCATTACTCTCTCTATTTTCCCTACTGTTTTGTTCTAATTTAGCATTTAAGGCATCTGTACTTTCTTTATTTTCCCTACTGTTTTGTTCTAATTTTGCATTATTCTGTTCTAATTTTGCATTTAAGGCATCACTACTAACTTTGTTCTGATACATGAACTCGAGAAGTAAAGTTTTTAATTCTGGTTGGCCGCCTACACTCCCTGTTTCAGTATCGGGATTTACCTCCGCTACCCCGGTACTACCATCACTCGACATACTGCTCGTATCATCACTCTCCCGTTGATGACCACTACGTAACCTCATCTGTCTTTCTTTCTCATCCCCCATAATGATATACACTGATACAGACAAATAACCCCCAAAATACAGGCACAGAAATATATACCCTTCTCCTTCCACAAATGTTATTAGGTTTTCAACCCCAAGTTGTCGGCGACAAATGTAATGTTATTTACTTAGGCTGGGATGACAAGTGAAACGGTATTTACTTTGCTCCACGTTGAGCGTACAAATGAAACGGCAATTAGCCCACACGTTGAGCGACAAATGAAACGTTTTGGCTGCCCCTACTGTTGGGTGATAAATGTAACTGTTTACCTTTGCCTAAGCTATGTTGTTTTAATGGGCGCCAAGACCTCAATGCAATGTTGAAATCTAAATTTGTATTTAACAACGTCTAGCTCTGGCAGAACACATTCAAGACTCTATTCACTCAGATCGTGGTATGATTTGATCATTAACCCAACAAACAATTGTATCAGGAGAAGGAATTGGTCTATATCTAATGCTACCTACTGAAAGCAAAGATTGCATTGTAAAAGAAATGAATTTATTATATAAAACAAGTATAGCAAAATTAATAATAATAATAACTATAAAATTTAAATTGGAGCGTTGTGATTTTAATATTACCGATAGAAAATTACGTGAAAACGGAGTCTGATAAATTGATTTTACTCTTATTTCCAAGCTATGAAGTTACTGAAATATGAAATATAAAACAAAGAAAAATGAGAGATTGCGTATTTCTGCGTCATTAGCGCTTACCCCTGGAAATTGCCAAAGCATTTCCCTCGTTCTTGATGATGCTGTGTGCTTCCCACAGTCTCCTGGACGTCGTCATCTCCGTCGAAATTTGATGATATTCTGGTAGATTAGATAATTCTATGGTCCGTACATCGGACCCAAACTCTCGTAAAACCGCACTGGTTACGTTTTACAAAAGTTCGTCGCTAACTCCACTGAGCATCGGAGCGACACGCACTTGCGACCGTACACTGCAAGTTCTACACAGATTGTCCGTTCCACGGAACATCGGAGCGTCCCCCGCGTATAACCATCCTCCGCAAGTATTTCACAGATTGTTCTTGTTTCACGGCGCGTCGCACGATATATCCACACTCCGGCTCCCCACTCTACAGCCGGCTTCAGCTTGCGTGGTCCACACTGATTGGTTGAGCACGCCGCTAGTTCCCCTCCTTTGCCTCATTACACTCGGCGCGCGAGAGTTCCGTTTCGACAATTCGCCTTTTCTAGACCTTGCGTAATACTTCTCGACAGGAATCAGCTTGTATTAGAATTCCCAGTGAGTCATGTCTCTCAAATACCCTAACTGACAAAACTCCGTAAAATTCCGTAATCAGATAATTTTCTATAATATCGTCGTTCGTAATAATTTGCTTGATAGCGTTTTCTAAGACATAGAAAACCTATCTGTATGCTTATAATTTTTATAAAATGCTCCGAAAATATCTAAATAATAATTATAATAAATTAATAATAATAATAAATTAACATGAAAAATTCTCTTGGCTGAACAATTTGCCGCGTAAATAAATATAGAATGGCTTCCTACTGACTTATGCCAGTTGCATAAAACCCCTCGAAAAACACGTTACATTACCAATGAAAACTGTAAGCCCGCTTTTTCCGCCGTTTCTTTTAACTGATCAATTTGGTTAATAGCTTCTTGTTCTGATTCAGCAAACAACGCTACGTCGTCAGAAAATGCTAAACCTTTGACTTTGAGGTTATGATTCTTTGTACAAATTTTAGCACTTGAATCGTTCTTCTCCCAAAACGTCCTCATGACTTTCTTTATCCAAGACCAAACTGAAAAGCAGTGGTGATAGACTGTCCTCTTGTCTTAGCCCAGTTTTTACCTCGAAGGGCTCGCTAAATTCATTTAAAAATTTGACTCTGGAAATCGTATTAGGTAATGTAAGTTTTATTAAATTTATGTTTTTTTATCAACTTGGTATTCCTTCAATGTGTCAAAAAGAGTATCTCTATCCACTGAATCATACGCTTTCTGAAAATCAACGAATGAGATAAAGATATTCTTTGGCCTGTTGTAATATTTTAATATCAATTTTAAACTAATGATATGTTCTGCACACGATCTATTCCTTCTGAAACCACCTTGGAACTCGACAAGCTGTGGTTCGATCTGTGGTTCAAGTCTGTTTAGAAGTAATTTGGCAAATATTTTATATGTGACAGACAACAATGAGATCCCTCTATAACTATTATTCGTTTTGTTGTTCACTGGTTTTTGAAATTTACATTGGTGAAATCCTAGTAGTGCCCTTCATCATCGTACAAAATTTCAGGGTGGTATCAGTAATAGGTTCGGAGATATAGAATGGCGGTGAAATATTTCGCACAGTCGCCATTTTGGATTGGTGAGACGTAATAAAATTTGAAGGGCACGGTCGGGATTAGCTACAATAGTACTACGACCTTACCGAGTTTCATTGATATCGCTCTAGCCATTTAGAAGTTATTAGGGGACACACACACACACTTTCGATTTTTGCAAAAACTTGTGTGTCTGTGTGTGTGTGAGAGTGACTCTGTGTGTACTCTGAATGTCTGTCCCCCCCTATCATTTCGAACACGGTGAAACCGAATTAAACGATATTTGGTACAGAAGTAGCACTGGCAAAAGGCACCTCAGTGCCATGTTTTGTATTGTCACCATCTTTAGCAAAACGTAATGGTGGCCACTCAAATGGTCAAAACGTAAAATTAAATTACGACCAAACTAATCATCGGATCTTTACCAAATTTGGTAACAACATACCTTCATATGAGACGCGTCTCGTTCCCAAACTACAAGGTCATCAACCGTACCAGTTCAGGATGGCGGCCGTGTGAATTATGCAAACTTTATAATCCATAACATGGGACCCGCCAGTTCCGATTAAATATCGAACCAAGAATCGTTTAAACCGTTCTAAATGGCGTGGCCCATTCGAAATTAAAAGTTTATATTGTAATATTATAGTGTAGAAGTGACTTTAAATAGATGAGTCGTCTCGGTTATTTGACAAGATCTTTGATCTCTCGATCTGATCTATATTTTACCAGTTTGATTACGTTGCATGCAATGTAGCCTTCTGATAGAAATTCATGAACATTATATCAAACGAACTCGGTTTGAAATATACTCCAATAAAGAAATCGTTTAGTCCAAGTCATTATTTGCTAGACCGTTGTATGTAAATTGATTGATAAACGCTTACGTAGTGTGTGTACGATTGGCTGTGTGGTTAGGGCTTTGGTCTTTCGCCCGGCTGGCCGTGGTTCAAATCCTATCAGAGTTGAATTTTTTTGTGCTAGAATCCTTTTATATTTATTGTTTTTTGAGTACTGAGATGTTATAAAATAAAGCGTTATATGGTGCATTTTGCAATGGAAAATATATATTTAATTAAAACAACATTCTCCACCGGAGTGACATCTACTAGCAAATAGTTGAACTATGCAGGAGCTAACCACAGCCTTCTAGATGTATAGTTGAAAAGTTTCTTCTTGTTGCCGATAGAGCGCACACATCCCCAAGAATAGGCGCGATTAAAAAATAAGCTGGCACTACAGCCCATTAAGTGCCTAGGCCTACCAAGCGACCGCTGCCCAGCCATTTGGCCTGCAGATATTGGGGTGACGCGTGATCAGCGCATCGAGCCCCCTCGGCCGTTAATCTTGGTTTTCGTGATCGGGGCGCTGCCTCACTGTCAGACAGCTACTCAATTATCCTCATGAGGCTGAGTGCACCCCGTTACAGCCCACACGTCAGTTTCTAAAATCCCTGACGGAGCCGGTAATCGAACCCGGGGCCACCAGCCGAGAGGCAGGCACGCTACTTCAACACCACGGGGCCGGCCAGCTGTGTAATAGGTATATTAAATATGTTTCTCCCAGTGATACGTTTAGAGCAACGAATTTTCAATTATTGTTAGTAGCCTAGTCGGTGTTAATATACAAAATACCTATGTTGTTTGGAGTGTTTGCTGATGAAATTTCCAAATGCTGGGGTAAATTATAAACTATGGTTTGAACGCCACTGCTCAAATCCAGTGTGCCAATTTGCACTTCGAATTGGAAGAAATTCGGAGGTGATCAGGACAGAGAGTTATAACTATACCCATACATTCAGGAGAAAGTAGGCTATATGTTCTTTCTTGAAAATTTTGTTTCATAAATGAAAACATACAAATACACATTTGCTGTACCAAGTTTAATTTGCGTTCGGATGGTTAAATCTAAAGAAAGTCAATTTAAGGTGTTTCAAATTCGCTTGGCCTCCATGTTCGTATTGTAGTTAACAGGTTTTTGAAATTTACATAGGTGAACTTGTAGTTGTGCCCTTTATCACCGTACAAAAGTTCAGGGTGATATCAGTAATAGTTTGGGAGATATAGAATGCCGGTGAAGTATTTTTCCCAGCCGCCATGCTGGTTTGGTGAGATGTAATGCCATTTGAAGGGCTTGGTTGACGACGGCCACAATAGTACTATGACTTAACCGATTTTCATTGAGAATGCTCTAGCCATTTCGATTTTTTACAGGAGGAGGAGGGGGTAGGGGAGGGGGGAGGGGAGGGGGGGGGGGCACGCACATGGACCGTGTCACACACAGACGCGCGGATAAAAGGTGATCTCATAAGACTATTTCTTAGCCTACTTTTGCATTTTGGAAAAATGAGGAAAAAGTAGACTTATAAGATCGATCCGGGCAAATGTGTGTCTGTCTGTGTATGTGTCCACCCCCCCCCCCCGTCCCTCCCCCTCTATCAACTCCTAAGCGGCTACAGCAATCGGACTTCAACCAATGTTTGTATTCTGTACCTTAAGAGATGGAACTAAGAATATATTCAGTCATCAGGGCTGCCAACTGGAGTGCTCTATTAGGCTACATTATGCCAGGTATATTTCGAACTAATTAGAAATTTCGATATTACCTACTTAATTTCGTCATTATTCTAGATGGGTCTATATAGATTAATCATTGGCATGATTATTAGCTTTTAAGAAAAGTAGGCTCTTTAGTTCGTAATGGAACTTCTTGTTTCTTTGCCTTGAGCCATGTTTAACATCTCTCATTTCTTTATTTTCTTTGGCGGCCGTCCCGGTAGACTCAGTCGCCATGTGAGATACGTTCTGTCCGGACGTGCCTTGAGGCTCTCCGCCTTATTATTTAAAATGTAATGTTTTTCCTTTTTATTTAACATTGTTATTATGCCGAAGCCTTCCATTTACTCATGTAAGTAATACATCTAACCTTGTGTCCACTATGCTCATTTCCTAAATTTAACCTTTGTTTTTGATCTTCGTCGTGTGCTTGGATTTGCTGTGGAACCAATCGAAATGGCGGTCTCCTGTTTTATTTTGTTTGAATCTTCGTTTAACCTTTTATTTGTGCCGTGAAATATATCTGGGAGTGATTTTGTGAGTGTATGTTTTTCTTGCTGCCAGGTGCATTGAAGTTGTTTTGATTTGGGCATATCTTCAATGGGTCTCCCGTTGTTTGTGGACGTTGGCGTTTCGACCATTCTCCCAACACGAGGCATGACACCATATATTTTAGCCCTTATGTATTCCCTTCATTCCATGCTTCGTGCAACTGAATCACGGCGGTAACTTTAAGTAGGCCTTACCGTATTCAGCTCGAACTCGGAACGTAAGTTGGGGACCATATAGGTTTAGCATGTTTTGCTAGACTACCTACAAGCACGAGTTGCTTTGTGTTTTATTACTGGATCGACGGCTGGCATTTTGTGTGTTTGATTGCGTGTATGTATCATGATATATTTCACGGACACTTGACGTCATTTGTTTCTCCTTGTAGTATCTTTGGTTTTTGCATTTCTTTTCTCTGGGGACTGCCAGCTCGATCGCATCCCCATTGCTCGTCACAGCCTCTGCGACACGCACACAGCCTCTTGTTTTATCTTTGCTATGCTTGTTATTTGTGGTCGTCATGACAACCATCCATCTCTAGGCTGAGAAGTGATTGTTGTTGACCAGCGACCGGCTCGATTGCCTTTTTTGGTCAATTACCTCCTCCCTTTTTACATCATTTTTATTGGAAGTGGCACAGGTATTTATTTTATTTGTTTCCGTTATTTATTATTGTAAGTAATTTATTGTTTATAATCATCCTTCCCGTTTGAAAGTGACTGTATTTGACCCCTAGGGTACTTTTTTTTTGTGTGTGTTATTCTGGCCGGGTTTCTTTGTGTGTTCGGTTTCGATTCATTAAATTTCCATTTCTTTACCCATGTGTCTTATTTAGTAGTGTTTGGCGATCGGGCTGCTCGCTCTCTCTCTCTCTCTCTTCAAACCTAGGCCTAACTTATTCTAGCTGTCTAGCACCAGGAGGGTATTCCTACCACTCGTCGTGGGACCACCTTCACGGAGTCTGGAGTCGCTCGCCACATCTGGCCTGCAAGTACGGGCCCAGCACAGGTCAGAAATTAACATCCATTTCCACTGCGTACTCCTTTCTTTTCTAGTTGGTTCCAGTGATGCAGCTAGGAGGCACGCCAAGAATATGTTTATTTTAATAGGGCGGTGCAGATGGTAGCAGAGCGTGGTTAAGTCTCCTGGTCGCTTAGCCATATCCATTGGATTTTAATATTTCGCTGCATATTTTTCAATGTTGTTTTTATTCTGTTTCATGTTCCTTATTGCATACTATGCAAACAAATATTAAGAGTCAATGTGAACTTCCAAGGAGTATGGACCATAAAAATAACAAACTGTAAGGAGAGTGCAATGAGTTGGACGCTATCAACGAACCCCAGCATTGGTAATGTACTAAACAACCCTACTTCTTGTTTCGTACTCATTTCAGGCGCAGGACGGAGGCAAGACATTTGTAGTTATTGTTTTGAATTGTAGCTAGCAGTACTTCTGTAGTTTAGCCATGTATTCTCTCCCAGGTTGTAACGTGAAGAAGGAGCTCATCCAGTCTGACGATGATCTGCTATCGTTTGAAAGTGTCTGTGGGAATGACACTAATCCATTGACTGAGGTGAAAGGCCATCGCAAGGGAGGCGTAGCCAATATAGTGTCCAAGTGGGGAATTTCATTTTCTGGTGAACTGGGAGTTTCGTCTGTATTTGAGTTCTTAGACAGGGTCAGTGAACTCTGCCATTGTTATGACCTCGAACCAAACGACATTGCTGTCTGCCTACCGTTATTGTTGAGTGGCTTAGCTTTAAAATGGTATCGACTTACCAACAGATCTTTCATCTCGTGGGTTGATTTCTGTAAGTCAATAAAGGAGCGGTTTACGACTTATGATTTTGAACATGACTTGAAGGCTGAAATTCATCGCCGTACCCAGGGTTTTGAAGAGCCTGTAGACGATTTTGTTACTGGGCTAATGACTTTAATAAGTAGGTTGTCGCAGCCCCTTCCCCTTATTGAAACTGTTGATATTGTGTATAGAAATCTAGCACCTGAGTACAAGTCTTTCATACGCCGGTCCAGTGTGTATAGTGTGGCTGACATTGTTGATCAAGGACGTGAATGCGAGTTCAATCGGCGCCTGCGCAAGTCATATGTACCCCCACCCCTCCCCTCTGACAGTTTGTTTCCAGAGACTGCATGCGCGCAATCCCAGATTCAGAGGACTGCGCACCCATCTTCAATATCTCGTCAGGAGGACCGGGCAGTTAACCGTCCCCACTCGCATATTGTCGGGAGTATTCCCAATGCTACTTCTTCTGCGAATCCCGCTCCTCAGGATCAACAGTTACCTCGAAACCCGAACATGTATAACCGTATAAAATGTTGGAATTGTGATCGTTTGGGGCATCATTTTAATTCCTGCCGTGCGCCCTCGCGTGTGTTTTGTCACACATGTGGTCTTCGTGACGTGACGCACATAGCCTGTCCTAGATGTGCTTCGCGTCAGGGAAACGAGCATGGGTCCCCGGTTTAGACCCGCCGGAGTGGCCATGCAATGAAGTTCGCCGGGAAATGAACATTTCCACGACTGGAAACTTCTGTCCTTGGGTCCCTGTAAGTGTTAAGAAATTGTCGATACCCGCTTTACTGGATTCTGGTGCTTCACGTTCATTTATTCAGCGCTCCATCGCAGAACAGCTTCCTGTTACTCAGATTTGTCCACAAGATGGGGGTTTAAAATTTTATTCTGCGGTGAAGTCATCTATTTCTGTTTCTAGCCATGTAACATGTCATATTAAGATATGTGGTTATTCTTGGGATGGGAACTTCCATGTGGTGGATGACTT
This sequence comes from Meconema thalassinum, assembly GCA_946902985.2. Lineage (NCBI taxonomy): Eukaryota > Metazoa > Arthropoda > Insecta > Orthoptera > Tettigoniidae > Meconema > Meconema thalassinum. The sequence continues at coordinate 540,538,165 of OX336392.1, forward strand.
ATCTACGCCTATGATCTTAGGTTCTGATTTTATGCACAAAGCAGGGTTGAGGCTTGATTTTTCGGATCATTCCTTCAGTTTTTTGTTTAAATCCAAGGAGCGGTTTCATTTTAATACTTGTGAAGCGAGTGTTCCTTGTAATTTTTCTGGTATCTCTGCTGTTCTAATCCCTCCTACTTTATTCACGAGTCAACGTGACGCTTTATCTGATTTGGTGAATGAATTTCCAGATGTTCTCACGTCGGAACTGGGTTCCGCTATCGGCTACGAGTGTCATATTGATTTGACTGATGAGGTTCCAGTTAGGTCGGCGCCATTTTCTTGCTCTCCACCCAAACTCATTGCCATGAGAGAATATATTCATGATCTTAAGGCACGCGGTGTTGTGAGCCCTTCTAAGTCTTCTTATGGTAGTCCAGCATTCCTGGTGCCTAAGAAAGAGGGTACTTTTCGTTTAGTAGTTGATTATCGTCGACTCAATTCTAAGGTGGTGTTCGACAACTTTCCCCTTCCAACTCTGGAGAGCGCTTTTCAGCATTTTCACGGGGCGAAGTACTATTCCGTCCTAGATTTGAACTGTGCATATTATCAAATTCCTCTCGATCCCGAGAGCCGTACGGTAACTGCGTTCTCCACTCCGTTCGGCCTTTTTGAGTTCAATAAGTTACCCATGGGCATTTCTATCGGCGGACAAGTATTGAGTAGGGTTTTGGATGAGTTATTTGGAGATTTAAAGTATTCATCTGTGTTTAACTATCTTGATGACCTCGTGATTTACAGTCCGTCTTTTGAGGATCACCTGATCCATTTACGTGAAGTCCTATGTCGTCTTCGCAGAGCCGGACTCACTGTTAACCCGGACAAAATCTCTTTGGCTTCGAAGCAAATCAAATTTTTAGGTCACATTCTTTCGGATGTGGGCATAGAAGTGAACCCTGAGCGTGTCCAATGTATCCAAGAGTTCCCTACTCCCACGAATGTGAAAGCAGTCCGACGTTTTTTGGGAATGGCGGGCTTTTACAGTAGGTTCATTAAGGGCTTTTCGGACATTTCAGCGCCCCTGAATTATTTGAAGAAGAAGAATGTACGATTCGTGTGGGGCCCCCACCAGTGTCTCGCCTTTGAGAAATTGAAAGAATGTCTTTCTTCTGCTCCCGTCCTTCGAACTCCGGATTTTGGGAAAGATTTTATGTTACATTGTGATGCGAGTGATGTCGCAGTTTCTTGTGTGCTTAGTCAGCAGGTGAATGGTAATTTGGCACCCATCGCTTTTGCCAGTCGGATGCTTAATGATTGCGAACGCCGGTATTCCACTTTCGAGAAAGAAAGTCTGGCTGTCGTATTCGGCTGTGAACGTTTCAGATCTTTTCTAGAACATCGCCGCAAAAATTGGGACGTATAAATCGTTGGATTCTTCGTCTATCCTCTTTCAGCTTTGACATCATTCACGTCAGAGGCAGTGAAAATGTTGTAGCGGATTGTTTGTCACGCATGTTTGAGGAACCTCCTCCCATTGTTGAGATCCCCGAGCCAGTGAATCTTCTCCAACACATTCCATGGTCTTTTACTGACATCCGTACGTACCAAGCAGATGACCCATTTTGTGTCACATTGCGTGAAAAAATTCTCGGGAAAGATCCTGGTGTATCTGAGTTTTCATTGCGCAATGATGTTATAGTGCATACCACTCCTCGATCTTCGAAATGTAGGATTTTCGTGCCAGAGAATATTCGAAGTATGCTCTTGGCGTATTTCCATGAATCCTGTTTTGGATTACATTTAGGTATGACGAAGACTTTCCATAAAATCTCTCAGGAATTCTTCTGGCCTCATTTGAAAGCGGATGCTTTTGCTTTCGTCCGAAAATGTGTTACGTGTCAACGTTCTAAGCCAGCAAAGAATTCTCGCATTGGACTTCACCACGCTGACACGATGTCACATCCTAATGAGCGCCTGTTTATAGATTATTTTGGTCCCCTAGTTAGGTCATCTTCTGGTCATAAAGCTATACTTACTGTCGTTGATGGATTTTCAAAATTTGTATGGTTATTTCCTGTCAGGGAAATCACGACACGTACCACTGTTAGGCTTTTGACCAATCATATTTTGGGTGTTTTTGGTCCTCCAAAGTTTTTAGTGTCCGATAACGCGAGCGTTTTCCGGTCCAAGTCTTTTAGATCAATGTGTTTTTCTTGGGGAATTGATCATGTCTTTTTGGCACCCTACCACCCTCAGCCAAATCACGTTGAAAGGTTTCATCGTAACTTGAAGGCTTGCTTGAGTGCGTTCCACAACGCAGATCAGTCACGTTGGGACGCAAATCTTCAGTTTTTCTCCTTAGGATTTAACACTGCTCTTCATGAATCGACGAATTCTACCCCTTCGGAATTGTTTTTAGGAAGGCGTATTGTTGATCCACTTCAGCTTCAGTGGAAAATAGATTATCTGGCTGCGCCATCCCGCCGTACCTCAGTCAAAGAAAAATGGGAAGTTGCTGTACGGCATCTGAAAAGGGCACGAGATCGCGTGGCGTCTCGCTATAACAAGGGTAGGCAACCTGTTTGTTTTCAGGTGAATGACGACGTGCTAGTGCGCCTGCACCCACAGAGTTCGGCCAAGAATAAGGAGTCAGCTAAACTAATGCTTCGCTGGAGCACGCCCAAAACTATCACTAGATTTTTAACACCTGTCACTGTTGAATTGATCTCCAAGGAGAATCCCACCGACGTATCCAGAGCTCACATATCTCAATTGAAACCATTTATTGTGTAACCTTCTTATTTGCTGTGATTAATGTTGTCCTTTTTCTGCGTAGGTGGGCCAATCATAATTTGCTTATGTTATCCAAGGAAGCTAGTATTCATATGGCGTCTCCTTGACCTGCCTATTATTGAACCAATTTTGACCGAGGCAGAGTCAAGTACAAATTTACGAGCTCAAGAAAGAAAATAATACAAGAAGAAATAGGCCTACATACTCTGTGTAACTTAATATTTATTGTAAAAATATGTATTTTTGCGAATTCGGCCAGTAGAGAATTTATATTCTATAAATAATGGACACATTATATCGCTTCTTTGTTATTTTAATACGTCACTTTCATGATGGGTATAAGGAGAATGGCAGACTTCGGCGTCAAAGGGCGAAAGTCTTTTGTTTATGATTTTCGTCCGTGTCGCTATCTACTTTTCTTGTCATTGTAACGCGCAGGCGAACCGTAATACCATTATGACAAGCCCAGGGATCGTCAAAGGAACGCGCGCCTTTGGGGACCCCGAAGGAGTTCTGTCCTGATATTGCGATCGCCGAAGCGATCTGATTATTTTTATATATTACTTCATTTTATAACTGTATTCTTTCTGATATGGCTCAATTGCTTAAGTGACTGTTATATCGATCACCCTCCCCCCTCATATTTTGTGTACTGTTATAGTTGTTGACAAACCACCTGTGTGATAAGGATGTTGTGTATTTTGGAACACTTGGGACATGATTGATTTCAAAGTGGTGGTGCTTAGTGATGTAAAAAGAAAAATCTTTTATTATTATAAATAATTTTTCTTTTGGGGGGTGGTGTGGATCCTGAGCCATGTTTAACATCTCTCATTTCTTTATTTTCTTTGGCGGCCGTTCCGGTAGACTCAGTCGCCATGTGAGATACGTTCTGTCCGGACGTGCCTTGAGGCTCTCCGCCTTATTATTTAAAATGTAATGTTTTTCCTTTTTATTTAACATTGTTATTATGCCGAAGCCTTCCATTTACTCATGTAAGTAATACATCTAACCTTGTGTCCACTATGCTCATTTCCTAAATTTAACCTTTGTTTTTGATCTTCGTCGTGTGCTTGGATTTGCTGTGGAACCAATCGAAATGGCGGTCTCCTGTTTTATTTTGTTTGAATCTTCGTTTAACCTTTTATTTGTGCCGTGAAATATATCTGGGAGTGATTTTGTGAGTGTATGTTTTTCTTGCTGCCAGGTGCATTGAAGTTGTTTTGATTTGGGCATATCTTCAATGGGTCTCCCGTTGTTTGTGGACGTTGGCGTTTCGACCATTCTCCCAACACGAGGCATGACACCATATATTTTAGCCCTTATGTATTCCCTTCATTCCATGCTTCGTGCAACTGAATCACGGCGGTAACTTTAAGTAGGCCTTACCGTATTCAGCTCGAACTCGGAACGTAAGTTGGGGACCATATAGGTTTAGCATGTTTTGCTAGACTACCTACAAGCACGAGTTGCTTTGTGTTTTATTACTGGATCGACGGCTGGCATTTTGTGTGTTTGATTGCGTGTATGTATCATGATATATTTCAAGGACACTTGACGTCATTTGTTTCTCCTTGTAGTATCTTTGGTTTTTGCATTTCTTTTCTCTGGGGACTGCCAGCTCGATCGCATCCCCATTGCTCGCCACAGCCTCTGCGACACGCACACAGCCTCTTGTTTTATCTTTGCTATGCTTGTTATTTGTGGTCGTCATGACAACCATCCATCTCTAGGCTGAGAAGTGATTGTTGTTGACCAGCGACCGGCTCGATTGCCTTTTTTGGTCAATTACCTCCTCCCTTTTTACATCATTTTTATTGGAAGTGGCACAGGTATTTATTTTATTTGTTTCCGTTATTTATTATTGTAAGTAATTTATTGTTTATAATCATCCTTCCCGTTTGAAAGTGACTGTATTTGACCCCTAGGGTACTTTGTTTTTGTGTGTGTTATTCTGGCCGGGTTTCTTTGTGTGTTCGGTTTCAATTCATTAAATTTCCATTTCTTTACCCATGTGTCTTATTTAGTAGTGTTTGGCGATCGGGCTGCTCGCTCTCTCTCTCTCTCTCTTCAAACCTAGGCCTAACTTATTCTAGCTGTCTAGCACCAGGAGGGTATTCCTACCACTCGTCGTGGGACCACCTTCACGGAGTCTGGAGTCGCTCGCCACATCTGGCCTGCAAGTACGGGCCCAGCACAGGTCAGAAATTAACATCCATTTCCACTGCGTACTCCTTTCTTTTCTAGTTGGTTCCAGTGATGCAGCTAGGAGGCACGCCAAGAATATGTTTATTTTAATAGGGCGGTGCAGCCTTTGGGGAGGACCCTTTCCTGTTTCTCTTTCCTATCTGCCAATTCCAAGTCCCTCAAATCTTATATTGCGAGGGTTGGGGGCATTTCCTTTCATGTCTTTTATTTACCTTATGTCTTTATAATTTAAGAAATTTATAATAGGCTATTATAAAAAAACAGTTATTTGTTTCTCCTGAACTTCTCACAAGTTGTGTGTTTGACTTGATCGATTTTATCTTTCACCATAGTATTATCAGTGATGGACAATAATTGTTGTATGACTCTGTCTGTTCCAGGTGCGTGATTCTCCCGACATGGTCTCTGAGAAAGTTTGGATATCCCTCAGGCTTAGTGGGTGAGTACCTATCCGTTATCATCAGCTGAAGATGGTGGGCACATTTGAAACTCCCACTATTTACTCGGACTCATCTTAGACAGTGCCCCGTAACTTCTTAATTTCGTCATTATTCTAGATAGGTCCATAGAGATTAATCATTGGCATGTATCTTAAATTTTAAGAAAAGTAGGCTCTTTTAGTTCGTAACGGAACTTCTTGTTTCATCAATGAAATTAGGTTAATAAATCGTCGATAATTCGATGTTCACCTAAACTCCAAGATGTTGTACTCCGTCACTAAAATACAAGCCAAAATTTCATTCAATAAACGTTTTGTTTTTGAAATATTTTCTAACTTGAAAAAACTGAACTCATCAAGACAATGAGACATTTGACAAGTTTTGGTAAAGCTTGAATTTTACATAACGAGCATTCTCAATCTCATCTGGTCCTTCTTAATAGTGATGCAATATATTTAAATATTGGGTATATTTCTCTGACCCCCAACATTTTTCAATAAATATTTACCATATTTACCATTGACCATTTCAGCGGAGTACTCGTAGACAACTGCGACATATTTGATTACAATTCTTTTTTATGGATTATTATAATATACAGTAACTTTATTGCAGCCAATGGCCATACAGCAGTGGTTCCCAAACTTTGTCAGCTGGCGCCCCCCTTTTCAGATACGGGAGTTCGTCGCCGCCGCCCCCTCCCTCCCGGCCCTCTCCCCCGTCCCCTCCACTAATCGTATCTATAACCTCTTTGATTGACGCAGAGGATATAGAGCTAACCTAATAACACTACATAATAGCACAATTCAAAGACCACACGTTTACAACAAATCCTTAAATTAGTCAACAAATGTCAGTGAGAGGGTTGACACTGTTTTCTCTTGGTAAGATTCGATATGTTTGGTTTGAAATTTGACAGAGCACAGCGGAGATCACTTGCAACATCAAGCCCGCAGCGCTGCTTTGTTTCTATGACACTCAGCGTTGAAAATCCTGACTCGCATAAATATGTCTTTGAAAATGGGACAATGCCACGCAATGCAAATTTGGCTATTACAGGATACACTGCAAGATAGTTTACCCAAAAGTCACCCAGTCCTAATATTTTAGAATCATCGTTTAGCTCTGATTCACACTTCAAATCTACGGCTTCTTCTTGGAGCTGTGCTGGCAGTGCTTCAATGTCAATGGCAAACGAATTTCTTGTTAACATCCAGGACCATTCTTCCGACGAGATATCAAGAAAGTAGAAGTTGAATTCTTGTGCAAGGGAATCCAAATGTGACTGAATTTGCACCTAAGTTTATTACGATTACGTTCATTTTCCGGCAAAATTTCATTAAGGTGGTGAAAGGATGAGAAGTTGTTCAACTGAATCCGGCATTTCCATAACTGTATTTCTTTCAGGAAAGCGTAATATTGGAGTATTTACCTTGAAGCTTTAAGTTCAAACTGTTCAAAGCTTCAAAGAAATCACAAAGATATGCCAACGAGACGATGAAATCGGCATGATTTTGCTCCTTACAACACAGCAAATTCCTTATTTCATCTCCAACCTCGCGGCTCCGAAGAGGTTTGTGCCCACAGTTGGCAATTACCAGTGCTTTTGAACGATTGACTTGGTGCGACAATCACTTGGAGAGATTCGAAAAATGTTTATTTTACAAAATTGTAATATTTGAGTTAAAAAACTTAATTCGGAAATCACCTCACGCCCCCCTTGATAAAGCCCCACGCCCCCCAGGTTGGGAACCCCTGCCAATCAGGAAGAAGGATTATGTTACGATTTACACAATTTAAAGAATGTTCAGTCCCCCAGGGGCTCACGACTAATGGGATGTGGGTTGGCGACCGCGGGTCCCCAGCTGAGTTGGGCATTACTTTCACTTACTTGTGCCGATCTCCTCTCTGTCATCTTTCCTATTGACCTCCTTTGGTCAACTCTTGGTCTTTTCCGGCCCCGACGATATTAGGGTATCCGAGTCCTAGCGAGTCTTTCACTTTCCCGCCTATGGGCCCTTGTCTCATCTTTTCTGATCACTCATTCTTCGAGGGGTCAGAACCCTGTTCTCTCCTGCCTTCATAACTCCTGCCTTCTGCTCAAGGCCCTTAAGGAGACAGGGAGTATGTGGCCCCATCACATATGGTGCACCCTGGATAGTGCTACATCCTCAAAGGTTCACGGCTGGTGGGTTCGGGAGTTGGTGACCCAGGGGATTCCTGAGCTGGGTCAGGTATTTCCCCCTTTTTCCATTTCCTCTGGGGCGGACCCTCTCCTCTTTCCCTTTCCTATCAGCCTTTCATGGCTCTCCTTCCTTCCAAGTCCCTCAATCTTCATTCTTCGAGGGAATTCCTTTTCCTCCTGTTTTTTATTTCCCTTATTCTCCTATCGTTTTCCATTTCTTCTTCTAGTATGTAAGTATTGTGCCCATTCAGCAATGAAACATGCAAATCACAGTTTGCCAGCAATGCTCAATCGGGAGTATCGGGGTTCATGGTATGTTCTCCCACACTGTGACTTACACACTTTGGATTAAATAGAGGATACACTTCCAAAAATAAACAAAAATCAACTCCTACTATGAAAATATTTAATTATCCAAATATATGGCGCTACAAAACATTTAACAAATAAAATACTGACCCTTCACATCATCCTTGTTCAAAGTTGAACAAGGAACTCATATTAAACAAATATTAAATCATAATAAATGGTTTTCCATAAACCAACGAACTTCTACTAAGTTTCACTTCCATATAGTGTGCCCTTTTAGCAAGAAATATGCAAATCACAGTATGCCAGCAATGCTCAAATCGGGATTTTCGGGGTTATGGTATGTTCTCCCACTCTGTGACTTACACATTTTGGATTAAATAGAGGATACACTTCAAAAATAAAAACAATATCAACTCCTATTATAAAACATTTAATTAACCAAAATTATGGCGCTACAACAAATTAAACAAATAAACTACTGACCAATCCTTCTAACTTGTTCAGAGTGAACAAGGAATACATAAAATCAAACAAATATTATATTAAAATACATGGTTTCCTACAAACCAACAAACTTATAATTCTTTTCACTTCCATAAAGTATCCCTTTTAAAGTTCAGTACAATCACGAGCTCCAATGGCTCGATACTTTCCAATATAAATTGTGTTATTCTTTACACATTTCAATATCTATTTTATGAGTTTCTTATAATCAAAACAATATATAATCTTATTTAACGTCAATGTTACTCCAGCGGCTTCGGTGGCGTAGTTGGTAGCATGCTGAGCTTCTATGCCCAAGATAGCGGGTTCAAACCCGGCCGAAGCCGTCGGATTTTTTAAGAGCGTTAAAAATCCCTCAGTATGCCTTCCTTCGGAGGGGAAGTAAAGCCGGCGGTCCCATGTCATAGATTTATGGCATGTTAAAGATCTTTCCACTAATTACACCTGTGTGAAACTAAATTGGATAGGTTAAGAATGTAAACAACGCTCTTAGGTTGCTATGTTCGTTGCCAAGAGCCGACTGCGGTGGCGTCTAGTAGCTAGTTCTGAACTAGGCCTAGTAGTCGTTGACGGTGGCGTTTGGCGGCAAAAGTAGGAACTATTTGAAAATTCAAAGTTGCAGTCCCTACTTGAATTAAAAAAACAGATACACACACTAATACAGTCATCACAATTAACACCGGTTATCAGACAAATTCTACACACACCCAAAGTACACGGGGCTACATGACCGCGTTGTCGCAGCCCCTAAACTAAGGAACCAACCAACCAACCAATGTTACTCCATTACTTAAATTTTTTGGGCATTTCACAATGTCCTCATGTTACCACCTCTCTCAAGTCAACAAATTCACTACAGTGATCGGGAAAAATACTTGTGTACTACCGAGTTATAGAAGACTACTTGAACAAAGTCAAAAATTAAGATCACTCCCGAAATCTAATTTTCTTCACTAAACTCGTGAAATCCTACATTCATATACCATTACATTAGGGATTTATATTATTATTATTTGTCTTAAAAGACCATCATCTCATAAGAAAGCAAACGATCTGAACTTGCAAGCGGTAATTTTCATCTACAAGAACCTCGGTTCGAATCCCGGGTCATTAACAAACTCTAAACACTCATGGTGTATTATTACTTCACACAGACGGTTTCCCTGACCTACCGCACTTTCAATAGCGAGGGGTCGGACCCTAACACTCGGAGTGATTTATTGTCCAGGAGGGAGACCCTTCGTTTCGCCCACACGGGACGACTACATTCATGCTTTAAAACCAGCTATTTCTTAATACACAGTTCTCTGAACAGACCTGGCGTTCCATTCATTTATTTTAAGAACATTATTTAGGTTTATAGACCACTTTCGTAACCTTGGCATTTATTAATTATGAAGTGTCATCATTGATGGGTAAGAATAATTCAATACAACAACAATATTTAGGGGCTTCAACAACTAGACGAGTCTGGGTTCGACTCTCTCAACTGCCTCGGGAACCAATCCCATACTGGAGGACTTCACAACAATTAGCGGCTTAGGGCGACCTCGGTCTAACCTGCGCTCATCAATACAATAAATTCGCACCTATTATACAACGCCTCGTGATCTACATCACTATATGGAGGACTTATCATAGCTCAATTACCGCAATCAATTGTCCCTCATAATTAATTTACCAAGTATATTTAGGTTCAACGCCTTCCTAGCGTGACAATTTACTTTAATGCGCTACATTGCGCTATACATTACTTTAAGGCCGAGCGTCTTCCAAAGAACTGATAAATTCAAAATCAACATTTGATCTACATCTCAAATTTTTATACTAATCCTCTCCCGTGACAATAATCGCTATACTTTAAGAACATGTATTCACACCATGTCTTTATACTTTTACAAGAGCTCAAAAAGCTACTACTTTCATATAATTCAACTTAATCTTCATTTATATACTTTTTATTATTATTATTATTATTCCGCTTGCTTTCATAACATTTATCTAATACACTGATATTTTATTTCTTACATTTCCTCTAAAGGATTTATTCATTTCACATAATTATTTTATAATTTCTCAATTTTTTTCTGTTCAGATCGCGCTCTTATTCTGTTATTTGTTATTCAAAAACATCCCTATTTCTCAAACTCAGGTGGATTGCACACAAATATCTCCCAACACATAACATAATGAAAATGGTTACTTACATGTTCAGACGGTCCACTACCGTGCTTTCCAACGATGTTTCATTTTGCCCACTATTTGTGATTAAACCATCTTGCTCAAATTCATTTCATGCACTGACATATCTTGACACACATATAATTTATATACCTTAAACACTGGTAGCATTTTAAAATACAATTGTATATTCTTCTATTACACACAATAAAATCACTGAAAAATTACTATCTAACACAAATTTTATATATATTTACACTACACTGATTCTAATCACTGAGGCTTTGATTAGGCCTTGCACACGTGATTTCTTGATTGCCGTCTCCAAGGGTGAAACTAGTAGATGTTGGCTTCCTATCTGACCAGAATATGAAAGTCTCGAACACTCTACCCCTCCCTGGAATGGTACTTCTTCAAATCCGGTTTCCTGACGATCGGCTATTATTATTATTAGTTCGAACTGCTTCTTTCTAGACCCTATTAGTTTGTCTAGCGAAAGTCTTGTCTTGTTCACGGTCTCCCAGATACTCTATCGGTGACCTATTATTTTCTAGCATCTAATACTCCTCGTAACTTAGTGCTTTTTATAGTTCGTTTGTTTCCTTGAAACAACGTCTTGAATTCAATTCTCCTGTTCTTTAATTCCTATCTTTTCAAAATACTATGCGGACCTTATTTTGTCCGACCCTGATCGGGTTCTTTAACGTTGATAGAATGTTTATTTCGCTGTTATGGTACTTCAAAACGTTACGATACTTTTGGTCGTTTAAATGAACTGTATTTTGAATACCTATCGCCTGTTCTTTAAGTTCACAGCCTACTTTGACTGTAATCCTGAACTTTTCACTATAAGACTGATATTGGCGGAACTAAATCCTGTATTAGGATTTTCCTAAGTCTCCACACGGCGATACTATGATGATACTTATCGTACTCTGATGCCTCATCGTGCAGCTCATCGGCGCTCACGGAACTGGATGATTGGTGATACAGTACGACCCGCCTCAGCGGTCGTTCAAAACTGAATAATTGGCTTGGCTCTGCCAGGACTTTTATACTCTTTGGCTAAAAAAGATAAAATCCACGTCTTTTCCAGAACCAACTTTTGAAGCAATGGTCGCACATTATTAAAAATTATATCTCTGGAAAGCTCGTTTTCTAAACGTAAACTGACTTCTTTGCACATGAAAATCGATCGTGCAGTTCTGAGATATTAAATAAAATTTGGTCCTCAGCTGTGTGGGTGTTACAGTTGATTTTTAATTCCCCCTCTCCTCGCTTCTCGGGGAACCCCCAATGACGTATTGTGCCCAACACTAGGAATGGGTATTCCAAGATTCAGACACCTAGATATCAAGGGAAAGGCTGTAGCCGTTTTTGAAAGTTGAGATATTTGAATATCGCGCTACATTGCTTCCAGAAGCAATTGGAAAGAATTTACCGATAGAAGCATGTCAAGTGACGTAGCGAGTAATAGCAGAGGTCGAGGCTATTTATTGATTAAATAGTTAACTATGGAGTAGAGACTTGAGACTGGGATCAGATTACTGGCACGGCCAAATGAAAGAGAATGCAATTAGTATCAAGTAAATCGGACCAGGGATACCAGAGATATGAGGATTTCCAGATATCAGCTGATGCGGCGTGACCCTGACAGTTTTGAATAAAAGCCGGCTGGTCGAAGCATCGATAGCTCATTCCAACACAAGCACTTGCCGAGCAAGTTGCTGCTACGCTGAGCCAAGGCACATGGTTGCCGGATCTACACAGAAGTTCTTTTCAAAGTTGTGATAGTCATAAAAGTGCTGCGCTACGAGGTGGAACTTAGTAAGTTTCCGGCGAGGAGAATCACTGAGGTGATTGATTTTTCTACAGACATTGGTGGAAATATTTATATTTCTACATGGGCATATGCTAGACTTTGTCTAGAATTAGTACTTTGTCACAGTCCAGTAATAACCTAATACTTGGATATTTAAATCCATTTCAGTCAGTTTTCATATTTGTAACTAGTTAACCACTTCGATCTATCAGTACACTGAAGACTAGTCTATAACGGTGGTGTTCATTAGTCTACGCAAGGGAAACTACATGTTGCTTCGCACATGGTAGATGGTGATAAACCATGCCCAGGGAACGATCTTCAGGACAGCCGTTGATTGGTTAGACAGTCAGTGTTTTCTTGTACTGAAAAGATTACCGTGAGTTACGTTACAACTGACATATCTAAGAATAGATCACTTAGATCTGACCCCATTTAAACAAACTGTTATGGCTTTGATAGAAGCCCATATTAAAATGGAACAACAGTTAATTCAAACGTCAAGAGATACTACCACTATGTCTGACTAGACGGATTGTGGGTATATAATGGCGGCCGATACAAGGATTATACGTGCTTGTCCGATAGGGCATGTCTATGGATAAATCTGGTACAGACCAGGTTTACTACGCTTCAAGACCATCAAGAAATGTAAGCCACATTTGAATTATATTATGCCTAGCTAATTGGAACAAACTATTTTTCTGCAGATGACCAACACATTTATTTATTTTTTCTTCGTATTTAAATCTTGCAATGATTTACGCAAGACTTGTTAGAGTTATTCTGAGCATTTTTAGCACTCAGAACAGTTTAGGATCGATGACCGAGCATTTCGAGCATTTATTTGAATATTTCATATTTTTGGGAAATCACGGTAATCAGCCGATGTAACTGTAAAAGTTAAATTATTTTTTGTTGAGGAATGGATATTTTTTCCATATTCGAAGGTTCGAACATGTGGATTCTCACATAATGAGATGATAATTAAACATATTTAAAATAATATAACTAATAATAATAATAATAATCCACTGATAATAATAATAATAATTTTTATAACTTTTCTAAATAATTCTTGGATATTATATTTTATAATAATCACATGTATTGAGAGAGAGCCTATGAAGTAGTTTAATCATTTCTAGTCTGGAACAGGAGATTTTCCGAAGGAGAGTGGTTAGCGCAAGCCCGCATTCAACCAACATTTCAGTTCTGGTTGAACAGTTGATATTTGCAATGAGCAAAGTATATTGTTCAGATAACACGGAGAGGCATGAAACGGGAAGCAATTGATATTTGTATCAAATAGGATATTTTTGTAATTATATAAAATCATGACGTAAATACACTCGAAAGTGAAATAAAGAGTTTCATAAGTATGGTAAATTCACGGGTTGAACTGAATGGTAAAATAAAATAAACTTGTAAGTTTATTAATCTTCCAGTGTTGATAACAAGCAGAGGCTTGATTTATTGTATAAATTTTGGGAAGAAAATTTATGTGTGTGGAGTAGTTGAAATGCCATTCCCAGATGCGCATGTTTAAGTCGCAGGAATGAAGAGGTTTTTTCGAGCATCAATCAAATAGCAGGTTCGATGGCTCAGGTTTATAGTAGGAGTATTGGAACTACACATTTCGTCGTATGAATGACCCGAAGGTTATTTCTTGAAAACCATCAGTTCTTATTTTAACCTTGTTTACGAATTCCATTTAGACTTTGATTTTGCTAGAACCCGGATTTGTCATGATAGTAGTTTATTCTTCTTCAGAGGAAGACCTTTGCCGTTGTTGTTGTAATATTGTGTTCTTACACAAATAATAGAATGGGCCACTGCCAATTAAAAATAATTCTTTAACCACGAATGATTTGAAGGATATTTTCAATCCTAGTGCCATGAACTAAATGCATTTATAATGAAGCTACAATTCTTATTTCCGCATTCTGTCGAAGAATTGCAAGTTGTGAAAATTACTAATAATGGCCATGAATATAAATATTTTTTCATAATGATTCCAAGTGGAAAATTGAATAGTTGAATGGTTCAACAATTTATTGATCAAGTTGATGATTCAGAAATCATGTATTTTGTTAGAAACTTTAAGTTCATAATCGAGTCACTTCTCGAAATGTTTAATTTCGGAAGAACAATTAATTGTCGTTGTGCTTCGCACAGTTCTTCGATGCTATGCTCAAGGTCAAATACTTTTCAGATGTTATTAATATGTGTAAATAATTTGTGTTGATTCAGAAATAATAATATTTTTCGACAATATATTTTTGAAACTGGAAAAATAAGTGAAAGTTAAAAATTCTATGAACATTTATTCTACGAGTGTTAATATCATGTAAATATTCAAACAGTGATCTACGATATTTCCAGTAGAGACAATTAACTTTGAACTGGATTTAATCATAAATAATTTTGGAACACAGTCTACAGGACTATTAATCAGACTTGTGTTTCCAAAAAAACGATTGTCAAATGTGTTTGGAAAATTTCTGTATATTGTGTAAATAAGAGTGTGGATCGCCACACGTGGATGATGCTGCTTTGAGCATCTTTGCAGTCAATTTTAACTTCAAAATAAACTGAGATAATTTTACCAGATGTGTTATACCCAATTGAATCTCCTTCTATCCTTATTGTTGCATTGAGCCAAAAATCAGTAAAGCATATTTTTATTTGATGTCGTTTTTGCGATTAGCTTTAACCCATCTGGCGCTCCGGGATATTTTGACTCTCGTGCTGACTGATTATTGGTAAAATGCATATGTGGTCGTGCGGACTTCGGTCTAAACGGGCACATAAAATAAGATAGAGAGAGAAATGGCTTCGAACGTGGGTCTCGAGTTAGACATGGTCAATCGCATGCCGATTTAAATTGTGATAATTTTTATAGAAATATTTTGGTAGTTGAGAGATGTCTGGTTTGGATGAATAAATTAGTAGGAAACCCAATTAGTGGGGAAAATTAAAAATTTAACTTGGTTAATAATTAGAATGGGTTTGATTATTTTTGAGAATGGCTTAACCATTAGGGCGTCAAGTAAATTCAGTAGTAAACGTTCGATGACTGGACATACACATTATTAGAATCCAGGTGGAGGATATTTGAGAACTTGCATATTTTTCTTGTGATATTGTGGTAAATGTAATTCGTAAAAGTAGAGAATTTTGTTTTTCCATCACGTCGACATTAGGACAAATCTCATTTTATTCGAGTGTTCCAATTAGCTATTCATATTTCTTGTTCTAGTTATAAGCTTGTGTTTGCCAATATTGTATACCCCTAAGTTTTGAATAATAATTGAAATTATGGAAGAAATGATGAGAATGATGAGGAATTTGGAGGAGAGTTCAAAAGAGGCTGGACTGCGTGTAGCAGCCATTATGAAAGAAAATACTGAGGCTTTGGAAAGGAAACTTAAAGAAAATTCTGATAAACTTAAAGAAAGTTTAAACGATAAACTTAAAGAAAATTCTGATTCTTTAGAAAATAAACTTAAAGAAAATTTGAATGATAAACTTAAAGAAAATTCTGATTCTTTAGAAAGCAGGTTAAAAGATAACTTGAAAGATAGTTTAGATGAAAAACTTAAGGAAAATTATGATTCTTTAGAAAATAAACTTAAAGAAAATTCTGATTCTTTAGAAAATAAACTTAAAGAAAGTTCTGATTCTTTGAAAGGTAACTTGAAAGAAATTTTAAATAGTAAATTTAATTCTATGGAAAGTAAATTTCAAGAGAATTCCGAAATTTTGAAAATGACACTTGAGAGTAAAATGAATAAATTATGCGAAAAAACACATGAGCTAGAAACTTCATTAGCTACTAACGCAAGTTTAATGGACGATAAATTTCGCGATGCCGATCTTCGATCTCAAAGCTTAGCTGATAGGATAGAACATGGTCTTAGGAAAGTTGGTGAAGACATGATCAACCTAGAAGTCAGAGTGAAGAAGGAGAGTAATGAGATGGGAATTCTAGTTGTTAAACGGTTGACAGAACAATTCAAAGAACTGGTAATGGGAGAAATAAGAGAAGGTGTGATTAATGAATTGCAAACTGAAATTAAAACCACAGTTGTCAATGAAATTAAAGACACACTCAAGCTGGAGAACCAAGAAGGAATCAAGGAGATTAGGGAATCTTTGTCATCCCATATTCAAGTAATTTCCAAAGATATCCAAGCAACTCAGAAGGACATATCAGATATGACAGGGTCATTGAAAAGTCATGAGGCTGTTATGAACCAGATATCCATTGATGTTAAGGAGAATTGTAAAGAAACTGAAGCAATTAAGAAAATGGCAGAAGAAAACCAGAAGGAACTTGAAGCTATGAAAACCCAAATCAAGGACGAGAAACAGTCTGACCATCTGTTGAAAATGCCAAATGTAAGGGGAAAGGAACAGATACAGATAAATCTAGGTGGAGCTAGAGACACGGATAGTCAAAGACAGGATGAGGTCAGGACAGTATTTCAATCCAACCCCATAACTGTATTCAAAAATGTAGAGGATAAGCCTTCTAAATTTTCAGGGCGAGATTCTGTGACACCCGTGGAATTTTTGAGAGAAGCAGGGGATTACCTGAAAGATTCCAAGATCCCTAAAGAAAGACAGATCCGAGTGATAGGGAAGTTTTTGGAAGGTCCTGCACTTCTTTGGTTTAGAGCTTTTAGATCCACTCTAACCACTTTTGAGGAGTTTTCTCGTGGGTTATTGAAAAAGTTTTGGTCCCCGGAAACCCAACAGCAAGTCAGAGCAGAGTTATATTCGAAGAGATTCTCGACGTCACAACCTACTCGATACTCTACGTACTTTTCTGGACAGCTTTCTAAACTGCAACATTTAGATCCGCCGATGCCAGATAACGAATTGATTACTGCATTGATACGTCAGTTTCCAGCAGACGTCCAGAGGACTTTGATCGCTGCTGATATCTATAATATGGAACAATTTGATGAAGTATTACAGAAGCTGGATCATACGAACGCTCAATTCTTCCATCAGAAGGGAGGAAAGAATAACAACGCTGTGTATGCTGTTATGGCTGATAGTTATTCTCAAACACCTCGAGAGATTCGAGTGGGGCGAGAAGAGAAAACGCCGAGGGAAGATCCAAATAAGAGAGGATGGAACCAGTACAGTAACAGATACAGTTACAAGCCTTATGCGAGACCGGATGGTGGAAATCGATATAATACTCGATGGAGAAGGCCACGGGATACTCAAGGAAGGTACCAGGAAAGAAGATACTATGGTAGAAACAACTACAATAACAGAGGGAATGTGGATACTCGTCAGTCCAATGAAGAGTTCAACAAGGAGACGAGGAAAAACTTGGAAGCAAGACACCAAGATAACTTGCAATTTTTGGAGCAGAGGCCCAACGAACCAGGTCCATCGGGAACACAACAATCCCGGGGGAATGGTAACGAAAAAAAAACTTCGAATTCACAGAAGATAGAATTTTGAACACTTTCACTTCCAGAATTATTAAATGGCAAGCAGAGGATGATGACTTAATTCAACAGAATGACGAACGGAAAGAAATGGGTACAAGAATTAGAATGCCAATCATATCATGCGAAGTATTCGGTATGCCTGTCGATACTTTGATTGATACTGGGGCTATGCTTTGTCTTGTGAGTGAGAAGCTTTATATTCTGTGGAAGCTCAAAGAGAATTTAGAGGAGATTCCAGTATCAGGGATTAAGATCCAAGGAATAATACCCAATAAAATATCTCTGTGTAAAACACAATTATACTTATGTATTATGATTGGAGGACATGATTTCCGACATGTGTTTGTAGTAATGAAGGACATGGCTTTTGACATGATATTGGGAGCGGATTTCATTCAGAAATATCAAGCAGTGATAGACATTAAGACAGAGACGATCAGGTTCAAGAATACCGAAGAGATTAACTTCGAGGGAAAAGAAGAGGAATACATCGAGGGAGATGCTCAATGGTCTCTGATTTTTCATGAAGCTGAAGGAAGAGAAGTCTACACGGAGGAGGAGTCCCCAGAGATAGGGAAAATTTTGGAAGAGTATCACGATATTTTTGATATTAAGCCTGGTGAAATTAAAGATTTTGAATATCATATTCGTGTAAATGATGATGCACCTTTCCATGCTAAATTGTATCCGTTTGCGGAAAAGCATCGAGAAAGGGTAAACGTGCTTATCAAGGAGATGGAAAGCAACAATGTGATTGAAAAGTACACTACATCTTATGTCAATCCATTAGCAGTAGTGTCTAAGCAAGATGGAAGTCTGAGACTATGTTTAGACGCGCGAAATTTGAATTCAAGATTACTGCCAGAGTATGACAGACCACCAATCATTAGGGAACTGTTAAGGAAATTCCAAGGCAAGGTCTGGTTCTCTAACATTGATCTCACCTCGTCCTACCATCATATTAGGCTTAGTGAAGATTCCAAGAAGTTTACAGGATTCATGTTTGACCAGCAGACATATGTATTCCGTCGTCTACCAATTGGAGTCAAAACATCTGGATCCGTTTTGATCAGAGCACTGGAACAAAATTTGAGTCCTGAAGTAAAAGAGATAGCAATTCGTTATATAGATGATATCCTAATTGCATCTGAGACTAAGGAGGAACATTTGTTACATCTTCAAATGTTATTCGCAGATTTGAGAAAAGCGAACTTTAAAGTAAACCTTCGAAAATGTCAGTTCTTTCGGAAGGAAATAAAATTTTTGGGTCACATTTTGGATGGAGAAGGATACCGTCCCAATGAGACGAAGATACAGGCAATTGCAAATTTCCCTAGACCTACTAGAGTGAAGAATGTCCGCAGTTTTCTCGGGACATGCCAATTCTTTGCAGGGCATTGTCCGAACTTCACCAAGACGGTAGCGCCATTGCAGGAGTTATTAAAGAAAGGAAACAAATGGAAATGGGATGAAGATTGTGAACAATCACTTCATGATGCCAAGAGGTTATTGGTAAACAGCGTGAAATTGGAGTATCCTGACTTTACCAAGAATTTCATCATAGAATCTGATGCATCCACCGTAGGGATTGGAGCTATTCTTCTTCAAGAAGATGAAGATCACAAGAGACATTACCTGGCGTTCATTAGCAGGAAACTTCGTCCATCAGAAAGGAATTATTACACCACAGAGTTAGAAGCACTTGCTGTAATATTCGCATTGGAGTCGTTGAAGAAAATGTTAATTGGACATTCAGTCATTGTGAGGACTGATCACCACGCATTGGAGTTTATCTTGAGAACAAACTTTGCCAGTGATAGAATAACTAGATGGTCACTTTTTATTCAGCAATTCAACCTAGTTATTGAACACACTCCTGGAAAGTTGAACGTTGGAGCTGATTTATTGAGTAGAGCAGTGGAGTCTACATCTAAGGTTTTGCAAGTTAACCTGACGCAGGAAGATGAGGATACCTTGAGAAGGTTAAGATTGTTGCATTTATCCCAGAGGAGAGCGACGTCTTAGAAACATTTTTCGTTTTCTACAGGGAGACATGGATCCAAATGATGATGATTTTGTGGAAACTGAAAGAATTTCAAGAGATTTTATGATGTTAGATGGTTTAATCTACAAGTTTGCAGATCCCGACTATACGAAGCTGAGAGTAGTGATACCTCCGCGAATGCAAAAACCCATTATTTGGATGGCACATCGAATCGCAGGTCATGCTGGAGTAGATAAGACAGTCAACATGATTCAAGAGAAATTTTCGTGGGAGCGAATGCGACAAACTGTCAGAAACACTATTCGAGAATGCGACTTATGCCAAAGGAGTAAACATAATTCTAGATTATTGAGAGAATTACCAAGGCCTATTATTCCTTCTAAGCCTTGTGAAATCTTCGCGACTGATTTATATGGTCCTCTCCCAAAGTCTAAAAGAGGTAACCGATATATTTTGGTGACCATGGATGTTTTCAGCAAATACACTATGTTACATCCAATTCAGAAGGCAAACGCAAAATATTGTGCGAAGAGAATTAGAGACAGCGTAATTCCGCAAGCAGGCAAACCGGAATTCCTTTTATCAGATCGTGGACCTCAATTTACATCTTTAGAATTTCGAACCACCATGAATAATCTTGGGATTAGACAATTGTTTTGTTCTATTAGACATCCAGAGAGCAATCCAGCAGAACGTGTTATGGCTGAGATAGCAAAATTTTGCCGCCTCTATTGTCCAAATGAGCATTGGAAATGGATGGATGTTCTCTCTTTAGCATCCGAATCCATCAACTCTACGATTCATGAGAGTACTGGACAGATTCCCATGTTGCTTCATCATGGAATTAAACCAACAAGATTATGGGATCGAATCATCTCTATTCCACCTGAGATTGAACCAAGTCGTCAGATGAGGGAAACTCTAGCTTTAGACAAGTTGAGGAGCCAAGCTGAGAAAAGAGAGCGCAGAGTGAGAGGAAAGCGTTTTCGCAGACCCTTGCGCGTAGGAACTCTTGTTTTAGTGAAAAGACCTACACCCTCTGACGTGCAAAATCGAGTTTATTCGAAGTTTGCAAGCCTTTACACTGGACCCTATCGTATTGTGGAAGTAAACAACAATGGAAGCTATGAAGTCGCCCATACACGAACTGGTAACATCGTGGGAACTTATAATGCATCGAATTTGAAGATTTATTATTCAAGAACCAGATGATTTAATGTGTAGATAGGAAAAATAAAAATTTTTCAATTTTTATTTTTTGCTAGGTGTGGGGTGGATGTGCCCAACTCTAGGAATGGGTATTCCAAGATTAAGACACCTAGATATCAAGGGAAAGGCTGTAGCCGCTTTTGAAAGTTGAGATATTTGAATATCGCGCTACATTGCTTCCAGAAGCAATTGGAAAGAATTTACCGATAGAAGCATGTCAAGTGACGTAGCGAGTAATAGCAGAGGTCGAGGCTATTTATTGATTAAATAGTTAACTATGGAGTAGAGACTTGAGACTGGGATCAGATTACTGGCACGGCCAAATGAAAGAGAATGCAATTAGTATCAAGTAAATCGGACCAGGGATACCAGAGATATGAGGATTTCCATATATCAGCTGATGCGGCGTGACCCTGACAGTTTTGAATAAAAGCCGGCTGGTCGAAGCATCGGTAGCTCATTCCAACACAAGCACTTGCCGAGCAAGTTGCTGCTACGCTGAGCCAAGGCACATGGTTGCCGGATCTACGCAGAAGTTCTTTTGAAAGTTGTGATAGTCACAAAAGTGCTGCGCTACGAGGTGGAACTTAGTAAGTTTCCGGCGAGGAGAATCACTGAGGTGATTGATTTTTCTACAGACATTGGTGGAAATATTTATATTTCTACATGGACATATGCTAGACTTTGTCAAGAATTAGTACTTTGTCACAGTCCAGTAATAACCTAATACTTGGATATTTAAATCCATTTCAGTCAGTTTTCATATTTGTAACTAGTTAACCACTTCGATCTATCAGTACACTGAAGACTAGTCTATAACGGTGGTGTTCATTAGTCTACGCAAGGGAAACTACATGTTGCTTCGCGCATGGTAGATGGTGATGAACCATGCCCAGGGAACGATCTTCAGGACAGCCGTTGATTGGTTAGACAGTCAGTGTTTTCTTGTGCTGAAAAGATTACCGTGAGTTACGTTACAACTGACATATCTAAGAATAGATCACTTAGATCTGACCCCATTTAAACAAACTGTTATGGCTTTGATAGAAGCCCATATTAAAATGGAACAACAGTTAATTCAAACGTCAAGAGATACTACCACTATGTCTGACTAGACGGATTGTGGGTATATAATGGCGGCCGATACAAGGATTATACGTGCTTGTCCGATAGGGCATGTCTATGGATAAATCTGGTACAGACCAGGTTTACTACGCTTCAAGACCATCAAGAAATGTAAGCCACATTTGAATTATATTATGCCTAGCTAATTGGAACAAACTATTTTTCTGCAGATGACCAACACATTTATTTATTTTTTCTTCATATTTAAATCTTGCAATGATTTACGCAAGACTTGTTAGAGTTATTCTGAGCATTTTTAGCACTCAGAACAGTTTAGGATCGATGACCGAGCATTTCGAGCATTTATTTGAATATTTCATATTTTTGGGAAATCACGGTAATCAGCCGATGTAACTGTAAAAGTTAAATTATTTTTTGTTGAGGAATGGATATTTTTTCCATATTCGAAGGTTCGAACATGTGGATTCTCACATAATGAGATGATAATTAAACATATTTAAAATAATATAACTAATAATAATAATCCACTGATAATAATAATAATAATTTTTATAACTTTTCTAAATAATTCTTGGATATTATATTTTATAATAATCACATGTATTGAGAGAGAGCCTATGAAGTAGTTTAATCATTTCTAGTCTGGAACAGGAGATTTTCCGAAGGAGAGTGGTTAGCGCAAGCCCGCATTCAACCAACATTTCAGTTCTGGTTGAACAGTTGATATTTGCAATGAGCAAAGTATATTTTTCAGATAACACGGAGAGGCATGAAACGGGAAGCAATTGATATTTGTATCAAATAGGATATTTTTGTATTTATTTAAAATCATGACGTAAATACACTCGAAAGTGAAATAAAGATTTTCATAAGTATGGTAAATTCACGGGTTGAACTGAATGGTAAAATAAAATAAACTTGTAAGTTTATTAATCTTCCAGTGTTGATAACAAGCAGAGGCTTGATTTATTGTATAAATTTTGGGAAGAAAATTTATGTGTGTGGAGTAGTTGAAATGCCATTCCCAGGTGCGCATGTTTAAGTCGCAGGAATGAAGAGGTTTTTTCGAGCATCAATCAAATAGCAGGTTCGATGGCTCAGGTTTATAGTAGGAGTATTGGAACTACACATTTCGTCGTATGAATGACCCGAAGGTTATTTCTTGAAAACCATCAGTTCTTATTTCAACCTTGTTTACAAATTCCATTTAGACTTTGATTTTGCTAGAACCCGGATTTGTCATGATAGTAGTTTATTCTTCTTCAGAGGAAGACCTTTGCTGTTGTTGTTGTAATATTGTGTTCTTACACAAATAATAGAATGGGCCACTGCCAATTAAAAATAATTCTTTAACCACGAATGATTTGAAGGATATTTTCAATCCTAGTGCCATGAACTAAATGAATTTATAATGAAGCTACAATTCTTATTTCCGCATTCTGTCGAAGAATTGCAAGTTGTGAAAATTACTAATAATGGCCATGAATATAAATATTTTTTCATAATGATTCCAAGTGGAAAATTGAATAGTTGAATGGTTCAACAATTTATTGATCAAGTTGATGATTCAGAAATCATGTATTTTGTTAGAAACTTTAAGTTCATAGTCGAGTCACTTCTCGAAATGTTTAATGTCGGAAGAACAATTAATTGTCGTTGTGCTTCGCACAGTTCTTCGATGCTATGCTCAAGGTCAAATACTTTTCAGATGTTATTAATATGTGTAAATAATTTGTGTTGATTCAGAAATAATAATATTTTTCGACAATATATTTTTGAAACTGGAAAAATAAGTGAAAGTTAAAAATTCTATGAACATTTATTCTACGAGTGTTAATATCATGTAAATATTCAAACAGTGATCTACGATATTTGCAGTAGAGACAATTAAATTTGAACTGGATTTAATCATAAATAATTTTGGAACACAGTCTACAGGACTATTAATCAGACTTGTGTCTCCAAAAAAAAAAAAAAAAAAAACAACGATTGTCAAATGTGTTTGGAAAATTTCTGTATATTGTGTAAATAAGAGTGTGGATCGCCACACGTGGATGCTGCTGCTTTGAGCATCTTTGCAGTCAATTTTAACTTCAAAATAAACTGAGATAATTTTACCAGATGTGTTATACCCAATTGAATCTCCTTCTATCCTTATTGTTGCATTGAGCCAAAAATCAGTAAAGCATTTTTAGCCTACTTTTCACATTTTGCAAAAATGAGGAAAAAGTAGTCTTATGAGATCGGGCAAATGTGTGTCTGTCTGTCTGTCTGTCTGTCTGTCTGTCCTTCTGTCTGTCTGTCTGTCTGGCTGTGTGTGTGTCCCCCCCCTATCAACTCCTAAACGGCTGCAGCAATCAAAACCAAATTTAGTATGAGTAAAGATGTGCACCGGAATAGCTCACGTCCATATTTGAAAATGTTGTCAGTGCTGCCAACTGCTGAAAAAACGCACTAGAAATTTGAGCTCCATGTTGGATATCCTGCAAGGTATGCATAGGAGCTATTCCAAAATTGGCGCACGTGTAGATAATACTATTTCAGATTAATTTCCAGGAGGCCAACCATGACAGTGTTGCCAAAATAATTTTAAGCCTTCTGATAGGTCCAATGTTTAAATGCATATAACTTCTACACTATCCACTGGATTTCAACCAAATTTTGTATGTAATATCTGTACATAAACAGATATGACTGAGCGTATTCTTAGGAGCCACCAGGGCTGCCAACTGTTAATAATTGCTCTCTCTATTTTTTTTTATCCAAATACCAATATATCAGAATGTGCGCAAGCCGACAGCTTTAAACTATGCACACGTATATTCTGAAATTTTAGATTAATTTGGAATAACTTATATACGTCAGTTCTACCAACATGATTCTAAGCCTGCTGATAGGGCCAATTTTTAAATACATGTAACTTCTATACTATCAGTAGGATTTCATCCAAATTTCGCATGTGCTATGTGTAACATATCAGATATGACTATAAGTATTCTTCTGTGCAATCAGGGCTGCCAACTGTTAATAAATGCTGTCTATATTTTTTACCCTAATATCAATATATCCGAAAGTATGCAAGCCAACAGCTCTATACTTTGCACACGTATAGCACCTGACATTCTAGATTAATTTGGAGTAATTAATACAAGGCAGTGCTGACAACATGATTCTATGCCTGCTGATATGTCCAATTTTAAAATACATGTAACTTCTATACTAACAATTGGATTTCATCCAAAATTGGCACAACAAGATATCATAATATTTCAGATTATTTCTGACCAGCACACGCATGGTATTGTTGGCAACATGCTTTTACGCCTGCTGATAGATCCAGTGTCTAACTGCATGTAACGTCCATTGGACTTCAACCAAATTTTGTATTCTGTACCTTAAGAGATGGAACTAAGAATATATTCAGTCACCAGGGCTGCCAACTGTAGTGCTCTATTAGGCTACATTATACCAGGTATATTTTGAACTAATTAGATATTTCGATATTACCAAATTAATTTCGTCATTATTCTAGATAGGTTCATATTCTGTAGAATAATCATTGGCATGAAAAGTAGGCTGTATAGTTCTTAACGGAACTTCTTGTTTTTTATTTGATGTCGTTTTTGCGATTAGCTTTAACCCATCTGGCGCTCCGGGATATTTTGACTCTCGTGCTGACTGATTATCGGTAAAATGCATATGTGGTCGTGCGGACTTCGGTCTAAACGGGCACAGTATGACCACGTCGGCACTTCTTTCCTGGGCATTTATTATAACATCTTTCTCCACACAAAAATCTCTATTCCGAAATGATTCACAATGCTGTATTTCTTATGTTAATTTTATTCTTGCAAATGGGTTAAATCTAATTATTCTTCTTCTGGCACAGCTGCGCGGTTGCCATTTCCTGCAATTTAAGGGCGATTTCCGAAACACGCTCTTCGTCACTCGCTTGGAAAGTTCCACTCGTTCTATTTATATTTGTGACCGGCTCCTTATCAATGCGTCATGCATGATCTCATTTCCTGGCCACCTGGGCTTCAGTTTATTTCACAACGTTATGCTTGCCCTCTCGTATAAAATCTTTCTATGTTCCTTCCTTCCTTTTACCAAAATACATGGATTCGACCCCTTGAACCGATGGTACATGGGTTCAATTGTGTGCTTTTAAATTCATGAAAATCAAGAGCTCCAAATGGCTCGATAATGTTTATATACACTGTGTTATCCATTTAATACACATCACTTCCTATTGCATGAGTATATCTTCTAATCAAAAATATCCAATTTTACAAAATATTGTTAATCAATCACTAAATTTTGGGCTTTCACAACGCTCATATGTTACCAACCCTCTCTCTCAAGTCAACAACTCACTTCTGTGATTGGGAAAAATTTGCGCACTCCCGAGCTACAGAAGACTACTTGAACAAGTCAAAAATTAAGATCACTCCCGGAATCTAATTGTCTTCACTAAAACTTGTGAATCACTGAATCATATAATCATAAAATTAGGGATTTATCATTATTCGTCTTAAAAGACCATTATATCATAAGAAAGCAACGATCTGAACTCTGCAAGCGATAATCATTCATCTAAAGGAACCTCGGTTCGGAGACCGGGTCGTTAAAACATACTCTAAACACTTCTGTGTACTATAACTCAAACAGACCGTTCCCAGACCTACCGTGATACATCAATGGTAAGGGTCTGGCCTTGACTACTTAGCGTGATTTATTGCAGGGAGACAGAGACTTCACCGTCTCACTTCTCAAGAGACGGGCTACCCTCAGCTTTCATAGAGCTGTTCTTAAATGCAGTTCCCTGAACGACAAGGCTTTCATACAGATACTTTAAAACAACATATTTAGGCTCAAGAAACCTATTCTCTTGGCTTCGGCATATAGTAATTATGAAGTGTCCTCATTGGCGGGTAAGAATAATTCAATAATACAACCAATATTTAGGGGCTTAAACATGGACGATTCTGAGTTCGATCCTTTCAAATGCCTCGGGAGCAATATCCCACACTAGAGGACTTATAACATTCGCGACTTAGGGCAGGTCTCACCTTATACCAGCGCTCATAATACAACGTACTTAGCACCCTTTTTTTTTAACCATACAACACACACGCGGCCTCGTGATACATCACTACTTTGGAGGACTTACCATAGTTCAATTACCACGACCAACTGCCCCTCATAATTAGTTTTACCGAGCATTTCAACGCATTCCTAGCGTGACAAATTACTTCAATGCACTACATGGCGCTTATACATTAATTAGCCAAGTTGCCTTCAGAGAACTAATAAATTCAATATCAACGTTTGATCTACATCTCAATTTTATATTATTCTTCTCCCTTGACAATAACCATTTTTACCATAAGAACATGTATTCATAACATGTATTAATTCATTTAAAAAAGCTCGGAAGCTACTAATTTTCCAATATAAAATTCATCATAACATTCATTCATTTATCTAATTATTATTATTATTATTATAACGCTTGCTTTCTCATTTGTTATCATTTATCAATTACACTGTTATTTTACTTAATACTGTACAGTACCCCAGGGGTATGCACCCCTTGGAGACCATCCCCCCATCATCTATCTAAATCTCCTAACTGGCAACCCTTGTAAAGTCAGACCAACATCTATCAACGCCGCAATGACAGCTTACCATTCTAGAAAGCTGGCTCAAGCCTTGCACAATTATTACACACAGCGACACATTATTAACTAGGGCAGCTATGCCATCACAATGCTGACAGCATAGCGCCGAAGAATATAAAAAGGGGTCCTAAGGAGGTCAGGGGATCTCTCAATTATCAGTCTTTCAACGTGACGGCTGGAGGCTACGCTACGCTGGTATCTTCAGGTGAGCCAGCAAGTGTTCAGAATCCTATAACTTTGTAACCTTACTCCCAATTTGTATAGACAATTTTGTACACATTGTAACATCACTACATCCCTTAAAAGGGACTCACATATCCATTATCACTGACCAATAAACACTTGGTCAGTACATACACCTGCATTACTGTTTACACGCTTCTTCACGCCCTAACTCCCTTCCTGAACTATCCGTCACTATTAGACGTGACTTATAGTAGCCAGATACTTGCTAGTGCAAGCAACATCGTATTCCCGCACCGGCTTGCTTGCTAGCGGCCCGCGCCATATAGCTGACGAGTACAAGTCGATTATCTAACCAGACAGCTGGGCGACCAGCACAGTGACCTTTGCATTGAGTTCCATCCCCTAAAACACTCCTACATTATTTATAGGAGCACCCCAACACTAAAACAACACTCTACACTGGTCAGCTTGCCCGACTACGGGAAGCTACCCCTTTTAGACATTTCCTTCTAAATCAACACAATAACTCTTACGTTTTAGATCCTACCACCCCCAAATAAGGGATCTAAAACAATACATTCCTCAAGGGATTCATTTACATAATTACATTTTTTCATTGTATATTTTCTCAAATTAATCGTTCAGATCCCGCTGTTATTCTTTTACTTGTTATTCAATTATCCCTATTCTTTCTTTCTCATGTGGATTATACGCAAATCTTCCCCAACACATAACATAATGAAATAGTTACTCACATGATTGTACGGTCAACGACTGAATTCTCCAGCGATGTTTCATTTTCGCCCACTTATTGCTTTTTTAGACCATCTCCATGGATACACTTTAACACAATGACACTTCTTTATCAACACATAAATTATTTACTTTAATCACTTGTAACATAATGAATACCATTTTGTATTCTTTTACCTTAACACTATATAAATTCACTAAAATTATTACACTCAAAAATTTTCACTATATTTACATTACACAGCTTTTAATCACTTCGGCGTTAATTTTCGCCTTACACACGTGATTTCTTTCTTCCCCTGTTTCCAAGGGTGACACTTTTTAGAACGTCGGCTCCCTAATCTGGCAAGATGATGGAAAGTCTCGATCTATCTATACCTCACTGGAACGGCTGATCTTCAGATCCGGGTTCTGACTATCGGCTTCTATACTTTACTAGCACGATGTCGTTTCTTACTAGACGCTAGCTATTTCGTCTAGATAAAGTCTGTCCTGATTACGGCCTCCCGAATAGTTTATCGGTGACCTAATACTTTCCTAGCATTAACTGCTATTTCTTTAGTTCGTAGCTTATTGCCTTTACTGTTCGTTTGTCTCCTTAGACAAAGCCTTGAATTACAATTCCTAATTCTTATTGTTCTTTGCTCTAGTCCCTATCTGTCCGGCACAATAGGCGTTATTTATTTCGTTCGACCCTGATCGGGTTCCTTAACGTTGATAGAACTGTTTGTTTAACTTCCTTTGGTACTTCAAAATTTTACGATGCTTTATGTCTTTAACTGAACTATAATTCGAATACCTATCGCCTGTTATTTCTTCAAGTTCCTAGCCTAACTTGGACTGTAATAATGAACTTAAATGATAAATTCTGAAGCTTGCTGAGATTAATCCTATACTAGGATTTTACTATGTCTTCACACGGCGATACTAATGACGATACTGCTCGGCCACTCCCATACGGGGTGCTCGTTGGTGATACAGCGTATCACGACCTCTCAAGGTCTGGTAAAGACTGCATTAACGATGATAGTGATACAATGTCACGCCCGCAGGCTGACGGATACTGCATGTGCTGTGATGCAGCACCTCCGTACGAGGTCTGTTGTAAACTGCATTAACGATGTGATGTAGCATCACGTCCTCTAGACGGACTAAACTGCATGATCTGCCTGGCTCTGCCAGGGTTTTTATACAAATCGGCGACAAAAAGATAAAATCCTCGTCTTCTTCAGCACTAACGTTTGAAGTAATAGTCGCATAATTTTAAAGAATATATCTCTGGAAAGCTCGTGTTCTAAACGTCAACTGATTTCTTTGAACATGAAAATCGATCGCACAATTCCAAGATATTAAATAATTTTTGCTCTTCAGATACGTGGGTGTTGCGGTTTATATTCTCTCCCTACCAACTCTGGTCTCGGGGAATTACTAACGACGTCATTCTGAGTCGGCACTTATTTCCTGTGCAAATATTATAAACATTTTCCCCACACAAAAATCTCTATTCCGAAATGATTCACAATGATGTATTTCTTCTATTAATTATATGCTCGCAAATGGCTTAAATCTAATTATTCCTCTTCTTGAGCAACTGCGAGGTTGCCATTTTATTGCTGCGTAAGGTCAATTTCCGAAACCTCCTCTCTCTTACACACAGCGGAAAGTTTTTATCGTTCTATTAATAGTCATGATCGACTCCCTATCAATGCGTCATGCATGATGTCATTTCCTCGTGACTCGCGGTCTCTTAATATTGCGCCACGTTGTAACAGTCCTCTGCATAAAATCTTTATAAGTCATTCTAAAGACTGTATTTTTCCTCTCTTCTTTTACTAATAAATGATGGATTCGGCGCTTGAACCAACAGCACATGGGTTCAGTATGTAGTTAGTTTTAGTTGTAAGTGTGGTTTTAGTTATAGTTTACATTACACGAAGAGGCCAAGCGTCAAGCTAGGAAACTTCGAACAGCCCAACCACGTCCTCCTCCAGCAATACTATGTGACTTGTGTGGACGCTTGTTCCATGCCAGGATTGGACCTTTTAGTCACCGTAAACACATCCGCAAACTGGACTGAAGGAAGAAGATTTATACTCGGATTCGAGTTAAAGCCGATGATGATGATGACATTACATCTCATCTTTCACTATCACCCAAACCATTAGAGGCCGATATCGTAGTTGGTAGCCCCCTAAATAGTACATTATGCAACGAGCCAATAATGACAATAATTAAGACACAAGTATGTTTATAAAACGAGCGTATGCGAGTTTTATAATTTCCATACTGTGTCTTAATTACCATTATAGGCGAGTTGCATACGACTGTTTATGTTCGACGATAATTATTATCACTATTTTATGTTCGAACATAATTATTCATAAATATCTGTCGAGATTTCGCCAGTTTTATGTTCTGAACAGAGCGCATGAGACGCAGAGAATGCCTTGTATTTGACCATGGCCTCCTCGATTACCCTTCTATGACACTATGCCAGGCAGTGAAATTTAAATTAGAAGGCCGTGGAACTCAGCGTATCTAATTACCTAATTGGTCAAACAACTGTTTCTTGAGCTCTGATTGGTGGGAGAAACTGTTGAAAAATAGTGTTATAATGAGCCTCATTATAGCACAGTTTTCTGACATATAATAGTCAGGGTCGAACATAAAACAACAATTATCATCGTCATCATCAGAATGTTCAGTATTTTGCGTAGTGGGACAAGGTAATGCTCTTAATGTGCACTCAAGCAGTTGATACAGTGGGCACATTGTCTGGATGGTTCATGAAAGCCTTTCCTAATACAAATGCGATGATGGAACCCATGTATTGTGCCTCTCGTGTAGATGTGTCGTAGCTCAAAGTTTACTTCTTTTCATTCTTGGTTGATCATGGCCGGGGTTTGATAGAACTCCGAGCTCTTTTTACATATATGGCCTTGACTCTGTCGAGAGGCTTCAGGATCTTGTGTCTTAGGTGTGACCATATCATCTATATGGCATGTGCCTTTTAGTTTGAATTGTGTCATTGCGGTTCTGAGGGAGAGGGATTTAAGATGTCGGAATTCTATTGTGGCACTAGTAAGTATTTGAAAGAGTTTACTATTTCCAACGTTTGATTTCCGCAGGTGAAAATATCCTTGGACGATAGTTTCCCTCCTTTTCATAACTTACTTTTGTCCTGGTTTATGTGCATGTCGTTGTCCTGTAACCACTTCTCTAGTCTGCTGAGTGCTTCTTGTAGTGATGCTCTGTTGTTGCTTAGTATGACCATGTCATAGAGGACCATCTTCACGCCTGGTGCTTATTGCTTCTCAGTTTTGACTCACGTGGCTGAGTGAACCCAGTTTCAGCCTTCAAATCAGAATTAAATTTCTTGGCAGAGACGGGAATCCAACCCGGACCTCCAAGAATGTTAGCCGCCACACCACGACCTGGTTATGCAGAGAGTACTGATGTTGGCGTCGTGTTATTTTGATAGTGCTGTACCCCACTGCGCTTCAATCTCTTGATGTGTTTCCCACTCTGTCCGCCGGGCTTCGTGTCGCACCACAAAGTGCCTTCCTGTCAATCCCATTTCCTCCACAACATACAGAATCTCTGCTTTCAACCAGCGTCACTTGAATTACATCCAATCCAAATACTCACTTGTGAATGTCGGAAGCTCTTCCGCGATGTGCAAATGTCCTGGCAGGATAACATGTTACAGTAAATAACTATGTAAGGTCGTATCACCTTAAGCTAGTTCCCACTTCCCCTGCGACTTTCCCAATGGGATGCAAGTATGAATAATAAGGGATTTAGTATAAAACACTCTGCGAAAATATTTTCCATAATAGCAAATTGTGTAAATCCGTATTGATACAATAATTACAAACTCTTATGTTATAATATTCGCCAAATCAATACTAAAAAACACTTAATTGTCTATATTTTATAGACTACGTGTACATGTTTTAAAATATTTAATAATTTCCAACGTCTGAATTAACTTAAGCTAAATTGATTTTCCTAAATTCGAAATACCCCAGCATATTAATAACTAAAACACAGTATACATTTTTAGGTTATCAGTGCTAGAAGGTATGTCTATATATGAGGGGTCTAGATGCAAAACTCACTCCGGGCGGGGACACCAAGAGCCCGCCGATGAGCCTAGCTTGGTGTCTTAGGCGAAACCCCACACAAGACACGGCACAAACCTAGAAGAATTGCTGAGTTTCACTTTCTCCACTTTTTCTAATTTTACAGGAACTAATATAAACGTCTTAAATGTATGCAACTAATGGAATCTCTTAGAGACTTTGCTTTTGTTGCAGGCTGTACCTTCTTGTATAAACTATGTTTCATTATTTATATTAATTTATCTGAAAAATAGGTTTTAATTTTGGAGAATGTGACTTTTGCATCCAAACATTGGAGACTGTGAGTTTTGTGTTCGAACAAGTTGGAGAATGTTACTTTTGACACTAAACAAAATTAATTACTTCAGACAAACAATAGACAAGTTGGCCAAGTTTGTGAAAAATTTAGACAAATGAAACCAATTGCATTATTGGAATGCTTGCAGCTGTAGAAAGTCACATGACCAGAAGCTGTCTTGTGATTGGCCAACAGGGAGAATGTGCTCTTTGCAACTAAACAGTGTGAAGAATGATAGTTTTGCATCTAAATTTAGTTTTTGGCATTTGAAAACCACTGGATATTGTGAGTTTGGCTTTTCAGCACTAAGATAGTCGTGTGCAGTTCGGAACGAAGAACAAGAATGCCTTGATCACTCAATTTCGAATGTGAGTTTTGCATATAGACCTCTCATATGATATACATCTGCGTTATAAGGAGATAAGGACAATTACAAGAATAAACAACATAGTTAACAATCGTGACTGAATGACCATAATAATAGTATGAGGTCTTGATGCTCTAGGTTGGATTATAGGTTATCAGTTCCTGAAAGATTGTCTACATACGATATAGGCTACATCTCCGCTACAAATAAATAAAGACAGTTATTAAAGACCAAAGAAATATCAATCCCATTTCATGAATATTTAATACAGAGAAATAAAAATACACATCTGAAACATTAATATAAGAACATAACATCCGAACAAATCAATAGTATACAAATACATTCATGACTAAAACAACGGTGATAAAAATGGAGACTAAACAAATGTACCAAATGTTTTAACTTTGTGAAACTACATTAGAAAACTTTTACTGGTTATTTAGAAGATTATATTTACCAAAATAAAACTATTATTACTATTCAGCGGCACACATGAAAACCTACAATACATATTTTCATAGAAGAAAGGAAGAGGATATTTAATAGTTATTTTGAAGAAGAGGTTTACGAAATGAAGAATATTATTACTATTCAGTGACACCTATAATTACCTATATTTAAAAAAAAGATATTTTTGAAAGTTTATAATGAAAAGAAAATCCACAGCCTGCTTCCAGTCTCCGACTGGGTCAGGAATGGAATGAATGAAGCCCCTATCTAGCGGCGAGGATATGAACTGTGCCGGCTGCCGAGGCCTGACGCACTCCTCTGGGGCAATGATTAAATGAATGACAGATGAAATGAAATGATAGTGGAGAGTGTTGCTGGAATGAAATTTTGACAGGGAAAACCGGAGTACCCGGAGAAAAACCTGTCTGCCTCCGTTTTGTCCAGCACAGATCTCACATGGAGTGACCGGGATTTGAACCATGGACCCAGCGGTGAGAGGTCGGCGTGCTGCCGCCTAAGCCACGGAGGCTTTATTAAAGTTTATAATATGATTTCCAAATATATTTTCAAAGGATTATGTTAAATGTATTTTTTTCTTAATTAATTCTTAATTCTTATTGTAAAGATATCCATTTCTTAGTTGTCTACTTAGGATAAGTTCTATTTATGTGATGAAGAAGAATTACACCTGTGTGAAGCTAAATTGTATAGGTTAAGAATGTAAACAACGCTCTTAGGTTCCTACGTTCGTTGCCAAGAGCCGACTGCGGTGGCATCTAGTAGCTAAGTTCTGAACTAGTAGTCGTTGACGGTGGTGTTTGGCGGCAAAAGTTGGAACTATTTGAAAAAGTCAAAAGTCTGCAGTCTTTACTTGAATTAAGAAACAGATAACACACACTACTACAGTCATCACAATTTACACCGGTTATCAGACAGATTCTACACACACCCAAAGTACACGGAGCTACATGACCGCGTTGTCGCAGCCCCTATACTTAGGAACCAACCAACCATAGACAATTAAGTGTTTTTTAAGTATTGATTTGGCGAATATCATAAGTATATTCTAATTTTAATTTGTATGATAAAGAAAATTCTCGTCCAGTCCTTGTTTCTCCTGTTATTAGAATATGCTTCCTCAGTGCTGCTGTATGTGACATAAACACATTGGACATACGATTGCAAAGGTATGCTTCAGGTATGCATATACGCTTGAAATTGTATTTTTAGCCTACTTTTCTCATTTTGGAAAAATGAGGAAAAAGTAGACGTATGAAATCGATCCAGGAAAATGTGTGTCTGTCTGTCCGTCTGGCTGTGTGTGTTTCCCCCCCCTATCAACTCCTAAACGGCTGCAGCTATCGAAACCAAATCTAGTAAGAGTAAAGATCTATACCTGAATATCTCACGGCCATATTTTAAATTTACGTCAGTGCTACCAACTGCTGAAAAATAGCAATTGTAATTTGAGATCTATGCTGGATATCTCAGACGTTATGCATGCGAACTATTCCAAAATTGGCACAGATATAGACAATAGCATTCCAGATAAATTTTCAGAAGACCATACATGCGAGTATTGCCAACATGATTCTAAGCCTGCCGATAGGTCCAATTTCTAAATGCATGTAACTTCTATACTATCGATTGGATTTCAACCAGATTTCGTATGTACTGTGTGTACTACAGCAGATATGACTGTGTGCATTCTAATGAGCCACCAGGACTACCAACTGTTAATAAATGCTCTCTCTATATTTTAACCCTAATATCAATATATCAAAAAGTATACTAGCCAACAGCTCTAAACTTTGCAAACGTATAGTATATGACATTTTACCTTAGTTTGGTGGAACTTATATACATCAGTGCTGCCAACATGATTCTAACCCTGCTGATAGGTCCAGTTTTTAAATGCATATAACTTCTATACTAACGAATGGATTTCAACCAAAATTCGTATGTGCTTTTTGTACCATAACAGTTATGACTATGCGTATTCGTAAGAAAAAGCAGGGCTGCCAACTGTTAATAAATGATCTCTCTATTTCTTTAATCCTAATATCCTCTAAACTTTGCACACGTATAGTACCTGACATTCTAGATTAAGTTGGGTTAACTAATGTACCTCAGTGCTACCAACATGATTCTAAGCTTTCTGATAGTTTCAATTTTAATTACATGTAACTTCTATCCTAACAAATGGATTTTATCCAAAATTGACACTATAGGCTAATAGATCCTAATATTTCAGATTAATTCTGAGCATCATGTACATGACATTGTTCCCAACATGATTTTACGCGCACTGATAAATCCAATATCAAACAGCATTTAACGTCCATACTATCCATTAGACTTCAGCCAAATTCTGTGTGTGCATTCTATACCTTAAGAGATGGAACTAAGTATATATTCAGAGTCTCCAGGACAGCCTACTGTAGTAAGTTACTCTATTACTTGATTCTGTCATTATTCTGGATAGGTCTATATAGTTTGGCATCAATCTGAAATTTTAAGAAAAGTAGGCCCTTTAGTTCGTCACGGAACTACTTGTTGATCACAATTTCAATTTTCGTTTTTTCATTGTAAATTGAGGGCTTGTCTGCTTCAAATTAACCTATAATTCATGCCTATATTCCACCAGTAATTAGTTAAAACGGTATTTTAAGGGGGCTCGTGTGCACATTCCTAAGGGGTGTGGCTTCCTTACTTGGATCTAGATATCAAATAGGTATGAAAATCATGAAAATGACATGTATTAGCTAAGTGCAAATGTAGAATCCACATTCATCACTCCCAAAGAATTACCTTTTAATATCTCTAAGTTAGTTCATTTTGTTACATCAAAAATGTGTAACTTGATAGAATTAAAATCTTCAATATTTTGTGCCTTTCAAATTTAAAAAAAGTCCTCTCGGCACGCCGGAAGGCGGAGGTAGATTTCACCGGACAAACTTGGGGATAGGCGAAAATAGGCAGAATATGCAGATTTTCGTAGAAGGATCAGACCTCATTTAATGCGAGAAGGTATTTTATAATTGGAGCTTATTTAACTTTGTTTTTCGTCATTCTATGCTTATTTTAAACATTTTATTGTCTTATGTGAACGGTAACCTTCTTGTCATTTGGGGTCCATTTTTATACTTCTGGTCACACTATCCTGATGCAAGGTTTCGACACTGATGTGCAACTATGTAACGGTCTGTTACTTCTTCACGCAAAATTATATCTACCGCAGAGATTTTGGTTGGTTCCTCAGTTTAGGGGCTGCGACAACGCGGTCATGTAACCCCGTGTACTTTGGGATGGCTGTATTAGTCTGTAATTCAGGTAAGGACTGCAGACGGTCAATTTCAAGCAGTAGTTACTAATGTTGCTACCAGGTACTACCGTCAACGACACCTAGCTGTGAACTTGGCTACTAGATGCCACCGCAACCAGCAACTCGCAACGAACGTTGGAACTTCCCCTCCAAAGGAAAGCATACTGAGGGATTTTTAGCGCTCTTAGAAAATCCGACGACTTCGGCCGGCTTTGAACTCGCGACGTTGGGCATAGACATTCAGCATGCTACCAGTTACGTCACCGAAGCCGCTTCACACTTAGATGGAAATCTGAATCTGATCTCGTGCAAGTGCGTAATCTTGGCAACGTCTGATGGCTCATCCCTCATCAATTTAGTAGTGTTGCCATGGCAACCATTGATAGGTCTTGGCATTTTCTTATAATTCCGAAATTATTTTTCTCAACCCTTGGCGTAATGGTGGGTTATATCAAAAATTCTTTCAGACAAAAGTTTTAGGTAATTATTATGGGAATAATGTCCATTTTGTATGGTTTTGACATTGTGCCTATTAAGAGAGATATGATTAATGTTTCCCGAAAAACCCACTTTTTCCCACCCCTTTGGTCAATGGTTGGTGCTATAAAAAAAACTCTTCAAACATACATTTTTGGGCTTTATCCGACACATAGTATGAATGTTGAACGGATTCGATATTTCACATATTAAGAGAGTTATAGCAATATTTCACTTTTTCGAAAAAAAGCCCCCCAATTTCACCCCCTTCGACCGATTTAGCCCAGTAACGAACTCGACCGAGATTTTATAGGTATACGTATTCGGTAAAAAATTCAAAGTGATTGGTACAAAATTACGGCAGTTATCGTGTCCACAATCAACTGATATACATATACATACATAAATTATATATAACTTTTGAACTGACGGTGGTTTTGGGGTCTGGGGGATGTGAAACGCGAAGATATGTCGAAATTTTCCGGAAGTCGAAACATGGTACCCATTGCAATAGTTAGCTTTCTAATGAAATCTACCTCTGGTTGGTTCCTCAGTTTAGGGGCTGCGACAACGCGGTCATCTAACCCCGTGTACTTTGGGTGAGTGTAGAATCTGTCTGATACACGGTGTGAATTGTAATGGCTGTATTAGTCTTAATTCATGTAAGTACTGCAGACGGTCAATTTCAAGCAGTAGTTCCTAATGTTGCTACCAGGTACTACCGTCAACGACACCTAGCTGTGAACTTGGCTACTAGATGCCACCCCAACCATGAACTCGCAACGAACGTTGGAACTTCCCCTCCAAAGGAAAGCATACTGAGGGATTCTAGTGCTCTTAGAAAATCCGACGACTTCGGCCGGCTTTGAAACCGCGACATTGGGCATAGACATTCAGCATGCTACCAGTTACGTCACCGAAGCCGCTTCCCACTTTGTCAGGTGGCTTCGGTGGCGTAGTCGGTAGCATGCTGAGCTTCTATGCCCAAGATACCGGGTTCAAACCCGGCCGAAGCCGTCGGATTTTTTAAGAGCGTTAAATATCCCTCAGTATGCCTTCCTTCGGAGGGGAAGTAAAGCTGGCGGTCCCATGTCATAGATTTATGGCATGTTAAAGATCCTTCCACTAATTGCACCTGTGTGAAGCTAAATTGGATAGGTTAAGAATGTATACAACGCTCTTAGGTTTCTATGTTCGTTGCCAAGAGCCGACTGCGCCGGCGTCTAGTAGCTCAGTTCTGAACTTGGCCTCGTAGTCGTTGACAGTGGCGCTTGGCGGCAAAAGTAGGAACTATCTGAAAACTTGTTAGTTGCAGTACTTAAATTAACAAACAGATAACACACACTAATACAGTCATCACAATTAACACCGGTTATCAGACAGATTCTACACACACCCAAAGTACACGGGGCTACATGACCGCGTAGTCGCAGCCCCTAAACTTAAGAACCAACCAACCAACCACTTAATCAGATGGAAATACTGAATCTGATCTCGTGCAAGTGCGTTGTCATGGCAACGTCTGATGGCCCATGCCTCATCAATTTAGTAGTGTTGCCATGGCAACCACTGATAGCTCTTGGCATTTTCTTATAATTCCGAAATCATTTTTCTCGTCTCTTGGCGTAATGGTGGGTCATATCAAAAATTCTTTCAGACAAAAGTTTTAGGTAATTATTAGGGGAATATTGTCCATTTTGTACGGTTTTGATATTGTGCCTATTAAGAGAGATATGATTAATGTTTCCCGAAAAACCCACTTTTTTCCACCCCTTTGGTCAATGGTTGGTGCTATCAAAAAACTTATTTGACATAAATTTTTGGCACTTATCCGACACATATTATGAACTTTGAATGGATTCGATATTGCACGTATTAAGAGAGTTATAGCGAAATTTCACTTTTTCGAAAAAAGCCCCCCATTTTCACCCCCTTCGACCGATTTAGCCCAGTAACGAACTCGACCGAGATTTTATTGGTATACATCTTCGGTAAAAAACTCGAAGTAATTGGTGCAAAATTACGGCAGTTATCGTGTCCACAAGAAACTGATATACATATATATATATATACATATATATATATATACATAAATTATATATAAACTTTTGAACTGACGGTGGATTTGGGGTCTGGGGGATGTGAAACGCGAAGATATGTCGAAATTTTCCGGAAGTCGAAACATGGGACCCATTGCAATAGTTAGCTTTCTAATGAAATCTACCTAAAATCAACATAAAATTGCTTGCCACGGTGGGTGAGTGGTTATCGTATCGGTCTACCAACCCCAAGCTTGCAGGTTCGTTCCTGGCCGTGGTAAGGGATTTTTGAAAGGCGACGAAAATCACGAAACGAATGTCATACTTTGTTGGCATGTTAAAGAACCCATTTGAATCCAGTAAGCCATGTTCATAATGGCGAAATTAATCTCGGGATTTTCGGCCAACACAAAAGTTCCTCCTTTCTCTAGTAGAAAGCGCTACAATGTCAAGAAGCTTAGATATCTAACGAACGACAACATCCGAATTGCAAGCTGCTCTCTGGGTGTCAAATAACAAAGCTTGCACCCGGCACCCGAGGCCATACGATATTATTATTAACATAAAAATTCGCATAGACATATTATTGATACATCAAATTAAAGATAATGGATGCTGTGAACTAGGGACTTTTGGATACTTTGTAAACTTTACCCCTTGTTTATTTTAATCAATGATAAAATTGCATTTCCTTTTTGAAAAATAAAAATAAAAATCCTACCCTCTGTCTGTTGCAGAACAGTATATACGTTAAATAGAAGAAATCAGCAAAAGTAATTTGATAATTGAATAATGATTTATGTTCGACGATGTCGAAATGTGAATATTATACGTCCGAAAACTGTATTATAATGATGGTCATTATACACACATCAAAAAAAGTTTTGCATCACCTCGGTTCCAAGAGTTCCGGAACCTTTAAATACAAAGGGAATAGAGATCAACACAAACAACATTTCAGCTCGTTTTATTGCTCATGAGACCCACACATTGCATGTTGTACCATCATACAGCTAGACTTTCAGCATTTGTGGTCCAGATTGCAGTACACACCACTACCTCTAATACCCAGTAGCACGTCCTCTTGCATTGATGCATGCCTGTATTCGTCGTGGCATACTATCCACAAGTTCATCAAGACACTGTTGGTCCAAATTGTCCCACTCCTCAACGACAATTCGGCGTAAATCTCTCAGAGTGGTTGGTGGGTCAAGACGTCCATAAACAGCCCTTTTCAACATATCCCAGGCATGTTCGATAGGGTTCATGTCTGGCGAACATGCTGGCCACTGTAGTCGAGCGATGTCGTTATCTTGAAGGAACGCATTCACAAGATGTGCACGATGAGGTCGAGAATTGTCGTCCATGAAGACAAATGCCTCTCCAATATTCTGCCGATATGGTTGCACTATGGGTCGGAGGATGTCATTCAGGTATCGTAAAGCCGTTTCGGAGCCTTCCATGACCACCAGTGGCGTACGTCGGCCCCACATAATGCCACCCCAAAACATCAGGGAACCACCACCTTGCTGCACTCGCTGGACAGTGTGTCTAAGACGTTCAGCCTGACCAGGGTGCCTCCAAACACGTCTCCGACGATTGTCTGGTTGAAGGCATATGCGACACTCATCGGTGAAGAGAACGTGATGCCAATTCCGTGGGGTCCATTCAGCATGTTGTTGGGCCCATCTGTACCGCGCTGCATGGTGTCGGGGTTGCAAAGCTGGACCTCGCCATGGACGTCGGGAGTGAAGTTGCGCATCATGCAGCCTATTGCGCACAGTTTGAGTTGAAACACGACGTCCTGTGGCTGAACGAAACGCATTATTCAACATGGTGGCATTGCTGTCAGGGTTCCTCCGAGCGGCAATCCGTAAGTAGCGGTCATCCACTACAGTAGTAGCCCTTGGGCGGCCTGAGCGAGGCCTGCCATCGACAGTTCCTGTATCTCTGTACCTCCTCCATGTCCGAACAACATCGCTTTGGTTCTCTCTGAGACGCCTGGAAACTTCCCTTGTTGAGAGCCCTTCTTGACACAAAGTAACAATGCGGACGCGATCGAACTGCGGTATTGACCTTCTAGGCATTGTAGAACTACAGACAACATGAGCAGCGTACCTTCGTCCTGGTGGAATGACTGGAACTGATCGGCTGTCGTACCCCCTCCGTCTAATAGGCCCTGCTCATGCATGGTTGTTTACATCTTTGATCAGTTTTAGTGACATCTATGAACAGTCAAAGGGACTGTATCTTGGATACAATATACACAGTCAACGTCTATATGCCGGAGATCTGGGGACCGAGGTGATGCAAAACTTTTTTTGATGTGTGTAGTATTGTTTTACCTTATGATACAGTTTCTCCTGTTTGCTATCTCTAGATGAATACAGTACATTTGCATTTGTCAGTTGGCACAGGCTAGAGTAAAAGGTGGCTTTTCACCGATGTCTCAGTCTCACTCTTGGCTGTGATTATATGGAAGCTACTGAGGTATGGGTGGTGCTTAGTAATGGCATTCAGGGCACAGTCAGTGCCTGTGAATGCTGTGAAAGGTTCTACTCATAGGGTTAGGACTACTGTTCTGACTCAGTAAGGAAAGCAATGGCAAACTACCTCACTCCTCTTCTTGCCTAGAACGCCTCAATATAGCGCTGCCTTGGGTTTTTGTGGGTACCATGTACTCACATAACGTAACGGCGGTGCGTTTTGAGGATCCAACCAGCCTTCGGGCTGACTACCTAACAGACAGACAGTTTCTCCAGCCAATCAGAGCTCATTCATTAACCAATTAGGTAAGGATAACTTCGCGCATGCGCTCAAAATCCAACATG
This sequence comes from Meconema thalassinum, assembly GCA_946902985.2. Taxonomy (NCBI): domain Eukaryota; kingdom Metazoa; phylum Arthropoda; class Insecta; order Orthoptera; family Tettigoniidae; genus Meconema; species Meconema thalassinum. The sequence continues at coordinate 540,580,903 of OX336392.1, forward strand.
TTGGAGATGAACACAGCATCCTTCTATATAAATCATCGACATGGAAAGTGCACAGTCCATATATTCGCGTAAATAAACTGGCGAATATGAGACAAGAAATAGCACTGTACCTTAATATCCCCAAGTCCAATTTCTACACAGCACATTGCTTTCAAACGACTCCGGTGACAGTTTGACAGAATGCTGGTGCACGTCGGCCAGGCTGGAAACATATGGCATTGCCAAGCACACAGAGCGCATGCGTCGGTCGGTCAGTCAGAGAACTTGGAAAACAGAGATATCAAACCCAGCGCTTGCACTCCGATCACAAAATTCAAGTGACTGAATTTCGACAGATATTTATGAATATTTATGTTAAAACATAAAATAAAGTTATAATTATCGTCGAACATAAACAGTCGTATGCAACTCGCCTATAATGGTAATTAAGACACTCGTATGGAAATTATAAGACTCTCTTACGCTCGTTTTATAAACATACTCGTGTCTTAATTATTGCCATTATCGGCTCGTTGCATAATTTACTATAGTAATTTTTGGGCATTTGGAAAAAAATCCTGTTTATTCTATTTATGAAACAATTCAGAGACCTGAAAACAGATATCAAAATTTCTGATACAAGCAATTGAAGGTTGTATTTAATGTGCCATGAGGTAAAAGGTTCAAAGGAATGTGTTCAAAACTGTAGATTTTCTTCCTTAACGTATAGACTGTAGGGACTCACCTATATTGCCCATACTCATAATTTCCTCAGTTTTATTTTCATTTTTCTCAGAAAGTATCTACAGGAACTAATCTCAGCAATCTTATTCAAGACTCTCTCCTCACTTTGACACAGGATGTTTGAAAATAATTGTATTTTTGAATTTTCATGAATATTATTAATATGCATAATTCAGAATCTCCATGATGAAGAGAGCTTTCGGCGAGTGAAAGGTTTATTAACAGCCAGAAGCATACCGATCAAACATAGGGAGTGGTTACCAAATGTTTTCTGTGGAGTGTGGTGTCTTATGGTTCGTAAACATGGACAGTCAGACAGAAATAATTAAATATTTAGACATTCTTGAAATGTGGTTATGGAGAATAATGGAGATAGTGGAATGGACCCATAGAATGAGAAATGAGGGTGTGCTAAGAAGGATAGGAGAGGAGAGGAGTTTATTTAGTTAGTAATTGTTGTTTTAAGGGGCGGAACTACGAGGTCATCTCCCCTCTTAACACAGATTAAAGAATACAAATATGGAATTGAATTTAAAATTTGGAGGTGGACACCTAAATTTGAAAAGACCTAAAATTCATAAAAGAAGAAATTAAATAAAAATAATAATTGTAAGAATAAGGGAGCGTGATGGCGCAGTGGCTTAGCTGCTCGTCTTTCACTCGGACGGCCGGGGTTCGAATCCCGGTGACAGCGGGGTGGAATTTTCAACTGAAAAATTACGTGGCGTCAGGAAGGGCATCCGGCCTTAAATTCCAGGCCAAATCGAAAATGAGCCTGGTTGGCTCCGGCAACCCCAATTAATTGGGAAAAGCCGAAGAAAGTTTAATAATTGTAAGAATAAACGAAAATTATGGAAAAACAAAACAAATAATAATTCAAAAACGAACAAGTCGTTGAGTCATTGTTCACTGGAAAATTTAGAATGCTGGCCCTAACCCGCGTATGACGAAATCAACAGCCACCGCATCATCGGCTAATATAAGTTTGAGTGTCATCTGCATACCAAGGTTTGTTCGTAAGTCAACAAGATCCACACACTCGGTAAAAATGTGGGCCACGGTGAATACGGCTCCACAGGTACAAACTGGGGGGTCTTCCCTTCTCATTAGGTACGAGTGGGATCTTGTATGACCTATCCTTAGCCTACACAAAATAACGGACTCCCTGAGGATGATACAGATGAGGAAAAAATCTTGGATGGGTCACATACTACGTAAGAATTGTCTACTACAAAGAATCATGGAGGGAAAAGTTGGAGGAAAAAGAGGGAGAGGAAGAAAGAGGTTTGGAATGTTAACAGCTGTGAAGAGAGGAGGAAGTTACAAGCAAATGAAAGGAGATGCTCAGGACAGAGAGAAATGGAGGACGTCCAGTTGAAGCCTGTCTGCGGACACATCTACTGACAGAAGATAATCCTAACAGCACTTTCATGCACATTTCCATCTGCCAAAATTAAACTAAACTAAATTTTGAACATTGGAGGTGCTAAAATATAACAAATAAAGGTAACATCGTTGTATGTTGAAATGTTCCAGAATAAAAAAGGAAAATATTATACCTATATAAGCGTTTTAGCGAGAAATGTGAATCAAAGGATTTTCTGATGTTTAGAACATGCGATTCCTCGTTTTCCATTTGAAACACTAGCATCCATTTTTCTGTTGGCCCATTTCTCTTTGCCCTTGCTATTTCTTAGACGTGTCCTTTCTCTCTATAGTCTAAAAAAGATAACAAGTAGTTCCGTGAAGAAATATATAGCCTATTTTCGTATATCCTGTTGATCTTCTCTGTTAAAAATTCTCCCGCCTATGAAAAGGATTGCCATGTTGGATTGTTCTGTGCATAGTCCACAGAGTTATGTACCACTAGATGAATATTATTGCGTAGGTTCATTATTCAAACGTTCACTTCAATCGCATGATTAGGACACAAGAAATAAAATTTTAATTTTAAAATTTCCCACAGCCGCCATCTTGGGGTTATGAAAACAATGTAAATAGATTCCACTTTGTATGCACAGTTACCGTACCAAGTTTTACTGCGCTCGGTTGATTAAATTGCGAGTAAATTCCATTTAAATGTTTTAAATTTGCTTAGCCACCATGATGGTACTACCATCAAAAAAAGTTTTGCATCACCTCGGTTCCAAGAATTCCGGAACCTTTAAATACAAAGGGAATAGAGATCAACACAAACAACATTTCAGCTCGTTTTATTGCTCATGAGACCCACACATTGCATGTTGTACCATCATACAGCTAGACTTTCAGCATTTGTGGTCCAGATTGCAGTACACACCACTACCTCTAATACCCAGTAGCACGTCCTCTTGCATTGATGCATGCCTGTATTCGTCGTGGCATACTATCCACAAGTTCATCAAGACACTGTTGGTCCAAATTGTCCCACTCCTCAACGACAATTCGGCGTAAATCTCTCAGAGTGGTTGGTGGGTCAAGACGTCCATAAACAGCCCTTTTCAACATATCCCAGGCATGTTCGATAGGGTTCATGTCTGGCGAACATGCTGGCCACTGTAGTCGAGCGATGTCGTTATCTTGAAGGAACGCATTCACAAGATGTGCACGATGAGGTCGAGAATTGTCGTCCAAGAAGACAAATGCCTCTCCAATATTCTGCCGATATGGTTGCACTATGGGTCGGAGGATGTCATTCAGGTATCGTAAAGCCGTTTCGGAGCCTTCCATGACCACCAGTGGCGTACGTCGGCCCCACATAATGCCACCCCAAAACATCAGGGAACCACCACCTTGCTGCACTCGCTGGACAGTGTGTCTAAGACGTTCAGCCTGACCAGGGTGCCTCCAAACACGTCTCCGACGATTGTCTGGTTGAAGGCATATGCGACACTCATCGGTGAAGAGAACGTGATGCCAATTCCGTGGGGTCCATTCAGCATGTTGTTGGGCCCATCTGTACCGCGCTGCATGGTGTCGGGGTTGCAAAGCTGGACCTCGCCATGGACGTCGGGAGTGAAGTTGCGCATCATGCAGCCTATTGCGCACAGTTTCAGTTGAAACACGACGTCCTGCGGCTGAACGAAACGCATTATTCAACATGGTGGCATTGCTGTCAGGGTTCCTCCGAGCGGCAATCCGTAAGTAGCGGTCATCCACTACAGTAGTAGCCCTTGGGCGGCCTGAGCGAGGCCTGTCATCGACAGTTCCTGTATCTCTGTACCTCCTCCATGTCCGAACAACATCGCTTTGGTTCACTCTGAGACGCCTGGAAACTTCCCTTGTTGAGAGCCCTTCTTGACACAAAGTAACAATGCGGACGCGATCGAACTGCGGTATTGACCTTCTAGGCATGGTAGAACTACAGACAACATGAGCAGCGTACCTTCGTCCTGGTGGAATGACTGGAACTGATCGGCTGTCGTACCCCCTCCGTCTAATAGGCCCTGCTCATGCATGGTTGTTTACATCTTTGATCAGTTTTAGTGACATCTATGAACAGTCAAAGGGACTGTATCTTGGATACAATATACACAGTCAACGTCTATATGCCGGAGATCTGGGAACCGAGGTGATGCAAAACTTTCTTTGATGTGTGTATTTTGCTTAACAAGTTATTGAAAGTCCACTTATATTAACAACCACTATCAACATACAACATCTCAGTTTGATTGCTGTAACAGATTCGTATGTATTGAGAACCATATAAATATTTCGGATGGTCGCCATGTTGGATTGTTGTAAATGTATAAGGTGCGTTCAAAAAGTAACGAGCCGGAGGCTGGAATGCGCAAACCGGTGACTACATCGGCTAATCGTGGAGTGTGTAACGAGGTGTGGTTCCGACCAGAGCGTGGAAGGTCACAGCCCATCGGTAGAGGGCACGCGTGCACGTCACGTGACGATCCAAAGCGAGCAGCAGCATGCATCAATCGTCCAAAGCTGCCAGTCGCATTGCAAACAGTGACATGGAGGCGTCAACCGAAGAGCAAAGAGGTGTTGTTCGGTTTCTGACAGCGGAAGGAGTAGGGGGAACAGATTTTCATCGCCGAATATCACAAGTGTACGGCGAACACTGCATGTCCCTTGCAAGGGCCAAGGCGTGGCACAAGCGCTTCAAGGAAGGACGGGTGACGTTAGCCGATGATGCCCGGTCTGGGGCACCCGCCTGCATTACCGATAACAACGTCCAGCTGGTTGATGCACTCATTACCCAGGACCGCCGAGTGACAGTGAACGCCATTACCGCCGTGGTCGCTCCACGACAATGAACGACCTCATACGGCCAACACAGTCTCGGTACTCCAACAGAAATTCAAATGGGAGGTTCTCGGCCACCCTCCATACAGTCCAGACCTCTCTCCCTGTGATTACGCCATGTTTGGTCCCCTGAAAAGGGCTCTGCGGGGCCAACGATTCACCTCGGACGTCGACGTCCAGCTGTACGGGCGGAACTGGTTCACATCGCAGCCCAGGGAATTTTATGAGACAGCCTTTCACTGCCTCGTGTCACAGTGGGACAAGTGCCTCAACAGACAGGGCCAATATTTCTAACATACAGGTACTGGTTTCTGTAATTATGCCTCCGGCTCGTTACTTTTTGAACGCCCCTTATAGGTCATAGAGTTTTGTACCATTAGATGAAGATTATTGCGCAGGCTCATTATTAAAGATTTCATTTCGATCGCATGATTACGATAGAAAAAATAAATAGACTACATAATTTTAAAATTTCGCACAGAAATAACACATGGTTCTCCATTTAGCCGCTCTTGGAAAAGCTGTACAGCGTCGCTGATATGGAGCCCATCACTTCCGAGCGAGACACGCCATGACGCGTGTGGACACCATTTCGGCAACGCTGTACAGCTGTAACCGGAGCGGCTAGCTGGTGAAACGTGTGTTATTTCCTCGTAGAAATACAAACCGATATTAAATAAGTGAATTAATTTACGTATTTCACAGTCATACAGCATAACGTTTCGATGTATAAGGATTACAATGCAACCAAGAACTACATTTTCCAACCACCCCGAGCCGAGAAAATGTTACCTTTCAAAAATGATAACAACTTTGTTTCTTGGACACACACAATTTTGAAATTAATAAACCAGTTATACAACATTCCAATGTATAGTGTGTTAAATTTTGGATTCGATCTGATGACGGGTTTTTGAGATAATAATTCTTAAATGTGACGCATGGTTGAAACACGCTTAAAAACGTGCACTTTTTGTGTTCCAACTGCGATAAAAAATATTAAAATATAGATTAAAAATTCCAAACCTACATGAGCTAACGTAACATAGAACGACAAAAATGATGATGTTATTGGATTTTATGTAGGCCTATTGGTTACTTCACAAACAACTTTCAAACTCGAGTGCACATAATACTTTGGTCGACAGTAACTCATCATTACAGTTCCTACTATGAAATGAAACTAGGTGTTGAAGACAGGGAACAAGGGTTGTGGAGACAAGGTATTGCCTTTAGAAGTAGTCTTGCACTGAACACACCAACCACTAAGCTATTTAAACTCTGCCTGATTTCACATAAAACACGTAACTCTTATTAAATCCCCTCCACGACGTTGGAAGTCTCCTCTGACAATAGATGTTGAATTAAGTTCTGTAATATATCTTCAGGCGCCATTTACGGCGTGAAATGGAGTGTTAAGTGAGGCGCAAGCTGTATTACATCAGCTCGTGAATGTGGAACAATGAGGGAAATAAATCTCCAATTGAATTGATATATTTTCGTTTCTTAGCTTCCCATTCGCCAATTCTGATTCACTGAACAAGCACAGGAATCCTTTAAATATAGCGCCTTCAAATGTGTCCATGCTGTTTGTACGGAAACATTTCATGATGCATAATTTAGAAGTCGGTTTTATCTACATTATCGTTGTTATTAGTATTTACATTTTATTGCCTTCAATGGATCATTTTTGTCACTTTTATACATAGGAGTTTTGTTTTTCCTATCGGTCCAGTAATTCTTCATTCTTTTGCAACACAGTCTTCAACCTTCGCCTCCTATTGTTCGTTTGTTGATCTTAGTTTTTGTGTGATTTGCTCATCTTTGAGTTCCTTAATTGTAATTTTAGATTTGATTTTATTCTGTAATCTGTAGCCCATTTTCATTTTATAAAAAATAGGCTTATGGGATCACCTTTTGTCCGTGTGTGTGTTTGCGTATGTGTGTGTGTCCCTAATAACCTCTAAACGGCTGGAGCGATTTCAATGAAACTCGGTAAGTTCATAGCACCTTTTTGGCCGACCGTGACCGAGCCCTTAAAATTTTATTACGTCTCACTAATCCAACATGGCGACTGTGCGAAATAGCATTCAATATCTCCGAAACTATTACCGATATCATCTTGCAGGTTTGTACAGTGATAAAAGGCACTACTAGAAGTTTACCTATGAGACTTTCAAAAATCTGGTAACAACAAAACCAATATGGCGGCCAAGCAAAGTTGAGACTTTAAAATAGACAGTTCTCACGATTTAATAGTACATAACTCTTAAGACTTAGACTACGTAGGTAGCTATCCCGACAGAGAAGGAGGTGCCCTGAGCAAGAGTGGGAGGTATTAGATATAGAGCTTACCGGGTCCCCTTAAATGAACGTTGCTCGCGATTTAACGATCCGAGCGCCTTTAATCTTGGCACGGCATTGCTTATACAAATTTTAATCCAATGACATCTAATTTATTTCAATTGTATTCATAACCACATGATGGCGGCTGTGCGATATTTTAAAATCTTGTTTTTTTTTCTTGTGTCCTAATCATGCGATTGACGTTTGAATAATAGAACTACAGTACACAATAATCTTCATGTAATAGTATATAACTCTAAAAAAATTCCCTGGCATTACAGCCCATGAAGGGCCTTGGCCTACCAAGCGACCGCTGCCCAGCCATTTGGCCTGCAGATATTGGGGTGACGCGTGGTCAGGGCATCTTGGTTTTCGTGACCGGGGCGCTGCCTCACTGTCAGACAGCTACTCAATTGTCCTCACGAGACTGAGTGCACTCAGTTCCAGCCCTCACGTCAGCTTCTAAAATCCCTGATGGAACCGGGAATCGAACCTGGGGCCTCCGGGTGAGAGGCAGGCGCGCTACCCCAACACTATGGGGGTACATAACTCTAAGGCCTACATATATACAAATCCAACATGGCGACCATCCGAAATATTTATACGGTTCTCAATATCTACGAATCTATTACAGCAATCAAACTGAAATGTTGTATGTTGATAGAAGCAATTAACATAAGTAGGGTATATGATAGTTCTTCACGGAACTACTTGTTCTCTTTGTTAACATGAACGTCGAGGCCACACGTGTGCCACTCATCAGACATGGCCGATACCAGTCTATAAATTGTGTAGCAGTGATTTAAGGAGCACACGCCTCATACATCGTTGCGCTCTCCAGTTCGTGGTCCAGTAATATAATTTCCTGGAGCCAAGTAAACTTGGCCAACATCCAAATCTCCAAGGTCTCACTGCAGCACACATCTCTTCCTCGACCCAAGGGATAATGACACATCCCATCTTGAATGTGATTAGCTATTAAATTCCTATTGCCCAATTTCCGTTGGAAATCTGAAAATAAGCCGAGTTTTCCCTGAAGTAGTTGTTTTAAATAATCCCAAACATTCTAAAATATTTTGTTATGATAGGATCATCTGTATATATTATTATAAATTAACAAACAACATGGCTGAAATCAGGTAAAATATTCGGATAGCCACTGAAATAGCAGACACGGAGACACTTCAGTTTATATTATGATGGGAAGGATACACGTTTAGATTCACAGATTCTCGTGATCCACAGAAAGTAGTGACTGAAACCTTCCTTGATCATTGACCCTTGATGAAAAATTTCTCAACTATTGCTGAGGATGTAGTGAAATACATTCTCATTGATCCTTGTCCCTAGATGACACATTTGTCATCTATTGCTCAGGATGTAGTGAAATACATTCTCATTGATCCTTGTCCCTAGATGTCACATTTGTCAACTATTGGCCAGGATGTAGTGAAATACATTCTCATTGATCCTTGTCCCTAGATGACACATTTGTCAACTATTGCACAGGATGCAGTGAAATACACCCTCCTTGAACCTTGTCCCTAGATGACCCATTTGTCGACTATTGCTCAGTATGTAGTGAAATACACCCTCCTTGATCCTTGGTCCTAGATGACACATTTGTCAACTATTGCTCAGGATGTAGTGAAATACATTCTCCTTGATCCTTGGTCCTAGATAACAAATTCATCAATTATTGGTCAGGATGTAGTGAAATACATTCTCCTTGATCCTTGTCCCTAGATGACAAATATCTCAACTATTGCTGAGGATGTTGTGAAATACATTCTCCTTGGTCCTTGACCCTAGATGACAAATATCTCAACTATTGCTCAGGATGGAGTGAAATACATTCTCCTTGATCCTTGTCCCTAGATGACAAATATCTCAACTATTGCTCAGGATGGAGTGAAATACCTTCTCCTTGATCCTTGTCCCTAGATGACAAATATCTCAACTATTGGTCAGGATGTAGTGAAATACATTCTCCTTGATCCTTGTCCCTAGATGACAAATATCTCAACTATTGCTCAGGATGTAGTGAAATACATTCTCCTTGATCCTTGTCCCTAGATGATAAATATCTCAACTATTGCTCAGGATGGAGTGAAATACATTCTCCTTGATCTTTGTCCCTAGATGACAAATATCTCAACTATTGCTCAGGATGTAGTGAAATACATTCTCCTTGATCCTTGTCCCTAGATGACAAATATCTCAACTATTGCTCAGGATGGAGTGAAATACATTCTCCTTGATCCTTGTCCCTAGATGACAAATATCTCAACTATTGCTCAGGATGGAGTGAAATACCTTCTCCTTGATCCTTGTCCCTAGATGACAAATATCTCAACTATTGGTCAGGATGTAGTGAAATACATTCTCCTTGATCCTTGTCCCTAGATGACAAATATCTCAACTATTGCTCAGGATGGAGTGAAATACATTCTCCTTGATCCTTGTCCCTAGATGACAAATATCTCAACTATTGCTCAGGGTGTAGTGAAATACATTCTCCTTGATCCTTGTCCCTAGATGACAAATATCTCAACTATTGCTGAGGATGTTGTGAAATACATTCTCCTTGGTCCTTGACCCTAGATGACAAATATCTCAACTATTGCTCAGGGTGTAGTGAAATACATTCTCCTTGATCCTTGTCCCTAGATGACAAATATCTCAACTATTGCTCAGGATGTAGTGAAATACATTCACATTGATCCTTGTCCCTAGATGACAAATATCTCAACTATTGCTCAGGATGTAGTGAAATACATTCTCCTTGATCCTTGACCCTAGATGACAAATATCTCAACTATTGCTCAGGATGGAGTGAAATACATTCTCCTTGATCCTTGACCCTAGATGACAAATATCTCAACTATTGCTCAGGATGGAGTGAAATACATTCTCCTTGATCCTTGTCCCTAGATGACAAATATCTCAACTATTGCTCAGGATGTAGTGAAATACATTCTCATTGATCCTTGTCCCTAGATGACAAATATCTCAACTATTGCTCAGGATGTAGTGAAATACATTCTCATTGATCCTTGTCCCTAGATGACAAATATCTCAACTATTGCTCAGGATGTAGTGAAATACATTCTCCTTGATCCTTGACCCTAGATGACAAATATCTCAACTATTGCTCAGGATGGAGTGAAATACATTCTCCTTGATCCTTGACCCTAGATGACAAATATCTCAACTATTGCTCACGATGTAGTGAAATACATTCTCCTTGATCCTTGATGGCAAATTTGTCAATAATAGAGCGATATAATTGACCAGGGGTTTCTCAAGTGTTACCCTGCTGATGTTCACATCCTGGAATTACTCTAAAAAAATTCCCATTTGACCCCAACTATTTGAAAGGGAGAATTTCATAGAACAACACTTTTAGTTTTGCATATTTCAATTTAATAACTTCAATAATACTTCAATACCATAAATACAATAGACATACTCGTATATGATACACACATGTCTAATGTAATTATGGTAATTTCGGAAATAACCAAGTTATATATTGTCTGCTAAGAGATATTTTTAACATTCCCATCATTTTACTGGATGGATTGTGGAAGACCGCTGATCTCCAGACCTAAACTGTCAGGCGCGTGACTTAGTAGTAGGTGTCATCTCGCTTTATCAGCAGCGTTAGAGATACGTTTGTGGTTCAACTTCTGAGTTATCTCTTATGGATATTGCACACCCAGTCATTTGTTCAGGGGACTTGTGATATATTAACAGATTAATTACGCGCCCCCTACGCCTGTTGCGTCCGACTCTTCCTTCCAAGCGAATTGCAATATTTCCATGGCACCGTTGAGAGGTCTTATATTAGCCAATGTTGACCAGATGGGTGAAATATTGAGAATTTTAATGGTTTTGACGGTGGTGCTAGTTCAATTCCATATGTGATAATCATTCACATTCTTCCTTAACAAATTCATGGGTGTGAGTCTGTCATCAACTACTTATCCCTGTTATAATGAATCACAAGTTATTCCCCCATGGACTCATGACTAGTGGACGTGGGTTGGTGACCACGGGATTAGAGCTGAGTCTGATATTGCTTTCACTTACTTGTGCCGGGTTTCTTTCTGTCATCTTTCCTGTCGACCTCCCTTGGTCAACTCTTGTTCTCTTCCGACCCCAACGGTATTACTGTATCCGAGGCCTAGGGTGACTTTCACTTTCCTGCCTTAATTTTCCCTCGTCTCATCTTTCCTGATCCCTCATTCTTCTAGGGGTCAGACCTCTTCCATTTCTTTTCATGGTATCTCGTGCCTTCTGCTCAAGGCCGTAAAGGAGGCAGGGTGTATTTGCCCCACCCTGGATAGTGTTAAACCCTCAAGAGCTCACGGCTGGTGAGTTTGGGATTTGGTGACTTCGGGAGATTCCTTATCTGGGTCACGGTTTCTCCACTTTCGCTATCAGCCTTTCATGGATCTCCTTTCTTCCAAGTCCCTTAATTCTCATTCTTCGAGGGTTGAGGGCACCTTCTTTCTTGCTATCTTTTCATGGATCTCCTTTCTTCCAAGTCCCTTATTTCTCATTCTTCGAGGGTTGAGGGTATCTTCTTTCCTGCTATCTTTTATCTACTATTGTTCTTTTTGTTTCCCATTTCGTCTCGTAGAATGTAAGTCAGTAGATATTTTTATAGTGACGTTTTCATTTTCTCGATCACGCAAACCATTAGGGGCCAAAAATCCATATGTGAGGCCCCTTAAAATAACAATTATCATCATCATCATCATTCACAAGAACTAGCGTAACATGGTTAATTGTAAATAATTTCAGTTTTCTCTAAAAACTGTGTACAATTGAGTCAATCCCTATCAAAAGGGCGAACTCAACAAATGCACGTTTCGAGAAAAATGCCATCAAAATTTTCTACCAAGCGCGAATTTGACATGCTCTCCCTGCTTTATGATTTCATCCTAATGTATAGACCTTACATCATATTATGCATTTATTACATTCAACACCTGACATAAATGGATTATTATTGTTGTTATTATTATTATTATTATTACAATGGAATGCGTACAATCGAACTAATTTATCATTTTCTACAGATGTATCGCATTTATCAGATTCGACGTGATTTGTGATGGTTGAATAGATCGATTAGGCTTGGAGTATTTGGTGAGAATATTGGTTGTATGGTATAGGTACGCAAATCTCAAATGTCATTCAGCTTATTTGATTTATTTTCACGGCTACACTTAGAGCTTAAGAGCTCCTTTACAGTAGCGCCCTACATAAAATAAGATTAGGGCTTATAAAAATAAAACATTTCACCTACATTTCAACAGAAATTTGGGCGTCGTATATGTTGTAAGTCTTCAGATTGTCCTCCTGTCTCTGTCGAGTTCGCCTTTCTGGTCCGCACAACTATCGGTCGAACCGAACAACTCTGATTTTTCCCTGTCCATGTTCCAAAGTAGATCAGGGTGAACTCAACTACATTAATCTAAAACAATGATCACTGTTAACAATCGAGACGAACGCAAAAATAAAATAAAAATCAATTGTTCCCATTTGTCCTCGCGAGACGAAGTGAACCTCGTTCAGACCATTTATCATACTCGTATTTACCGGAGGTGATGTGAATTTCTATGAGGTGGATGGTTTTACGGCAAGATGCTTCCTTACTCCAACCTCTTTAAAGAAGTTAATGGGAGACAAAATGTCTGAGGATCGTTTGGACTGAGCAAGGTATTGGAAGAAAATGGAAAGGAAGGAAGATTGTAGTTTTACGTGACTGTTAATCTCGAGATCATGAGCCACGGGACCTCCTTCTTACGTGGAATCGGAACCACAGGACATGGCAATTCACTTCGAAAATCTCACATGGATTGACCGGGAATCGAACCCGGACTGGCGTGGTGAGAAGGAAGAAAATGGCCATGGCCTGTTAGGAGGTACCGCTCCTGGAAACCACCAAACGGCTGACGCTGGGGTTTGAACCCATTCATTTACTCAGTCCGGAGATGGCCATGACCCATTGCATGGCGCCTTAGCACGCTTGCTACCAACTTTGTTCAGTTTGGATTCATCTACCATGGAAAATCCATAGTATTGTTACGCGCTACCCCCCTGCAGCAAGTTCGTAAATTGGATCACAGTGGGTAAAGCACAGCACAAAAGGTCCTTAAAAAAATAGTTTTATTACAGGTCTACAAACATACACCGTACAATAAGCACTTAGAGACCATTAGCAGTCTTACCCAAGTTTCTCCTTGCAGAGCACACTCACCCCTTCCACTTTCTCAATCAGCTAATCCTTCACTAGTTAGACCTGTGTCCTTGCTAGAAATAACCGCAACTCTTCCTCGAGTACACGAGCCACAGTCTGTCACTCACTGCTCTTGAATACTACACCATGTTTCGCAATTCGCACGTCACCGCATTACCTCTATCGCACTAGTAAAACACACTCGCTCCAAAGCACAGTCAGTCGTCATCAGCCAGGGTCGCTCCTTTTATATCGGGGCTGGTGACTCAATGGATGTTTCCAGAGCAGACCAGGGTTCAAGGTTACTCGAGAGTTCCATTACCGGGTGGGCCGCGAAGGTTCGAGACGGTTTCTTTGTCACCGCTGTCTTGTTGCGCAAACCGCTGGTTAACACAGAGGCAGGGGGTAGCCCGGGGCGGCCTGTGAATCACGCGGCGAGGTGATGAAGCAACCCCACAGCCGTAACAGTATGATAGTATCTCGAAGTGAACCGGGACTAACAATGTTATCCCTAACTGAGGAATGCATTACTGAGCAGCAGAGTGCCTGTTCAACTTTCCGTCGGGCGCAATATAAAATACAGCGGCAGTGGGCGCAATGGGCCAGCGAGGCACACTTTACGAAATCAGAATGAAATAATAATTTAAATATTTGATGAAGAAAACTTCTATAATACTTAAATATGTACCCATTTAACTAAACATAACACATACGTTTACATAAAGATTACCATAAGAAGGACGATTTTAATGTGTGATTAGAGTTCCCCCAGGGGCTCACATCTAGTGGGACGTGGGTTGGCGACCACGGGGCCCCAGCTGAGTCTGGAATTGCTTCCACTTACTTGTGCTGGGCTCCTCTCCGTCTTCTTTCCTGTGGACCTCACTTTGTCAACTCTTGTTCTCTTCCGACCCCGACGGTATTAGGGTATCCGAGGCCTAGGGAGTCTCTTCCTTTCCCGCCTTAATTGGCCCCTGTCTCATTTTACTGATACCCTCCTTCTGCGAGGGGTCAGCCTTCCTTTACTTTTCATGTTCTCTCCTGCATTCTGCACAAAGCCTTCAAGGAGGCAGGGTGTATGTAGCCTTACACCCTCAGGGGCTCACGGCTGGTGAGTTCGGGAGTTGGCGACCCCGAGGGATTCCTGAGCTGGGTCCGGTTTCCCCCTTTTTCCCTTACTTGTGGGGTGGACCCTCTCTTCTTTCACTTTCCTATCTGCCTTTCATGACTCTCCTTCATTCCGGGTCCCTCAATCCGCATTCTTCGAGGGTTGGGGGCGTTTCTTTTCCTCCTGTCCTTTGTTTGCCTTATTCTCCTTCTTCTTTCCATTTCTTCTTCTAGTAAATAAGTTAGTAGTTGGTTTTAGTTATAAGTTTGCATTTCATTTTCATCTTCACGATCACCCAAACCATTAGGGGCCAATAACCTAGATGTTAGGCCCCTTAAAACAACAATTATCATCATCATCATCATCATCATCATCATCAGAGTTCCTTCAGTAATACTGTTTCTCCAGCATTCCTTCTCGTTTCCATAGGTAAAAACACCAACTTCTTACATAATCCATAGTGAACAATGGTCATCACTAGGACTCGGATGTTTAGGAAAAGTCATATATTTTCTTCGCCTCTATTCTCATGCCCGATTGGTTTCTGATGCAAATCCAGTGATTATCGTCACAATACAGTGGTTTCTATTTGTCATATAAATGCACATTTCGAACATTTTTACCATTAGGTCATATTTTGATCATTTATTGGTAAGAACGTGATATTTCGGTAGTTTGACGGCAGCTGTAAGTGTGCAATCATCCTCAACTCACCGAACGGGAACTAGACTCTAAATACAACTTAAACATATTTAGAAATTTAATATGAAAATATGAATGAAGAATTTAGTTAACAATTTAATACCGAAGAGATTGTCGCTTGGATTTATCATTTAGGAAACGACCATGTTGAAATCAGTCATTTTCAGGTCATATTTTGTCATTTTTAAGGTAATGTTTGCTTGCATATTCGGGCTATTATTAGGACTTAAACGTCCAAGCCCTAGTCATCAAAATACTCAGTTTTGGTACAATAGTGAATACATGCTGGTGCACGATCAGGCGCAATGTGCCAGGCAGATCACAACACGTGTGGAGGGTCATTGACAAACTGGTTGATATGGGCTTGAAGGTCATACGGAAGCAGCCCGCTACTGAAAAGAGGAACTAAGTCCGGCCCAACAAATGACGAATAATACGAAATAAGAATTAACACGTGTGCCTGTCAGATCGATTGCCCTCGACGGAAGGCTAATGTCATTCGATACGAGGGATAAGGGTCCACCTTTAGTCTGCGAATCCTGGATGCGCCAACAGCAAATGCACAGTACCTTCACAGAGGACTAGTAAGGAGCACGATAGGTTTACTAATATCAGCTATATACGTGTGTATTATTTTACTCTCTACAAGACGTTAATAGTTGACCACCATAATTCCACGAAATAAGGACACGAGATGTAAGTATAACCACAAATATTGGAAAACGTTCTTTACTGAGAATCATGTTTCCTACCTGGTACCCTTACTTCGCGATGGCTCAGGGGTCTTCATTCTTCCCTCTCCCCGCTTTGTGGGGAAGTTCGAATACCTGTCGTAAGGGGGTGTGTGAAGCCCACCACTGTGCTACACCCTGATAGCACTAAACGGTCTAGGTCCTCCGGGGCTGACGGTTGATGTTCTTGGATATTGGCGACCACGATGGGTTCCTGAGATGGCCCCTCTCCTCGTGACATTGGGGCGGATACTCACATAACCCATTCTTCCTTCCAAGGCTCTCGCCACTGATCATTCGAGGTTTGAGGGGTGTTCCTTTTCTCCTCTATTATGCTGTTAATTATTTTCTTTTCTTTTCGATCTCTTGACCACCTTGTGACCTAGTCGCCCTGGAGGTTCGGGTTTGAATCCCGGTTCTGCCAGGAAATATAATTCTGGCCTGCGGGTTGTAACGGGGTTCACTCGTCCTTGTGAGGCACAGTTGAGAAATCACGGATTCGATTCCCACCTCAGCCATATCGGAAGTGGCTTTCCGTGGTTTCCCCACTTTTCCTCCAAGTGATTACAGGGATGAGGTCACGACTGCCTCCATCGTGATCCTCACCTGAATTCCAAATACTGGTAATAATTAGAAACGATATATTGATTACACGATTGACCTTACACTCGACTAACCATATAATCGATTAATGGCCTAAACGAAGAATTGATTAATTTATTAGTCGACACGAGATAAGAAAACAAGTTTAAATGAGAGGTCATCGCTGAAGTTGAGTTACGTTTATTTTCAGAATGATGTATAGAAATCTATAAAAAGTTACATTTTGCCTAAATATACAAAGTGCCCTTCCTTGTTCATGTTAACAATAAACAAATAAGAGTCAATGACAGCGGAAGATCAAACATCAGTCAAATTGGGAAGGGTTTCAAAAATAAAACGAAGAGTTTTCAACATTATGCAACGAGCCTATAATGGCTATAATTAAGACACGAGTATGTTTATAAAACGAGCGTATGTGAGTTTTATCATTTCCATACGAGTGTCTTAATTACCATTATAGGCGAGTTGCATACGACTGTTTATGTTCGACGATAATTATAAATTTATTATATGTTTTAACATAAATATTCATAAATATCTGTACAGTCACTAGAATTTTGTGATCAGGTGCTGCGCTGGGTAGTATATCTACCCAAGCTCTCTGGCCGACCGACGCATGCGCTCTGTGTGCTTCAATGCCATATGTGCAGATTGTGCACCAGTAAAACTGTCACCGTAGTCGTTTGAAATCAACGCGCTGTGCAGAAATTGGTTTTGGGGATATTAAGGTACAGTGCTATTTCTTGTCTCATATTCACCAGTTTATTTACGCGAACATATGGACGGTGCACTTTCGGTAATTTATATAGACATGTTGGATTTTGAGCGCATGCGCGAAGGTATCCTTATCTAATTGGTCACACAACTGTTTCTTGAGCTCTGATTGGTGGGAGAAACTGTTTCATAATGAAAAATAGTGTTATAATGAGTCTCATTATGATACAGTTTTCTGACACATAATAGTCAGGGTCGAACATAAAATTATTTTCAATTCGTGTTCAATTTATGTCGGAAAAGCTGTTTACTATTTAGGACAGGAACTCCAGGTACCTAACTTAGGCCACTTCTCACCCAAATCCTCCTTAATTACAAATACATACACTGGTACAGATATGTGCTGCCTCGGTTTTGTGGGTTTCTACCACATAACCTATGGTGGTGCTTTTTGAGGATCCAACCAACTTCCAGGCTGACTACCTAACAGACAGACAGGTACAGATATCGCAGTGACACCGGTTATCATTCGAGCGTTATACACACCCTAGTACACGGGGTTTATTGCTTCTGTGAGAGCGTAGTAAACATTGCGAAGTACATCTATTAATGAACAAAACAGTCGATTATTCAACCAACCTAATAATGAATTATACGCACAATATATCGATTTTAGTGTTTAGATTAATCGATACCTGCAATTAATTAAAAGTACCAGCTCTAATACTAATACAGCTATCACAATAGCACAGGTTATCAGACAAAATTCCACTCTCACCCAAGTACAGGGGGCTAAATGATCACACTGTCCAAGCCCCTTAAATGAAACAACAACAACTCTTATTTAGCTTCCTCTTGTGGTAAGCAAGTGGCTACAGAGGAACGGGCGTTGACCGCAGGAGGGCAGCACATACACAGTGGATGAACATGACGATAACACCTCTCATTAGCATTTTAACTGCAAATTGGATATTAGCTTCATCAGGCTCTTCAATTACACAAAACCAATATACAGGTTTTTATGAACTGAATTATATGGGGGAGAAGTAATGATATTCCATCACGAGACTACAGCCATTGTAGTGTAGTTGGAATAGATGTGACTGCACTGCAATACAGCGCACACCTATACCACTCCGGGACAATGTACTAACACAGATCAATACTATTCTCTTTTTCATTTTCTCTCTTTCTTACTTTTCTTTTTTTCTCTCTCTCTCTATTCTATATCTGTCCCATCCTCATCTCAACCAACATCAATCATTACCCTCTTCCCACCAACATTGTCCATCTCCATAAAAAAATCACCATCATGTTCATCTTCTCACACATCCACCAGAAAATATTATAACTTCGACACCATCACCCTCCTTCTACTCGTTGTCTTCTTCCGTTCACTACTCCCCTCAGCTCGACTTATCCATTATCTCAGCAAACATCTTTCATTACTCTCTTCTCATCGCCATCATTCTAAAAAAAAAAAAAAACTTACTTATGATCTGGACGTAATTACAGCCCCCCCCCCCCCCCCTTTTCTCTTTCTCCACCAAACTTACTTCTTTACAAATTTACACAAATCTCAGAGCAATAGAAGTTCCTTAGTCTACTTTGGCACTTGCAGAAGTTGTTTCCATGTTTTCCGCGTTTTCTTGGTCTGGAAAAATTTCCGACATTTCAAAATTATCCTTACACACAATGAAGTAGTCACCCTTCTCTCCCACATCCCCATTCCTGCACCTAATTCTTCCTGCTCAAAACAATACTTTGCCCCCCGCGCCCTTCTCCAAATCTCCCCACAATGCCTCCACTAACAATCCCCACACACTTTCTTCCAAAACCAAAAACCAAACTCCCCCACCACCAAAATTCCCACCTCTCCCAAACACCTTAACCCCCTGGCCCGAAGAGACGGCGAAACCGTCTGAGGGGGCCCGCCGTAGGGGCAATAGCCATGCGGCGGAATGAAACGACTGCCATATATATTATATAACACACGGGGAACTATCAGCGTAGACCGTGTGATTACAGTCGTACGAGGCACTTGGTAGATGCTCTCCTGTTATCAGTCACTGGGTAGACATTCACATGTTATCTGTTACTTGGTAGATGTTAACATGTTATGGTTGCTTACCTGTCTTTTGTCAGGTCATGGCCATGGCCTCTCTGAATGTGCCTGGTGTAGAAGTGAGAAACCACAGAAAACCTCACCCAGAACGGCTGAGGTTGAAATGGAACTCTCATCTTCTCAGTTTTTCCTCACGAAGCTGAGTGTGCCTCCTTCCAGCCCTCAGATCAGAATTAAAGTTTTTGTCAGAGACGAGAATCGAACTCAAATGCTAGCCACTACGCCATGAGTTGGACTCATACGCTTAGATATTAGCCCCGTGTACTTGTTCGTATGGAGACACTGACCTACAACACATTCCTTGCTCGAGAACCCTTGCGCGGCCACTAATCGATAGCACACCGCGAGTTCGCTGCCTCGCGCTGAGACCAAACTTATTCATCAGATTTATACATTTCCTGGGGGTTTTTGTGACACTTTGAATTGAAACTGCTATTTCTTTGGTTTTCTATTAGAAAATTGTTGACAAACTGTATGTTTTCATTTTACAACCCATATTCGGTTCAATTTCTCCGCACACACATTGAGGATATGGTGGGAACATACATCAGCTGAGCTGCGTTGCCAAATTAGCTAGATTTAGTGAGCTACCTATCGCAATGGGCACCGTGTATGATCTCCTGAAAATTTCGACGTATCTTCGCGTTTCATATCCTCCAGACCCAAAAAACCACTGTCAGTTCAAAAGTTTATATCACTTTCCTTCGACTGGCTGTGTGGCTCGCCTGCTGTGCCCAAGGTTTCAGGATCGAATCCAGGCGCAGCCAGTAAGCATTTGAGGGTGTACAAATGTGAGGGAGTCGTGTCAGTGGATTTACTGGCATGGTAAAGATCCCTACGTACTCTATGTTAATACAAAATTTCAGTTTGATTGTTGTAATAGATTTGTAGATATTGACATTGTTGGATTTTCATAGGCCTGAGATTTATGTACTATTACATGAAGATTATTGTGTAGGTGTATTATTCAAACTTCAATGGCATGATTAGGACACAAGAAATGAAAACGAGATTTTAAAATTTCGCACAGTTCCATCTTATGGTTATGAAAATAAAATTCCACAGCCTGCATCCAGTCGATCAACCGGGTCAGGGAGTGTAATGAATGAAGCCCCACTCTAGCGGCGAGGATATGAACTGTGTCGGCTGCCGAAGCCTATCCCACTCCTCTGGGGCAATGATTAAATGAATGGTAGATGAAATAAAATTATAGTGGAGTGTGTTGCTGTAATGAAATTGTGACAGGGAAAACCGGAGTACCCGGAGAAAAAACTGTCTGCCTCCGTTTTGTCCAGCACAAATCTCACATGAAGTGATCGGGATTTGAACCACGGACCCAGCGGTTATGAAAACAATTGAAATTAATTAGACGCCAGTGGATTAAAATTTGTATAAAGATTTAACGTACCAAGTTTCACTGAGTTCGGATGAATAAATCGCAAGAAACGTCCATTTAAATATTTATATTTCGCGTCGCCACCATGTTGGACTTCTGCTCACGAGGCTTTTAAAAGTCACATAGGTGAACTTCTAGTAGTGCCTTTCATCATCGTACAAAATTACAGCGTGATCTCAGTAATAGTTTAGGAGATAAATAATGCCGGTGAAATAATTCGCACAGCCACCATGTTGCATTGGTGTGACGTAATAAAATGTGAAGGGCACGGTTGGGGTCGTACAAAATAGTACTATGTCTTTACCGTGTTGTATTGAAATTGCTACAGCCGTTTAGATTACATTAGGATGGGGGACACAATAAATGTTAATTAAATAAATGTCAGTTTGCTTCTGTGAGAGCATAGTGAAAGAAGCGCAGATTGAATAAAACAACATAACAATTAATTGATTTTGACTAACCGGTTAAACGCTTACACGAACGATCGATTAATTTTTAATCGATTAAGAGTACTAGCCCTAAAGGTACGGTTTGGCTATAGCGATGATCGCCGAGCGCACCAAGTCACAAAAGCGGTTTCCCTAGCCGGTGATCATCGTCCTTCGTCCACTGCCTCCTACAACCGGATCACTTTCACTTCTCAACAGCTCAGTAGCCTACTCTTTGCGTATACAGGTTTGTGGGGTAAATAATAATCAGCTGATTATAGTCTGAAATAATATAACGTTGCCAGAATGACTTTAAGCAGAATTACATCAGCGTCAATATTGCTTCTTTTAGAGGAGGAACAAGAGATGCTGATCGAATTAGTGTATGTACATGCTGCGAAAGAGACTCCAAACTAATAGTGGTGAACGATACTTGAAAAGGGTAGTCCCCCCTTGAGCTACATTCTGTACCCAATAAATAAATAAATAACATGTACAAAACTAGGCGTACCGTACAGAAGGATGTTTTAATGCACTGATTCATAGACATCTGCTTAAGAGGGAGAGGGGGGGGGGAGGGTTGATCAGGGGGATCAATACCCCCCGAGCCAACTAATGAAACTATTAAACTTATGAAGTATTTAACTTTGAATAACCTCCGGATTGATGACATCTATGAATAAGGGCTATGAAGTCATCATACCGAGTGTCGATCCTATATAGCATGTGATGAAATACATTTAACCACGTTTCTGTGACAAGCAACATAATTTATTAAAAAATAATCAGTTTATTTTGAGAAATTACAAAATACTGACTGTATTGAAGCTATAATACTGTTTCCCAAAGAGATGAGAGCTTTATCGTTATTCTTTTGTTCACGAAATGGCCAGCGATCATCGTTGCTGAAATGCAATGAATCGACGCCAGCGCAGATCACTGAAGGGAAACCAGTCTCATTTGTTTACATGCGTTCATAAAGCAACGAAGATCGCCAGCGATGTGTGCCCGGCGATCATCGCCATAGCCAAACCATACCTTAATTCAAAAAGAGGAATACTTAAATAAAACACCCTCGTGACGTCACTGCTACACGCACCAACAGACCAAGGTTAATGGTTTGGTAGACAATTGAGAGAGGAAATTGGCATAACTCTGGAGCCAGGCACCATTACGTGACACGCCATATTGTTTGTATTGTGTGACATCCCCAATGTTTCCTCAATAGTTCAAGATATCCAAGTGAAGTAAACAACAACTCTTCGAGTGACAATACGAGGACAGATCGGAAAGTAACGCACAATCATTTATTTCCTAAAACGTTTAGTCATCATTATCAGCTTCTAAAGGCTAAAAGCCTTGTCGTTTCAGCCATTTCTTTAGGTCTTCAGCAGTTCTCTTCGTGTGGACATCATCATCATCCTGTACATTTTCCAGCCCCAGCCTGGGTCTGTTTGGAACATAAGCCTCGCCACTTAGTCCTTTCTTCCCACCACCTCTCCGCAATCACTCCAGTCCAGTCCTCGCCTCTCTTCTTGACACATTTCTCCACTCCTTTCAGCCATCTATCTCTTGGTCTTCCCCTTGGTAGTTTCTTCTGCATCTGCATATCATTAATCCTCTTGGGAATCTTCTTCTCTTCCATTCTCTTTAAGTGTCAACACCACCTCAGTCTTGATGTCTCAATCCTTCCCTGCAAGGGCTCCTCTTTCACTATTTCCCTGACCTTTTCATTCCTCACCCTGTCTCTTCTTGTTACTCTGATCCTACTTCGCAGGAACTTCATTTCACCTGCCTGTATTCTGCTTATGTCTCTTTTCTTCATTATCCTCGTTTCTGATGCATAGGTCAGTATCGGGATATAGTAGCTTCTGTATAACACTTCCTTGCTATTTTGTGGGACATCTTTATTCCACACACTAAGCTCCAAATGCTTCTCGGAAATGCTTCTGCCTGTCTGCCACGTTCCGTAATCTCTTTGTCATTTCTCCCACTTTCCTCCACTATACTTCCCAAGTACTTGAAACTTTCCACCTTCTTCAGCTGTCCACCTCCAAGTGTTATCCCACTCATTGGTCCGTCCCTTTTAACGGTCGTTTACAGGATCTCACATTTACTGATGTGGGCATACGAGTCACATTCCATTTCCTTCACAATGTTCTTAAGATACGGTTCTCTTGGTCGTCCCCTTGTTTTTTTTTACCAAAAATTTTCCTTCAAAAATTACATGGAGAGGAGGGTCATGTCTGAGTACGTGTCCCATGAATATTGCTTTCCTTTTCTTGATGGTGTTCAACAGACATCGATTCTCCTGAATTTGGTTCAGAACAAGCTCATTTGTCTTTCTTTGCATCCAGCTTGTTCGGATCATTCGTCTCCAAAACCACATTTCAGCTGCCTCAAGTTTTGTTTCTTCTCTTATCCCAAGTGTCCATGTTTCACGTTTAATAGGTAAGAAAAAGCCTAACAAATCACAAACGAACTTACATCCTTGACCTACTTTTCTACATAGTCAGCAACTTTCTCAACGTATTTCTGCCATCGTGTTACCAGTTTCAATATGCCCTGTCCATAGACGTCCGTTTGGTTGGAGTTTAGCTATCTGCTGACTGCTGATTTCACCTCTGCATCTCTCGCGAAGTGTTTAAATACGGTCATCACAAACATCGTAATTAATTAAACCTAAGTGAACAGGCTCTGAAAAAGAACGCTTCACATTCGAAATATGTCATCCAATTTAAGAACCCCCAGGGGATCACATCTAGTGGGACGTGTGCTGGTGACCACGGGATCCCAGCTGAGTCCGGCATTGCTTCCAATTAGTTGTGCTGGACTCCTCTCTATCTTCCTTCTGTCGACCTCTCTTGTTCAACTCTTTTTCTCCTCCGACCCCGACGGTATTAGGGTATCCGAGGCCTAGGGAGTCTTTCACTTTCCTGCCTTAATTGGCCCTTGTCTTATCTATCCTGATAGGCTCATTCTTCGAGGGGTCAGCCTTCTGTTTTCCTTTCCTGTTATTTCCTGCCTTCTGCTCAAGGCCCTCCAGGAGGCAAGGTGTATGTAGCCCCACCACTTCTGGTGCACCCTGGATATTGCTACACCCTCAGGGGCTCACGGCTGGTGAGTTGGCGACCCCGAGGGATTCCTGAGCAGGGTCCGCTTTGTCCCCTTTTTCCTGTGACCTTAGGGTGGGTCCTCTCCTCTTGCTCTTTCCTAACTGCCTTTCATGGCTCTCCTTTCTTCCAATTCCTTCAATCCTCTTTCTTCGAGGGTTGTACGGTTGTAAGGTTGGCTACACCTTTCGCATGTCAATTTCTGCTGACTTAGAAAAATGATATCTTTATAATGAAGTTTGAAACCATTTTCAGTGTTGCCCCACTAAAAGGAAGTTTGGTGCTTTTCAGTCGGTCAACACGATTGTACCCAAATGTGATGGGTTATTCCCCAATCCAAAATACATGAGATTAATAAATATTAATTAATTAAGTACTAATTATTTTTAATCTCATGTAATTTCTTTTCAGGAAAAGCTTCGAACTTTTGTTCAAAAATTATATCTAATAAACTATATTTTACAAACAAATAAAACTTTGCAGGTTTATTAAACACAGTTCACGCATTATTATTCACAAAACACATTTTATAATATGCTTGCAGTCAAGCATTGTTACACCACCAAACTTTCAGCTGTTTTTTGTACAGTTGGACAGTACCCCACAATTTAAAATATTTACATGAATGCTCTTTTGAGCTGTTGGTAACACTCCCAGCTACAACATACACCACAATAATTGATTCACTTTCAGGAAATATATTTTTTGATATAGGTTACTGTACTCGAAATGGTTTATTTTTTTACTCAGAAATGTTTCTAGGTTTGTGCTGTGTCTTGTGTGGGGTTTCGCCTAGGACACCAAGATGGCTCATCAGCGGGCTCTTGGTGTCCCTGCCCGGTCCCCCACAGGAGTAGCGAACTGAGCGTTACCTCCCTTTTTATGAAGCGCGCCTGCGCCTCTTAATTGCGAGAACTAAAAGCTCAAGCAACCATAATCTCCCTATGAAGGCTTCCAAAAATATGGTATATTGGCTTGCACGGCGAAACCCCACACAAGACACGGCAAAAACCTAGAAAAATTGCTGGGTTTTAATTCACTGCCCGTAATTTTTTTCTGCTTTTGATTTTCTTAAATGGGAAGTATATTTGATACACTAACTTTTTTGGTGTAGTCTACGTTTTTCACATTAGTACAATACACAAACAATACAATTTCATTGAGATATCTTGAATAGTATTTGAGTTATCAAGTAAAAGCTGTGTGAAGTTAGTTTTCGGGAAACGAGCTTCAAACTTACCTAAGGGCTGAAATTTAAAGAGGAAACTTAAGCGACACCAACTAACATTTAGGGGCATATCTCTGGATGTATTGAAGATATTTTCATTTTGTTTTCACCAAATGAAAGATAAAAGATTAGTCATTCAAATAATGTATTTAAAGAAATGAAAATATTTTGACCGTGAACGGTGTACCTCCCCCTTTCACATACAAATTAATGATGGACGATGGACGAACACTCACTACTACCACTTACGAAAGTCCACAGCTGAATAGTGTGAACGCACAGTTATTGACAAATCAGTGACCAGTGTTGTTTAAATTGATGGCTCACTGACGTCATATATCCAAATATATTTTCATTCCACAGTTCCGTTAACCTGAATGAATTGTTCGAGTAATAGGATTTAGGACAAGAATGGATGCGATTCAAGTTTCTCGGAATAGGCTCGGTGTAGCTACGATCGTCCGACGTGTTTCCCGCTGTATAGGCACAAACTAAACTAATGAAATGAGTTTCAGACACTTGAAGAAATTCGAGGATTTCCTTGGAGAGAGCGGTGAATTCACAGTCGGGGTCCGTATTCGAGTCTCGGATCGCGGGGCTGTGCTACAAGTAGCATCGCTCACAATGTAAGCAGTTCCATT
This sequence comes from Meconema thalassinum, assembly GCA_946902985.2. Classification (NCBI taxonomy): domain Eukaryota; kingdom Metazoa; phylum Arthropoda; class Insecta; order Orthoptera; family Tettigoniidae; genus Meconema; species Meconema thalassinum. The sequence goes on from OX336392.1 coordinate 540,607,253, forward strand.
ATTCAATAACAACACACGTATTACAATCGTGCCGATCACTTTAGTGGGATGCCCCCCCCCCAGAGGCTCACATCTAGTTGGACGTGGGTTGGCGACTACGGGATCCCAGCTGAGTCCAGCATTACTTCCACCTCCTTGTGCCAGGCTCCTCTACGTCATCTTCCCTGTCGACCGCTCTTGGTCAACTCTTGTTCTCTTCCAACCCCGACGGTATTAGAGTCTCTTCCTTTCCCGCCTTAATTGGTCCTTGTCTCATCTTTTCTGATACCCTCCTTCTTATAGGGGTCAGCCTTCTTTTTCTTTTCATGTTATCTCCTGCCTTCTGTTCAAGGCTCTCAAGGAGGCAGGGTGTCTGTAGCCCCACCACTTTTGGTGCATCCTGGATAGTGCTACACCCTCAAGGGATCACGGATGGTGAGTTTGGGAGTTGGCAATATCGAGGGATTCCTGATCTGGGTCCGTTTTCCCCCTTTTTCCACTGACTTTGGGACAGGCCCTCTCCTCTTTCCCTTTCCTATCTGCCTTTCATGGCTCTCCTTCCTTCCAAGTCCCTCAATCCTCATTTTTCGAGGGTTGAGGGCATTTCTTTTCTTCTTGCCCTTTATTTGCCTTATTCGTTATTTCTTTACCATTTATTCTTGTATTGTGTAGTTAGTTTCCATTCCCATCTCATCTTTCACTATCACCCAAACCATTAGGGGGCCGATAACCTAGATGTTAGGCCCCTTAATACAACAACTATCATCATTATTATTAGTGGGATGTGAGGTTAATCTGATTGAGGAAGGTTTTGTGGCTTGTAGATTCACTGCAGCTGGAAATGACGGGAAGCTGGCTAAACGTTTATTTACGATTCGCTTGCTATATTCAGTGTGTCTGGTGTGTGCTGGAAATGACAGATCCGACATGTGTCAGCGCGACTTTTCCATTAACCAACTCACATCGCCATGTTGAGCAACCTGTTTTATGATGCAGACCTTGTTTGTGAGCGGTAATTCTGTGTGACTATCTAAGGCCACTTTAGAACATTATTGTATGGTAGTAAAACATGAATAGAAACATAAACCTTCTATAAGCAATGGAAATGTGGATTTGGAGAAGGATGCTACAAGATCTCTTCTTAAGAAATCAATCTTCAGTGAAATGGACGAAAAGAGACAATTGTAAAAAGAAATACAATTCATCGGATACAAGGTGCGTCATAATGAACTCTTGCGCAATATACTGGAGCGTGAAATTCCAGATGAAAACGACAGGAAACAGCCGGTAAATCTCTATTTAATATAAAACAAAGTCCCCGATTCTTGGATGTCACGGGTAAACTCCAGAACGACTGGATAGACTTCGATGCGGGTTTCACCATTCTGTAAAGGATATCTCAAGGAAGGTTTCTGTAGAAAATAATGAGTTTATGATCAAAGGAAGCCAAGTAGTAACGATTTCAGCGAAAAAGTCGAAAATATGCCTGGCATCTGTGGGCGTTTTAAGCTTACGCTGGGCAAACCGTTTAAAATATCTACTGTATATACTATGAGTGTAGGAATTGTTCAGCATGAAAAGTTCTACAAAATAGTCCGCGAGAGAATATCTCTATCTTCAATACATCGCCCACTATAATGTAAGTGTTTTTACGTTTTCATTTCTTCCAATAATCTCCATTCAATTACTGAGGCGACAGTTTACGAGCTAACTAGGGGCGAGCCAGCAACCCAGTTACAGCCTAGCTAGTGCGCAAGCCTATTACCCCTTATACAGCCAGCAGCAAACTGTCGAGTCGTGTTGAGGTAAGACTTCAGAGAAGAGTGGTTGTGTTTAGGGTTTCCCTGGAAGTGCATCGCGGCTTTTCTTCATTTCGCCTGTGAACTTTTCGTTCCGCAAAATACACAGTAAAGTTGAGATTGGACGGAAGGGGGATTTGTGTTTCATGCACCTCGACATTGTTAAATTATGGCTGACAGGAATTCGTTGCACATGCATCTCCATGATAATATAATTAATAGTGCAGTCAGTAATACTAACCCATCATGCCGAGACGTAAAACGGATATAGGTCGTAGTTCATTGACATCGAAAAGAAGAGCTTATTTCGTAATGCATTCATAACTGTTCCCGGGCGAAGCCGGGGTGGGTTGCTAGTAAGTACTAAATTCCTTACTGTAATAAACACATTAAATAAGTGATATAGTATTGTGCAAATTAATGTGAACATAGATGGAAAATCGCTTTTTCGACGTTCAGTTCCTCAGCGAATCCCTTCAGCCATGGGACAGCTTTTCTCTCTAAAATTGAGATTTATTTGTCGCTGTTCATCATTCCATTAACAGGAACCAAACATTTAGGGCCCATGAATGTAAGCAGCCTCAAAAACATCTTCTTTTGTGGAAACTTTACTGTCTGTTTAATGTGTTTCGGCAAGACTTCCTCATTCTCTATCGTCCTCCTAATTTTATTACACACAGCACCCAAACTTGTACATTACATCAGATGATATTTGTCTCTTGAGTCATACCACTAAATTCGTGGAGGGTTGTAATCTTGCTTGTCTTCTTTGGTGTGATATCCATTATGACTGATTAAATATACTCACTGAATGCAGTTTCAAACACAAGCCAAGTATAAACTTTCCAACACATGCAATACGAGTGTTACTACAATTACCTATCTCAACACTGGGTATGCATGCTGTTGTTGAGATTTGTCGGAAAACAGTTAATACATCTTTATTACCTAAAAAACTAAATTTACCTACTAGTTCACATTAATAGGCACAATACTATATGTACAGTACCTGACTATACTATTATTAACATGAAGTATTTTTAATCTAAAGTGCATTTAGTGGGCATTATGAATTTCAATTTCATTTTGTAAGTATTTTCAACCTAAATTGCATTTTGTAAGTGTTCTCAATATAAATTGCATTTTGTAAGTGTTCTCAATATAAATTGCATTTTGTAAGTATTTTGCATTGCGGGCGCCGACATTTTGTGAGTGTTTTGAATTTCAATTGCATTTTGCAAGAACTGTATTTTCAACCTCTATTGCATTTTGCAAGTATGGTCAATCTTCATTGCATTTTGTAAGTCTTTTGAATCTACATTGGATTTTGTGGGCATTTCAAATAGAACTTGCATTTTGAAAGTATTTTGAATCTAATCTCCATTTTGTGAGTCTTTTCCATCTAAATTCCACTTTGTCAGTCTTTTTACTTTAACTTGCATTTAGTACGTGTTTTCAGTCTACCTTGGTTTTCGTTATGGTTAAACCCCTTAAAACAACAATAAGTTATCATCATCATGCTTGCCACGTTGGGTGAGTGGTTATTGTGTCGGACTACCAACCCCAAGTTTGCAGGTTCTCTCCTGGCCATGGTAAGTGATTTTTGAAAGGCGACAAAAATCACAACACGCATGTCATACGTTGTTGCCATATTAAAGAACGCATTTGAATTCCCTAGGCCGTGTTCATAGTGGCAAAATTAATCTCGGGATTTTCCGCCAACACAAAAGTTCCTCCTTTCTCTAGTAGAAAGTGCTATAGCTTAGATATCTAACCTCCTTGACTTTCATAGCGTTCCAAGGAACAACCAAATTCGATATGCAAGCTGCCCTTTGGGTGTCAAATAACAAAGCTTGTACCCGGCATCCGAGGCCATACGATATTATTATTATCATCATCATATTGTTATCTTGTAACAACGTTTTCCGCATCTCTCTACCTTCTGATATTCCATTTCTTATTGATCTACTTCACAAGCATTTGATATTGTACTCGCCTATTTGTTGGATTATTTCTTGCATTAATATCCATGAGAACTACAAATGAAAACCACCACACACAGCACAGTAAAATATGACAAAATCCAACTTCATCACCACAGATTACGACACAACAGTTTCTTGACAAGGGCCATTAACATTTCTATATAAAATGCGAAATAGGCAGATCATTTCAATACTGAGATTATCCAAAATAACAATTCAATCGTCAACACGAAACATACTTAATCCACATTAATAATAATAATAATTATAAGAAGAAGAAAAAGAAAAACGGTCAACGGTCTCAAAGGCGGAAGAAGAATTTCATTTCTCAACGGCTGAGAGGGCGGAAGAACCTAGTGGAGTCAACCACGAAAACAAATCATTTCAGACTAACAATCTGATCTTACTTTGGAATATTATTCCTACCCTTGAAACACACAATTTCAATTGCAGAATGGAAAAGCCGCTGAAAGAAAGCACTGCCCCAGGTGACAGCTCGGAAGAGAAATCCACCATTGAGTTATGCAATGCATCGGGACCTACGGTTCTGGGGAGTCCCAACATCTGCAATAGGGATGAGTCGGAGCATCCTTGAAATCCTTTCAGACTTAAGTTTAAACTTAAGTTTTTTGCAAGTACTTTGAATGTAAATTCTTTACTGAAGGTGGGTAAACAGAAGGAATTAGAACTACTTTTAGATAGAAACGAAATTCAAATTTTAGCAGTACAAGAGACAAGATATTTGGATGAGAATGTGACAGAAACGAAATATTATAGAATCTTTAAAGGTAAACCTGCGATTAAAATTATGAAAGGAATGCCACTCTTGGGAACAGCCTTTATGTCCATAAAAGTCTATTAGCCAATGTAACTGAATTCAAATCACGCTCAGAATGGATGTGTCTTTTGACAATGAAATGCAAAAATAAAATATATACTTTTGTTAATTGTCATGCGCCAATAAACCAAGACAACAAGAAGAATCCAAATAAAGTAGAGGAATTCTGGGACCTCCTGGATGATGAACTATCTAAAATTCCAAAATCAAATGTGGTGATATTATTTGGAAATTTCAAAGCCCAAATAGGAAGAGAGAGGATTCATAGACCAATAGTGGGAGAATATGCTGCACAAACAAAAATGGGATGAGATTAATTACTATTTGTAAAAACTTTCAACTTAAGTTAATGTCAACTTTCTTCAAGAAATTGCCAAGAAAAGCTAAAACATGGATTTCTCGAAATCCAATACTAGGTGAATTTCAACTGGATCATGTAGCTATATCCAAAAGAAACATGAAAGAAATTATGAATGACAAGGTTATAAGAAGCAGAGAATTTGACTCTGATCACTATTTGTCTAAAATTAAACTCAAATTCTTACCCACCAGAAACCACAGAAGAGGGGAAAGAGTAAATAACAAGTAGTTCCGTGAAGAACTATTCAGCCTATTTTCATATATCCTGTTCACGTTAATTGCCTCTGTCAACTTACAAAATTTCAGTTTAATTGCTGTAACAGATTCGTAGATATTGAGAACCGTAAATCTTGTAATATCTCCGTCTAAACCGTCTAAATATTTCAGATGGTCGCCAGGTTGGATTTTTATTTTTGTACTAATACATTAAGATTATTGTGTACGTGTGGTATTCAAACTGCAATCGCACGATTAGAACACAAGAAGTAAAAACGAGATTTTAAAATTACGCACAACAGCCATCTTGTGATTATGCAAACAATTTAAATAAATTAGGTGCCAGTGGATCAACATTTGTATACGCATTTAACGTGCAACGTTTCATGGCACTCGGATAGTTAATTCGCGAGAAACGTCCATTTAAATATTTATACTTCGCGTCGCCACCATGTTGGATTTGTGCTCACCAGGTTACTGAAAGTCCTATAGGTGAACATATGTTCATAGTCTCTATGAACATTAAAAAATTCAGTTTGGTTGGTGTAAAAGATTCATAGATATTGAACCCGCTGAGCTATGGTTCATGTGATATTTTTTTATGACAGAGCATTTATGATGGGATGTTGTACTTTTGAACACACCCAGGAAGCCACGTGAAGCTGAGAGATCACGCGATACTTTGAAGTAGCGGTGAATCGCACTTTTGACTTTGGTGTAAACTGCTAATTATTATCTGAGGTCTTATTAATTATTTTTATCTTTCCTACGAAACTCAGAATATTCCATTTCGTCATGCTGCATTATTAAAACATTTTGGAGAATGTTTATTTTCACTTTAGGTAAGGTAATACCCTTGCAGATACGCAAAAAGGAACGTAAGTAGTCGCTCAACGTTTTCGTTTTGACGACCTACTTTCTAGAGACACCCAGTACCGGAGCACTGCGTCTTGAGAATCCGCCTTGTGTAGGCGTGGAATTACATTTGTCCTACGAGACGTAGAAGAATATCCGCTGTTTAGCGTTAAAAGTGATTATAAGGTGCCATCGAGCATGCAAATACTAATTCACTGTAGTTGAAGTCCAGTGAATTAAATAAGAAGCTTGGGAAATAATTATTGGCAAGTATAGTGTATTGCACAACATTGCTGTAACATCACATATTACCCACGCGTATGTGGAGGGCAGATGCCTAGTGGAAATATACAGGTAATAGTGTTACAATTATCCTGAATAAGTGTGATTATAATTGTATGAGATATTTAAATTGCCAAAGTGGAAATTTCATCTTTGAAACGTCGTATAATTCACGGATGCTGCGTGATACAAAAGTAGCGTCACTAGCACGTGCAGCATTACAAAATAGTGTTAGCTCACATGCTAATCCACATCTGCAAGATTAAGGCTGTGTCGTATTTTATAATTGAAGCCTATAATAGTCACGACGGACATTATAATTTTGGAAGTGAGAGGATGAATAATCACGCAACTTATTTCGCTACCCACGTGATTGGACTTTTCTTCACCATGGTTGAAGCAGTCACCATGGGCTAATACCATCCCGGTATGGGGGGGGGGGGTGACGTTTCTACAGGAACCAGCATGATGGTGGAACTTCCAGAACGATGAACGAGAGGGAAGGAGCCAAAATGCCATTTCCAGGCATATCCACGAAGATGTCGACAGGGACAAATCGAACCCTGGTCTTTGGGGGAGTCCAGATGGGAATCCTGATGAGGAGGATACCGATCCAGAGAGCCAGAGAGGTTTATGTACAACCCTTGTTGTGGAATAGAGAGCTGAGTGAGAGCTCCTCCATTTCGTGAGTTTTTGTCACACCCCTTCTTTGTTCTAGTTTCTGGTGGTATAGTAGTTTTAATGTAGTTTGTGAATCAACCACACTCAGTGTCAGCCATTTTTCTAGGTAGGGATGTGACTAGATTAGTTAGATGTCATTTATTTCAGTTTAGAGTGAGACACCCTTGGGGTCAGACATTTTGGTCAGCCCTGGTGCTGCTTGGTGAACGTCGTGGAACGTCAATGCCTACCTTTTTGCTGAACCTGATCGTAGTCATTTTGAGGCTATTTTGTTCAACCCTACTTGGGGTAATTTTCAAGTCTTTGCTGACTGTAGTTATGGCAATCAGATGCCTTGGTTATTAATTGACTGCATTCTTCGCAGCCATCCTTTGTTACACCCCTGACTGTCGTTAGAACGGTCGTATCATTTAGGTAGTCGACAGTAACTACCAGTTTGTAAATGCATTATATTTCATTTTGAATAAGCTCAGAAGCTATTCTTGGTCATGTTTGAACCTAACAACTAGAAGGAATGTTTCGTTGCCTAGCATCGAACGCGGTTCCCAACGTATCATTAAGCAGATCTAGTGTGTGAATCTGTGCCACATTTATCATATTTTTCTTGTGTCGTGTGAGACACGTTTTTATTTGATGTTCTAGCAACTACTGAGTTGCATTTTTAAAGCAAAAAGCTTCAGTTATTGTAAGTTTACTTTCATTTAGACGTCTTTGGTAGAAAGACAGAAGTGTATTACTATAATCAGATTTATAGCGTGCGTTTGATACACGGACTCTGTGGAGATCCGTAACCTATGGTAAAGTTTTTTATGAACCGGCCAGGTGCAGGTTTTGTATTGATTAAATCGCCGGCCTTGAATAAACTGGTTATGTAACCCAGTGACCTAGAGCACGCCTGCTTCATTGTGAGACAAAACTACTATAGACGAGGACAGAGTACAATTTGTATTCGCTTTTCCTTTCATTGCTATTTTGCTTATGGAAATCAGTTTCCACTCTTGTATTTGATCACTTGTTTTATGGATCGGTTTTTGTTAGTTTAACGCTCTGTTGCGTGTATTGTCGTATGACAGGTATAGTTATGTAAGGTTTTCTATAGGATGGTGAAGTCTACCCTGTTATAGCAGGATGTTATTGTATGCTTTGTCCGGGGATGATCCCGTTGACCAGATGTTATTGGAAGGTAACTGTTGTACAGGCCTATCCCAGAGTTATTGAACACGAGCTTAGCGCCGCTGGTAACCCGTGTTATTGTGTGTCCGAGTTGTTATACTCGTTGATTATATTCCGACTGTTGAGTCGAGGCTTTTTGGTGGAGAATGATCTCAGTTGGAGACACTCCGTGCCCAGGCTATTGTCAATGTTATTCGCCATAAACCTACGATAAACCTATAAACCGACATCCTAATAATAAGATGCATATTTGTTGTAAAACAAGCCTAACTAACGATTCTTTCTATCTAACTTTGTTCTTTGCATTCTGGAACTGTTGACATAGCCGTGCAGTTGAAGATAATTTCCTTGTGAGGAAATGACTAGGACAGTTGACATTTTTGTAGCGACCTGAAGCATGTGCGAACCTAGAGTTCGTAGCTTGTGGAGCTCAGGCCATGCGATGTCAGACGTGGTCTCAACTGCGCATTCGTCACCGTAACTATACACATTAGATGACTATGGTTTACAAAGAGTAAACCAAGGTGTAGGCAGGAATTTTTAATAAAACTACTGTGTCTATTTCGTTATTAATTTATGATGTCAAGTGTATTAAACCCTACATGTTACTTTATTGTGTGCTGTTAGCACATAGTTATTAAGCATAATTAAATTGTTTGTTTTTCATGGCTGTACACTTAGCTTTTGGATGTAATTGTTTTCTTTTACGGACGTCATCGCCGTAAATTTTGTTAATTGATAGGGCTTAGCTAGTTGAATTAATGTTAAATTTAAATGTCGAAATGGTACCATCCTAACCTAGATTTGTTTTGCTACCCTGTTAAATGTAAATTCAGATATTAGCTTGATCTTGTAACTTGAACTAGGGACTTGCGTCGTACCATATTCCTAGCGTTGCTGTTGTTGCTTTATCATTGTGAGTTAGATCTTTCGCGAGGGTTTTCAGTAACTTCTCAGGTAGGGGACCTGCTCTTTATCTTTGTTTATTTATTAATTTGCGGACTAGCCGATTATAACCCTCCGAACTAGGCTAGGGGCTTGTGAATTTTAATAAATTTTCACGGTGTTTTACATGAGTCTGGATGTTTATTTCCTCAGTCTAGTTTTAAGGTGAACCTTTCCTTAGGCGGTCTATGACCATCGTCACCTTGTACCACGATCCCTGTGGACTACGGACTCTCGTGCCGCTTTAGCCTTTATGGAAGGTCACCTGATCCTCACGGTACTTTTTATTCGATTTATGTGTCGTTAGTTGAGTCATCGTGGTTGTTGACGCAACTAAACGGTCACATAAAATGGCGCCCAACTCATGTGCCGACGTTAACGTGGTGACCCTCAGTACCATGTTATTTTTTTTTTGAGGATCCTAACGTTGATTATTGGTAAATTGACAGGACTGGGACGAACTTAGAAAGTCGTACTGCAGATCAATTGACCGCATGGCATTCATGTTTGATAGAAGTCCATGGGGTGAGGCTTTAGTGTTGGATAAATGAAGGATAGGATTTTCTTTGATGATGCCTCATCCTAAGTAAATGTAATACTTTGCTTTGCTCACCGTTGTCTTTGTAAATGTAGAAGCACTTAGTTTGCATACTCCAGCTGTACTCGTGATATTTATATAAATGAAGCAAGCTTTATACCACCAAGTAACTAATCATAGCTGTAAGTTCCAGTAGAAATTGACCCCTCACTTTCTCATATATTTCTTATCTATGGATGAGGAAACTATTCGTCGTGTGTTTGGAGAGATGATGGCAGGTGTGAATGCCAATCTTCAACAGATTACTGCTGACTTAGGTCAGAATACTCAGGCTGTAAATACTGTAAGTGGTCATGTGGACCAGGTTAGAGAGGAAGTCAACAATGTAAGACAGGACTTAGAGATTAACACTCAGTCTATAAACAATGTAAGACAGGACTTAGAGATTTACACCCACTCTGTAAACAATGTTAGGGCTGATTTAACTCAAGTCAGGGCAGACATGGACACATATAGGATCGAAGCGAGAAATGATCTGACGGCAGGTTTAGCAGCTGTTAGGGTTGATGTCATACGACACCATCAGGAGGCTAACCAGCGCGTAGATCGCTTAACCGACCAGATGAATAGAGCTAGGGAGGAGGTGAAAAACCGATTGGAGGAGCACACAGCTCAAATTCAGACAACCTTGAATAAAGTCCAGATAGACATGAGAGCAGATCTGGAACATACCAGGGAAGAATTCGGGACTCGACTAGATCACGTCGAGGGATTTATCGGAAATGTGAAGAAGGACATGGCAACCATGAACGTTGGTTTAATCTTGATGAGAGGAGCTGCCAATGCCGTTAATAACAACGTGAAGACTATCGTTGATGGCATGATGGAGATTAAAGAGGAACTTAACACCAACAGGAGAAACATTTCTGAATTGACGGAAACCGTAGCCAGTCCACGTGAGACAGTTGATGTTCATCATGAGGAACACAAAATTGACCTCATGTTATTGAGAGGTGACCTCAACGAACACGAGACCACAGTCGAGGCTAAGGTAGCCGAGGTTAGAGACGATGTGGGTAAAATCCAAGAAAATATGTCCAGAGTTGAAGGAGATATCGATTCCTTACAAAAGAGATTTGAGGAAGTCGCGGTGACCGAGAGGTTAGACCTCAGTTATAACCTTAGGACGGCCATACGCGAGGTAGACACAAACCTCAAGGGAAAGGTTGACAGGATCGAGCTGCAATTGAACGACTTAGGCAACAAAGTCGCAGCCAGAACCATCCCAGGTCTTGAAGTAATAGAAAGACGCCTGGACAGACTCGAGACGACTCCAAGAGAGAGACACGTACACCCACAGACGGGAGAATCTCAGGAAACGCCTATATCTCAATCAGGAGGAATGATGCCTACCCATTTCCAACCCAGCGCGCCTATGGAATCGCAACCGTCACAATTCACTAATTTAGCGCAAGGTCAGACCTTGAACTTTGACGCTCACCCGTTTCAACCAGCATCTAATCGAATTAGTCATGAGACTAACACTCCTACGCAGAGTTACATGCAAAATACTTTCAGACCCGCGAATACGCAGGGAAATGTCACCATAATTCGTTCAAGAGAGGAGCAACCAGCTCGCTTCTCGGGAACTGGGAGCGGTGTTACTCCAGTGGAATTCCTAGCAAATGTCGAAAGCTACTTACGTGATACTATGGTAACTCCAGAGAGGGAACTAAGAGTTATAGAGCGACTGCTTGAGGGACAAGCCGGTACCTGGTTCAGAGCATTCCGATACTCATTTACAGGCTACCAAGACTTTAAGGAAGCGTTATTAAGAACATATTGGTCGAGCGACATCCAGCAGAGTATCCGAGCTGAGATGTACACTCGAAGGTACAGTTCCAATACACCTACTCGTTATGCGAATTACTTCGCAATACAGCTCGCGAAGCTCCGTTGTCTTCAGCCTCCGTTGTCCGAACAAGATTTGGTGAACACAATTGTTTGGCAGTACCCTGCGGATGTACAACGTGTGTTAATCGCTGCAGGGGCATCCACTTTCCAGCAGTGTGACCAGATACTGCGAAGGTTGGATGCTAACACAGAACAGTTTCCTACACACCGTCAGCAGAAGGCTGATAGGCGCGAGGATAGACATATGAATCTGACGACTGTTGATAAAGTGAGCCAGACGCCACAACAAACACAAACCACAGAGGATTCTTGGCGACGTGATAACAATTACAGTTATAACAGGAGAGAATGGAATAACACTCCGTATACTCGAAATCAACATGATGACCGGCGAAGTCATTGGGACCGGCGATTCGACCGAAGGACGGACGACAACCGACGTCATGAAAACAACCGCCGAGGGAATGAAGGAAGAGATCAGCAACACGGACGTATCCGTAGAGACTATCGATATAGTGGGGGTTACGACAGAAATCGAGACCCTAGATACCAGCCAGACAGGGATTGGAAAGGAAGAGCACGGGAGAGCCGTGAGTACCTCCAACAATTGAGAGAATTGCAGATCCAAGAAGAGGGAGAACGGAACCCTACTTCGAGGGAAAATAGACATTCGGCGCAGGAGACGGAGCAGAACCAGCCCAGTACTTCTCGCCATGACAAAAAAAAAAAAAAAACTCCGAAAAATCAATAGATTCTTGTTTGGTTGAGCACCGAGTAACTGCCTCTATATTACTCTGGGAGCCAATCCAAGAAGACTTGTTGGACGAACGACGAACGACGAACCACAATTATGAATTAACACGTCTACCCAAGATTGTAGCCACCTTGAATGAAGTCAGTGTAGTCATACTCATCGATACTGGAGCGATGATTAGTGTAATTTCCGCCGATTGCCATGCCAGACTGAGAGCAAACTCTGAGGTGACGGAGTTGCCCATTTCAGCTGTAAGAGTCAGAGGTGTCATACCTGACCGCGTTGTAACGTGCAAGATCCAGATTTTGTGTACTGTGAAGATTTCGAACCACGTGTACTTGCACGAATTTCTCGTAATGAAGGGCCTGCATCATGATGCCATTTTAGGCGCAGACTTCATTAGAAAATATGATGGAATCATTGACATGGGACGGAACACGGTAGAGTTCAAGCCGAACGAACCCATTCAGATGAGCCTAATTGAAGAAGAACCGGAATTCCTATCCGAAGTAGACGTAGTCGAAGCATTAAATGGCAAGGAAATTGAGGCGACACTAGATGCCGACGAAGAGGCAGAATCGTTATCAGCACCCACACATGAGGATCTTGAGGCAATACTGAACGAATACAGAGATATATTCGACACCACACCTGGTGAGATATTAGACTACGAGTATGATCTTGTATTACTGGACGATTCCCCATTCCAGAAAAGGATCTATCCGATTGCCGAGAAACATCTCGAAGAAGCTGCTAAGAAGATCCATGAGATGGAAGCAGCAGGCACAATCAAGAAATCACCGACTCCTTTCTTGAATCCCATAATACCTGTGGTTAAGGTAGATGGAAGCTTGAGACTTTGTCTTGATGCCAGAGCCTTGAATGAACGCCTAGCTCCTGAGCACGACAGACCGCCCAAGATTAGGGACATTCTCAGGAAGTTCAAAGGAAAAAGGATATTTTCATCATTAGACTTGGTTCAGTCTTATTACCATATCAGATTATCTGAGCATACTCAGAAATATACTGGATTCTTGTTTGATCAGACTACTTATGTATTCCAAAAACTACCATTTGGATTGAAAAATGCCGGAGCCGCATTAATCAGAGCACTTGATGCCAAGCTGACTCATGAAGTGAAGCAGAAAGTAATATGTTATGTGGATGACATAATCATAGCTTCGGGAACAGAAGAAGAGCATTTAAAGACATTGCGCCTTGTTTTTGAGAATCTCCGACAGGCAAATTTTAAGGTCAAGTTTGACAAGTGTCGATTTTTTTCAGGAAGAAGTGAAATTCGTAGGACACATAATCAATGGAGAAGGATATAGACCGAATCCGGCAAAGATTAGAACTGTTGCTGCATTTCCAACACCAACCCGTGTGAAACACGTGAGACAATTCTTAGGAATTCTCCAATTCTTTGCTGCTCATTGTGAGAAGTATTCCGAAACTGTTGCACCACTGCAAGGATTATTGAAAAAGAACTGCAGGTGGAACTGGAATGATGAATGCGAGATAGCTTTCAGGAGAGCTAAACAGATGCTTGTGGACTCAATTCAGTTAGAATATCCAGATTACTCTCGGAACTTTATTCTAGAAACTGATGCATCTGCCATTGGTATAGGAGCCATTTTACTGCAGCAAGATGATGAGAAGAAACGTCATTACATCGCTTTCTTAAGCCGACGTTTAAGAGCACATGAATCTCACTACTTCACGACCGAGATAGAAGCACTTGCAATTGTTTACGCACTTGAATACTGGCAGAAACTTCTGTTAGGTCAGAGGATTATTGTGAGAACCGATCATCATGCGTTGACCTTCATCTTGAGAACAAGACTGGCAAGCGACAGGATCACACGTTGGACGCTGTTTCTCCAACAGTTCGATTTGGAAATAGTTTATCGACCAGGCAGAGAGAATGTGTTGGCCGACATCCTCAGCCGGAATCCTGAAGCTACTGTTAATGCCATAGACATCGAGGGAGAATGCGAGGAACACCTTCGCCGATTTCGTAATTTACCTGAAGGACAGCGACGTGAGGAGGAACTCAGACATATTATCCGTTTCCTAGAACGAAGAATGGATCCACAGGATGATCATTATGCAAGGATTGCTGCTGTTGCAGATGATTATTTGATTTATCATCGTGTCTTATACAAGTTTGTAGACGAGGACCACACTCAACTGCGTGCAGTTATTCCTAGGAGATACCAAGAATCTGTTATTCTTATGGTACATTTATCCATTGGACATGGTGGAACAGACAAAACCATTGCAACTATCAAGGAGTCTTTCACATGGAAAGGGTTAGGAGCCACCGTTAGACAGTGTTTACGTGCTTGCGACGCATGCCAGCGGAACAAGTACACGTCACACTTGCTGAAGGAACAACCTAGACCAATACTACCAACTCAACCTAGAGAGTTGTATGCACAGGACCTGTATGGCCCAATACCTAAGGCTCGTCGTGGGAATCGATACATCGTTGTAACGGTGGATGTGTTCACGAAATATACGATGCTTCATCCGATTCAAAAAGCTACTGCACATCAGATTATTCAGAGGATTAGACGTCAAGTGATACCGGAGGCAGGAAAGCCACAATTCTTGTTGACTGATCGCGGATCACAGTACACCTCAGTAGAATTTGCCAATGCCATGAATGAGCTTGAAATAGGTCATGTTTTATCATCTATTCGACATCCAGAGAGCAACCCAGCAGAATGCGTGATGTCTATTATCGCAAAATTCTGTCGATTATATTGTCAAGAAGAACACTGGCGATGGACTGAAGTCCTTGTTATTATGGCAAAATGTATTAATTCAACAGTACATGAGAGCACTGGTCAAATACCTATGGTCTTGCATTTGAACCAGTTGCCGCTGAGAATATGGGATCGTGTGATTGTAAATCCACCTTGTTTACAACCATCACATGCCAGCAGACTTTTAGCTGCGAGAGAGACTATGGACAGACAAGCTGCCAAGCGCTTGAGAAGAACTAGACGCCAGAGGTTTAGAGAACTACTAGTAGAAGGAGACCTTATCCTTATAAGGAGACCCGGAATTTCTAGTCCTATAGACCGCATATATGGGAAATTTCTATCCTTGTATTATGGCCCTAGTCGTATCCGACAGCCTTTAAACAATGGAAGTTATGTGATAGAAGACATTAGGACAGGAGAGCGCATTGGAACCTTTAATGCAGCCAATCTAAAAAAATATCACTCATGAATGAATTATAAAGCAAATAAAAATGTTATCCCAACATTTTATTTGAAACGACAGAGAGGCAGATGAACCCGCTGAGCTATGGTTCATGTGATATTTTTTTTATGACAGAGCATTTATGATGGGATGTTGTACTTTTGAACACACCCAGGAAGCCACGTGAAGCTGAGAGATCACGCGATACTTTGAAGTAGCGGTGAATCGCACTTTTGACTTTGGTGTAAACTGCTAATTATTATCTGAGGTCTTATTAATTATTTTTATCTTTCCTACGAGACTCAGAATATTCCATTTCGTCATGCTGCATTATTAAAACATTTTGGAGAAGGTTTATTTTCACTTTAGGTAAGGTAATACCCTTTCAGATACGCAAAAAGGAACGTAAGTAGTCGCTCAACGTTTTCGTTTTGACGACCTACTTTCTAGAGACACCCAGTACCGGAGCACTGCGTCTTGAGAATCCGCCTTGTGTAGGCGTGGAATTACATTTGTCCTACGAGACGTAGAAGAATATCCGCTGTTTAGCGTTAAAAGTGATTATAAGGTGCCATCGAGCATGCAAATACTAATTCACTGTAGTTGAAGTCCAGTGAATTAAATAAGAAGCTTGGGAAATAATTATTGGCAAGTATAGTGTATTGCACAACATTGCTGTAACATCACATATTACCCACGCGTATGTGGAGGGCAGATGCCTAGTGGAAATATACAGGTAATAGTGTTACAATTATCCTGAATAAGTGTGATTATAATTGTATGAGATATTTAAATTGCCAAAGTGGAAATTTCATCTTTGAAACGTCGTATAATTCACGGATGCTGCGTGATACAAAAGTAGCGTCACTAGCACGTGCAGCATTACAAAATAGTGTTAGCTCACATGCTAATCCACATCTGCAAGATTAAGGCTGTGTCGTATTTTATAATTGAAGCCTATAATAGTCACGACGGACATTATAATTTTGGAAGTGAGAGGATGAATAATCACGCAACTTATTTCGCTACCCACGTGATTGGACTTTTCTTCACCATGGTTGAAGCAGTCACCATGGGCTAATACCATCCCGGTATGGGGGGGTGACGTTACTACAGGAACCAGCATGATGGTGGAACTTCCAGAACGATGAACGAGAGGGAAGGAGCCAAAATGCCATTTCCAGGCATATCCACGAAGATGTCGACAGGGACAAATCGAACCCTGGTCTTTGGGGGAGTCCAGATGGGAATCCTGATGAGGAGGATACCGATCCAGAGAGCCAGAGAGGTTTATGTACAACCCTTGTTGTGGAATAGAGAGCTGAGTGAGAGCTCCTCCATTTCGTGAGTTTTTGTTACACCCCTTCTTTGTTCTAGTTTCTGGTGGTATAGTAGTTTTAATGTAGTTTGTGAATCAACCACACTCAGTGCCAGCCATTTTTCTAGGTAGGGATGTAACTAGTTTAGTTAGATGTCATTTATTTCAGTTTAGAGTGAGACACCCTTGGGGTCAGACATTTTGGTCAGCTCTGGTGCAGCTTGGTGAACGTCGTGGAACGTCAATGCCTACCTTTTTGCTGAACCTGATCGTAGTCATTTTGAGGCTATTTTGTTCAACCCTACTTGGGGTAATTTTCAAGTCTTTGCTGACTGTAGTTATGGCAATCAGATGCCTTGGTTATTAATTGACTGCATTCTTTGCAGCCATCCTTTGTTACACCCCTGACTGTCGTTAGAACGGTCGTATCATTTAGGTAGTCGACAGTAACTACCAGTTTGTAAATGCATTATATTTCATTTTGAATAAGCTCAGAAGCTATTCTTGGTCATGTTTGAACCTAACAACTAGAAGGAATGTTTCGTTGCCTAGCATCGAACGCGGTTCCCAACGTATCATTAAGCAGATCTAGTGTGTGAATCTGTGCCACATTTATCATATGTTTCTTGTGTCGTGTGAGACACGTTTTTATTTGATGTTCTAGCAACTACTGAGTTGCATTTTTAAAGCAAAGAGCTTCAGTTATTGTAAGTTTACTTTCATTTAGACGTCATTGGTAGAAAGACAGAAGTGTATTACTATACTCAGATTTATAGCGTGCGTTTGATACACGGACTCTGTGGAGATCCGTAACCTATGGTAAAGTTTTTTATGAACCGGCCAGGTGCAGGTTTTGTATTGATTAAATCGCCGGCCTTGAATAAACTGGTTATGTAACCCAGTGACCTAGAGCACGCCTGCTTCATTGTGAGACAAAACTACTATAGACGAGGACAGAGTACAATTTGTATTCGCTTTTCCTTTCATTGCTATTTTGCTTATGGAAATCAGTTTCCACTCTTGTATTTGATCACTTGTTTTATGGATCGGTTTTTGTTAGTTTAACGCTCTGTTGCGTGTATTGTCGTATGACAGGTACAGTTATGTAAGGTTTTCTATAGGATGGTGAAGTCTACCCTGTTATAGCAGGATGTTATTATATGCTTTGTCCGGGGATGATCCCGTTGACCAGATGTTATTGGAAGGTAACTGTTGTACAGGCCTATCCCAGAGTTATTGAACGCGAGCTTAGCGCCGCTGGTAACCCGTGTTATTGTGTGTCCGAGTTGTTATACTCGTTGATTATATTCCGACTGTTGAGTCGAGGCTTTTTGGTGGAGAATGATCTCAGTTGGAGACACTCCGTGCCCAGGCTATTGTCAATGTTATTCGCCATAAACCTACGATAAACCTATAAACCGACATCCTAATAATAAGATGCATAATTGTTGTAAAACAAGCCTAACTAACGATTCTTTCTATCTAACTTTGTTCTTTGCATTCTGGAACTGTTGACATAGCCGTGCAGTTGAAGATAATTTCCTTGTGAGGAAATGACTAGGACAGTTGACATTTTTGTAGCGACCTGAAGCATGTGCGAACCTAGAGTTCGTAGCTTGTGGAGCTCAGGCCATGCGATGTCAGACGTGGTCTCAACTGCGCATTCGTCACCGTAACTATACACATTAGATGACTATGGTTTACAAAGAGTAAACCAAGGTGTAGGCAGGAATTTTTAATAAAACTACTGTGTCTATTTCGTTATTAATTTATGATGTCAAGTGTATTAAACCCTACATGTTACTTTATTGTGTGCTGTTAGCACATAGTTATTAAGCATAATTAAATTGTTTGTTTTTCATGGCTGTACACTTAGCTTTTGGATGTAATTGTTTTCTTTTACGGACGTCATCGCCGTAAATTTTGTTAATTGATAGGGCTTAGCTAGTTGAATTAATGTTAAATTTAAATGTCGAAATGGTACCATCCTAACCTAGATTTGTTTTGCTACCCTGTTAAATGTAAATTCAGATATTAGCTTGATCTTGTAACTTGAACTAGGGACTTGCGTCGTACCATATTCCTAGCGTTGCTGTTGTTGCTTTATCATTGTGAGTTAGATCTTTCGCGAGGGTTTTCAGTAACTTCTCAGGTAGGGGACCTGCTCTTTATCTTTGTTTATTTATTAATTTGCGGACTAGCCGATTATAACCCTCCGAACTAGGCTAGGGGCTTGTGAATTTTAATAAATTTTCACGGTGTTTTACATGAGTCTGGATGTTTATTTCCTCAGTCTAGTTTTAAGGTGAACCTTTAATAGGCGGTCTATGACCATCGTCACCTTGTACCACGATCCCTGTGGACTACGGACTCTCGTGCCGCTTTAGCCTTTATGGAAGGTCACCTGATCCTCACGGTACTTTTTATTCGATTTATGTGTCGTTAGTTGAGTCATCGTGGTTGTTGACGCAACTAAACGGTCTCAATATTGAGAACCGTCTAAATATTTCGGAAGCTCGCCATTTAGGATTGTTATATGTATAAGCCATAGAGTTATGTACCATTCAAGGACAATTATTGCCTAGGTTCGTTATTCAAACTTTCACTTCGATCGCATGATTATGACACAAGAAATAAAAACTTAAATTTAAAATTTCGCACAGCCGCCATCTTGAGGTTATGTAAACAATTGAATTAAATTAGATGGCAGTGCATTACAATCTGCAAAATCATTTACTGTACCACATTTGACTGCGCTCAGAGAGTTAAATCTCGAGAAAAGTCTATTAAAATATTTCAAATTCGCTTGGTCGCCATGTTCGTTTTGTACTTTAAAGGTTTATGAAATATACATAGGCAAACTTGTATCAGTACCCTTTATCACAGTACAAAATTGCATGATGATATCTGTAATAGTTTCGGAGATATAGAATGTCAGTGAAATATTTCGCACAGCCGCCATTTTGAGGTTATGTAAACAATTGAACTAAATTAGCCATCAATGCATTACAATGTGTATAAACATTTGCTGTAACAAGTTTCATTACGTTTGGATAGTTAAATCGCGAGAAAAGTCTATTTAAAAGTCTCAACTTCGCTTGGCCGCCATGTTGGTTTTGTAGTCACCAGGTTTTTGAAAGTCTCATAAGTGAACTTCTAGTAGTGCCCTTTATCACCGCACACAATTTCATGGTGATATCTGTATTATTTTTGGAGATATTGAATGCTAGTGAAATATTTCGCACAGCCGCCATGTTGGATTGGTGAGACGTAACAAAATTTGAAGGGCACGGTCGAGGTCGCCGGGAATAGTGCTATGAACTTACCGAGTTTCATTGAAATCTCTCCAGCCATTTAGATTTTATTAGGAGGGGGGACACACACACACACACACCTCACACACACACACACGCACACACACACGGACTAAAGGTGATCACATAAGCCTATTTTTTCAAAATTGAAAATAGGCTAAAAATAACACAAATAGACTTCCAATTACACAAGGAACATTGGAAACATTTCAGGAAGAAATAAAAGTAACTCATCATGGGAAGTGGCAAGATTAATCTACAGAAATAACCAACGCAGCCCAGAAGACGTTTGGGCTAGCCAAACCTAAGAAGAAACCTTGGTGGAATCAAATATGTGAAGATACGTTACAAGAGAGAACAAAACAATGGAAAAAGTGGAAATGCTCTGGAAAGACGGAACATTATGACCAATTCAAACAGCAAAGGAAAGAAACTGCTAGAATAATAAGGGGAGTTAAAAGATCATTCGAAAAATCACAACTTACTGACTTGTAAGACAGCTTTGTTAAAAATAACTCTCGAAACTTCTATCAGACTTTTAAGAGTCAATTAAAGGGGTATCAAGCGCCTAGCATATGCTTTAAAGATGAAAATGGTAGACTTGGCCTAAGCAATGTTGAGAACTGTGAAATACTTGCGGAGCACTTTGATCAACTTTTAAACTGCCCTGAACCAGATCATAAGTTGGAATTCTCAAAAGCAACAGAAAATCTGGAAGAAGATATACCACCCAATGCTGAAGAAATTAAAGAAGCAATTAACAATCTAAAAAATAATAAAGCTAGCGGAGAGGAAACAGCTGCACTTTTGAAATGGTCTCAATCAAAAATCATTGAAGAGCTGCAGTTAATCTTTGAAGATATTTGGAGAACAGAGAGGATTCCAGAGGAATGGAAAGTGGCTCTAATACACCCATTGCATAAAAAAGAAGTCAAACAAAACGTTGATAACTATATACGCATCTCTCTTCTTCAAATTGCATACAAGGTATATTCAAAAATATTGCTGAATAGAGTAGAAACATCACTTGACAAGCAACTGGGCGAGTATCAAGCCGAATTTCGAAAAGATAGATCTTGTTCAGAACAAATATTTAACTTAAAACCCATAATTCGCCATAGGATACTGAATTCAAAGGACATAGTTGTGACTTTTGTAGATTTTAAAAAGGCATTTGACTCGGTTGATAGAGAAACCATAGATAAAACAATTCGTGAATTTGGAGTGAAAACTAAATTGGCAAACCTAATACGTGAAACCCTTACGGACACGATTTCAAAAGTCAAATTTATGGGTGAGATATCAAAATCTATTAAGATAAATACAGGTGTACGGCAAGGAGATGGTTTATCACCCCTTCTGTTCAACTGTGTTTTGGAGAAAATTGTAAGAATTTGGAATTTAAAGCTAAAAGAACATAACATTTCCCCAGTAACTTTGGGGAGAAGAAACAAAGGCATTGAAATAAGTTGCCTAGCATTTGCAGACGATTTTGCTTTATTGTCAGAAAACCTAACAAGTGTAACAACACAAATCAATCTCTTGTAAGAAATAGCCAACAAAACAGGTTTGAGAATCTCCGAAGAAAAAACTAAATTTATTACAAACATCAAGAACGCTTCAAAATATTTGGCAACAGATATTGGCCCAGTGGAAAAAGTAAAGAAATTCAAATATCTGGGAGAAATAATTCAAGGAAATGGTTTAGAAAAATCTTCGGTAGAAGAAAGGGTACACAAGATGGAAAGAGCATATGGTATCACTAAGAATTTTTATAACAAAAAGTGCTTATCTAAAAATCTTAAAATAAGGCACTACACTACAGTGGTGAAACCGGAATGCCTATACGCAAGTGAATGTCTGGTACTAAACTATAGATTAGATAAACTTGAAGTACTAGAAAGGAGAACCATGAGGAAAATTTTAGGCCCAGTGAAAACAGCAGAAGTATGGAAATTAAGATCTAATGATGAAATATACAGGAACATAGAAAATATAACAGAAACGATAAGAAAAAGGAGATTGCAATTTTTTGGACATATTTACAGAATGGATGATTCCAGATTAACAAAAAGGATATTCAAGTACCTTTGGGAGAAAAGGGCAACAACTAGCTGGATTCAAGAAGTAAAGAAAGATTTAGAAAACAAATAATATAAGTGAAGAAGAAACAGTGAACAGAGAGATCTTTAGAAAAAGGGTATTAAGTATGAAAGGATTCCAAGGAAGATTGCCAAAGAAACCTGGTGCGAAGTGGTCCGAGGACAGAAAGAAGCAGCATAGTGAACGGATGAAGGAGTACTGGAGGGAATGGAAGAGAAAACAACAAAGTGTGAAGAATTGAAATTGGCACGTGGTCCCTAGCAGGCCTCATCGGAAAGAATAATAATAATAATAATAATAATAATAACGCAAAATCCATAGAAGTGTATTTTACTGTCTGTAAATAGTTGACTCGTTACCCAAGTTTTTACAAACTATGTAATATAAATATTGTATATATTTATTTGTGTTTAAGGGTGATTCATATACTAGTTAAGCTTAAGTGAACAGAATCTGAAGATGAGCGCGTGATGTTCGAAACATGTCAACCAAGTGTATTTATTAATCTCATGTAATATTTTTCAGGATCATTTGAGTACAATCGTGTTGACCGACTGAAAAGCACCAAACTTTTGTTTACTAAGGCAACACTGAAAAAACGGCTTCGAACACAATAATATTTAGATATACGTCATTTTCACAAAATTATTTTTATGTCATCATCAAATTAAACCCCACAATTACAGATCTGTTTTAAATTATTTTTTATAAATGTTTCATAGAAAAACCCAAGTAAAATACTATTTCAAAACTTTGCTCGTAATAACAATGTTTTCTTCTTTTAACCACAATTGCTGAAGAAGGCCATAACATTCCCGAAACTGGTAATAATATATTAATTCAATTTTATTGACTAAGGTGTAATACGTTTATTGGTATTTCATTTAGACTTTTTGTAAAGAATCACAATTTGCATACCGCAGGGCGGATGACTTATATGCTATCCCCTTGTAATGAAGATTGTGTCGAATCCAAAAAAAGACCGAAAGCTGTATAAATGAAAGAAATTTGAGAAAACGGCAACGATAAATTCATTATTATCTACAATACAGTTATAATCAATGAAATTCCATAAGCAAAATACTCCCTGTAACTCTTAAGGGGGGGGGGGGGGGAGATTTTTCTATACCTTCACATTATGTTGCTTAGACAGCAGTCATTCGAGCTGAAGGACATGAGAGAGAAGCTGGTATTCAGAAAGGTGTAAGGTAAGGCTGCAACTTATCACCCATACTTTTCAATCTTTACATTGAACAAGCAATGAAGGAAATTGGAGAAAAATTTAAAGTGCGAGTGAAGATTCAAGGAGAAAAAATTTCAACTCTGAGATTTGCTGATGACATCGTCATCTTGGCCGACAAGCCTGAGGATTTGAATGAGTTTTTGAATGGTATGGACTCCGTCTTACGGAAATAATTCATGATGAAAATTAATAAATGTAAAATAAAAATATTGGAATGCATCCGAAATAAATCAGAAACCTCTATGGACATCAAATTGGCAGGTGAAAAGCTGAAGGAAGTAGGAGACTTCCGTTACTTAGGAATCAAAATAACCAGTGATGGACGAAGCAAAGAGGATATAAAAAGTAGGTTGGCTCAGGCAAGGAAAGCATTTCTACAAAAAAGGAATCTGTTGACATCGAATATAGATTTAGGTATTAGGAAGTCATTTTTGAAAGCCTTTGTCTGGAGCGTGGCGCTCTATGGAAGTGAAATTTGGACTATTGGTGCAGCAGAAAAGAAGAGAATTGAAGCATTTGAAATGTGGTGTTACAGGAGAATGATGAAGATCAGATGGGTAGATAGGGTTACAAACATAGAGGTATTAAGACGAGTGGGAGAGGAGAGATGTTTCTGGCGACAGTTAATGAAGAAAAGAGATAGGTTGGTAGGACACATACTAAGACACCGAGGAATAGCAAGCTTAGTTATGGAAGGAAGGGTTGAGGACAAGAACTGTAGGGGTAGACCAAGGTTAGAATATGTTAAACAGATTGCCTTGGATGTAGGGTGTGGTAGGTATGTAGAGATGAAACGATTATCACAGGACAGGGAGGCATGGAGATCTGCATCAAACCAGTCAAAAGACTGAAGACTCTAACAACAACAACAACAGACTTAACAGATTATATTCCCAAAGTTTGGAGGGAAATTTAATTTCTAAGGGCCGTTTACACCAACGTCATTTACCTCTTCATTCGTTAAAGGTTATTTAACTTTGCACGAGCATTCCATTAAACAGAAACGCTCCTTAACTTACCACTCACAAGGAATTACGGCAAATGGCCAAATCTGACCACTCAACTCTGTAAAGCGACGTTAAAGTGGAGGAAAACAGTCAAATTCTACCTCGCAGATCCCACAAAGGTGGTTTGTTTCCGAGTTTTACACGAACTTACAACCCTTTTTAATATATGTTGATCACAATGAAATTATAAGAAAATCATATAGGCTTAGTAGCAAGAAAAAAGCATACGGAAATTTGAAAAAAGAGCATATCCGAATTGGAATTCTAACTTCTTCCAGCGCTGCATAATGAACTTAGAGTCTGCAACGCAACTGTTTACGCTACGGAGACAATGGGGGGAAAAAGTGTCCTATTTAGCTAAGTCATCATCATCATGTTTTTCAGTCAAGCGTCTGGTCTGCCCCTACAATGAGTCTTTTCCACGTTGTTCGGTCTTGTGCTGTCCTTTTGACCACTTCATAACTTCGTAGGCCAGGGCCATTTAGGAGGGATCTCATGAAAGTTTTCCGTGGCCTCCCGCAAGGGCGTTTTCCAGGAATTTTGCCTTCTAGAATGTCGATCATCAGGCCACCATGTCGTAACCTGTGGCCAAGCCAGGTGGATCTCCTTCTATTGATCTGGCGGATCATTTGCCGTTTCTCCTTTATTCGATCCAGCACCGTTATGTTGGCCATTTTCTCTACCCGGCGGATCAGAGCAAATTTCAGGGGTATTTGAATAAGCTATTTGTAGGATGGGCATCGGAAGAAAATCACATTAATATCTTGTGGACTAACTTTTTGAAAATTTTAAATAGCGCTATTGATAAATTTGTTCCATTTAAATTACTGAAACAAAACCCAGATCCTGAGTATTACACAAGGGAAATCAGGAGTCTTAAACGGAAAATTAGGAAATTATACAATAAAAGATATGATAGTGACAAGTATATGTTGAAATTTAAGTCCTTATCAAGAGAGCTCGTCTTAAAAATGAGGGCTGCTCATGACAATTATATGCAAGGTTTACTTGGTTCGGGAGGCGATGGGTGGAAAAAATTGTACAGTTGTGTTAGGAGAAGAAAGGGAAATTCAAATAATTTGTCGATGATAATGTCCGGTGACGGTAAATTAATTACTGAGAAGCAGGCCATTGCTAATGAATTAAATGTCTTTTATGGTAGTGTGTTCAATAAATCCAATAGCTGTGTGTTGGACCTTAACGGTGAATCAGGGGCTCCACTTCTCCAAATAAACCATTGTAAAGCTAATACAAAAATTAAGTTGCAATATATCGAAGGGTCCTGATAATATTGTTAGTGAAGTACTTAAACTAGGAGGTAGGGCCGTTGCACGATACTTAGAGGTGATGTTTAATGTGTCCATAAACAATGCGCAAATCCCGGATGACTGGAAAAGAGCTACGGTAGTCCCAATATTTAAGGGAGGGAGCAAACTTGAATTGGGCAACTACAGGCCGGTTAGTCTTACGTCCATCGCTTGTAAACAGATGGAGCATCTCATTTGCGACTACTTGAGGGAACAGTGGGAAACATTATCATGGTTTAATGATAGGCAACATGGATTTCGGAAAGGTTACTCATGCGAGAGTCAGATGTTATCACTTTTTCAAGATATTAGCGAATCGTTAGACGATGGAGTTTCAGTCGACGCCGTAGTTATAGATTTTGCGAAGGCATTTGATGTCGTGCCGCATGACATGCTACTCCATAAATTAGCTTCGACGAAGATTGATAGAAGAGTAATTTTATGGATCCAAAAATTTTTGATGGGTCGCTCCCAGAAAGTGAAAGTTGAAGGCCGATTGTCGGATGAAATTACCGTAACGTCGGGTATCCCTCAGGGCAGCGTAATAGGAACTTTGTTATTTTGAGCGTTTATAAATGACTTACCAAATGGGATCCGCAGTGACTGTCGATTGTTTGCGGATGATTGTGTAATATATCGAAAGATACATGACTCACAAGACAATGCAGTACATCAAGATGACCTGAACCTGGTCTATAAGTGGGCGATTGAAAATAAAATGAAAATAAACACAAGAAAATGTAGTCTAATAAAAATAGGGAAAGTGTGAAGGCAAGATTTTCAATATAACATTGGCTCGGAAATACTTGTAGAAGAAGATTCTTGCAAATATTTGGACGTTCACGTAAGAAATGATATGAAATGGAGTAGTCATGTAGGATGTGTAGTGTCTAAAGCTTACAAATCCCTGCACTTCGTAATGAGGGTATTAAAAGGAAGTAGTACCGCTGCTAAAGAATTAGGCTATTTGTCACTTGTAAGACCTATTCTGGAATACGCCTCGGCGGTTTGGGATCCATATCAAGTAGGGCTCATAAATGAGTTGGAAATGGTACAAAGAAAGGCCGCTAGATTTGTACTCAGTGACTTTAATCCCAGGAGCAGTGTGAGCCGTATGTTAAAGAAACTTGGGTGGGAATCACTTGAGGCTAGGAGGATGAAATCTAGACTCTGCGCTATGTACAACACGTATACAAATCAACCAGCATGGGGTGAGCTTAGCAAACGTATGGAAAAGCCTAATTACATGGGTAGGAGCGATCACCCTTTCAAGGTTAAGGGCCGACCACAGCGAACAAATTATGGTAAATATTCTTTCGTAAACCGTGCCATTGATAATTGGAACTCTCTACCTGCCGCAGTCTTAGAGCCTTTTCCCAAACATATAGGTGTGTTTAAGAAAAGACTGACTATTTGTGTAAATACTCCAGTTTAATTGTTAGTGAATTGTTATGTACAATTATTTATTTGTTATGTATATCTAATTTGCTACCGGGGGACACACCCCCAATTGCAAATAAACGAATGAATGAATGAATGATCTTTTCCATTCGGCGCCAACACCACATCTCAAGCGCTTCTAGTCGTTTAATGTCACCTCTATTCATTGTCCAGGTCTCACTGCAGTACATTGCAACTGGCCATGTGTAGGTCTTAACCAGTTGTTTTCTAAGGCTGAGGGACATCGAGCGTTGACTATTAGAGAATGCTTTTCACGGAATACCGGTTTGGCCATGGCTATACGGCTCCTGATTTCAACTCCACATCGTAGGTCTTCTGTGATGATCTGACCAAGGTATTTAAATCGACTGACCTGTTGTATTGGTTCTTTATTTATGGTTACATTTAGTTGGCGTTGATGCTTACTTATCACTAGAATCTTGGTGTTCTTAAAATTGATTTTAGCTAAGTAAACAATGTAATCACACAACTGCCAATTCTCCTAAATACTTTGTTCACATCATTTTAAGCTTTTGCCATGAATGCGAATGAGGTCTTCTGTATTTCCCTTCCTTAATAATTATGTTAGCGACTTCAGTGGCGTAGTCGGTATCATGCTGAGCTTCTATGCCCAAGATCGTGGGTTCAAACCGGGCCGAAGTCATCGGATTTTTAAGACCGTTAAAATCCTTCAGTATGCTTTCCTTAGGAGGGGAAGTTAAGTCAGCGGGCCCATGTCATAGATTTATGGCATGTAAAAGATCCTACCACTACAATTTGGCAGTGTGTAGCAAGACATTTAGGATATATTTGCCTGGTTAGGAACGCTCTATCAAGTTACAACGTTCGCTGCTAGGTGTTTGTGACAGTGGCATTTGGTAGACAAAGTTGGAACTACTTGAAAATGAAATATTCTTTAGATTTGAAATTTGTTTAAATGTTAAATTGTATTTTTTATCTCATACACTTTTGTTTATTTAGTTAATTATTGTTGTCTTAAGGCCGGAACAGGGAGGTCATCCGCCACTATATTTCTGTTTATTATTATTATTATTATTGTTATTATTATTATTATTAGTAATAATAATTTTAAAATGGTCTCTTAATGTTCATTTATATTAGGCTGTCTTCTTAATTTGACCGACTGCTCTAAATTATTAAAATCAGAATTTGAATTTTAACTATGTCACAATGGGCTGATGACCTCGATATCCCGGTCCTTAAAACATCAATCATCATTCTTTCGTTGCACATACTGTATCTGATGTTTTATTTGTGAATGGGTAATGACTGCTATTCTTCTCTCTTCTACAGGTAAGATACTGCGAGCTGTCATACTGCAACATCGGGTAAGTAGAACGCTCTATCAAAGTTCCAACGTTCACCACTAGGTATCATTGATATCTGGTGGCGAAAGTTGGAACTACTTGAAATTGAACGGAACTTGTAGCTCACCCTTTAGGGTGTCCGCTGGAAGCAGCTACAGACTCAGGCGAGCCGAACATGTCCCCGGACACTCCCGGCACTAAAAGCCATACGATAGAGAGAGATCCGGTAAGTTAGCATGGTAGTGGTACGAGGGGCATTCAAACAGTAAGTTACACAGGTCAATTAACTTGCACTGAATGACGCAGCGCAGAGCAACCACACTGAAATAAATTACATATTTATTAATCTCATGTAATTTATTTCAGGATTAGGACATAACCCAACTCATTTGGGTACATTCGTGTTGACCGACTGAAAAGCACCAAACTTTTTTTGCCTAGAAAAATAGCTGTGTTTTAATTCACTGGCTGTGAAAGCCAATTGATCATAATCTATTACAGTTTATTCTGAGAAGATGACTATAAAGATGTATCCTCCTTTTTCACGTAGTACTTCAGAGTTTTTCAATGTTCCTGTATAGAGTCTCAATCTTCATATGTATTATCTTAACGAGTCAAAGACTGGAAAGGAGGGCGACCTGGAACCTCTTACCATAAGGGTAAACCTCTCGCGTCAGTAACACACTTCAATTATCTAGGGGTTACATTGCAGACTACAGGGACAGTTTTTACAACCCACATCAAGGAGAGAGTACACGCTGCACTGAGAGTCATGAACGACATAACGCATCTCCGGGAGATATCACTAAAGAAAGCAATGAAATTTTTCCAGACAAAGATTGTGCCGGTGGCGACATGCGGACTAGAGAACATTTGGCCCCATCTAAACTACAAGAACCTAGCAGAACTAGAAAAGATCAAGAGTAACTTTCTGAAAAGAGCCTCTCAAAATTCACACCATCTCGGCTGACGTATGCACCAGCAAGATATTTACCACCAGGGGCTCACTTCTAGTGGGCGTGGGTTGGCGACCACGGGGCCCCAGCTGAGTCCGGCATTGCTTCCACCTACTTGTGCTGGGCTCCTCTCTGTCTTCTTTCCTGTCGACCTCACTTGGTCAACTCTTGTTCTCTTCCGACCCCGACGGTATTAGGGTATCCGAGGCCTAGGGAGTCTCTTCCTTTCCCGCCTTAATTGGCCCTTGTCTCATCTTTCCTGACACCCTCCTTCTGTGAGGGGGTCAGTCTTCTTTTTCTTTTCCTTTTACCTCCTGCCTTCTGCTCAAGGCCCTTAAGGAGGCAGGGTGTATGTAGTCAACCACTTCTGGTGCACCCTAGATAATGCTACACCCTCAGGGGCTCACGGCTGGTGAGTTCGGCAGTTGGCGACCCCGAGGGATTCCTGAGCTGGGTCCATTTCCCCATTTTGTCCCTTCCCTTTGGGTCGGACCCTCTCCTCTCCAATCCTCTCCTCTTTTCCTTATATTTCCTTTTCTCTTTCAGATTCCCGCACTGTTTTTGTTACTTGGTTCCCCGTGTATCTAAATTCCCTTTTAGCGTTTTTTTGTAGGTATTTTTAATCTACTTTGCATTTTGTAAGTCTTTTCGATCTAAATTGCATTTTGTGAGTGTTTTTCAATTTTGTAAGGATTGACAATCTAAATTGCTTTTTAGTAAGTCTTTCAGTATCCGGGCCGGGGCATTTGTGAGTTTTTTGAATTTCAGTTGCATTTTGTATTTTCAACCTACCCCGCTTTGTTCAAGTAGTTAAGTCTCAATTGCAATTTTGTGGGTATTTTGAATCTCCATTACATTTTGTGCGTATTTTTCAATCTATTCCTTTTGTGAGTATTTTCGTTCGAAATTCCCTTATGTACGTATTACGCTCTCCATTTGGTGAGTAGTTTCAATCTGAGTTCCTTTTTGTAAGTATTTTCCCTGCTACATAAGGCATAGTTGTTGGGGCTCACTGTCTATTTTATCTAAACCATTTTCGTTTCATCCAAAGCAGTGAGCTGTTTTTTAACTTCATCCTGTCATTTCACGCCATTTCATTTCATCCGTGGCCGATAACCTCGATGTTAGGCCCATTAAAACAACAATTATCATCATCATCATCACCAGCAAGATAACCACTTGAGACTCAAACTTCTCCCGCCATCGACCCCTAGTTTTGAAAGACTGAAACAAGACTTAAAGACGAAACAGAACGACATTTGGAGCGACTTCTACAGCACGGATGCGATGATAGACAAAGACTGGATGCTAAGCCTACGCGAACTACGCCACGTCGCGACCAGATTCGCGACTCACGGATTCCACTACAAAATATGCATGAACAAGAAATACATCCAACCAGCCCCAGAATGTGTGTGCTCGTGCACTGCCATCGTAATGAACAGGCCATCAGGCAGCGCCCATTACCAAGTGATCAGCTGATCGCTAGGGGTGGATGGGTAACGACCATTATGCTTAACTGTGAGTGGTTTGTGCTGTGTTGTTTATACATTTTAATTAGTGTCCGAGTTAAAAGCAATAAGTAAGAACGTTACTACTTACGTCATCCAGAATGAGGATTACAGTACTCCGTTTGTTTTCTGAGGCAAATGTTCATTTCGTAGGTAGGTAACTAGCCTATATCTATAAAATGTTTGAGTTGCATATTTGCCACCACACTTATTAAGGTTATGGTTCAGTTAGGAGCTTTACATCACTTATTTTCGACTAATGCAGTTTTTTTTGGCTAGAACGGTACCGGTAATACAATTATATTTATTCATTGAAACAATTATTCCTTCCCAGCTCCCTGGAATGCCAAAACGTAGTTGTGTTACCGGGTGCAAAAACAACTACTATGATGGAGATGATTAGGTTATATGTCTTGTTTTTCCATCCCCATCGACGAAAATTTAAGAAAGAAATGAATACTTACAAGTCCTAGAAAAGATTTGCACATTACAGGGAAGACGAGAGTGAGTGCTAAACATTTCCCTGAAAGTAAGATACTTCGGGAGATAAGAGTTACCGTTAGGCCTACTCGTCTTGATGGTAATTTATAAGTTAATAATATGGTTTCAATTTTATAGTATGAAGTTCTAAATGTCAGCCTATGCTAGGACTGGAAAGATTTCTAACAT
Source organism: Meconema thalassinum (assembly GCA_946902985.2). Taxonomy (NCBI): domain Eukaryota; kingdom Metazoa; phylum Arthropoda; class Insecta; order Orthoptera; family Tettigoniidae; genus Meconema; species Meconema thalassinum. Next base: position 540,638,981 of record OX336392.1, read on the forward strand.
GTAAATGCTGAGGTTAAATTACATGTTAGGGTCTACTTATGTAAATCAGACAAGCTATTATTAGTACGGTATTATTCAGCATCGTTTTCAAGATGTGGCCCGTTCAACCTCAAGTGAGCATAATTTTCTTGTGGTAGCATTTATGTAGGCTGCTGTATTTACATTAATGGGATTGTTAGCAGCCTATCGTCCTGATTTCTAGATTACAATCCATGGTAAATTCCTGATGCAATAGCCAAGTTAGATTGAGTAATTGAAAATGTGTGCTGTTAGGTTAGGCTCTGTTTAGGTCACACAAGAGGTGTTCTGTGCATTGATTACAGTTAGAGATTGGTTACGTTGTGCATCATATCATGAGCCAGAAGTAGTTTAGAATGTGATTTGTTGAATAGCCTAGAGTGATGTTGGGTTTTCTCAGGCATTCAACCTTAAAGTGGTGAATAGTGACGATTAGAATTGATCAAATGAAAATGATAAACTTGTGATCTACAAATTAAGAGTAGTTTCCCTTGAGATCATATATACATAGGTCTACATTTTAGGACAGAGATTTTTTGGTGTGATTACCTGTAAATATTATTGTAAGTTGAATCTCATTAGATTATCATTCACACCTAACTTGGTACAAGGCTACATTATTTATTAACTTTCTGTACTGTAGCTTACACCATAAGAGGTTAACATCTAGTGCTGATATCACATCAGTAGCTTAATACTGACTGAAATTATGACACTTAGATTAGGATATTCTAAATGGTTCCACACTTTATACTTGTGTTAAGATATTCATTCGAGAAAGTGCTATAGAGACAGTAGCTTTTTCAGGTTTTATTTAGTTGTGTATAAGAAAAATGTTCTGAGCTGCGCATTGACATTTTGAACTTCACAGATTAGTTTTTTGAGGTGCGCATTGACCTTTTGAGCTGCGCAGATTAGTTTTTGAGGTGTGCATTGACTTTTTGAGCTGCTCTGATTAGTTATTGAAAAGAGAAGATCCTTTGTTAAGTAGCCTTGATTTTTGGTCCTTATACCATACAATTTTCTGGTTGTCAAGTAGGACCGCAGTGAATTGGTACGGTACATACAATTTCATGCGAAGAAGTGGTTCTTGATCCTTATTTTTCCGACAGGAGGCCAAGGGGGACATAGTGTTTATATACTTAATTATGTTTATTCGAAGAATATCCTGTTTTTTCTACGTCATTCATTTTTTTGAGAAGAAATGAAGTTGGACAACAGTGATTTTTACATTAGTTTTTTTGTGGGATCCTCAGTAATGTGACATTGACTTTTTGAAATTTAACCATTTTTCTGACAGGTCAAGGGGGATAACGGTTATATTGCACAAGACATACTTATTTGAAGAAGATCCTCATTAAAGTAACAGTGACTTTTGGCCCCAATTACTTTGGTTAGTGCAAAAATATACAAAAATTCGAAAGTATATTTTTATATCAGGATTTTGCTGATATTGTTTAGAGAGGAGGAATGATTTTCATAACTTTGTTTTACTGATTGTCAAGAATGGCAGATTTCTTACTTAGCCTTTTTTCTCATGCAAGTCCAGAAGTGAATAGCTAGTATTTTAGCCTATTTTCAATTTTGAAAAAATAATCTTATGAGATCACCTTTTGTCCGTGTGTGTGTGTGTGTGTGTGTGTGTGTGTGTGTGTGTGTGTCCCTAATAACTTTTAAACGGCTGGAGCGATTTCAATGAAAAACTCGGTAAGTTCATAGCACTATTCCGGGCGACCCCTTCAGATTTTGTTACGTCTGACCAATCCAACATGGCGGCTGTGCGAAATATTTCACCAGCATTCAATATCTCCGAAACAATTACCGATATCACCCTGGAATTTTGTACGGTGATATAGGGAACTACTAGAAGTTCACCTATGTGACTTTTGAAAACCTGGTAACTACAAACCCAACATGGTGGCCAAGTGAAGTTGTGACTTTTAAATAGACCAAACGCAATGAAACTTGGCATAGTGTATGTTCATACACACTGTAATGCACCGACATCTAACTTCGTTCAATTGTTAACATAACCTCAAGATGACGGCTGTGTCAATTATTTCACCAGCATTCTATATCTCTGAAACTATTACCGGCATAACCATGAAATTTGGTACGGAGATAAAGAGCACTATTGAAAATTCATCTATGAGACTTTCAAATACCGGTTAACTACAAAACGAACATGGCCGCCAAGCGAAGTTGAAAGTTTTAAATATACTTTTCTCGCGATTTAATTATCCAAACGCAACGAAACTTCGTACAGCAAATGTTTATATACATTGTAATGCTCTGGTATCTAATTTTGTTCAATTGTTTACGTAACCTCAAGATGGCGGCTGTGCGAATTTTGAAAATTAAGTTTTTATTTCTTGTGTTCTAATCATGCGATCGAAATCAACATTTGCATAATGAACGTACACAATAATCGTCATCTAAAAGTACATAACTCTATGGCCTACATATATTAAAATCCAGCATGGCGACCATCCGAAATATTTAGACGGTTCTCAATATCTTCTAATCCACTACAGCAATCAAACTGAAATTTTGTAGTGTATAGAGGCTATAAGCATAAGTTCACCTACGGGACGTTCAATAATCTAGCGAGCACAAATCCAACATGGCGGCGACGCGAAATTTAAATATTAAAATGGACGTTTCTTGCGTTTTAACCATCCAAGTGCAGTGAAACTTGATACGGTATATGCTTATACAAATTTTAATCGACTGGCATCATATTCATCTAAATTATTTTCATAACCACAAGATGGCGGCTGAGCAAAATTTTAAAATCCCGCTTTTATTTCTTGTGTCCTAATCATGCGATTGATGTTTGAATAAAACACCTACACAATAATCTTCATGTAATAGTACATAAATCTAAGGCCTACAATGTAGAAATCCAACATGGTGACCATCCAAAATATTTAGACGGTTCTCAATATCTACGAATCTATTACAGCAATCAAACTGACAATTTGTATGTTGATAGAGGTAATTAATATAAGTAGGATATATGAAAATAGGCTATTTAGTTCTTCACGGAACTACTTGTTTTGTAATGTTATTCTGTTTTACTGGCAGTTTTTCTGCATGAGATCCAGAGAGGAAGTTACCTTCTCTGTTGATTAATTTCTGGTAAACAAGGTCTAAAAATGAATATTTCTGTTGCAACCGCATATAATGATTTTTGGGATCATAGTGTTCATCAAGGCAGTAGGAGGGGGGGGGGGGGGGGGAGGGGCTGTTTATCTAAAAGAAAAGAAAGGAAAATAAAATTCAGAATTAGATATTAACATAATTTGATATCTTATCCTTGCAAGAGATTCTGAAATTTTGTCGAATTTCATAACTTAAGCTTAGTTAGAGGGTTTTTTTCTGGCAGTAGGCACAGAAAAGTGTACCTGTATATGTATTGTTTCTGTGGGTACATAGATTTATTTTATTAACAAACTTCTGCTGCAAATTGTTTTGTGCATTGAAATATTTGAATATTTCCTTCCTTCAATCCCGAGTTTAGTCATATGCAATTTATCGACGTTGTGGTACATCTTGAGTAACTGTTTCAATGCCTCTTTTTATTGATATAGCATTTACAGGACGTCAAAATGCTGCAATTTGGCCCTATGTGTGTGCGTCAACGTCCTAGTAAGTTCACAGACGATGTACCGTTTTGTTCACTCGTAAAATACCCGCTACAACGGCAGGATTCGAACTAGCGGAGCGATAATTGGGCCTATTTAGTGGTAACTTATCTAACTGCCAGAGAACTCCAAATAGTATTAACATTTTCCTATAAATATGAATTTATATTCACTTTGGAGTGTGAAAGAAGCCGTCTGACTTGCTGCGGCGGCTGTACCGGCCCTAAGCGTGACGTCACTACAGGAACCTTGCGGCCTGGACATTACGATGGCAGTGACTCGTGGTGCCGAGAGAAGTGTGATAGATGCCACGCAATCTGGTGTGAGCAGAGGCAACTATCTCTAGCACAGTTGAGTGTCGACCAATAGTGTCTTACATTTAATGCATATTTTGCGTTGTGTGATTTACTATTTGTTTAATAAATCTACCTTTAACATTATTTTATTATCCTGAATTTTGGTCCTATGAATTTTCTCAAAATTAATATAAGTTATTAATTTAAAAAATAATATTTTGACAATAGGAATCTGTAAACACTTATATTCATATGCTGGAGTGGTCACTGATAAATGAGAATTATCAAGAAGAGGTGGGTGCGCTAAAAGCTGCGAATTCAAGAAGCTGGCACAGTCGAAAGGGCATTAAAATTAACGATGTTATTTTACCGAGACACGTTCAATGCTTGCAGTCTCCAGGGCGAGCCTCTAACTCCGATATTTATTGCTCAACTCTCTCTCGCTCTTCATTCCTTTTTTCAAGACTCGATTTCCTTTTTATTCCAGCGTGTGCTCGTTCTGTTCCCAGCGCGCGTGTATCTTACTGGTGTTGCTAACACCTTTCAGCCCCCGCGGCACTCAACAATGTTACCTAATTCAGCTGGATTTAGAGCAGACATTTCCACCAAACCACCTGGCTTTTCAAGAACTGCATTTACAATTGCACCATAATACTAGCTATTGACATCTGAAGAGCTGGCGTTCATGAAGCAACATGTCCGCAAATAGTTCAAAATGAGTAGGGGAAAGTGGGGTAAAACCGGGTACACATGTTGAGTATATGGAAAATTAGAAAACACACTTTTTTCTTCATTGTCTACCTTATAATGGTAAACGGAGATAACTAGTCCTATTTATCAACCAAATAGCGTATATATTATAATATCGTTGTGAACAAAATTATTGATTATGGTAAACAAATTGTACTTTTTTGATTAAACAATCATATTAGTTTGCACAAATCACAAACAAAGTCATCGTCCTCCTAATCCAAATTACTACAATCTTCGTGTGCTCATCCCCGGCATCTTGTGCATTGTATCTAACCTTCTTTGTCTTTTGAATTAGAATAATAGTCACTGCAGAAAATGAAATTTGCAACACAACTTTTTTTTGTACAAATTAAAAACTTAAAAGTCTAGGCCTACACATTGTTAAGTTGTATTTCAAATAATAACACTTATCTCTCTCTCTTTCTCTCTCTCACACACACACACACACACACTTTTATTTAAAAATCTATATATTAGCTATTATTGTGGAGTGCTGAATAGTTGGGGTAAAATCGGGCACCACCCGGTCCTGCCCCATGCGTCATACCCGGTTTCACCCCACTGGTAGTTGTAAAGAAAAACATGGACCAGCCCCCCAGGGGCTCACATCTTGTGGGCGTGGGTTGGCGACCACGGGGCCCCAGCTGAGTCCGGCATTGCTTCCACTTACTTGTGCCGGGCTCCTCTCTGTCTTCTTTCCTGTCGACCTCACTTGGTCAACTCTTGTTCTCTTCTGACCCCGACGGTATTAGGGTATCCGAGGCCTAGGGAGTCTCTTCCTTTCCCGCCTTAATTGGCCCTTGTCTCATCTTTTCTGATACCCTCCTTCTGCGAGGGGTCAGCCTTCTTTTTCTCTTCCTTTTACCTCCTGCCTTGTGCTCTAGGCCCTTAAGGAGGCAGGGTGTATGTAGCCTCACCACTTCAGGTGCACCCTAGATAATGCTACACCCTCAGGGGCTCACGGCTGGTGAGTTCGGGAGTTGGCGACCCCGAGGGATTCCTGAGCTGGGTCCGTTTTCCCCTTTTGTCCCTTACCTTTGGGGCGGACCCTCTCCTCTTTCACTTTCCTATATGCCTTTCATGGCTCTTCTTCCTTCCAAGTCCCTCAATCCGCCTTCTCCGAGGGTTGAGGGCATTTCTTTTCCTTCTGTCCTTTTATTTGCCTTATTCTCCTTTAGTTTTCCATTTCTTCTTCTAGTATGTAGGTTAGTAGTTAGTTTTAGTTTTAAGTTCGCTTTTCATTTTCATCTTGACGATCACCCAAACCATCAGGGGCCGATAACCTAGATGTTAGGCCCCTTAAAACAACAATTATCATCATCATCATCATCGATTTTAATCTTAAATACACCCATAGCATCGTGAGTCTAAAGAAATAAGCTACATAGAATGCACTTACCGTTACTGTTACTGCTGTAGTACTTCGGTAGTAATCGACGCATTTTAACAGAAAGTTGAAATAAAAATTCACAAAAATACAATATTATTCGTCACAACTGAACAAATCTCCACAGTGGAATGGCGAGCTCCCCGCAGCTTTACCTTGGCCTTGGTAGTTTTGTTTGGCTGTTGGCCGCCAGTTAGAAGCAATAACTGATCTAGAATTGGCGTACCCGACTACCCGTTTATGCCCCACTTTCCCTTAAACAGATGGCGTGAGTACTTCATTTATGTGTCTATTCATAAACAGTTCAAATGATGATTCAGAATTCTTTACTCTCTTAAATTTCCATGTACCACGCATTAATTCAAGGCACAATGTCACATTTGAAATTAAAAGAACCAGGACAACCGCCCAAAAAAATTCACTGTTGAAGAGACTATGTAATAACTTCAACAATGTTGTTCAAAGTAATAATGCCATTGCTTATGGAACTTCCTTGACAGTTTTTTAATGGTATCTTTAACCACTACTATACCCAGCCAACCTTGTATTATACTGGCTTAATTCCACACCTAATTATTTTAATGTACATCTCTACTTTTATTTGGTTACTGTTTGGTTTAAGTTAGTGTAAGTTACAAGATAACATACTGTGTAAACAAGAGTTTAGTGCTTTTCTGTAGGTCAACACGAATGTACCCAAAATAGCTGAAATAAATTACATGAGATTAATAAATACTCTAGGATGACCAGTTTCGATCGTCAAGCGATCATCATCAGATCCATTGCACTTAGGCTATAAAATCTATGTTTGAAAATACAGGTGAAAATATTTACAATATGTTCAATTATTTAGTTGCAGTATTGGTAATGCAACTGTCGGTGTATGCTAAATGCAGTATATATGATGTTGGGTGAAATGCTAAATGGTGATAGATATCCGGAGTTTGTATATTTGGGCCTCATACGCTGGGGTGCTCATCATCAGCGCCTGGATAATTACCCTGTCGTTCTATTTTACGTTAGTTCATGTAGGTTTGGAATTTTTAATTTAGTTTTTATTTTCTTTATCGGAGTTGGAACACAAAAAGTGCCCGTTTTTAAGCGTGTTTCAACCATGCGTCACATTTAAGAATTATTATCTCACAAACCCGTCATCAGATCGAATCCAAATTTTAACACAATATACATTGGAATGTTGTATAACTGGTTTATTAATTTTAAAATGTTGTGTGTCCAAGAAACAAAGTTGTTATGTTTTTTGTAAGGTAACTTCTTCTCGGCTCGGGGTGGTTTGAAAATGTAGTTCTTGGTCGCGTTGTAATCCTTATACATCAAAAAGGTATGCTGTATGATTGTGAAATACGTAAATTAATTTACTTATTTTATATCGGTTTGTATTTGTACGGGGAATTAAGACATGGTTCACCAGTTAGCCGCTCCGGTGAAAGCTATACAGCGTTGCCAATATGGGCTCCATCACGCATCATGGCGCGCCTCGCTCGGAAGTGATGGGCTTCATATCAGCAACGCTGTACAGCATTTCCCGGAGCATTTCTCTGTTGCAGTTTCAGTAATAATATTTTCTTGGAGATGTGGGATATTGGCCTACAGTCTCCAAAGCACAGTGTTTGAGGGGGGGGGGGGTCTGCCCCCTTAGCGTGTGTGTACACTTTCTGGTTACTGCACGATTTGTTGGTCATCGCTACTCCCTGTGCTTTTGTTGTCAATGTAGATCTCTACAGGGTGTAACCAGACTCTCTCTCCTCCTTTCTCAACCAGGCTTGGGACCGGCTATAGCGGGATTAATCTGCCTGATAACCAGTGTTATTTGTGATGTATGTATTAGTGTCCGTTGTCTGTTTTTAATTCAAGTAAGGACTACAGACGATAATTTCAAGTAGTTCCTACTTTCTCTACCAAATGCTACAGTCCATGACACCTAGCTTTGAACTTGGCAGTGATACGATTGAGATTATTTACTAATCGTTGATGAAAAGAGGGGGAGAATCGGAACAGCATTTGGAGTCTGTGCCATTGATTTCCACTGAAACATAGAAGGCTGTTGTTGTTGTTGATTCTTTAGGGGCTTTGTGACATCGGGGTATCGTCATGTTGTTTGTTTAAACACACTATATAAACAAATAAATATACTTACGTAGACTTTTCAACAAGAACAGTACTCTTCCTGTACTATTGAGATGATTTGGAAGAATTTGTTTTTAGAACTTGAGTTTTGTAACACTCTTATCACAGCCATAAGGGGCACAGTTTATCACTCACTAGCAACCCGCCCCGGCTTCACCCGGTACCTTTAACAGTTTACCCAGCGTAAGCTTAAAAGGCGCAGGGACGGCAGGTCCCAGACGCAATTCAGAAAAGCCGAGGTGAACAGCGAAACTCCAAACACATATACTCTTAACTGAAGTCGTAACTCGACACGACTCGACAGTTTAATGCTGGCCGAAGCTGGGGTGATTGACTTACTCGCTACCCCATGAACTCACTCCGAAACTAGCAATTTAATTTTTCACTGAATGGAGATTGTTGAAAGAAATGAAAACTAAAAAAAAAAGAAGATACAGTCAGTCTGAGGGACTAGACTTTATATCATTTCAAATGACACATGCTGCAAATGCTACACATGTTAGAAAGGCTCAGGAGGGCTTCTCGCTTCGCTCGAAACCCCGGACTCTTTCAACAGACTCCATTACCCATTTACTTAGGCTTCCCGCGCGGGTACATCTTTAAGGGTCACCCATTATTTGAATCTGATATCTTGCAAACCTCTTTAAGGGTCACCCTGTATTTGAATTGAATGTAACATACTGTACACCTCGTTAAGTGCCACCCTGTATTCTTCTCTGCCATCTTGTACACCTCTTTATGAGTCACCTTGTATTCTTATCTGGCATCTTGTATATCTCTTTAGGAGTCACCCTGTATTCTTATCTGGCATCTTGTACACCTCTGTAGGAGTCCCCCTGTATTCTTATCTAACGTCTTATAAATCTCTTTAGGAGTCACCCTGTATTCTTGTGTGACATCTTGTACACCTCTTTAGGTGTCACCCTGTATTCCTGTCTGACATCGTGACACCTCTTTAGGAGTCATCCTGTATTCTTGTGTGACATCGTGTACTGCTCTTTAGGAGTCACCTTGTATTCTTGTGTGACATCTTGTACACCTCTTTAGGAATCACCCTGTATTCCTGTCTGACATCGTGACACCTCTTTAGGAGTCATCCTGTATTCTTGTGTGACATCGTGTACTGCTCTTTAGGAGTCACCTTGTATTCTTGTGTGACATCTTGTACACCTCTTTAGGAATCGCCCTGTATTCCTGTCTGACATCGTGCTCTTTTGGAGTCACCCTGTATTCTTACCTGACATCTTGCACATCTCTTTAGGAGTCACCTTGTATTCATGTGTGACATCTTGTACACCTATTTGGAATCACCCTGTATTCCTGTCTGACATCGTGCTCTTTTGGAGTCACCCTGTATTCTTACCTGACATCTTGTACACCTCTGTAGGGGTCCCCCTGTATTATTATCTAACGTCTTATAAATCTCTTTAGGAGTCACCCTGTATTCTTATGTGACATCTTGTACACCTCTTTAGGTGTCACCCTGTATTCCTGTCTGACATCGTGACACATCTTTAGGAGTCACCCTGTATTCTTACCTGACGTCTTGTACATCTCTTTAGGAGTCACCCTGTATTCTTACCTGACGTCTTGTACATCTCTTTAGGAGTCACCCTGTATTCTTACCTGACATCTTGTACATCTCATTAGGAGTCACCCTGTATTCTTACCTGACGTCTTGTACATCTCTTTAGGAGTCACCCTGTATTCTTACCTGACATCTTGTACATCTCATTAGGAGTCACCCTGTATTCTTACCTGACATCTTGTACATCTCATTAGGAGTCACCCTGTATTCTTACCTGACATCTTGTACATCTCTTTAGGAGTCACCCTGTATTCTTACCTGACGTCTTGTACATCTCTTTAGGAGTCACCCTGTATTCTTACCTGACGTCTTGTACATCTCTTTAGGAGTCACCCTGTATTCTTACCTGACATCTTGTACATCTCATTAGGAGTCACCCTGTATTCTTACCTGACATCTTGTACATCTCATTAGGAGTCACCCTGTATTCTTACCTGACATCTTGTACATCTCTTTTGGAGTCACCCTGTATTCTTACCTGACATCTTGCACATCTCTTTAGGAGTCACCTTGTATTCATGTGTGACATCTTGTACACCTATTTGGAATCACCCTGTATTCCTGTCTGACATCGTGCTCTTTTGGAGTCACCCTGTATTCTTACCTGACATCTTGTACACCTCTGTAGGGGTCCCCCTGTATTATTATCTAACGTCTTATAAATCTCTTTAGGAGTCACCCTGTATTCTTATGTGACATCTTGTACACCTCTTTAGGTGTCACCCTGTATTCCTGTCTGACATCGTGACACATCTTTAGGAGTCACCCTGTATTCTTACCTGACGTCTTGTACATCTCTTTAGGAGTCACCCTGTATTCTTACCTGACGTCTTGTACATCTCTTTAGGAGTCACCCTGTATTCTTACCTGACATCTTGTACATCTCATTAGGAGTCACCCTATATTCCTGTCTGACATCTTGCACACTCCTTTAGGAGTCACCCTGTATTCCTGTCTGACGTCACGCACTCGCCGACTCCATATCGCATAACGGCAGATCCCTGGAGTAAACTCAGACTCGGTGCATATGCACTGAACAACATGATGACGTCATACACGCCGTAACCGTAACGCATAACGTTACACCCAAGGATAACGACGAAGTCGACAAGATCACTTGAAATGACAGAACGTATAGTGGGCGATGTATTTAAGACAGAGATATGCTGCCAAGGACTTTGTTATAGAACGTTTCATGCTGAACAATTATTCTTACTCTCATATATATATTAACGGTATAGCCAGTGTGAGCTTAAAAGCGCACGTACGACAGGGCTTTCTTGGACTCGATTCACTGCTCGTCTTCCTCTAGTCATAAATGAATGTGTTTCTACAGAAACATTCCTCGAGAAATCCTTCACAGAATGGTGAAAACCGCATCAAAATCCATCAGTGGTTCTCGAGTTTACCCGTTACATCCAAGAATCGAGGAATTTGTTTTATACTACGTAGAGATTATCTTCCATTACAGTCCGGCTGTGACGTTTGGCGATGGTGGGAGAAGATGGGAAAATAGCAGTGGTGTGTGGTGGAATTTTATTTAGGGTAAGCAATGGTTTTCTTCGCAAAATCATTGAAGACCCAGTTATAGAAGTTTGGGATGTTTTGAACTTAGAAAGTTAATCTATCTCAATTGAAATCAATGATAAATGTTATACGTTTAGTTAAAATACCGAATACAAGCTTTCACTTTCTTGTTAATAGGCCTACTCAATTGAGGTGTTGGACGACTTCCTAATAAAATTAATATTTTGTTCTCAAATTTACCGCATATCACGCGCTGTCATTTCTAGACCCAAGTCCCGGTGCCATATTTTTACAGATTTCTCACGCTTACTAGTGTAAACAAAAACGTCTACTGCATACCCTACTCTCTTATATTGCATTAAGACAACATTATATTGCTGAACTATAAAAATGACGGCCTACCACTGTAAAACAATCACACGTTTTAACACATCATATAAAAAGCTGTTTTACACAAACACTGATACGCTTTTCAAATTATAATGAGCTAGTAAACTCACTATCTTTGAAAACTGACCGCTCCTTGTTTTCGGCCTAAGGTATGTAACTTAAGGAATTGCTTCCTAGCCTTCGCTTTCACTCACCCTGCAGTACCAAGAAATACCAAAAGATGGCATGTCACGCTATTGTGCTGCTGCAAGCGACTCCGCAAGGAACTCGCAGTAGGCATCAAAGAACAACGAAGTGTGAATGGGTTCATTAAAACAATACAGGACACAGAGACTGCAATATCACTATAGCCAAAGTAAATAATTATTGTACCCGTCATTATTTTACTTGGGTAAGCAATGCTTACCTTACATCCATGGAATACACGCGCCTGGTAAAGAGACAATATAGCCAACTTACGGCAGTGAGAAGCTGTTAATTGAAACTTGTCATCATTGTAATTCTTCTTTAGCGTCTTCACTATGTACAGTTACTTGGGCGTCTCACGCCCCATTTGCAATTTTATGCATCACAAGCTGTACCCGGTATGCGTTGCAATGCCAATCAAAGAAAGTGTTGGCGTTGAAATTCTGTTCTGCGAAGTGCTTTTGGATACACAATATGATTTTCAATTTCCGTTAACTGCCTCTAAGCTATCGTAAAATTGATTTAATAATTTAGAGACATTCGTGGGAGCGTGCACAACAACTTTTCAAAGTTTCATCGCAATCGGATGAATGGCATATGAACGTATACGGGATTTTGTTTAAACGATTCGTGCGCTGTCACTCATTTGTTGAATCTACTCGTGCGCTACCTATTGAGAAATGTATTACTAAGTCGAAGCCCTTCCCTGGCGTGTACACAATAACTCATCAAGGTTTCATCGCAATCGAAGAATGTTATATGAACGCAATGGGGGATTTTGTTGAAACGCTCCGCGCGTCGTCACCCATTTGTTGCATCTACTCTTGCGCTACTTATTGTGAAATGGATTTACTAAGTCCCCTTCCCTGGCGGGTACACAATAACTGATCAATGTTTCATCGCAATCGGATGAATAGTATATGAACGCATACCTGATTTTGTTTAAACGATTCGCGCTCCGTCACTCATTTGTTGAATCTACTCGTGCGCTACCTACTGTAAAATGTATTTACTAAGTTAGAAACCGTCAAGTAAGTGTCCACAACATCTCACCCAAGTTTCATCGCTATCGGACTAATGGGATATGAAGACATAGGGGACTGTATTGAAACGCTTCGCGTGTCGTCGCTCATTTGTCGAATCTACTCGTGTGCTACCTACTGTGAAATGTATTTACTAAGCCAGAAATCTTCCTTGGAGTGTACACCATATTTCACTCAAGTTTCACCGCTAACGGCAGAATAGTATATGACCTAATACGGGACTTTGTTGAAACGCTTCGCGCGTCGTCCCTCATTTGTTGAATCAACTTGTGCGCTGCATATTTTATAGTGGATTTGCTAAGCCAGAAATTTTCCATGACGTGTACACAACATCTCACCCAAGTTTCATATCTACGGACGAATGGTACATGAATGCATACGGGACTTGGTTGAAACGCTTCGCGTGTCGTCGCTCATTTGTTGATTCTACTCTTGCGCTACATATTGTAATATGGATGTACTCAGCCAGAAACCTTCCCTGGAGTGTACACAACATCTCACCCACGTTTCATTGCAATCGGATGAATGGTATGTGAACGTATACGGGACGTTGTCGAAACGCTTCGCGCGTAGTAACTCATTTGTTGAACATAAACGTGCGCTTCGTATTGTAAAATGGATTTACTTAGCCAGAAACCTTTCCTGGAGTGTACACAACAATTCACCAAACATTTATCACTATCAGACGAATGGTATATGACTTTATACGGGACTTTGTTGAAACGCTTCGCGTGTCATCGCTCATTTGTTGAATCTACTGGTGCGCTACCTATTGTAAAATGTACGTACTAAGCCAGAAACCTTCCCTGGAGTGTACACAACATCTCACCCAAGTTTCATCGCTATCGGACGAATGGTATATGAAATTATATGGGACTTTGTTGAAACGCTTCGCGCGTCGTCGCTCATTTGTTGATTCTACTCGTGCTCTACCTATTTTAAAGGGATGTACTAAGCTAGAAACCTTCCCTGGAGTGCATACAAAATCTCAGCCTAGTTTCATCGCTATCGGACGAATGGTATATGAACGCAAACGTGACTTTGTTGAAATGCTTCGCGCGTCGTAGCTCATTTGTTGAATCTACTCGTGCGCTGCCTATTGTAAATTTGATGTACTAAGCCAGAAAATTTCCCTGCAGTGTACACAACATTTTACGCAAGTTTCATAGCTATCGGACGAATGGTATATGAATGCATACGGGACTTTGTTGAAACACTTTGCGTGTCGTCGCTCATTTGTTGAATCTACTCGTGCGCTATCTACTGTGAAATGTATTCACTAATTTTGAAACCTTTACGTAAGTGTACACAACATGTCATCCAAGTTTCATCGCTATCGGACGAATGGTATATGAACACATACGGGACTTTGTTAAAATGCTTCGCGCATCGTCGCTCATTTGTTGATTCTACTCGTGCTCTACCTATTTTTAAAGGGATTTACTAAGCTAGAAACCTTCCCTGGAGTGCATACAAAATCTCAGCCTAGATTCATCGCTATCGGACGAATGGTATATGAACACATACGGGACTTTTTTGAAATGCTTCGCGCATCGTCGCTCATTTGTTGAATCTACGCGTGCGCTACCTATTGTAAAATGGATTTACTATGTCAGAAACCTACCTTGGAGTGTACTCAACATCTCATCCAAGTTTCATCGCAATCAGACGAATGGTATATGAACGCATAGGAGACATACCCACAGACAGACAGACAAACTATCACGTAACATTGATTTTTATATATATAGACAAGCTGTAACCGGCATGCGTTGCAATGCTAATCAACGAAAGTGTTGGCGTTGAAATACTGTTTCTTGAAGTGCTTTTGGATACACAACATGTTAACTGCCTCTAAGCTATCGTAAAATGGATTTTCTAGTATAGAACCATTCGTGGGAGCGTGCACAACAACTTTCAAAAGTTTCATCGCTGTCACTCATTTGTTGAAACTACTCGTACACTACCTATTGTGAAATGGATTTACTAAGTCGAAACCCTTCCCTGGCGTGTACACAATAACTCATCAATGATTCATCGCAATCGGATGAATGGTATATGCACGTATAGGCGTTTTTGTTTAAACGATTCGTGCGCTGTCACTCATTTGTTGAATCTACTCGTGCGCTACCTATTGAGAAATGTATTACTAAGTCGAAGCCCATCCCTGGCGTGTACACAATAACTCATCAAGGTTTCATCGCAATCGAAGAATATTATATGAACGCAATAGGGGATTTTGTTGAAACGCTTCGCGCGTCGTCACCCATTTGTTGCATCTACTCTTGCGCTACTTATTGTGAAATGGATTTACTAAGTCCCCTTCCCTGGCGGGTACACAATAACTGATCAATGTTTCATCGCAATCGGATGAATAGTATATGAACGCATACCTGATTTTGTTTAAACGATTCGCGCTCCGTCACTCATTTGTTGAATCTACTCGTGCGCTACCTACTGTAAAATGTATTTACTAAGTTAGAAACCGTCAAGTAATTGTCCACAACATCTCAGCCAAGATTCATCGCTATCGGACTAATGGGATATGAAGACATAGGGGACTGTATTGAAACGCTCCGCGTGTCGTCGTTCATTTGTCGAATCTACTCGTGTGCTACCTACTGTGAAATGTATTTACTAACCCAGAAACCTTCCTTGGAGTGTCCACCATATTTCACCCAAGTTTCACCGCTAACGGCTGAATGGTATATGACCTTATACGGGACTTTGTTGAAACGCTTCGCGCGTCGTCCCTCATTTGTTGAATGAACTTGTGCACTGCATATTGTATAGGGGATTTACTAAGCCAGAAATTTTCCATGACGTGTACACAACATCTCACCCAAGTTTCATAGCTACGGACGAATGGTACATGTATGCATACGGGACTTGGTTGAAACGCTTTGCGTGTCGTCGCTCATTTGTTGATTCTACTCTTGCGCTACATATTCTAATATGGATGTACTCAGCCAGAAACCTTCCCTGGAGTGTACACAACATCTCACCCAAGTTTCATCGCAATCGGATGAATGGTATGTGAACGTATACGGGACGTTGTCGAAACGCTTCGCGCGTAGTCATTCATTTGTTGAACATAAACGTGCGCTTCGTATTGTAAAATGGATTTACTTAGCCAGAAACCTTTCCTGGAGTGTACTCAACAATTCACCAAACATTCATCACTATCAGACGAATGGTATATGACTTTATACGGGATTTTTTTGAAACGCTTCGCGTGTCATCGCTCATTTGTTGAATCTACTGGTGCGCTACCTATTGTAAAATGTACGTACTAAGCCAGAAACCTTCCCTGGAGTGTACACAACATCTCACCCTAATTTCATCGCTATCGGATGAATGGTATATGAAATTATATGGGACTTTGTTGAAACGCTTCGCGCGTCGTCGCTCATTTGTTGATTCTACTCGTGCTCTACCTATTTTTAAAGGGATTTACTAAGATAGAAACCTTCCCTGGAGTGCACACAAAATCTCAGCCTAGTTTCGTCGCTATCGGACGAATGGTATATGAACGCAAACGTGACTTTGTTGAAATGCTTCGCGCGTCGTAGCTCATTTGTTGAATCTACTCGTGCGCTGCTTATTGTAAAGTGGATGTACTAAGCCAGAAAATTTCCCTGCAGTGTACACAACATTTTACGCAAGTTTCATAGCTATCGGACGAATGGTATATGAATGCATACGGGACTTGGTTGAAACGTTTTGCGTGTCGTCGCTCATTTGTTGAACCTACTCGTGCGCTATCTACTGTGAAATGTATTCACTAATTTTGAAACCTTCACGTAAGTGTACACAACATCTCACCCAAATTTCATCGCTATCGGACGAATGGTATATGAACACATACGGGACTTTGTTGAAATGCTTCGCGCATCGTCGCTCATTTGTTGAATCTACGCGTGCGCTACCTATTGTAAAATGGATTTACTATGTCAGAAACCTTCCTTGGAGTGTACTCAACATCTCACCCTAGTTTCATCGCAATCGGACGAATGGTATATGAACGCATAGGAGACATACCCACAGACAGACAGACAAACTATCACGTAACATTGATTTTTATATATATAGATTTTGTTATTCCGACCTTTTGCGGTCACAAAACCTAAATTCTTCAATCGCAGTGGAATTCCGACAAATTCGCTTACTACGGTACCATGAAGAATTTTGTCACATGCACCAATCAGCGGTATTGCCGGTAGCTGGTCTTTAAACTTAGCTCGTTGTTGTAAGGACTCTCTTCTGTTGCTCTTTGTGTTAATGCAGGTTTGCTGTTTTATTGTCTTGTATGTGCACAATTACCGGATAACTGTGTGTAAGCATATTACTTTAGTAATTTGGTCAATGGTTGGTCAGAATTCATTTAAAAACATCTTAAATATTTGATGTAGTCCACATTGTTTTATATTTCACGGTACAGAACCGGCAATGCTGTCCTCCTCCCTCATGAGAAATGTCAGAGCCGCACTCTCGGTGACTGGACTGTAGTAGAGAGTTTCAAACTGTATTCCCGAGTTTCATACATTCTTGATGTAAGTATTTCTCACTTACTGAAGGAATTGCTAACATGGACATGTTGCTCCTCAAGTGGTTGAGTGAAGAAAATGTGCAGACTCCAAAGAAAAGACAATCTTTCCAGATCAGCGAGGTGTACCATTTTTAAAGGAGATACTTTCTTTGAAACGTGCCTCCTAGGCTCTCTGTTGTTTCTCTCTTCAGTTAAAGTGTTTGTTTAAAGACGCCGCTGATCTGATTACTCTCCTCAGCATCCTTAACATAATTAAACCATCAGCTTGTTGTATTTTGTTGTCTACTCGATATGGGAGGATGATAAGAATTAAATTAGTGCACATAAGCACACTCTGGGGTTTAACTCTGGAGGCTTCTATTAACTTTGTAATCTTGGCTGAACTTTGTCACAGTTACAAACTTTCTTACGTGAAGTTCTATTAAACTCACCGAGTTGAGCCAATTTAGTACACGCTCTACCTTTGGAATTTACTAACCTGCACGGCATCTGCATCAGGATGGAATTCCCTGTACCGCAGTATTGTTAGGCGTCTCCCCAATTCACGTGGTACATGCTGTGCTCCCCTCTCCCTAACAAGACCTGAGAATATATCAAACAAGTAGTTCCGTGAATAACTATACAGCCCATTTTCATATATCGTACTAATGTTAATAGCCTCTATCAACATACAAAGTTTCAGTTTGATTGCTGTAATAGATTCGTATATATTGAGAAATGTATAAATATTTCGGATGGACGCTATGTTGGAATTTTATACATGTAGGCCATACAGTTATGTAGTATTATTGCGTAGGGTCGAACATCAATTCCGCCCGATTTTCCTCAATTCCACCCGGTCCTCCAAGGGACCCATAAATAAGTTCCTCAGCTCCGCTCAGGCTTTGACAAGGGGTCGGCAAAGGGGTTATCCCCAATGACGTAAACAAATGCCATAACCCTCCTGCTCGCATACCACGGGCCGGGTCTAACACCTTTTGCAGTGCATGAGTGAATTCTTGAATGCAGCTGATTTTTCCGTTCTAGGCTGGAAAACAGTATTTTCAGCATCCGCAGCTGATATCGAAAGTATTCTTTTAGGTTCAAATTATACACCTATTATTATCTAAATTTAATTTAATATTGACTGAAGAGTTCAAAAGACATAGAAACATTTAATTATGCACATGTTAAAAACAATGTATAAAATTTGTAGAAAAAAATAGAAAACTTGGCAGACTTATTTAAAAGAATATTATGATTAATTTTAAATCACTTGCATTTTCTGCCATATAAGTTATAATGTGCCAAACACTTTATACCTGATTTAACGAATGAGCGGACTTGACATCAGAGCGGTTGACCAAAGGCACAACAATGTCTTGCGAACACCACCACGCCATCGGTCAAACGCTCTGAAGTCAAGTCCGCTCATTCGTTAAATCAGATATAAACATAATACATAAAGAGCTAGATATTAATCACTGTTGTTAAATAAAAATATGGGCAGGCAATTTAATAAAATAAGAAAAATCAGTATCTTAAAATCACACAAATCTTTACTTCATTTCAAACTATAACCCCGGCCCTTGGTATGGGAGCAGGAGGGTTATGACATTTGTTTACGTCATTGGGGAAAAGCCTTGGCGGAGTTGAGGAAATCATTTCTGGGTCCCTTGGAGGACCTGGTGGAGTTGAGGTAGCCCTGGCTACCTGACTGGAATTCCCGGGTGGAATTGATGCCCACCCTTGCGTAGGTTCATTATTCACACGTTGACTTCGATCGCATAAAAACGTTGGAATAAGTGTTACGAGGTAACGTTTTCATTCCATTATTTCTCTACCTTACAAATACACACCAAACTACACAAACAGTTATAACCTAACTACAGTATTTCAACTCATGTATTTTCACATCCACATCCTTTCTATTCCACGCTGTTTTTATCAAGATTTTTTCATGTTTTTCAACACATTTTGTAACAGATCTGTGTTTTTAATTTAAATTTGTGAGCTTTTGGAAGAAGAATATTTTTAGAATCCTCTGTTATGGCATAATTTATATTAAGGGATGTTCTCGCAATTTTATATCACCTAAATGACGCTCAGGAAGGTCACAATGCGACTGAAACCGGTACAGTACAACATATATTGACTTATGGTTATAGCTAGAGCTCTGCGCTGATAAACAAAAAGTTATCCGCATCCGGCCCGCATCCACACTACTGTTATCCGCATCTGCCCCGCATCCACACGACTGTTATCCGCATCCACACGACTGTTATCCGCATCCGCCCCACATCCACACGACTGTTATCCGCATCCACACGACTGTTATCCATATCCGCCCCGCATCCACACGACTGTTATCCGCATCCGCCCCACATCCACACGACTGTTATCCGCATCCACACGACTGTTATCCGCATCCGCCCCGCATCCACACGACTGTTATCCGCATCTGCCCCACATCCACACGACTGTTATCCACATCCACACGACTGTTATCCGCATCCACACGACTGTTATCCGCATCCACACGACTGTTATCCGCATCCGCCCCGCATCCACACGACTGTTATCCGCATCCGCCCCGCATCCACACTACTGTTATCCGCATCCACACGACTGTTATCCGCATCCGCCCCACATCCACACTACTGTTATCCGCATCCACACAACTGTTATCCGCATCCACACGACTGTTATCCGCATCCGCCCCGCATCCACACGACTGTTATCCGCATCCGCCCCGCATCCACACTACTGTTATCCGCATCCACACGACTGTTATCCGCATCCGCCCCACATCCACACGACTGTTATCCACATCCGCCCCGCATCCACACTACTGTTATCCGCATCCGCCTCGCATCCGCACGACTGTTATCCGCATCCGCCCCACATCCACACTACTGTTATCCGCATCCGCCCCCATCCGCACGACTGTTATCCGCATCCGCCCCTCATCCACACGACTGTTATCCGCATCCGCCCCTCATCCACACGACTGTTATCCGCATCCGCCCCGCATCCACACGACTGTTATCCGCATCCGCCCCGCATCCACACGACTGTTATCCGCATCCGCCCCGCATCCACACGACTGTTATCCGCATCCGCCCCGCATCCACACGACATTTATCCAAATCCGCTGATATTTCAATATTATGTTTAATTTTTCAGATAAAGCATAAAGTGTTAAACCAACACATTTAGACTTTTGAGGAGAAAGTCGTTCCTGACAATTTGCTTCATTGCAAGGGACTTCAAATTGGGCGACATTTCTGGTTCCTTGACCTCCGTTTTAGACAAAAAACTGGCTACACTTTTTTTTGGCAACTTTCGCACTTGTGCCTGAATTGTGTACTGAGTATGAATACACTTTTATACAGGTAAAACATCATACTATATCGTTCACATTTTCGTTTCCATTGAAAACGTAACCAAATGTCTGCCATATCGTCGACTTGAGCTTTGTTTCACGCGCTATTGAATATTCACCTTGTATTATTTTAATAGTTTATCCATGTTGGTGAAATGATGTTCATACTCCCAGTCGCGGTATAAGTGTACTTCTCTTTACGCTTGGAGAAAGGGATTGACATTTGGCCGGAAATTCCAAGTCAGTCATCATCCTTCTGCTTCTTGACCCATCCATGTTCGCATAGTTGATGTCATATCTATCTCCGTTGCAATATCACAGCCAACGTGTTTCAGTGCCAAGTTAGAAATAAATCTACATATTGAACCCGATGAGCTAAGGTTCATGTGACATTTTTCATGACAACACATTTATGCTGGGAAGTGCTACCTTTGAACACACCCAGAAAGCTACGAGAAGCTGAGAGCTTATACAATTCTCTTTGGAGTAGCGGAGAATCGCACTTTTGACTTTGGTGAAGTCTGCTAATTATTTATCTGAGGTCTTATTAATCAACCTTATCTTTCTACGAGACTCAGAATATTCCATTTCGTCATTCAGTATTATTGAAACATTTTGGAGAATGTTTTTTCACTTTAAGGTATGGTAATATCATTGCAGATACGCAAATAGGAATGTAAGTAGTCGCTCAACGACTTAGTTTGACGACTTGATTCCACGAGGAACGCAGTTCCGTGCACTACGTCAGGAGAATCCGCCCTGTTGAGGCGTGTTAAAATACCCGTCGTGTTAGACGTGGGAAATGTCCGCTTTTTAGCGAGGAATCTTTATCAAGTGCCATCGAGCACCATTGTATTGCGAATCACAGTTGATAAAGTGTAGTGATTAGCACGAATAGTAAAGTGATCTTATTTGGCCAGTATTGTGAATTTCTACATTTCTGTAGCACCACATTTTTATACCCACGTGATTTGTGGAGGGCCAAGAGCCTGGAGCGAAATATACAGGTAAATGTGATATTGTTACTTTAGACAAGTGTTATACTAAAAATACATTGCATATAAATTGATACGGTGGATTCATCCACAAGAAAACGACGCCCATTTCACGGATGCCACGTGATTGCCAAAGTAGCGTCTGCGCACGTGTGAAACCGCAGATCAGTGCATGGCCATTTATTAATGATATCTGCAAAGTGTAGAGGCTGTGTTACCAGATATACAGATATATGTTTAAAGCCTGTGATATCTACGAAGCATACCGTAATTTTCAAGTAATAATGCACTACATGAAGTCTAATATTATCGACCACGTGTTCGACATTTACAACACCATGTTCGAGTCGGAGATAATGGGCTAAGTACCATTATGGTATGAGGGAGATGTCTCAGAGGGAACGAGCATGATTATGGAACTTCAAGAACGTCGAACGAGAAGGAAGGAATCGAGGATGCCTTTCCTAGGCATGTCCAACCCATTCACGATGTCAACTAAAGGGACTGACCGAACCCTGGTCTTTAGGAGAGCCAAGATGGAAGTTCTGATAAGGACGATGCCAATCCTGAAAGCCAGAGGTGCTTTTGTTCAACCCTTGTCGTTGGACAGAGAGCTAAGTGTGGGCTCCTTCATATCGTGAGTTTGTACAACCCTTCTTTGTTCTAGTCATTGGTGGTATAGTTAGATTAGTGTAGATTGTAAATCAGCCGAACTTAGTGACAGCCATTTCATAGGTAGGGAATGTAATTAGTATAATTAGATGTCATTTATTTACAGTGATTGTGAGTCACCCTTGGGTTTGATATTTTGTTCAACCCTGGTGCAACCTGATGGACGTCATAGGACGCCAATTTCTGTCCATTGCTAAACGTGACTGTAGTCATTTTGAGGCTACTTTGTTTAACCCTATCTGGGGTGGTTTTTCAAGTTTTAGCAGACTCTTGTTATGGCAAACTGATGCCATGGTCATGATTCTTTAACTGCACTTTTTGCAGCCAGTCAATGTTACGCCCCTGACTTCATTAGAGTAGTCGTATCATTTGGGTAATCGACTGTAATTACCAGTTTTGTAACTGCATTTATATTTCATTCGAGATGTGCTCAGAGGCCATCCAGGTCAAGTGAGGACCTTATAAGTAAAAGGGACGTTTCGTTGTAGCCTAGCATCGAACCCTGTTCCCAACGTATCATTAAGCAGATCCAGCAGAGTGTGGAGTTTGCGTCATAATATTGTTTTGTTAGTGTCAAGTGTGACGACACGTGATTTATTTGATGTTTGATACAAGTAACAAATGAAGCATTTATCTTTGAGAGCAGAGAGCTCCAGCAATGAGTGACATTGCTATCTTTTAAACGTCTTTGCTATGAAAGACAGAGTTATATGTTTGTATTCAGCTTTATAGCGTGCTTTTAATGCACACATTCTTTGATGTTTATAACCTATGGTAAAGGTATTATTATGAGGCCAGTTTTACAGTTATTTTCTTGCCAAAACTGCCGGCCCAGTCAACGTGTTGTGTCATACAGTACAGGGAGCTTGTAGCCTGCTGTGACACGAACAGGTGGTTGAATACTTCCCAGCGCCCGACTGAGAGCGCTTGCTTCTAAGTGAGACAGACTTATATTAACACAGGACAGAATGCGTGTAGCATTCATTTGTTTTTCATTGCATTGATAGCTCATGGAACCCAGTGTCCACTTCTGTATCTGCTCATATGTTCTTTAGATTGTCATTTGTTAGTTAAACGCCTTTTGCGTGTACCGTTGTTTTGACGAGTACAGTTATGTCAGGTTTCTTATAGTATGTTTGAGTCTAGCCCGTGAGGAGGGTTTTTCATGTATGAAGGTATTTTGTGTACCATGTCCGGGACTGTTCCCGTGGACCAGATATTTAAGGAGGGTAACTGATGTGTCCAGGCCCGTCCCAGAGTTATTGAACGCGAGCTGTGCGCCGCTGGTTACTTGTGTTATTGTGTGTCCGAGTTGTTATTGCTCGTTGATTGTATTCCGACTTTTGAGTCGTGGCTTTTTGGCAGAGATGATCTCAGGGAGACGCTCCGTGCCAAGGCTTGTCAGCTATTATTCGCCATAAACCAACGATAATCTAAACCGACATCTTAATAATAAAACGCATAATTTTGATAAACAAAATATAACTAACGAATCCTTTCTATTTAACCTTGTTCATTTGCATTTGGAACCTGCTGACATAGCCGTGCTAATGAAAGTATTTCCTGGAGGAAATGACTTGAGGACAGCTGACACTTTTTGTAGCTACTCAAGCTTGCTCGAACCTTTAGTTCGTAGCTTGTGGAGCGCAGGCCATACGATGTTAGACGTAGTCTTCACTACGCAGTCGTCACCGTAATTACACACGTTAAATGACTATGGCTTACAAACAGTAAACCAAGGTGTAGGCAGGCTTTGAATAAAACTGTGGTCTTGTATTTATTTATTTATTGATGTAAAAGTGTACGAATCCTCTATGTTACCCTTTTGTGTGCTGATTAGCGCCTAGTTCGTAAGAATGTCTTAGATGTTTTTTTATGGCTTGTCACATAGCTTTGATTGTAATTGTTTGATATTACGGACGTCACCGCCGTAAATTTTGTAATTAATTGATAGGACTTAGCTAGATGAATTAATATTAAATTTAAACGTGAAGATGGTATCATCCTAACTTAGATTTGTTTTGCTACCGTGTTAAATGTAAATTCCGATATTAGCTTGATCTTGTAACTTGACCTAGGGTTTTTCGTCGTACCATTTTCCTAGTGTTGCTGTTGTTGCTTTATTATTGTGAGACAGATCTTTCGCGAGGGTTTACTGTAACTTCTCAGGTTGGGACCTGCTCTTTATTTTTGATTATTTATTAGCTTGCGGATTAGCCGATAGAAACCCTCCGAACTAGGATATGGGTTTGTCAATTTTACAATAAATTTTCACGATGTTGTACATAAGTCTGGATGTTTCTTTTCTCAGTCTAGCTTTTAAGGTGAACCTTTCCTTAGGCAGTCTATGACCTTTCGTCACCATGTACCACGATCCCCGTGGACGATAGTTTCTCGTGCCGCTTTGGCCTATTTGGAAGTTCACCTGATCCTCTCGGCAGTTAGGTCCGGCGGATGAGATGTTAGGGAAGTCATTGCGGTTGTCGGCTGTCCTGGCAGCTCCTCTGACGGGCTCAATATACACCTGGAACCAGATCTTCCAGGATAGCTTAGACTGCGAAGTAGCTGACATGAGGAATGTTAATGATGTCACCACGATGAACTAACAAGCTTATAGACAGCATTATATCTCGTACGTGTAGTAATAATGGCTGTGAGAATTGATGATGATGAGATGTCAAGACCATCTACAGTACTACAAACATACGATACTTAATAAAATGTAGTTGAAAGCATATGAGTAAATTAATTTTCTCGTTTATAAGTGCAATACGTGCCTGAATATTTCGTACGCAATAGACTATAGGAGTATTCCTCTTTTAAGCATGAAGCTTGGCATATCAAATATGTAATATTATCGTAAGTTTGTATTCTAAAAATAATCCGCAAATTTACTCGAAACATTATCCGCAGCGTATCCGCTATCCGCACAGCCATGCAAACTATATCCGCGTGGCGAAAATATTTGCGGATATTCGTGGGTTTATCCGCGGATATACGCATCCGCGCAGGGCTTTAGTTATAGCCTATACTTCTTATTCGTAGTTTGGTCCTACGGAGGACCATGGGGCTCGTATCTCCTCGTCGCTTTGTCTTTTCTCTTCTTCCAGTACTTTTTCATCATCTGACTATGAGCCAGCTTTCTTTCCTTCGTCCATGGTGGTCTGCTGACCCCGGTGTTCTTCCTAGCTGTCAGTGATACAGGAAAATCTCCCTGTCGGATGGCTTGCCGGAATTGTTGGCGGTCCTGTATGGAATTAAGTGGGATCCCTAGGTGGTCTAAATCCGTCCTGACCGTAGAGATCCACTTGGTCCTAGAGGCCTTCCCTCTTCCTGCCACTGTGAAGATCTTACTGGAGAGCCGGTAAGTGATCATGCGGATCAAGTGTCCATAGAAGGCCAGGCGCCTTTTTCTTATACAAGTCACAATGTCTTCTTGATGGCTGTAAAGCTCATCGTTGTGCCGAATTCTGTAGGTGCCTCCCTCTTCCCGTATGGGTCCTAGTATCCTCCGCAGGATCTTTTTCTCCTTGAGTTCAATTTTCCTGAGTGGGCCTTTCCTGGCCATCACGAGGCACTCAGAGGCGTGCAGAACAGATGGTTTTACTACTGAATTGTAGTGTTTGAGTTTGAGGTTTTTGGAGAGGAACTTTGATGCGTAGATGCTGCGGCAGGAGTGGTAGGCCCTCTCGAACTTAGTGCGCCTGGTGTCTATGGCCAGATTCTCACTCTGGTTTGCGGAGATCCACTCTCCTAGGTACTTGACCGCAGGGACTTTTCGGATGATTACCCCTCAAGTGGAATTGTGGACGGGGCTTCCTTGATGTTTGTCATGAATTCAGTCTTCCCAATGTTGATCTTCAGGCCAGCCCGAACCGCTACATCGTGAAGACTCTGTTGGTGGTGAGTAGCTTCCTCTACAGAGTTGGTCAGTATAGCCTATACATTTTATTAAAATTACATCGTCAATGAGGAATCGGGCTATCGTGGTCATTTTTATGTCATTTTAAACACCTTTCTCATACAGTCGATACAAAACGTGCAGCTTGATATTTCAACTCAATGACTGTTATGGGTTTGGCGATCATTACAAAACTGCTTTATATCGGGTCTGATTGAGGACAAATACACACTCATTTCCTCATCCAACATTCTCAAACTTGCACTTTTAACTGTTTTTGTATCAGCCATAACAGAAAACGCACTGTCACACGAATATGTCGTAGAAAACTGCAACAAGAGGATGAGCGCTCCTTTACTCAGATGAGGAATATTTTGTTGAATAGAAACCCAAAAGCTGTCTAACTCTGACTCTTAGTACTTAAGTTTTATAGTCTGGTTATTTTTAACGCGGCGAATACGCCGAACGAGGATTGCAAGTTCACTATTGTTCTACTTTAATGTAGAGCTGTTGTTGTGAATGGGCTGGACGGCGTTACCGGTGTCTACTGAGTTTAACCTGGCACCTGTCCACCATCTGTTCTACTTTTATGTAGAGCTCATTCCGCTCCTCCCACCATTCGTTCTACTTTTGATTGGAACTATTTTTAAGTGTTTGGCAGGAGGGCTGAGTGGATCTGTTTGTAGAGCTTATCCCGCATCCTACCATTAGTTCTACTTTTGTGTGGAACTACCCCCTCCGAGCCTCTTGCATTTGTTCTACTTTTGTGTGGAACTCGTGTTTAAAGTGTTTGGTGTTTTATTAAGTACTGCGGACACGTTTAGAGAGCAATTGACATACAGGGGAACTGGTGGGAGGAATACTCACCTAGCTTACCTTAAGGTGGCTTAGTAGGCCGCACGCTTGCTGTGTACCGCCTCCTGCTGGGCAGCGTTCGGTGGAGATCTTAAACTAGGTTCTAATCTAAAGGGACGGGCTTCTTAATCTAAGCGAAATAAAGAGGTAATCATTAGACTGTTCAAAAAGGGGGTTTATTACGTAATAGTGGCAATGACAAGAGGGGAGGATGGAAATAATAACCTAGGGGGGAAAAGGAGTCTAGCAGACACGTTTTCACTCACCCCACAGTTGATCCAGGTCTTCTATGATGTTGGTGGCGTTGGGACTCGATATGGGGCAGCGCCCATATCGGTGCGGCGTAGCACAACTCCGATAGAGTGTAGCAGCGTCCAAGTATGAGAGCCGCCAGGTTAGAGAGTCAAAAGCTAGAGAGCCCGAGTTCAAAGAGAGCGCGCCGCGTATTCGTACCCTCTACTTATAGGTAAAATGTGCGACGTCAGTCTACTCAGCAGTATCTTTGGAGTGTAATGCCCGCTATGTCCTGTCTAACTGCTTGCTGTTGGACCTTAGGTCTATGACCTGCGGCTTACTTCGCAGTCGTGTTGCCATGTCGTTATTCCCGTTACTTTTAATTAGCTTTTATGTAGGTATAGGCACAGTCCTTTTATAAAGGGCTGGGGCTGGAACACTATTTTCTCACACATTCTTTATTCGTTCTCTATCCTGAATTTATAAGTACGTTGAACCTCACGACACCCTGTTTGGAAAGCAATGCTCTAAAGCAGCGTTTCCCAAACTGTGGTACACCTACCACTGCGGTACGCTCGTACTGCTGCAGTGGTACGCGCTGATGTTACGAAAATATATAACTAAAAATAAAAATATATAAAAACATTGATAAGTTATCGGAGGACTTGGAGACCAAAGATAAGGAGCAGTTTTATGAATTGAATTGTGATTCAGAACGAAGGCAAACTTTTTCAAAAATAGCTCTTGTGAACTTTTGGGTAGAGAGGCGTGCAGACTATGCACACATAGCTGACAAAGCAGTTAGATTTTTACTGCCTTTCACTACTTCGTACTTGTGTGAGACTGCATTTTCTTCACTTGTTTATCTCGAGAATAAATACCGGAATAGGCTCGTTACGGTGCAATACGATCTTCGTTTGAGACTCATCATTCTTAAAGCAGGCATTCATAAGTTTTAAGTTGGCTTCTAATCCTCAAGCTCACCCTTCACATTGAAGTTATTAGTTAAACTTTGTTTTTTATGTTTAATTACTAAGAGTTGATTTATTAATATCATTTGTACAGTGTCATTTCTGAATGTTAGAATTGAATACTTATTGTAATAAATAATAAAACAACTGGACACACTTTTTATTACTTGAACGTTAACTCTGACAAACACAATTTACAATCCGTATTTTGGTGTGATGGGGGTTAGAGTTACTATAGGCCTATCTCCCAACCATTACGTGGTACGCGAGAGATTCTCATCTCTTAAAGTGGTACACACACAAAAAAAGTTTGGGAAACACTGCTCTAAAGCATCGTTAAAGTGGATGGAAACAGCTGAACTCTACCTCGTGCATCCTTCAATGGTGGTTTGTTTCCAAGTTTCACACGAACATTCATCCATATGGATATAAAATGTGTTATGACAATGAAATTGTAATGGATCATACACGTTTAATGCCAAGAGAGAAGAATACGGAAATAAAAAAGCATATCTGAAGTAGGATTCGAACTTCTTCCAGCTCTGCATAATAACCACTTACGCTACGAAGACAACGGGGAGAGTGCGTCCTATTAAACAAGGTATACACACAACTCCCAGTTCTCCTAAATACTTTGTTCATATCTTCTTCTTCTTCTTCTTCGCGAATGGGTCCCTTTGGACCACGCGAAATCAACACTTTCTAGCCTTCCTGTTGGCCCAGTATTCCTTCATTCGCAACGAGTGGGTCTGTTTCCGCTGCTCTGACCATTGAAGTTGTGTAGTCTTCTTCTCTTCTTCCTCGAAACCCCGCGTCAGAGTGATTTGTCGTATTTCCTTCCGGTCATGTAACTTTGATGATCCTAATTCCTTTAAGCCTTTTTCTGTATATTTATACCAATTCGGTCTAGAAGCCTTGTTCTTTAGGAAAGTATGTATTTTGTATGTCAGTCTGTTCGGGTCCATTCTTTCTATGTGTACCATAAATTGGATTCTTCGCATTCACATTGTGTCTGTGATTTTAGATTTCTTTTTGTATATTTCTGTATTAGGCTTTGGGTGATGTACATCATCTTTTGTTCATTGTTCATATCATTTTAAGCTTTTGATACGAATAACGTCTTCTGTATTTCACTTCCTTTATATAAGGTGCGTTCAAAAAGTAACGAGCCGGAGACTGTAATGCGCAAACCGGTGACGACATCGGCTAATCGTGGTGTGTGTAACGAGGTGTGGTTCCGACCAGAGCGTGGAAGGTCACAGCCTGTCCTTAGAGGGCACACGTGCAAGTCACGTGACGATACAAAGCGAGCAGTAGCATGCATCAATCGTCCAACCAAGACCAAGACAGTGGGCCATTCGACATGCTTCCTGGTGAGGTTGAAGACTGCGGGGCACCCATTGGGCACACACTTTCCGCAAGTGCAGTCGTTCCTTCATGATGGTGTGCACACTTCCGACGCTCAATCCGACCACGGCTGCTAAGACGTTCACTGTCATTCGGCGGTCCTGGGTAATGAGTGCATCAACCAGCTGAAGGTTGTCATCGGTAATGCAGGGGGGTGCCCCAGACCGGGCATCATCGGCTAACGACACCCGTCCTTCCCTGAAGCGCTTGTGGCACGCCTTGACCCTTGCAAGGGACATGCAGTGTTCGCCGTACACTTGTGACATTCGGCGATGATTGTCCGTTCCCCCTACTCCTTTCGCTGTCAGAAACCGAAATCACCTCTTTGCTCTTCG
Organism: Meconema thalassinum; assembly: GCA_946902985.2. Classification (NCBI taxonomy): domain Eukaryota; kingdom Metazoa; phylum Arthropoda; class Insecta; order Orthoptera; family Tettigoniidae; genus Meconema; species Meconema thalassinum. The sequence continues at coordinate 540,669,244 of OX336392.1, forward strand.
TTTGACGCCTCCATGTCACTGTTTGCAATGCGACTGGCAGCGTTGGCCTATTGATGCATGCTGCTGCTCGCTTAGTATCGTCACGTGACGTGCACGCGTGCCCTCTAGCGACGGGCTGTGACCTTTCATGCTCTGGTCGGAACCACACCTCGTTACACACGCCACGATTAGCCGATGTCGTCACCGGTTTACGCATTCCAGCCTCCGGCTCGTTACTTTTTGAACGTACTTTATAATTATGTTACACAAAATCTCAAGAAAGCATCGCAAACAAGGATCAGTGCTACACGCTTATTGCTCTGTCTGCCATAATTCTCCAGAGTGAAACAGAATCTACGCATGCGCGAGGGCCGTGAAGTATATTTAAGGAATTAGGAACCCGAATGTCCTCGTGAAATGCATCGACGATAATCACTCATTAACTCTCGTGTTTAAGTTAAACAGGAATTAACCAACTAACCTTTAGTACAGAGTTGATGTAAACGGCCCTAGAATCTTGTATTGTTACAACTACGCTAATCCCTCTCCCCCAGAAGTTTTGAACTATATTGTAGCTGATGCTCACAAGCCGCCTTCTGTGCTACGGTTATAAATATTACATTAAAATGTTTCGGAGTTCCTCTCTTTATTAATTTTTGAACATATCCAAGTTCTTCGGAATTAAATTTCAATTAGGAAGTATTACATAAAAGTACGACTGCAGTTAATTACCGAGCAGATTAAAATACGTGCTTAGTAGATATGAACTAAATGACCTATTAGCTCAGTTGATTAAAACCCCTTTGCTGTTCATTGATAAAAGTACAGTGTGTCCGCAAAGTATCTCCGCAGCGCGTGTCTCGCCTTACAGGAGGTGTTGGGTTGGCAGTACGGTAATCACCACTAATCCTCTCACACTAAAAGCACACGCTCTTCAGTAGTAAGCACTCCTACTAGACTCAGCTTACACAAGAACTTGAGAAGAACACAATTTACAGCGTCAACACTGTCACGCACAGGAACCGACTGTCGGCAATAATTAACCGGTATTCACCACCCTATCACTCCAGTTGAAGGTCAACACGGAACAAGTGCATGCTTATGCCAACCACTGCGGTGAGACATCGCGTATACAGCAACGTGAATGTGCTGCCAACCTAACACGTCCCACAAGACGAGACTCGCGTAGCTTGCCGCTGCGGGGGAGACTTTGCGTATAAAGCGACATGAATGTGCTGCCAACTGAACACGTCCCACGAGGCAAGACCCACGTAGCTTGCCTCTGCGGAGAGAGTTTGCGTATACAACGACATGAAGATGCTGCCAACCTGATACTTTCAGCAAGGTGATGCCCGCCTATCTCGCCGCTGCAGTGAGACTTTGCGTAGTCCTATCCAGTGACATGAATGTGGTGCCAACCTAACACGTCTTTCAAAGCGAGACCCGCGTAGCTCGACACTGTGGAGAGACTTTGCGTATACAAAGACATGAATGTGCTGCCAACCTAACACGTCCCGCAAGGCGAGACCCGAGTAGCTCGCCCTTGCGGAGAGACTTTGCGTATACAGCGACATGAATGTGCTGCCAACCTAACACTTCCCGCAAGGCGAGACCCGAGTAGCTTGCCGCTGCGGAGAGACTTTGCGTATACAGCGACATGAATGTGCTGCCAACCTAACACGTCCCGCAAGGCGAGACCGAAATAGCTCGCCGCTGTGGTGAGACTTTGCGTATACAGCGACATGAATGTGCTGCCAACCTAAAACGACCCGTAAGGCGAGACCGAAATAGCTCGCCGCTGTGGTGAGACTTTGCATTTACAGCGACATGAATGTGCTGTCAACCTAACACGTCCCGCAAGGCGAGACCCGAGTAGCTCGCCCTTGCGGAGAGACTATGCGTATACAGCGACAAGAATGTGCTGCCAACCTAACACGTCCCGCAAGGCGAGACCCGAGTAGCTCGCCCTTGCGGAGAGACTTTGCGTATACAGCGACATGAATGTGCTGCCAACCTAACACGTCCCGCAAGGCGAGACCGAAATAGCTCGCCGCTGTGGTGAGACTTTACGTATACAGCAACATGAAAGTGCTGCCAACCTAACACGTCCCGCAAGGCGAGACCCGCGTAGCTCGCCGCTGCGGAGAGACTTTGCATATACAGCGACATTAATGTGCTGCCAACCTAACACGTCCCGCAAGGCGAGACCCACGTAGCTCGCCACTGAGGAGAGACTTTATGTATACATCGACATGAATGTGCTGCCAACGTAACACGTCCCGCAAGGCGAGACCCGCGTAGCTCGCCGCTGTGGAGAGACTTTGCATATACAGCGACATGAATGTGCTGCCAACCTAACACGTCCCGCAAGGTGAGACCCGCGTAGCTCGCCACTGTTGTGAGACTTTGCGTATACAGCGACATGAATGTGCTGCCAACCTAACACGTCCCGCAAGACGAGATTCGCGTATCTTGCCGCTGTGGAGAGACTTTGCGTATACAGCGACATGAATGTGCTGCCAACCTAACGCGTCCCACAAGACGAGATTCGCTTAGCTTGCCGCTGCGGAGAGACTTTGCGTATACAGCGACATGAATGTGCTGCCAACCTAACGCGTCCCACAAGACGAGATTCGCGTATCTTGCCGCTGTGGAGAGACTTTGCGTATACAGCGACATGAATGTGCTGCCAACCTAACGCGTCCCACAAGACGAGACTCGCTTAGCTTGCCACTGCGGAGAGACTTTGCGTATACAGCGACATGAATGTGCTGCCAACCTAACGCGTCCCACAAGACGAGATTCGCGTATCTTGCCGCTGTGGAGAGACTTTGCGTATACAGCGACATGAATGTGCTGCCAACCTAACGCGTCCCACAAGACGAGACTCGCTTAGCTTGCCGCTGCGGAGAGACTTTGCGTATACAGCGACATGAATGTGCTGCCAACCTCACGCGTCCCACAAGACGAGATTCGCGTATCTTGCCGCTGTGGAGAGACTTTGCGTATACAGCGACATGAATGTGCTGCCAACCTAACGCGTCCCACAAGACGAGATTCGCGTAGCCCACCACTGTGGAGAGACTTTGCGTATACAAAGACATGAATGTGCTGCCAACCTAACACATCTCTCAAGGAGAGACCCGAGTAGCTCACCACTGTGGAGAGACTTTGCGTATACAAAGACATGAATGTGCTGCCAACCTTACACGTTGTGTAAGGCGAGACCTGCGAAGCTCGCCACTGCGGAGAGACTTTGCGTATACAGCGACATGAATGTGCTGCCAACTTTACACGTTGTGTAAGGCGAGACACGCGTAGCTCGCCGCTGCGGAGAGACTTTGCATATGCAGCGACATTAATGTGCTGCCAACCTAACACGTCCCGCAAGGCGAGACCCAAGTAGCTCGCTGCTGCGGAGAGACTTTTCGGACACTCTGCATATTTCATAGAACTAAAGACAATACCAAGCGAGGCAACAACGCTTCACTAACGCGTCCCAGGAGGCGTGTGGGTTCGAAACTCACCGTCAGCCTTCATTGTAATGGATTTCAATTGATTCCTATTTCTAACTCCAGGCAAATGCTGAAACGGTAACTCTTCGTTAAGTAATTGTCTCAACAACTCATCCGATGAGGGTAACGTAAGGAGGGACATCTGGCTGTAAAAACCATCGCCGCACACAGACTCATCTCAATTCACACACGAGGCTGTAGAAACACCAGTAACAAAGGTAAAAAATACACCCACATGCTAGGTAACGATGTACGAAGTCGAGCTCCCAGTCTACAGAGTATGAGTTTGATTCCAGATTCTGCCCAGGAGAATTTAAATAACCAGATTGAGGGCTGCACTCAGTTTTGTGAAGACAGCTGACAATATACAGTATGAGCACTTCACGTGTAGGTGCATGTAAGCATGTTGTACAGCTCTCACCTGTTGTTGACACCAATAGTCCATTTGACTGTCAGTTCTGCTGTCACCCAGACCTTTAGGGGCCGATAATCTAAATGTTAGGCCCCTTAAAATAACAATTATCATCAATAACATACCTCAATCCCGTCATGGATTATTCTCACCTACCCACGCAGTTAAGAGAAGTTAAGAGTGCACAGTCTGTTGCAGTCATTGCAATATCACATGCTATGAGGCAATTTTGACAACAAGTATACGGGGCTGTTGGCCATCGTGTCGCAAGGACTTGTCGTAGCTCCGTACTGTAAGTTACGCACATGTTAGCGTGTTATTTTTTCAATTGAGGGACTTGGACGTCGTGGTCATTTAGCTGGGTGTAATTGGGTGTATGTAAAATTTGGTCTGATAACCTCGCGGTGGGAGACGGGCAACGTAGGGGTGAAGTACAGTGTTGACTTTGAGAGCCCTGGTAGCTGTGAAGCCTCTACAGAGACCCTGACGGGCCTCTGATGAAGCTGCGATAGGCCCAGTGGATGATGTGTATCCTTACAGACATGGAACAACCCTCGGAAGGATGAATCAAATAGAAGATGACCTGGATACTAGTTGGTTCCTTAGTTAGGGGATGTGACAACGCGGTCATGTAGCCCCGTGTACTTTGGGTGTGTGTAGATTTGTCTGATAACCGGTGTTAATTGTGATGGCTGTATTAGTGTGTGTTATCTGTAATAATAATAATAATAATAATAATAATAATAATAATAATAATAATAATAATAATAATAATAATAATAATAATAATAATAATATCGTATGGCCTCGGATGCCGCGTGCAAGCTTTGTTATTTGACACCCAGAGGGTAGCTTGCATGTCGAATTTCGTTGTTCCTTGACTATGAAAGTCAAGGAGGTAAGATGTTAGATATCTAAGCTCCTTGAACACTATAGCGCTTTCTAGTAGAGAAATGAGGAACTTTGTGTTGGCGGAAACTTCCGAGATTAATTTTGCCATTATGAACTCGGCCAACTGAATTCAAATGGGTTCTTTGACATGCCAACATCGTATGACATGCGTATCGTATTTTTGCCGCCTTTCAAAAATCACTTACCACGGCCAGGAGCGACCTGCAATCTTGGGGTTAGTAGACCGACACGCTATCCACTCACTCTCCGTGGCAAGCTTGTGTTATCTGTGATTCAGGTAGAAGGACTGCAGACGATAAATTTTTTCATGTAGTTCCTTCTCTTGCCACCAAATGCTACCGTCCACGATACCTAGCTTCGGACGTGCCTACTAAATGCCATCGCAGTCAGCACCCGGTGGTGAACGTTGGAACTAATAGAGCGTTATCAAACTAACCTACACATTTTTGCTTCCACAAGTGTAATTAGTGGAAGGTTCTTCTTCATGCCATAATTCTATGACATGGGCCCGCCGGCTTTACTTCCCCTCCGAAGGAAGGCATACTGAGGGATTTTTAACGCTCTTAAAAAATCCTGCGACTTCGGCCGGGGTTGAACCCGCGATCTTGTGCATATAAATACCTGGATACTCTCAAGGCCTACGATTTGGAACGTTAAATATACAGACATTGACAAGGAAGGTGGAGGAAGTAGTAGACTTGATCGACAGGAGAAAACTAGATATTTTATGACTGTCCGAAACCAGATGGAGGGGTGAAGGGAAGAGGGAATTGAGAAAAGGATATAAACTGTACTGGAGTGGAAATGAGGATGAAGAGAGAAATGGAGTGGCAGTGGTTGTGAGAGAAGGGAAGAAAAGAGGAGGTGAAAGGAATAGGGGACAGGATGATGCAGGTAAGAGTCAGAATGAAGGGTAAATATATGGAAATCCTACAAGTGTATGCACCACAAGTCGGTTGCTCTGCGGAAGAAAAGGGGAAATTTGAAGATGAAATGCAGAGACAACTCGCAGGACAGAAGGTCATAATCATCGAAGACCTGAATGTATATGTTGGATAGGAAAGTCAAGGCTATTAGGAAGTGTTGGGAGCAAAGGGATGGGGAAGTCGGAACTGGGAAGGCAGAAAACTGTTGGATTTTTGGACTAGCAGTTGGAAATACATGGTTTAAGAAGAAGGAAAATCATAGGATGATATGGTACAGTCATGATTTGTCGAGAAAGTCGGTGGTCGACTATGTTATTCTATATTTAAGCAGACCCAGCCAGGGGCTGGAAACTGTACAAGATGATGCAGATGATGAACCGGAATTACTAGGATTTGCAATCCAATCGTGGCCTTAAATTAGGAGCCACCCCGTCGTCATTTGCCTGAAGTTTAAAACCACTTCCAGTTTAGAATCGAACCTGCCTCTTCTCAGGCTGAGTGTACCCCATTCTAGCCTTCAGGTAACAATGAAGGATGCTAGCACTTCACCATGAGGTCGTCCCTAGTCTTTTAGTCACGCGTGTAAAAGAGCAACTCCTGAAAATCACCGCGGGCCACACAGGATAACAGAGTTAGAGCTAAGTAGATTAACTGCTGGGCTAAGCTACCATCGTATTATAAACATTTGCAGCACATTCAACTAGCGCATTTTTGTCTAAAAGCTAACCAGAACATAAATAAAATAGTACATTATGCAACGAGCCTATAATGGCAATAATTAAGACACGAGAGTGTTTATAAAACAAGCGACGTGAGTGTCTTAATTACCAATATAGGTGAGTTGCTTACGATTATTTGTGTTCAACGATAATTATAACTTTATTATATGTTCTAACATAAATATTCATAAATGTCTATCTAGATTCTGTCGGTTGATTTTTCCTTCTTGAATTGAGTGGGCTCAGCATTTGATCGTTACCCAATAACAAATTCTAAAGCTTTGAAACATTGTTTATCCTGAAGTAGCACCAACAGATAGCGCACAGGTACTATGTGGGATCATTTTGTTATTTTGGTCAAATAACACAAAATAGGCTGTTGCAATCGCTTTAAAATTAAAATATATCGTATTACCAACTAGTTATTCTTCAAATTCGATACGTATAGTGTGCAAGCGGAAGGCAAATCAATTGAGTCCCAAATAGAACAGTTGCGATATCTGGAGGAAAAGTTTCGCATAAGAGATCCATTTACTGAACAGAGAGCTGGATTATAATTTCCGTGGAACAAATGACATATGCCTGCTTCCTCCATGACGTTCTGATGTGTTTATGTCAACAACAGCATTCACTAAACTTGTCAGCAAAATCTTACGAATGTAATGCCCTGTGTAGAAATTGGAGTTGCGGATATTAAGGTACAGTGCAATTTATTTTGCAATATTGCCAAGTTTGTTTAAGCAAACAAGAGTGATGGTACACAATTTCCATGTCGGTAATGGCTAGAAGGATGGTGTTGCATACTTCTGGACGTAGATTCCTAAATTTCTTGCATATTTCATAGTATTTTCTTGTTACCGTAAAGGTTCGTGCTGATTTTGTCTTTGTGTTTGGGATTGTAGCTTCAATGGTTGATCCAATATAGGCTACATCGTCAACTTTCAAATCATGTAATTCATGTCCGACATGTTGGATTTTGAGTGCATGTGCGAAGCTATCCTTACCTAATTGGTCAATGAATGAAACTATTGAGCTCTTATTGGTTTAGAAACTGAATTCTAACGAAAAGTAGTACTTTAATGACCCCCATCATGATACAGTTTTGTGACGTATAATATTTACATTTCGACATCGTTGAACATGAAGTATTTCTCAGACAAAAGTTAGGTAATTTTTAGAGGAGTAATGAACATTTTAAACGGTTTGAATATTGTGCCTTTAAGGAAGGTATGGATTCTTCTCTAAAACTCCATTTCTCCCACCCATTTAGTCAATGGTTGGTCCCCCCAAGGGCTCACATCTAAAGGGACGTGGGTTGGCGACCACGGGGCCCCAGCTGAGTCCGGCACTGCTTCCACTTAATTGTGCCGGGCTCCTCTCCGTCTTCTTTCCTGTCGACCTCACTTGGTCAACTCTTGTTCTCTTCCGACCCCGACGGTATTATGGTGTCCGAGGCCTAGGGAGTTTCTTCCTTTCTCGCCTCAATTGGCCCTTGTCTCATCTTTTCTGATACCCTCCTTCTGCGAGGGGTCAGCCTTCTTTTTCTTTTCCTTTTACCTCCTGCCTTGTGCTCAAGGCCCTTAAGGAGGCCGGGTGTATGTAGCCCCACCACTTCTGGTGCACCCTGGATATTGCTACATCCTCAGGGGCTCATGGCAGGTGAATTCGTAAGTTGGCAACCCCGAGGGATTCCTGAGCTGAGTCCGGTTTTCCATTTTTGTCCATTACCTGTGGGGGCGGGCCCTCTCCTCTTTCCCTTTCCTATCTGCCTTTCATGGCTCCCCTTCCTTCCAAGTCCCTCAATCCGCATTCTTCGAGGGTTGAGGGCATTTCTTTTCCTCCTGTCCTTTATTTGCCTTATTCTCCTTTTGTTTTCCATTTCTTCTTCTAGTATATAAGTTAGTAGTTAGTTTTAGTTATAGTTTACATTTCATTATCATCTTCACGATCACCCAAGCCATTAGGGGCCGATAACCTAGATGTTAGGCCCCTTAAAACAACAATTATCATCATCATCATCAAAGTTATAGCGATATTTGACCTTTTCGAAAAAGCTCTCCCCGCATTTCCACCCTTTTGGTCTGATTTTTCCCATCAAGGAACTCGACCGAGACTTAAGTTGGTTATATTTATTTATACATTTGAAAGAGATTGTTAGAAAATGACGTAGTTATCCTGTCCACAATAAAGTGAGATACGAGGGTGTACCCAAAAGAAACCGGCCTAAGAGCACGCTGCCATTCGTGGACGAAGTAGAGAGTTCTCCTGCTAGATAGGGTTAAGAGAGACCTTCACGAAACAACAGCCCAGACGGCGTCAGTTTGTATGTGACCGTTTGACCATAACGTTGATTTTCTCTTACTGTTCTCGTGTTTCGCCTGCGAAGTCGTTATGGCACATTTAAGACAACAATGAGTGTGTTTAAAATTGTGTTTCCTGCTTGAAAAATCGGAAACAGAAGCTTACCAAATGCTTCAACAGGCTATCAAGGAGGATGCTATGAACCGCACACAAGTTTTTGAGTGGTTTGGGTGCTTTAAACGCGGTGACATAACTCGTTCCAATGTCCAACACCGTGTGGATAGGTAACCTCTACAAAACTTGAGCAATCTGGCGATAAACATGCCTGCTATAATGCAGAGATTGCATATCACCACGGTGTTCTTTTAATTGCGCCATAACGTCTTCGCAGGCGGAACACGTGAACAGTACGACAAAGACAACACTAAGATCAAACGGTCACATACAAACTGACGCCGTCTGGGAAGTTGTTTTGTGAAGGTCTTTATTAACCCCATCTAGCGGGGCTGTGTGTCTTTATGTACCTTTGGAGAATGATAGGTCGTATAGGGGACGGGTATAGAAGTAATTTGAGATACGGAACTTCGGGTCGGAGCGGCCTCCCTAACCCCTAAAATAAGGGTTGATTCAGGCCCTCCACCCTGTAAGTTAGGCAACCAACCCAAGCCGGCTCTGCCAAGGTACTTAATTCTCATCTGAGGTCTAAAACGGGGGTACAATCATCCTCGTGATGTAAAACTGAGAAGGGGTGGGTTCGATTTCTACCTCAGTCATTCTGGAACTGGTTTTGCATGGTTTCCCACCTCTACTCCAGGCAAATGCCGGGATTTTACCTAACTTAATGCCACAGCCACTTTTTATCCAAATTCTACCTCAGTTAGTAGGCCTAATACACGCATTAGTACTGAGATCACTCTGACACAGGTTATCAGACAAAGTCTACACACACCCAAATGAACGAGGCTACATGACCACGATGTCACAATTTCCCTTAAAGAATCAACAGCAACAACGATTTAAGTGGATAGTTTACTTCTGATATTAAAGAGAGCTACCTGGAAATAATAAACAGATTATTTCACTCTTTTGTCATCTCGGAGAATTCAATTTAAAAACAAGCAGTTCCGTGACGAACTAAAGAGCCTACTTTTCTTAAAATTTAAGATTCATGCCAATGATTAATCTACGAGTAAAGAATCTATCTAGAATAATGATGAAATTAAGTTTGTAATCAAAATTTCTAATGTGTTCTTAATACTGGCAGCCCTGGTGACTGTATATTGTTAGTTCCATCTCTTAAGGTACAGAATACAAAATTTTGTTGAATTCCAATGAATAGCATGGACGTTACATGCAATTAGACATTGGATCTATCAGCGCGCGTATAATCATGTTTTAACAATGCCATGCATGTGCTGGTGGGAAATAATCTGAAATAGTATGATCTCTTGTTGGGCCAATTTTGGATGAAATCCATTTGTTACAATGGAAGTTACATGCATTTTAAAAATTGGACCTATCAGCAGGCTTAGAATCATGTTGGCAGCACTGACGTATATTAGTTACTGCCAATTAATCTAGAATGCCAGGTACTATAAGTGTGCAAAGATTAGAGCTGGTGGCTTGCATACTTTCTGATTTATTGAGAGTAGGGTAAAACATAGAGACAACAAATATTAACAGCTGGCAGCCCTGATTGCTCTTAGGAGTATTCATAGTCATACCTGTTAAGGTTCACATAGCACATACAAAATTTGGTTGAAATCCAATTGATAATATAGAACAGGGCCATCGAGACAGTGCTCTGCGAGCGCTTTGTTGGAAGGTAGTTTCAGAAGTGGTGGGGGGAGCTTGGCTGGCTGAGCACGCTGAAGTGTGCAGCCGATCCATCAGTCGCTAGTCGAGTCCAATGCGCTTTGTAGGCAGAGTGTATGTAAATCGGTTTCGCAGTGGTCATGACAAAACAAAAAGGAGCGGTGAAGCTGCAGTCCTTAAAGCAGAATGGGAAATTTCATTTTTCTGTACAGCTTATAAAGGGCATGCCAAATGTTTAGTGTGCAACAGAGATGTAATGTGTTAAAAAGAACCCAATTTGTTGTAGAATTTTCATCTCTAATATGTTCAAATTTCAGTTTGAAATAAATCACAATATTCTTTACTGAACACTTGTGTTCGTTTCCTGCATATTCCTGACATCGGAGTACCCTTCGATTTGTATATGCGGTATATTTGTTATGGCAAAACAGCCCTATTAATATGTCAACAATCCCACAAGAACCGTCGGCCGCTCGACTGTACGTACGTATCTAGTCAGCGTGTCCGAACATCGTCCGTCTCCTCGCTGCCACAGTGAAGTGGTGGTAGGGGAAGGAGCGCTGGTCTGACTGCCCAGTGCTCTCCTCGCTACCACAGTGTAGTGCTGGTAGGGGAAGGAGCGCTGGTCTGACTGCCCAATGCTCTCCTCGCTACCACAGTGTAGTGGTGGTAGGGGAAGGAGCGCTGGTCTGACTGCCCAATGCTCTCCTCGCTACCACAGTGTAGTGGTGGTAGGGGAAGGAGCGCTGGTCTGACTGCCCAATGCTCTCCTCGCTACCACAATGTAGTGGTGGTAGGGGAAGGAGCGTTAGTCTGACTGCCCAATGCTCTCCTCGCTACCACAGTGTAGTGGTGGTAGGGGAAGGAGCGCTGGTCTGACTGCCCAATGCTCTCCTCGCTACCACAGTGTAGTGGTGGTAGGGGAAGGAGCGCTGGTCTGACTGCCCAATGCTCTCCTCGCTACCACAGTGTAGTGGTGATAGGGGAAGGCGCGCTAGTCTGACAGCCTAGTGCTCCCCGAGCGCGTCCGCGCTCCCGGAGTGCAATGGATGGATGGCCCTGCTATAGAAGTTAATAGCATTTAAAATTGGTCCTATCAGCAGGCTTAGAATCATGTTGGTAGAACTGACGTATATTAGTTACTCCAAATTAATCTAGAATGCCAGGTACTATACGTGTGCATAGTTTAAAGCTGTCGGCTTGCATACTCTCTTATGTATTGGTATTTGGTTAAAAAAATAGAGAGAGCATTTATTCACATTTGGCAGCACTGTTGGCTCTTAAAAATACGCTCAGTCATATCTGTTTATGTACACATAGTACATACGAAATTTGATTGAAATCCAGTTGATAGTGAAGAAGTTATATACATTTTAAAATTGGACCTATCAGCAGGCTTAGAATCATTTAGGCAACACTGCCATGTATGGCCTCCTGGAAATTAAACTAAAATATTATTATCTATATGTGTGCCAAGTTTGGAATAGCTCCCATGCATACCTTCCAAGATAGCACTGACATCATTATCAAATATGGGCTTGAGATATTCAAATTTGGTTTCGATTGCTGCAGCCATTTAGGAGATGATAGGGGACACACACACACACACAGCCAGACAGACAGACAGACAGACAGACACACACACATTTGCCCGGATCGATCCCATAAGTCTACTTTTTCCTCATTTTTGCAAAATGTGAAAAGTAGGCTAATAATTGTAGATTCTATTCCCTATTAGATTCTTTGGCAGGCTGAATTCTTGGTTGGTGGTTGGTTCCTCAGTTTAGGGGCTGCGACAACGCGGTCATGTAGCCCCGTGTACTTTGTGTGAGTGTAGAATCTGTCTGGTAACCGGTGTTAATTGTGATGGCTGTATTAGTGTGTGTTATCTGTGATTTAGGTAGAAGGACTGCAGATGGTTAATTTTTTCAAGTATTAGTGAGTGTATATGTTTTTTTAAAATTTAAGTACAGACTGCAACTTAGAATTTTTCAAATAGTTCCTACTTTTGCCGCCAAACGCCACCGTCAACGACTACTAGGCCTAGTTCAGAACTTAGCTACTAGACGCCACCGCAGTTGACTCTTTGCAACGAACGTAGAAACCTAAGAGCGTTGTTTACATTCTTAACCTATCCAATTTAGCTTCACACAGGTGTAATTAGTGGAAGGTTCTTTAACATGCCATAAATCTATGACATGGGACCGCGGGCTTTACATCCCCTCCGAAGGCTTACTGAGGGATTTTAACGCTCTTAAAAATCCAACGGCTTCGGCCGGGTTTGAGCCCGCGATCTTGGCATAGAAGCTCAGAATGCTACCGACTACGCCAGCGAAGCCGCTAGGCTGAATTCTTGTGATTTCTCTTGTTTGAGGATAAAAGATTTTCTTCATCAATAAAATAGTTTTTACGCATACTCTTCTCTTACTTGAATTAAATGTTTGAAGCCAGTGTTTCAGTGTTGACTGTCCAAAGCTGTCATAAAGTTGTACATAAATTTAAATATTTAGGGGAGATTATAACATAGAATTTGAATGAGAAAGCGTTAATCGAAAATAGAACAACACAGTTAAGACAAGCGCAATATATTACTTGGTCTAGTTACAAAAAAAATCACTCTCCATAAATGCCAAATTACGACATTACGAATCAGTTATTAAACCGGAAGCAATATATGCTTGTGAAACACTTTTCAAGTTAGAAGAATTCTCAGAACTATAATTAATAAAAAACATCAGGTGGATGGTCAATGGCGTCTATTACCAAATGAAGTGGTTTATAAAGAAACTGAGTCTATAGTCGATACTATGCGAAAAAGGCGAATTGCTTTTTTTTGTCATCTCTCACGCCTGCCGGATACCAGACAATTAAAAGTATTATTTAATTATTTTGTCAAAAGTAAAACAAAGAACTCTTGGTTTATGGAAATTCAAAATGATCTGGATGAACTCGGCTTGACAATGTCCCAAATTGCTAACAAAGATGAGAAGAATATCTTGAAAAACAAGAACATCCGACTTCCCTTAAAAACCTTTACCCTAAAAACTTACACCATAAGCGATGCAGAGAGAGCGGCAAGGTCGACTAGAATGAAAATGTTTTGGGAAAAGAAGAAAAATAAGAAGCTGAATCTTTAATATTGTTTTTGAGATATGTATATACTTGTTTTGGTTAAGTGCTCCAATGAGGGCGTAACATATGTAAATAAATATAGATTATTTCTTCATAACTTCGCAAATACATACCCAACAATCAGTTCTAATCCTCCTATTCCCACGCTTCGGTGGCGTAGTTGGTAGCATGCTGAACTGCTGTGCCCAAGATAGCGGGTTCAAACCCGGCCGAAGTCGTCGGATTTTTTAAGAGCGTTAAAAACCCTTCAGTATGCCTTCCTTCGGAGGGGAAGTAAAGCCGGCGGTCCCATGTCATAGATTTATGGCATGTAAAAGTCCTTCCACAGACTAAATGTGTGGAACTAAATTTGTAGGTTAGATTTCGTTCGAACGCTCCATCAAAGTTCCAACCTTCACCACTAGGTATCATTGACATCTGGTAGCGAATGTTGGAACTACTTGAAATTGAACGGAACGTGTAGCTCACCCTATCGGTGTCCGCTGGAAGCAGCTACAGCCTCTGGCGAGCCGAACATGTCCTCGGACACTCCCGGCACTAAAAGCCATACGATTAATAAATAAACATCCACATCTCTACTACACGCTGTTTGTATATTTTTCTTACTTAACATATTTTGTAACAGACAGACAGCATTTTTTTTTACATTTTAATGTGTGTGCATTTGAACGAAGAATATTTTCTGATTTTTTTTTATAACATAGGCTACTCTTTTATCATCATCATCATCATGTTTTTCAGTCAAGCGACTGGTCTGCCCCTACAATGAGTCTTTTCCACATTGTTCGGTCTTGTGCTGTCCTTTTGACCACTTCATAACTTCGTAGGCCACAGCTATTTAGGAAGGATCTCATAAGAGTGTTCCGTGGCCTCTCACGAGGGCGTTTACCAGGTATTTTACCTTCTAGTATGTCGATCATCAGGCCACCATGTCGTAACCTGTGGCCAAGCCAGGCGGATCTCCTTCTATTGATCTGGCGGATCATTTGCCGTTTTTCCTTTATTCGATCCAGTACCATTATGTTGGTCATTTTCTCTACCCAGGTGATCTTTTCCATTCGGCGCCAACACCACATCTCAAACGCTTCTAGTCGTTTAATGTCACCTCTATTCATTGTCCAGGTCTCACTGCAGTACATTGCAACTTGTCTTAACCAGTTGTTTTCTAAGGCTGAGGGACATCGAGCGTTGACAAATTAGAGAATGCTTTTCACGGAATGCCTGCTTAGCCATGGCTATACGGCTCCTGATTTCAACTTCACATCGTAGGTCTTCTGTGAAGATATTACCGAGGTATTTAAAACGACTGACCTGTTGTACTGGTTCTTTACTTATGGTAATGTTTAGTTGGTGTTGATGCTTATTTATCACTAGAATCCTGGTCTTCTTAAAACTGACTTTCATTCCGTATTCTGTAGCTGTATCATTTAAACATTGCAACATGTTTGTTATTGTATGCGGATTTACTGCAACTAATGCCTGATCATCAGCAAATTTAATATTCTGGATAAGTCTTCCACTAACTTTCACTCCCATATTACAAACTTTAAAAGACCACTTTGTTGTAACTTCAGCGAAGGTATTGAACAGTCCAGGGGACAGCACCTTTTCAAGTCTTAATTTGCGCTGAGGATGATCACAATGTGACTGAAACCAGTACAGTACAATATAAGAGGCACGTCCAGAAAGTAAGTTCCGTTTGGTAATAAAATTAAATTGAGTACAGAAAAAATATTTATTGCACAACATTCTACACCTCTTAAACTACTTCTACACATAACTGCCGAACTTTTGCAGACATTTGTCATAGGGTGGCACAAGTTTTTGGATACCTTTTTCATAGAAGTTTGCCGCCTGTGTCAGAAATTCTTCGCCGCCTTCATTGTAACGGGTCAAAAACTGAAGTGCACTACCCATCCGTTTTGTTTTTTGTTGCTCCGTAAGAATCTTTGGTAGCCAACGTCGGCAAAGTTTACGAAAGTTCAGTTTTTCGGTAACAATTTCATGAATTAGTGATCGTAAGATTTGGGGAAATTCCATAGCGAGAGCACTAATTGTAAACCTGCCGTTTTCCCGGATCTTGTCATCAATCGCGTGAACCAGTTCTTCTGTAACCAAAGATGGACGCCCACTTCGTTCTTCATCGTGCACTTCACTACGTCCTTCATTGAACTGTCGGACCCATCTTCTCACCATTGAATCACTCATCGCATTTTGTCCATACACTTCGCAAATTTGCCGATAAATTTCAATTGGTTTCCCTTTCCTATCATTCAGAAAACGAATCACAGATCTGATTTCTCAAGGGGCGGGATTTTTAATCAACACCGACATTGTACGAGTAAACATGCACAACAACGCGTACGTGGCTGACAGCGCTCTCCAAATGGCGCACGTTTCTTCTCCTTGATACAGAGCGTCTACCGCGCATATGCGGAACTGCGCTGCAGAGGAACGTACAACTAGTTGAAGACACAGGCGGCACACGTCTATGAAGAAGGTATACAAAAACTCGTGCCACGCTACGACAAATGCCTCCAACATTTCGGCAGTTATGTGGAAAAGTAGTTTAAGGGTTGTAGAATTTTGTGCAATAAATAATTTTTCTGTATCGGTACACAATTTAATGTTATTACCAAACGGAAGTTACTTTCTGGACGTACTTCGTATTGTACCCGATTGGGCGTCTCTAGGCCTTAATAAAAATAAAATAATAATAATCTCGGATGTGGACCGTTCGTTGGTATCCAAAAAAAAATTGTTTGGCCTAGGTCAATGAAACAGGTATTTCTAACTACGTGAAATGGCGTACACAGGTTACAGAAAATCTGTAATTTATTCATAACCAGGCAATCAGGTTTTGAACAAATACAGTCCCAATTACAAAAAAGTATAAAAAACTACCTAATTAAAAAAATACATTTACATAAAACCAAACGAATAAAAATCAAATAAAAGGATCAAAACAGAAATCAAAATTCAAAACATCAGTCGGAGTTGGTATCCCATCGTTCTTCCTTGTTTAATAAGAACTCAAAATAAAAAGAGAACATTACCAAAATCCAGCTGTCAAAACTGCAAACATAAAAAATTACTTTAAACAGCTGATTCGGGGTGACATTTACATTAGGTGACTGTCAACTGCCTACTTGCAAATATCAAAGGTTCAACTCAACTTGGCAGTTGCCCTTAATCAAAACAAACTACCTGCAATGGATCTAATTTTTGTCTCCCATATACACACAAATATACACTAAGGACGACGAGAGTACTCCTTTCTATAATGGGGCATCGAACCTGGGGTCCGTCAGCTCCATTGGGACCACATGAATACTGGTGACCTGGGTTAGCGAGATACACACAAAATAACATTTGGGGAATGCAACAAAAAAAAACAATGACGAACCAAAACACAGCTGGTGACAAGCCAGCAACTACTCTACAATAGCCCGTCAAACAGAGGCTCACCAAACAATTACTAGGTCAACATGACTAAATATAACTCCCACTCCTACAGGGAAACTACCTACACTCGATCCATTAACCCTAGGGTGACCATTGACAAACGGAAGGAACCCCGCTGTGCAGTCATTAGCACGGGTCCAGCCAGTCTGACAGAAATACCGCACTTCTACAGTGGGCCAGCTCTGAGATGCTCCAGCAGCAATACTAAATGTGACATGAATTAAATATGGAATAAACGTTAATTTCCAGACCTTGGTCGCGAAGAAATATGGCCAGGGTCAGCTGCTTTCTCTACTGCGCTGTGGGAATAAAGACATAATGTGTGTGTGAGCGCATCAAAAACAAAACATAAATAACTAATAACCTACCGGTATCGTACCATATTTGCGTTAACACCCAAGTACCTCAGGATCGCCGCCTGAAAATAAAAATCAACATACTCCTCGGCTTCATGGCCGGAAACAACACGAAAAATCTCAGGGTAAACACCTGGATACACTTACTCATCGGCCACACTGGCAAAAAATATCACTTACCACTTTGGTACGAAAATCAACGACTCCACAGCCGGAAACAAACTGCACACACACACTTAAATATACACAATCACAGGCGTAAGCCACGCCTCCACGAACAGGATCACTGACCATAATACCGACCGGTCTGGCGAAAATAAAAGGGGCAGGGTTCCTAATGCCCTAATCTAACCAGAAAACGAAATGGCTCAAAAGAAAAATCAAACTAGCTTGACTCGAAAATGTCACATCAAACAAACAAAAAAAAATCCTTGCTAAATGGTCACTCCAAAAGTATACATCACACTACAATTCTACCAAAAAAAGAAAAAAAAATAGCCATCAAATCTAACCTATGCGCGTCATATTTACAGTTACAAAGTCCTGGCTCAAACTCAATTGCGGACTTCCTTGTCAGAGGCCCACAAACATGCATTATTTTTACAGTCTGACAAGTCACAACACAAACATTAACATGTTGACCCGAAAAAAAAATTAATTCGCTCCCCAGCTACAAAGAAAATAGTGACAAATGCCACAAAAAAGATCTAAATACTACTGTACAAGTTATCTCGCTACCCGATATCTGCATTCATGCTCCCTCTAATGAAAAGTTAATACTCATCGTTTCCTGGGGATGACAAATCCATGA
This sequence comes from Meconema thalassinum, assembly GCA_946902985.2. Lineage (NCBI taxonomy): Eukaryota > Metazoa > Arthropoda > Insecta > Orthoptera > Tettigoniidae > Meconema > Meconema thalassinum. The sequence goes on from OX336392.1 coordinate 540,687,587, forward strand.
CAGCTTCCTGGGATGACCACGTTCGACTCCCGATCTGATGCCTTCTAGCCTCTCATGGCTTCTATGCTGAGTCCATGCATAGTGTTCAACTTCGTGATCTTGTCACACATGAAATACTCAGTCTAGTTACGACCTTAGCAACACAAGGTATACACACATAAGTATTCACGAAACACAAACATATAACACTCAATTAATAAATTATTCACACCAATAAAACACACGCAATGGCATTTCCCGTCGTTTTGACCATCCGACGATAACGTCACTGGTGTACACAGCTCGCACGGGCTCGTGCAGTTCGAAGTATGTTCCACGAATGGACTACCCGTTCGATCCTCGACACGACTGTTTTGGCTTAGGCTCGTGACCGTTTCAAATATTCAGAACTTGGCCACAAATCTTTGTCAGCAAATCGCAACTAATTTATGTCCTCCGAAGCATAGCATAAAATATAAATCAAGCTACTTCGATTCGCCTGCATCTCGCGCCCCGTATGATTAAATTTGGTATGGACGGGTTAGCGCTTATATGAATACAGTCTCGGGTCACCAACCCGTTTGGTACACTAAAATTACTATTTCTGTCTCGGCTATCCGAGTTGATATTTTGGATAATTAATTCACACAGTTCAACTAATTCAAAGATATATCACGTTTTCTTCACTTATATGCGGCACTCGGCTACGCAAACACGAACTAAGTTTCTGTGGACGTTACACTAACACGCGGCTTCACTTTTCAGAGCAGCACCGAACAGCCTTCCGGCTCCAAGATCTCATGTTGACTACCCTTTCCTAGTCCGGGACAAGTGCCTATATGGTCCTGTCAATTCAATACAATGGGCAGATTTCACTGTATGGTTGCGATTCTACGGAAATCGTCACATCGCTGTTATCTTAAGTTCTCCTTAAAGCTCAGATTTGGGACGGCTTCAAATCTTCTTTTATTTTGAAAAACGATCGGCAGATATTTTATAATTGATGATGGCATCATGACGCGTCTACGTAGTTCCAACTCCCGCGCCAATGCTGTCATGTTGGAGGGGGAAGGAAGTATCACTCCGCGGTTTAGATATTTAAGTCGCCATAACTCTGGCCATTGTCAACACTTAGCCGAGATTAAAATTTCTAAATTATCAACTTGGTCTCAGCTCTGATATGGCTTCTTAACAAAATATCCGGATATGTGGATCAAGAATTAGGTCATCATGCGCTATTTTCTCATTGTTCTGGGACTCTGGCCTCGCTGATGCTCGGCGTGGGGAAGATTAACTCGGGTCCAGGGCCGTAAATATTACTTGAAATGTTCACAATAACTCGGCGGAGGTAACAATAACCACTCCTGTCACTCAGCTTCTCGGAAACGCTCGCATTGTCTTCGCTGCACGTAGACCAATGCCTCTTGAACGCTGTCAGTGCTTTCTCCCAGCAAATATTATTATTATTAAAACCCTCTTGGTTTCGTAGCATCAACGTCTAAATAAGTACGATTCAGGATCCATCATTCCTTCCGTCCGTCGTTCCAATAAAATTCTCGGCACTGGAAACACAGTAAATGTTATGCATGCTCTGTATGCGATTTATCCCAGGTCTTAGATGACTCGGCATGCTATCAATACTCATCCCCCTGATCGGTTACAATTTCCCCTGCTCAGTTTGAAAAATGTGTACGAGCGGGAGCAGTACAATTTTTCAATTCTAACACCAAAGTCATCTGGAGTTATAATGCCGAGTTCATCGCTCACTCAATCCTCTGAGGTGTTTTGTCTTTATTCACTCTCCCTTTCTAGTTCTAGTAGTTTTAGCAGTTCGCGCTTTTCTTCTCGTAACTTCCAGTTTGTCTCCAAGGCTGCGCTGAGTAACTGCCCCAGTTCGTCCCTCAGCGTAATTAACTCACACCTGTGGAGTTGCTCTTCTGCGTCGTTTCTTCCCTTCATAATGGCATTCACTTGGGCTGGCGGTGGTTTGTCTAGTACATTCCTGGGGTAATATAATTTCAAGTTTTGCGCGTTGTGGGTGACCGCGTTCTCTCCTCTTAATTCTCGAATTTTGTATGCGTTGTTTCCTAAACATTGTATAATTTCGTAAGGTTCCTCGTAAATGGGGGCAAATTTTGTGTAGAAACGCGCTGAAGGGTTTGAGACGGCAGGTTTCTTCACTAAAACGTACTCTCCCACTCTGAGAGGTCGGTGGTATCTTCTCCCTCTCATCCGCCTCAGTCTCTTCTCGGCTTGTTCGCGCAAGCTTGCCTTGGTTTCCTCAATTTTGAGCTGAGGTGAGGGTCTCGCGTCTACCGGGCAACTTATGATCCTATTCCAAGGTCTCTCTGGGTACAGGTTGAAATGGACTACCGTTGGCACCTCCGATGTAGATTCGTGCACTGTGGTGTTTATGCACGTCTCTATGGTCTCCAGGACATCTATCCAACGATAATGCGCGTCCGAGCAATATATCCGGCAAAATTTTGCAATCTCTCTCATCAGACGTTCTGAAGGATTGCTCTCAGGGTGGCGTATAGAACTTAGAATATGCCGAATTCCCATTCCTTCCAGCTCTCTTTTGAAAAGTCCGCTTGTGAAGCAAGACCCATGGTCGGATAAAATAAATTCTGGTTTTCCCAGTTCCGGTACAATTTTGTTCCTGATTTTATTTAATACCTGTTTTGAGGTTGTCTTTTGCACAGCACACAGTTTCACGATCTTGGAGAACACATCTAGGCATACCAGTATGTGTCTCATGCTTCTTCTGGCGGCTGGTAGAGGCCCATAAAAGTCAATGGCGTAAATTTCTCTCGGCTTTGATGGTAAGATCGGTCGAGGTAGCTGCTTCATCAGAAACGTATTGTGTTTTATGCGTTGGCAAGTATCGCATGTCCTCAATACCTCTCGGATCGTAATTCGGAGACGAGGCCATGTGAATGCCTCCCGAATCACAGCGAATGTCTTGTCACAGCCAGCATGTCCATAGACACGGTGAACATGCCAGACTAGTCGGTGCTGGAATATCGGTGGAACTAAAATGCGAAGCTTGGTGTGTTCCTCATCGATAAACTGATGTAGAAATCCATTCATGAATTGATATTTCGGCGCGAGTTTCTCCATCTCGGCCTTGGCTGGTGAGTCTTCCGGAAGTAATCCTCTGAGATAATCTCTCATTAGCTTAGCCCAAGGGTCCGCTTCTTGTTCCATTCCAAGTCTCGGTAAGTCTGCGAGAAAGTCATGGTCTTCCTGCTGAAGCGCGGCGTGATGCATTTCCATTTCTTCATTCTCCTCCGGGTTCCGGGATAAAATGTCCGGGATGACATTCTGTTTACCGGGACAGTGTTCGATCTGCATATCAAATTGCTGTGCGTAGAGTGCCCAACGATTTACCCTCTCGCTAGCTAAGCTGGTTTTCAACATGAAGGTAAGTGCCTTGTGGTCCGTTCTCAAAATAATCGGGAAACCATATATAATCTTTCGCCAATGCTGCAATGCATGGAGTACTGAGAGCATTTCAATTTCAGTGACGGTATAATTGAGTTCATGATTCCTCAATTTTCGGCTCAGGAATCCTAAATATATCCTTTTCTTTGGGTTTTCGGGGTCTTCTTGGTACAACATTGCTCCGATCCCTATTTTCGATGCATCAGATTGTAGCACGAATTTCCAGTTGAAATTTGGATATCCCAGTTTTACGCTCTCTAACAGAAGGTCCTTGGTTCGCTGGAATGCTTCTTCGGCCTCTTTACTCCATAACCATCGGTTATTTTTCTTCAAAAGGTCTTGCAGTGGCGCGACCGTCTCCGTATAATTAGGACAATGTTCTGAGAAAAAGCCAGTCATTCCCAGAAACATACGGATGTGCTTAATCCGTCTTGGCGTGGGAAAATTTTGAATTGCAGAAATTTTGGTGGGATTAGGCCGAATTCCTTCCCCATCGATAATGTGTCCAAGATATAAAATTTCCTTTTGACAGAAGTGGGACTTGTTAAAGTTAATCTTGAAATTGGCCGACTGAAGATTCAATAGAAGTTTTCCCAAATTTTGAATATGTTCTTCCAGTGTCTCAGAAGCAAGCAGGATGTCGTCTACATAACGGACTGTGCATTGCTTAACCTCTCCGTCAAGTTGCGGTCCAGGGCTCGGATAAGTGCACAACTTGCGGTTCGAATCCCGAATGGTAAGCGATTATGGGTGTACGTCTGCTGGTCGAAAATAAATCCAGTGAGAAGTTGGGATTTCTCCTCTAGTTCCACGTGGTGAAAGCTATTCGTTAAATCGATGCTCGAGAAATAGTTCTTGTTTCTGAACTTCTTCAGCACCTCCCTAATCGGTGGAGCTTGGTCGAATTCGGGCAGTAATCTGGAGTTGATTTCGCGTGCATCGAGACACAATCTCACTCTTCCGTCCGCCTTCTCCACAATGACAATAGGATTCACGAATGGGGTGGATTTCTTCGTAATTATTCCAGCCTCTTCCATGGCTTTAATTGTTTTCTTTACCTCCTCATGATGCCTCTCTGCTATGGGGTACACCTTCTTCTTGTATGGACTCCAGTCATTTACTTGGAATGCATAGCTAACTTTTCTAATTTTTCCCGGTTTGTTATCAAAAACTTCCTGGTGTTTTGTTAAAATTGCCCGCAGCTCCTCTTTTTCATGGGGTTTAATTTTTCCCTCAGCCACCTTCTCTTCAAGTGTAGCGCCGAACTCTGTAGTATAATTTAAGACTTCTTCCTCAACGAACTCCTCCCCTATTTTATGTAATAATGCCATAGTTTCCCTCGTGACGTCGTCTTGTATGTCAATGCTCCAAATTTGACCTTGATCCCTTGGTTCGACTTCATTCAACCGTAGGTCAATCTCCCTTTTATCATGCGTGCGAAACTTAATCTCGTTTGTGCGCATGTCAATGACGGCTCCATTGCTTCTCATAAAATCCGCTCCAACGATTAAATTGAAGCTGATTTTATTCATTATTAAGAATGGGTGCGACATGGTATAATTACCAAATTTAAAATCTAAATATGCCTGGTATTTACATTCCGTTGTACGATCGGGGATAATGCCTTTCACTTTGACATTTGCTACTGGTATTACGGGTACTTAAATTTTTTTCTCAAGTTCTTTCAATAGCGCACCACTCGCTACCGAAATACTGGCTCCCGTGTCGACCAGACTTCGGACCACTAGTCCGCCCACGCGTACGAAAATTACAGGTAATTCCTTTATAGCGGGCCTTTCTTTCCTGTACATATCCTCAATGAGGTCATCTGGCTGCGCTACCCATTTCTCAATTTTCGCAACCACCCATTCTTGATGTCCGCCATCTTGGTCAAATCTGGGCCTATCTCCCCTATCTAGAATTGCGTTTTTTTTGTTGCTCGCCCCATTATTCCGGGACGCTTCCTCCTCTCTCTCTCGCTGGAGCTCTAGGCTCTGGGCTCCCTGATAGTGCCTGTCTGGGTCCTCGCGATGTTGGATAGCCTCTCTCCATTTGTCGGCTTCGGTCTTGGCCTGCCCATCTTCGTTCTTACCGTGGAGTTCTTTTAGATATTGCTGAGACTCCGTGTATCTTTGTTCGAGGTCTCTCCGTGCCTGCTCATCGGAGATCCTGTCTCCCTGTTGGGTCGGCCGTGGCCTGTAGCTTCCATGCCTTCCCTCTCGCGGTTGGTATGGCGCTGAGTATTGGCGTCCTTGGTCCCAACGTTCGTGGTGTCGTCTAGGGTGGTACTGCCTGTTCCATCCTCGCTCTGCCCTTGCCTGGTACCTAGGTTCATAACCCCTCGGTGGTCTGCTCTCATACCTCTTCCAGGTGTTACCGCGGGGCGGGCTCGCTGTAGTGATACCCTGCTCTCGTGTGGTTGGTATTCTTTGAATTTCTGCTGCATGAATTTGTTCAGTGGCCCTCATGCGTTGTAAATGCGCGCTGGTATGGTCCAGCTGTCTCAAAATTCCCTCTGTTTGTATTGCCGATTGGGCGTTTGCAGCGATAAGCGTCTCTTGAACTTTCACAGGTAGCTGTTTACTAATTGCGGCTACCAGAGAGCGTTCGGAAGGGGGGTCGTCCAGCTCTCTCATCTTCACGAATTGCGCAATAAAGTATTCCGCGTATTTTGTTGGCCCTTGCGTTGAGAACTTACGGGAATATAACTCCAGTCTCAAATTGTGTTGCCGTTCGAGGCTCCAATACGTTTTTAGGAAAGCCTCCTTGAACTCTGCCAGGGTCTGGAAAGTATAGCGGAAGCTCTGAAACCATTGTAAGGGGGCATCCTCCAAAAGTTTCTCCACCGTGCGCAGGTGCTTTTCCTCTGGTATGCGGTTGTCCAAAATGTAAGCGTCCAGTTCGCGGATGAATTGCTTAGGGGTCATGGCGCTATTCTCATTGTAACGTTTTGGGCGGTCGTCTCCTGTCTTGATCACATGTGCAATCTGCGTCGGCGTCGTGGCGTCGTTTGGCGTCGAAGTTCCAGCTTTCGGCGTCCCGAATGTTATGCTCGCAGGTCCTCCGAGTAATTCATTTAATGGTGGCTCTGTCATCGTCTGCGTCTGGTATCCAGACTTACGGTGGTTATTATTATTATTAATGTTGCTCCGGGCGTCTTCCATCGTCCGTGCAGCTTCTCTTTGCAGTTCGAGGATCGCCTCGTCCTGAATCTGCCCTCGTAAGTCAGTTTTAATTAGTTTTGCCTCCTGGCGTTCCATTCTCGATATAATTTCCATTTCCAAATTCCGGACTCTTTCTAAGTTGGCCTCCATTTCTTTTTCTATTCCTTTCTTATTTTCGTGGGCAACTTCCTCATTCCGCTCTCTTAATCCGTTGATTTCCTCTTTCAATTCCTTCATCCCAATTTGCATTCTTTTAATATGTCGGGTGACGTTTTCTTCTCGGCTTTCCATAACAAAGACGCGTTCGGCTCCGGCTCTAATCTGCTCCTGGACTTCCTCTAGCTGCTTCGTAACTCTAATGTCCATAGATTCCATAGTGTTCGTTATTTCTTCCAGATTCTTATCCATAGCTTTGACAGTATTATCCACCTTATTTACTTCTGTGAGCAATTCTTCATAATTGTTGTCCGCTTTGCGCTCTATTTCTTCCGTTTTGTGTGTTAATTTGTCGATCTGCTCTCTGGTGGACCGTGTAAGTTGCTCCACTGCGGCTCTCAACTCTTTGCCCTGCGCTACGCAAGTTCAACCTAGCTGCTCTGTCTTTAAGTTATTTTCTGCTGTTTTTAAGTTAATTTCTGCCTTAACCGCCTCTAAACTATCTTTGAGTTCCTTATCTGCGGCTTCCGACCTTTCCTCTGCCTTTCTGTCACTAGCTTCTAAAGTGTCTTTAAGTTTCTCAAGGTTTGCTTCCGCACTTTCCTCAATCTTTTTACACAGTACCTCAAACATTATTTGCAATTCCTCGGAAGTAGCCATTGCGACACTCACAAATAAACCACAAATATCAATATAACATACGGGAGTCTGGGTCTCCCATTCACTGCCATGCATTTGTCTTGTGTGGGGACAAAAATTAGAATATTTATTGGACCTGTCACAACATTTACTTTAATTAGAAAAAATAACAACAACAACTGCCTGATTGGCTTATCTAGTGTCCAGGTCTCCTAAAATGAACACTGGGATACCTTCCTAAAATAGATTACCTACCTAACTCGTTCGCGAGATTAGTGCGACGAAAAAAATATTCATCAATTGATGATTAATGAATATGAAGTTAGCTCACACAAGCGTGGGCTACCTAAATAAATGCTTAACCCTTATGGACTGCTATCTCACAAAACAAAGTTATTACAACGTTTTCTGGGTGTACCCGTGAATTGAACAACGTCGTCTACGCGTGATTTTAAATATTTACCCAGAAATAAACAAGTTTCAGTCCAGTACAGGCAATCTCGTCTATTGGTGCACTCTTTCTACCTTGGCTTGGATAATTACATGATTATTAATCCTAGATCATAGATCTTCGCCTTTTCAAATAGATCTAGCCTCCAGAATGGATCCAGCCTCCACAATGGATCCAGCCTCCACAATGGGCGCCATTTTGAAATATATATTAATTATTATTATTAGGGAGTGGAGGGGGTGATCCTGTGGTGCAGTAAATGCTACGAATCTCTAAATCATCCTGGTAGATTATCCAATCACCCACGTGAGCTGCCTTCATTATTTCCAGCTTCACTGGTGGGTACCAGGAGAAATAGATAACCGCATTGGTAGATCGAGGTGTCAGGTAGTGCGACCATGGTAAAAAAAAAAATACCTTCAGGCAAACAGGGACAAATCGCTACGTTAAATGGAGCGGTTGCCAAACTCCTATCCCAACAGTCAAACTTTGCGTACGCCACTGTTCCTGTTTCCGAGTAAAAAGGGGTCCTAAATATTTCCTATGTACCCGATTGGGCGTCTCTAGGCCTTGATAAAAATAAAATAATAATAATCTCGGATGTGGACCGTTCGTTGGTATCCAAAAAAAAATTGTTTGGCCTAGGTCAATGAAACAGGTATTTCTAACTACGTGAAATGGCGTACACAGGTTACAGAAAATCTGTAATTTATTCATAACCAGGCAATCAGGTTTTGAACAAATACAGTCCCAATTACAAAAAAGTATAAAAAACTACCTAATTAAAAAAATACATTTACATAAAACCAAACGAATAAAAATCAAATAAAAGGATCAAAACAGAAATCAAAATTCAAAACATCAGTCGGAGTTGGTATCCCATCGTTCTTCCTTGTTTAATAAGAACTCAAAATAAAAAGAGAACATTACCAAAATCCAGCTGTCAAAACTGCAAACATAAAAAATTACTTTAAACAGCTGATTCGGGGTGACATTTACATTAGGTGACTGTCAACTGCCTACTTGCAAATATCAAAGGTTCAACTCAACTTGGCAGTTGCCCTTAATCAAAACAAACTACCTGCAATGGATCTAATTTTTGTCTCCCACATACACACAAATATACACTAAGGACGACGAGAGTACTCCTTTCTATAATGGGGCATCGAACCTGGGGTCCGTCAGCTCCATTGGGACCACATGAATACTGGTGACCTGGGTTAGCGAGATACACACAAAATAACATTTGGGGAATGCGACAAAAAAAAAACAATGACGAACCAAAACACAGCTGGTGACAAGCCAGCAACTACTCTACAATAGCCCGTCAAACAGAGGCTCACCAAACAATTACTAGGTCAACATGACTAAATATAACTCCCACTCCTACAGGGAAACTACCTACACTCGATCCATTAACCCTAGGGTGACCATTGACAAACGGAAGGAACCCCGCTGTGCAGTCATTAGCACGGGTCCAGCCAGTCTGCCAGAAATACCGCACTTCTACAGTGGGCCAGCTCTGAGATGCTCCAGCAGCAATACTAAATGTGACATGAATTAAATCTATATATATAAAGCTCAATGTTTGTCTGTCTGTCTGTCTGTCTGTTATGTATACAAATCCACACCGTTTCACCGATCTGAACCAAAATTTGTATACTTACCCTTCGGATCCCTGCGGGTAACGCTGTCCACTTGAAATTTCCGACAGACCACCCCATTCCCTGCATTTAGGCCCTTTGTCCCAAATCTACACCGTTTCACCGATCTCAACCAAAATATGTATTCTTAACCTATGTAACCCTGTGAATAACACTGTCCACTTAAAATTTCGGACAGACCACCCCATTTCCTGCATTTAGGCCCTTTGGCAAACTTCTACACCGTTTCACCGATCCGAACCAAAATTTGTATACTTACCCTTTGCAACCCTGCGGGTAACCCTGTCCACTTGAAATTTCGGACAGACCAACCCAATCTCTGCATTTAGGCCCTTTGGTCCAAATCTACACCGTTTTGCCGATCAGAACCAAAATGTGTATACTTACCCTTTGCAACCCTGCGGGTAACCCTGTCCACTTGAAATTTCGGACAGTCCAACCCAATCTCTGCATTTAGGCCCTTTGGTCCAAATCTACACCGTTTCACCGATCAGAACCAAAATGTGTATACTTACCCTTTGGTACCCTGCGAGTAACACTGTCTGCTTGAAATTGCGGACAGACCACACCATTCCCGGAAAGTGGACAGGGTCCTTCCCAAAGGCAATGGAAAAAAGGGGTAAAACCGGACCCGCTCAGGAAACCTTCAGGGTTGCCAGCTCCTGAACTCACCAGCCATGAGCCCTTGAGGATGTAGCACTATCCAGGGTGCACCAGGGCTACACACACCCTGCCTCCTTGAGGGTCTTGAGCAGAAGATATGAGATATTAAGAAAAGAATGAGGCTATCAGGAATGATTAGACAAGGGCCAATTAAGGCGGGAAAGTGAAAGAGTCGCTAGGCCTCGGATAACCTGATACCATCGGGGTCGGAAGAGAACAAGAGTTTGACCAAGGGAGGCTGACAGGAAAGAGAACTGAAAGGTGCCCGGCACCAGTAAGTAGAAGCAATGCCGGACTCAGCTGGGGTCCCGTGGTCGCAAACCCACGTCCCACAAGTTGTGACCCTGGTGGGCGGACGGGGGATGAGGGGGCTGAGGTGAGAATAGCTTGCTCATTCATCGCGAGGTGACATGAGAAAAATGTCCAGACCCCGCCGTGTTACCTGTTATTGCTGACTATGCTTATGTTCATACAGGGTCTTTGCTCAAACCGCTGTAGTGTTACGAAAGAATGAGTGATTCACCGGTCAATGTGAATAGGACCGGGAACCCCCCCCCCCCGAACGTCAGTCATCATATATCGTCATCATCTGCGATATTCTCAGCTACGTGCAGCTTGGACCCGAGCAGTACTCGATAAGCTCTTTCACTACACGCATCGAGTATAGGCCTAAGCCAGAATATAACGTTCAGACTTTGGAAGACATCGAAGGTAGTAATCTGAATTACCTATATCAGATTTAAAATTACACCATGTTCGTTTAGTTGTCATTTTTCATTACCTTATTATTATCATAAGGGCAAATGACCTAGATGTTACACCCTTTATACCACTAATCACCACACACAATAAGTCTTCATCGCCTGTGAATTTTGAAATATTTCTTTCTATCACGGTAGTTTGTAAGTTTGTCGTGTCAATTCAACAGTAGTTTTCATTACCATCCTCATCAAAAGGGCAAATGACCACGATGTTACGTCCATTATACTACTAAGTAACACCACAGTCTTCATCGCCTGTGATTTTTAAAATGTGTATTTCCATTAGTTTGTAAGTTTGATATATCCGTTCAGTAGTAGTCGTCTTCATTATCATCCTCATCAAAGGGGCAAATGACCTAGATGTTACGTCCATTATACTACTAAGCAACACCAGTCTACCTAGCCTGTGATTTTAAAAATGTGTATTTCCTTTAGTTTGTAAGTTTGATATACCCGTTCAGTAGTAATCGTCTTCATTATCATCCTCATCAAAGGGCCAAATGACCTAGATGTTACGTCCATTATACTACTAAGCAACACCAGAGTCTACCTAGCCTGTGATTTTAAAAATATGTATTTCCATTAGTTTGTAAGTTTGATATACCCGTTCAGTAGTAGTCGTCTTCATTATCATCCTCATCAAAGGGGCAAATGACCTAGATGTTACGTCCATTATACTACTAAGCAATACCAGAGTCTACCTAGCCTGTGATTTTAAAAATACGTATTTCCATTAGTTTGTAAGTTCGATATACCCGTTCAGTAGTAGTAGTAGTAGTCTTCATTGTGATCCTCATCAAAAGGGCAAATGACCTCTCATTCCTTTAAAGTATCAATTATTCCCATTCGTTGATAAGTTACATGTGCCAGTAGTCGCTTCTATGTTCATCATCACTATGTAGAAGATGTTTTGCGTCAGAAGAAAAGACAACTGGATGCTCAGGAACGTTAACGATATATCGACTGCGAAATCTGGAAGCTTCTCTTTGAGGAAATGCTTCAGACATTTATCGTACAGTTTAAACCTTAACAAGACGAAACTTTTAACCAGATAGCGATCTAAGTGGGAGCTCTTTGGCAAAAAATAATCAAGTCTTTCCCGAAATGTGAGTCCTAAAAATAACTTTTTCTATTATTTTCTAAGTTTCATATGTCAGTTATGTAGTAATTTTCAATATCATCCTGATCAGTAGGGCAAATTACTTAGATGTTACGCCCTCAACGTCATTTGGGGTAAATGACCTAGATTTTAAGTCCATTGTATTTCTAATCACCACCACATAAAGTCTTCTACGACTGAGATGTCACGAATTCTGGGACCGCTAACGACATATCTCGACTCGGACTGAAGACAAATATCACGAGAATGATCATTATTTTACAGAGCCTTCCCATAGTGACTTAAGTATAAACATTGTCACTGGGTTTGATAATGTAAGAAATGAATACATAAATAAATATAATTTATGACGTTGAGTGTTAAGGAGACTGAAATATTATCATCTTTCCACCGGGCGAAGCCGGGTACTACTGCTAGTATGGAATAAACGTTAATTTCCAAACCATGGTCGCGAAGAAATATGGCCAGGGTCAGCTGCTTTCTCTACTGCGCTGTGGGAATAAAGACATAATGTGTGTGTGCGCGCATCAAAAACAAAACATAAATAACTAATAACCTACCGGTATCGTACCATATTTGCGTTAACACCCAAGAACCTCAGGATCGCCGCCTGAAAATAAAAATCAACATACTCCTCGGCTTCATGGCCGGAAACAACACGAAAAATCTCAGGGTAAACACCTGGATACACTTACTCATCGGCCACACTGGCAAACAATATCACTTACCACTTTGGTACGAAAATCAACGACTCCACAGCCGGAAACAAACTGCACACACACACTTAAATATACACAATCACAGGCGTAAGCCACGCCTCCACGAACAGGATCACTGACCATAATACCGACCGGTCTGGCGAAAATAAAAGGGGCAGGGTTCCTAATGCCCTAATCTAACCAGAAAACGAAATGGCTCAAAAGAAAAATCAAACTAGCTTGACTCGAAAATGTCACATCAAACAAACAAAAAAAAAATCCTTGCTAAATGGTCACTCCAAAAGTATACATCACACTACAATTCTACCAAAAAAAGAAAAAAAAATAGCCATCAAATCTAACCTATGCGCGTCATATTTACAGTTACAAAGTCCTGACTCAAACTCAATTGCGGACTTCCTTGTCAGAGGCCCACAAACATGCATTATTTTTACAGTCTGACAAGTCACAACACAAACATTAACATGTTGACCCGAAAAAATAATTAATTCGCTCCCCAGCTACAAAGAAAATTGTGACAAATGCCACAAAAAAAGATCTAAATACTACTGTACAAGTTATCTCGCTACCCGATATCTGCATTCATGCTCCCTCTAATGAAAAGTTAATACTCATCGTTTCCTGGGGATGACAAATCCATGACAGCTTCCTGGGATGACCACGTTCGACTCCCGATCTGATGCCTTCTAGCCTCTCATGGCTTCTATGCTGAGTCCATGCATAGTGTTCAACTTCGTGATCTTGTCACACATGAAATACTCAGTCTAGGTACGACCTTAGCAACACAAGGTATACACACATAAGTATTCACGAAACACAAACATATAACACTCAATTAATAAATTATTCACACCAATAAAACACACGCAATGGCATTTCCCGTCGTTTTGACCGTCCGACGATAACGTTACTGGTGTACACAGCTCGCACGGGCTCGTGCAGTTCGAAGTATGTTCCACGAATGGACTACCCGTTCGATCCTCGACACGACTGTTTTGGCTTAGGCTCGTGACCGTTTCAAATATTCAGAACTTGGCCACAAATCTTTGTCAGCAAATAGCAACTAATTTATGTCCTCCGAAGCATAGCATAAAATATAAATCAAGCTACTTCGATTCGCCTGCATCTCGCGCCCCGTATGATTAAATTTGGTATGGACGGGTTAGCGCTTATATGAATACAGTCTCGGGTCACCAACCCGTTTGGTACACTAAAATTACTATTTCTGTCTCGGCTACCCGAGTTGATATTTTGGATAATTAATTCACACAGTTCAACTAATTCAAAGATATATCACGTCTTCTTCACTTATATGCGGCACTCGGCTACGCAAACACGAACTAAGTTTCTGTGGACGTTACACTAACACGCGGCTTCACTTTTCAGAGCAGCACCGAACAGCCTTCCGGCTCCAAGATCTCATGTTGACTACCCTTTCCTAGTCCGGGACATGTGCCTATATGGTCCTGTCAATTCAATACAATGGGCAGATTTCACTGTATGGTTGCGATTCTAGGGAAATCGTCACATCGCTGTTATCTTAAGTTCTCCTTAAAGCTCAGATTTGGGACGGCTTCAAATCTTCTTTTATTTTGAAAAACGATCGGCAGATATTTTATAATTGATGATGGCATCATGACGCGTCTACGTAGTTCCAACTCCCGCGCCAATGCTGTCATGTTGGAGGGGGAAGGAAGTATCACTCCGCGGTTTAGATATTTAAGTCGCCATAACTCTGGCCATTGTCAACACTTAGCCGAGATTAAAATTTCTAAATTATCAACTTGGTCTCAGCTCTGATATGGCTTCTTAACAAAATATCCGGATATGTGGATCAAGAATTAGGTCATCATGCGCTATTTTCTCATTGTTCTGGGACTCTGGCCTCGCTGATGCTCGGCGTGGGGAAGATTAACTCGGGTCCAGGGCCGTAAATATTACTTGAAATGTTCACAATAACTCGGCGGAGGTAACAATAACCACTCCTGTCACTCAGCTTCTCGGAAACGCTCGCATTGTCTTCGCTACACGTAGACCAATGCCTCTTGAACGCTGTCAGTGCTTTCTCCCAGCAAATATTATTATTATTAAAACCCTCTTGGTTTCGTAGCATCAACGTCTAAATAAGTACGATTCAGGATCCATCATTCCTTCCGTCCGTCGTTCCAATAAAATTCTCGGCACTGGAAACACAGTAAATGTTATGCATGCTCTGTATGCGATTTATCCCAGGTCTTAGATGACTCGGCATGCTATCAATACTCATCCCCCTGATCGGTTACAATTTCCCCTGCTCAGTTTGAAAAATGTGTACGAGCGGGAGCAGTACAATTTTTCAATTCTAACACCAAAGTCATCTGGAGTTATAATGCCGAGTTCATCGCTCACTCAATCCTCTGAGGTGTTTTGTCTTTATTCACTCTCCCTTTCTAGTTCTAGTAGTTTTAGCAGTTCGCGCTTTTCTTCTCGTAACTTCCAGTTTGTCTCCAAGGCTGCGCTGAGTAACTGCCCCAGTTCGTCCCTCAGCGTAATTAACTCACACCTGTGGAGTTGCTCTTCTGCGTCGTTTCTTCCCTTCATAATGGCATTCACTTGGGCTGGCGGTGGTTTGTCTAGTACATTCCTGGGGTAATATAATTTCAAGTTTTGCGCGTTGTGGGTGACCGCGTTCTCTCCTCTTAATTCTCGAATTTTGTATGCGTTGTTTCCTAAACATTGTATAATTTCGTAAGGTTCCTCGTAAATGGGGGCAAATTTTGCGTAGAAACGCGCTGAAGGGTTTGAGACGGCAGGTTTCTTCACTAAAACGTACTCTCCCACTCTGAGAGGTCGGTGGTATCTTCTCCCTCTCATCCGCCTCAGTCTCTTCTCGGCTTGTTCGCGCAAGCTTGCCTTGGTTTCCTCAATTTTGAGCTGAGGTGAGGGTCTCGCGTCTACCGGGCAACTTATGATCCTATTCCAAGGTCTCTCTGGGTACAGGTTGAAATGGACTACCGTTGGCACCTCCGATGTAGATTCGTGCACTGTGGTGTTTATGCACGTCTCTATGGTCTCCAGGACATCTATCCAACGATAATGCGCGTCCGAGCAATATATCCGGCAAAATTTTGCAATCTCTCTCATCAGACGTTCTGAAGGATTGCTCTCAGGGTGGCGTATAGAACTTAGAATATGCCGAATTCCCATTCCTTCCAGCTCTCTTTTGAAAAGTCCGCTTGTGAAGCAAGACCCATGGTCGGATAAAATAAATTCTGGTTTTCCCAGTTCCGGTACAATTTTGTTCCTGATTTTATTTAATACCTGTTTTGAGGTTGTCTTTTGCACAGCACACAGTTTCACGATCTTGGAGAACACATCTAGGCATACCAGTATGTGTCTCATGCTTCTTCTGGCGGCTGGTAGAGGCCCATAAAAGTCAATGGCGTAAATTTCTCTCGGCTTTGATGGTAAGATCGGTCGAGGTAGCTGCTTCATCAGAAACGTATTGTGTTTTATGCGTTGGCAAGTATCGCATGTCCTCAATACCTCTCGGATCGTAATTCGGAGACGAGGCCATGTGAATGCCTCCCGAATCACAGCGAATGTCTTGTCACAGCCAGCATGTCCATAGACACGGTGAACATGCCAGACTAGTCGGCGCTGGAATATCGGTGGAACTAAAATGCGAAGCTTGGTGTGTTCCTCATCGATAAACTGATGTAGAAATCCATTCATGAATTGATATTTCGGCGCGAGTTTCTCCATCTCGGCCTTGGCTGGTGAGTCTTCCGGAAGTAATCCTCTGAGATAATCTCTCATTAGCTTAGCCCAAGGGTCCGCTTCTTGTTCCATTCCAAGTCTCGGTAAGTCTGCGAGAAAGTCATGGTCTTCCTGCTGAAGCGCGGCGTGATGCATTTCCATTTCTTCATTCTCCTCCGGGTTCCGGGATAAAATGTCCGGGATGACATTCTGTTTACCGGGACAGTGTTCGATCTGCATATCAAATTGCTGTGCGTAGAGTGCCCAACGATTTACCCTCTCGCTAGCTAAGCTGGTTTTCAACATGAAGGTAAGTGCCTTGTGGTCCGTTCTCAAAATAATCGGGAAATCATATATAATCTTTCGCCAATGCTGCAATGCATGGAGTACTGAGAGCATTTCAATTTCAGTGACGGTATAATTGAGTTCATGATTCCTCAATTTTCGGCTCAGGAATCCTAAATATATCCTTTTCTTTGGGTTTTCGGGGTCTTCTTGGTACAACATTGCTCCGATCCCTATTTTCGATGCATCAGATTGTAGCACGAATTTCCAGTTGAAATTTGGATATCCCAGTTTTACGCTCTCTAACAGAAGGTCCTTGGTTCGCTGGAATGCTTCTTCGGCCTCTTTACTCCATAACCATCGGTTATTTTTCTTCAAAAGGTCTTGCAGTGGCGCGACCGTCTCCGTATAATTAGGACAATGTTCTGAGAAAAAGCCAGTCATTCCCAGAAACATACGGATGTGCTTAATCCGTCTTGGCGTGGGAAAATTTTGAATTGCAGAAATTTTGGTGGGATTAGGCCGAATTCCTTCCCCATCGATAATGTGTCCAAGATATAAAATTTCCTTTTGACAGAAGTGGGACTTGTTAAAGTTAATCTTGAAATTGGCCGACTGAAGATTCAATAGAAGTTTTCCCAAATTTTGAATATGTTCTTCCAGTGTCTCAGAAGCAAGCAGGATGTCGTCTACATAACGGACTGTGCATTGCTTAACCTCTCCGTCAAGTTGCGGTCCAGGGCTCGGATAAGTGCACAACTTGCGGTTCGAATCCCGAATGGTAAGCGATTATGGGTGTACGTCTGCTGGTCGAAAATAAATCCAGTGAGAAGTTGGGATTTCTCCTCTAGTTCCACGTGGTGAAAGCTATTCGTTAAATCGATGCTCGAGAAATAGTTCTTGTTTCTGAACTTCTTCAGCACCTCCCTAATCGGTGGAGCTTGGTCGAATTCGGGCAGTAATCTGGAGTTGATTTCGCGTGCATCGAGACACAATCTCACTCTTCCGTCCGCCTTCTCCACAATGACAATAGGATTCACGAATGGGGTGGATTTCTTCGTAATTATTCCAGCCTCTTCCATGGCTTTAATTGTTTTCTTTACCTCCTCATGATGCCTCTCTGCTATGGGGTACACCTTCTTCTTGTATGGACTCCAGTCATTTACTTGGAATGCATAGCTAACTTTTCTAATTTTTCCCGGTTTGTTATCAAAAACTTCCTGGTGTTTTGTTAAAATTGCCCGCAGCTCCTCTTTTTCATGGGGTTTAATTTTTCCCTCAGCCACCTTCTCTTCAAGTGTAGCGCCGAACTCTGTAGTATAATTTAAGACTTCTTCCTCAACGAACTCCTCCCCTATTTTATGTAATAATGCCATAGTTTCCCTCGTGACGTCGTCTTGTATGTCAATGCTCCAAATTTGACCTTGATCCCTTGGTTCGACTTCATTCAACCGTAGGTCAATCTCCCTTTTATCATGCGTGCGAAACTTAATCTCGTTTGTGCGCATGTCAATGACGGCTCCATTGCTTCTCATAAAATCCGCTCCGACGATTAAATTGAAGCTGATTTTATTCATTATTAAGAATGGGTGCGACATGGTATAATTACCAAATTTAAAATCTAAATATGCCTGGTATTTACATTCCGTTGTACGATCGGGGATAATGCCTTTCACTTTGACATTTGCTACTGGTATTACGGGTACTTAAATTTTTTTCTCAAGTTCTTTCAATAGCGCACCACTCGCTACCGAAATACTGGCTCCCGTGTCGACCAGACTTCGGACCACTAGTCCGCCCACGCGTACGAAAATTACAGGTAATTCCTTTATAGCGGGCCTTTCTTTCCTGTACATATCCTCAATGAGGTCATCTGGCTGCGCTACCCATTTCTCAATTTTCGCAACCACCCATTCTTGATGTCCGCCATCTTGGTCAAATCTGGGCCTATCTCCCCTATCTAGAATTGCGTTTTTTTTGTTGCTCGCCCCATTATTCCGGGACGCTTCCTCCTCTCTCTCTCGCTGGAGCTCTAGGCTCTGGGCTCCCTGATAGTGCCTGTCTGGGTCCTCGCGATGTTGGATAGCCTCTCTCCATTTGTCGGCTTCGGTCTTGGCCTGCCCATCTTCGTTCTTACCGTGGAGTTCTTTTAGATATTGCTGAGACTCCGTGTATCTTTGTTCGAGGTCTCTCCGTGCCTGCTCATCGGAGATCCTGTCTCCCTGTTGGGTCGGCCGTGGCCTGTAGCTTCCATGCCTTCCCTCTCGCGGTTGGTATGGCGCTGAGTATTGGCGTCCTTGGTCCCAACGTTCGTGGTGTCGTCTAGGGTGGTACTGCCTGTTCCATCCTCGCTCTGCCCTTGCCTGGTACCTAGGTTCATAACCCCTCGGTGGTCTGCTCTCATACCTCTTCCAGGTGTTACCGCGGGGCGGGCTCGCTGTAGTGATACCCTGCTCTCGTGTGGTTGGTATTCTTTGAATTTCTGCTGCATGAATTTGTTCAGTGGCCCTCATGCGTTGTAAATGCGCGCTGGTATGGTCCAGCTGTCTCAAAATTCCCTCTGTTTGTATTGCCGATTGGGCGTTTGCAGCGATAAGCGTCTCTTGAACTTTCACAGGTAGCTGTTTACTAATTGCGGCTACCAGAGAGCGTTCGGAAGGGGGGTCGTCCAGCTCTCTCATCTTCACGAATTGCGCAATAAAGTATTCCGCGTATTTTGTTGGCCCTTGCGTTGAGAACTTACGGGAATATAACTCCAGTCTCAAATTGTGTTGTCGTTCGAGGCTCCAATACGTTTTTAGGAAAGCCTCCTTGAACTCTGCCAGGGTCTGGAAAGTATAGCGGAAGCTCTGAAACCATTGTAAGGGGGCATCCTCCAAAAGTTTCTCCACCGTGCGCAGGTGCTTTTCCTCTGGTATGCGGTTGTCCAAAATGTAAGCGTCCAGTTCGCGGATGAATTGCTTAGGGGTCATGGCGCTATTCTCATTGTAACGTTTTGGGCGGTCGTCTCCTGTCTTGATCACATGTGCAATCTGCGTCGGCGTCGTGGCGTCGTTTGGCGTCGAAGTTCCAGCTTTCGGCGTCCCGAATGTTATGCTCGCAGGTCCTCCGAGTAATTCATTTAATGGTGGCTCTGTCATCGTCTGCGTCTGGTATCCAGACTTACGGTGGTTATTATTATTATTAATGTTGCTCCGGGCGTCTTCCATCGTCCGTGCAGCTTCTCTTTGCAGTTCGAGGATCGCCTCGTCCTGAATCTGCCCTCGTAAGTCAGTTTTAATTAGTTTTGCCTCCTGGCGTTCCATTCTCGATATAATTTCCATTTCCAAATTCCGGACTCTTTCTAAGTTGGCCTCCATTTCTTTTTCTATTCCTTTCTTATTTTCGTGGGCAACTTCCTCATTCCGCTCTCTTAATCCGTTGATTTCCTCTTTCAATTCCTTCATCCCAATTTGCATTCTTTTAATATGTCGGGTGACGTTTTCTTCTCGGCTTTCCATAACAAAGACGCGTTCGGCTCCGGCTCTAATCTGCTCCTGGACTTCCTCTAGCTGCTTCGTAACTCTAATGTCCATAGATTCCATAGTGTTCGTTATTTCTTCCAGATTCTTATCCATAGCTTTGACAGTATTATCCACCTTATTTACTTCTGTGAGCAATTCTTCATAATTGTTGTCCGCTTTGCGCTCTATTTCTTCCGTTGTGTGTTAATTTGTCGATCTGCTCTCTGGTGGACCGTGTAAGTTGCTCCACTGCGGCTCTCAACTCTTTGCCCTGCGCTACGCAAGTTCAACCTAGCTGCTCTGTCTTTAAGTTATTTTCTGCTGTTTTTAAGTTAATTTCTGCCTTAACCGCCTCTAAACTATCTTTGAGTTCCTTATCTGCGGCTTCCGACCTTTCCTCTGCCTTTCTGTCACTAGCTTCTAAAGTGTCTTTAAGTTTCTCAAGGTTTGCTTCCGCACTTTCCTCAATCTTTTTACACAGTACCTCAAACATTATTTGCAATTCCTCGGAAGTAGCCATTGCGACACTCACAAATAAACCACAAATATCAATATAACATACGGGAGTCTGGGTCTCCCATTCACTGCCATGCATTTGTCTTGTGTGGGGACAAAAATTAGAATATTTATTGGACCTGTCACAACATTTACTTTAATTAGAAAAAATAACAACAACAACTGCCTGATTGGCTTATCTAGTGTCCAGGTCTCCTAAAATGAACACTGGGATACCTTCCTAAAATAGATTACCTACCTAACTCGTTCGCGAGATTAGTGCGACGAAAAAAATATTCATCAATTGATGATTAATGAATATGAAGTTAGCTCACACAAGCGTGGGCTACCTAAATAAATGCTTAACCCTTATGGACTGCTATCTCACAAAACAAAGTTATTACAACGTTTTCTGGGTGTACCCGTGAATTGAACAACGTCGTCTACGCGTGATTTTAAATATTTACCCAGAAATAAACAAGTTTCAGTCCAGTACAGGCAATCTCGTCTATTGGTGCACTCTTTCTACCTTGGCTTGGATAATTACATGATTATTAATCCTAGATCATAGATCTTCGCCTTTTCAAATAGATCTAGCCTCCAGAATGGATCCAGCCTCCACAATGGATCCAGCCTCCACAATGGGCGCCATTTTGAAATATATATTAATTATTATTATTAGGGAGTGGAGGGGGTGATCCTGTGGTGCAGTAAATGCTACGAATGTCCAGACCCCGCCGTGTTACCTGTTATTGCTGACTAGGATTCACGAATGGGGTGGATTTCTTCGTAATTATTCCAGCCTCTTCCATGGCTTTAATTGTTTTCTTTACCTCCTCATGATGCCTCTCTGCTATGGGGTACACCTTCTTCTTGTATGGACTCCAGTCATTTACTTGGAATGCATAGCTAACTTTTCTAATTTTTCCCGGTTTGTTATCAAAAACTTCCTGGTGTTTTGTTAAAATTGCCCGCAGCTCCTCTTTTTCATGGGGTTTAATTTTTCCCTCAGCCACCTTCTCTTCAAGTGTAGCGCCGAACTCTGTAGTATAATTTAAGACTTCTTCCTCAACGAACTCCTCCCCTATTTTATGTAATAATGCCATAGTTTCCCTCGTGACGTCGTCTTGTATGTCAATGCTCCAAATTTGACCTTGATCCCTTGGTTCGACTTCATTCAACCGTAGGTCAATCTCCCTTTTATCATGCGTGCGAAACTTAATCTCGTTTGGCCAAATTCTAAATATATATATATTAGTTTTATTTAATTTCTTTGTTTTTTTGTTTGATTAATTTTCGGTCATTTCAAATTTAGGTGTCCGCCACTAAAACTTTTAAATTCCATTCCAAATTTGTGTACTTTAATCTGTGTTAAGAGGGGCAGATGACCTCGTAGTTTCTCCCCTTAAAACAACAATAACTAACACTCCTGACACAGGGTGTTAGACAAATTCAACACACATCCAATATGGCAACACCCCAAGGGTTGTTTACCGCGTGTCATAAACACGTCGTTTTTCATTTTCTGTTCTTATTAGTAACCACCTCACTAAGTTAAACCACGAAACATTGCTTCCTTTAGGACTCAAGAATGTAATAAAACATTGCACGCCACCTCCTCGCTTTGAAAATGGAGCCGCGTATTCTTTAGTTTCCTTACTTCGTAACGAGCCTTTTTTCACATCTTCAGCGCAATATCGCCAAGTATATGAGAACACTTTTATTATATTTTTATGCTTCAGTACGACAAAGAGATTATGTTATTGTGTGCAATGGTATTCTCCTTCCTCTGAACACTTGTAGCGAACAGTTTTTTATCCTTGGAGATGTTAATCATTCTTCTTTGTGGAAGTACGCGACTGTCTGCTCAGAGCACAATTTGTTCTCTTCAGCATTTGATTTAAAAGTGGTTGTAGTGGTTGTTAGCCTATTTTCACACATGAAAAAAATGCCTATGAGATGTAGGGTGATAGAGAATACTCGGTTAAGTTCATGTATGTGATGCGTAAAAACATGTTAAGTACCAAACCAAAATGGTGGTCAAGCGAAGTTAAAATATTATAATAGTATTATCTCGAGATTTAATCAGCCGAGCGCAGTGTAACTTGGTAGGATAAATGCCTATACAAGATTGAATCTACTGGCATCTGATTCAATTCAATTGAATATTTGTTCATAACAACAAGATGGCGGCTGTGCGAAATTTTAAATTTTATTTTCTTCCTAATCATGCGATTAAAGTGAACGTTTGAATAGTATACCTATGCAATATTCTTCGTCTAACGGTACGTAACTATATGCTGTACATATAGAACAATCCAACATGGCAATCATCCGAAATATTTCGACGGTTCTCAATATCTCCGAATCTATTAAAGCAAACTAAAATTTTGTATGTTGTTAGAGGCTATTAACATGAGTTCACCTATAGGGTTTTCAATAACCTGATCAACACATATCCAACATGGCGATGATGCGAAATTAAAATATGTTATTCTTAACCTACCAAACTTAAATACTAGGAAAACTTAAATACTTGAATTAAATTGGTGACTGAGTTTTTAACTAAGCTATACATATAATAATAACAAGTAGTTCCGTGAAGAACTATACAGCCTATTTTCATATATCCTGCTCATGTTAATTGTCTCAGTCAACATACAAAATTTCAGTTTAATTGCTGTAACAGATTCGTAGATATTGAGAACCGTCTAAATATTTCATATGGTCGCCAGGATGGATTTTTATTTTTGTACTATTACATTAAGATTATTGTGTACGTGTGGTATTCAAACTTCAATCGCATGATTAGAACACAAGAAGTAAAAACGAGATTTTAAAAGTACGCACAGCAGCCATCTTGTGATTATGCAAACAATTAAAATAAATTACATGCCAGTGGATCAACATTTGTATAAGCATTTAACGTGCAACGTTTCACGGCACTCGGATAGTTAATTCGCGAGAAACGTCCATTTAAATATTTATACTTCGCGTCGCCGCCATGTTGGATTTGTGCTCACCAGGATACTGAAAGTCCTATAGGTGAACATATGTACATAGTCTCTATGAACATTAAAAATTCAGTTTGGTTGCTGTAAACGATTCATAGATATTGAGAACCGTCTAAATATTTCGGAAGCTCGCCATTTAGGATTGTTATATGTTATATGCCATAGTTATTTACCATTCAAGGACAATTATTGCCTAGCTTCATTATTCAAACTTTCACTTCGATCGCATGATAACGACACAAGAATAAAAACTTAATTTTAAAATTTCGCACAGCCGCCATCTTGAGGTTATGTAAACAATTGAATTAAATTAGATGGCAGTGCATTACAATCTGCAAAATCATTTACTGCACCACATTTCACTGCGCTCAGAGAGTTAAATCACGAGAACAGTCTATTAAAATATTTCAAATTCGCATGGTCGCCATGTTCCTTCTGTACTTTACAGGTTTATCAAATATACATTGGTAAACTTGTATCATTACCCTTTATTGCCGTACAAAATTGCATGATGATATCTGTAATAGTTTCGGAGATATAGAATGTCAGTGAAATATTTCGCACAGCCGCTATTTTGAGGTTATGTAAACAATTGAACTAAATTAGACTCCAGTGCATTACAATGTGTATAAACATTTGCTGTACCAAGTTTCATTACGTTTGGATAGTTAAATCGCGAGAAATGTCTATTTAAAAGTCTCAATTTCGCTTGACCGCCATGTTGGTTTTGTAGTTACCAGGTTTTGAAAGTCTCATAGGTGAAATTCTAGTAGTGCCCTTTATCACCGCACACAATTTCAGGGCGATATCGGTAATAGTTTCGGAGATATTGAATGCTAGTGAAATAGTTCACACTGCCGCCATGTTGGATTGGTGAGGCGTAACAAAATTTGAAAGGCACGGTCGAGGTCGCCGGGAATAGTGTTATGAACTTACCGAGTTTCATTGAAATCGCTCCAGCCGTTTAGATTTTATTAGGGGGACACACACACCTCACACACACACACACACACACGCGCACACACGCACACACACACGGACAAAAGGTGATCTCATAAGCCTATTTTTTCAAAATTGAAAATAGGCTAAAAATACATGGAGTCGTAACAAAGTTTTACTATGGTCATTCCCTCACACATTCATACACAAATTGTTCTAGTTGGTCTACGAATTCAAGAGGAAATCTTTACATGCACGTTTGAAAGTTGTTAGGGATGTACAATTTCTGACGTCACGAGGACAATTATTCCAAATTCTAGTTCCCGACACGAGGTAAGAGTTACTGAAGGCAGATGAATGATGATTATAGATCCAGATCGCGTGTGACGATCATGAAAGGAAGAAAGAAAACGAAAATTACAAGAGAGATAGTGAGGTGCACTTTCATTAAGAAGTCGATAGATGAGTGAGTGTACATAGGTGCTGGTTTCTTTGTTGTTCTAATTTTAACCAGGAATGAAGATAATTAACGGCAAGATTTTGAGATTGTAATCAAAATCAATTCTACAAGTACAGTAAATACGAAAAAATAGAATAATTCTGTGTAGGAAATTTGTAGGTGGAATGTACGCATTCACAGCGGGAGGAAACAAAGGAACTAGAGGGCGCCAGGGGATGTTCTCGCAGCGAGAGGTAGCATCAGCAGTTATGTTGGCAGCACGGTGTCCTGGACATGGTAGCAGCACAGTGAAGGTCACGCGTGTAGGCTGTCGAAATCGTCAGTGTGTATTGCAATAAGCGAGCGTTCAGATAGATTATTGGAAGAGTGCAACTGAGTACTGGCGGTAATTTTAGGTAGATTTCATTAGAAAGCTAACTATTGCAATGGGTCCCATGTTTCGACTTCCGGAAAATTTCGACATATCTTCGCGTTTCACATCCCCCAGACCCCAAAACCACCGTCAGTTCAAAAGTTTATATATAATTTATGTATATATATATATGTATATATATATGTATATCAGTTTCTTGTGGACACGATAACTGCCGTAATTTTGCACCAATTACTTCGAATTTTTTACCGAAGATGTATACCTATAAAATCTCGGTCGAGTTCGTTACTGGGCTAAATCGGTCGAAGGGGGTGAAAATGGGGGGCTTTTTTCGAAAAAGTGAAATTTCGCTATAACTCTCTTAATACGTGAAATATCGAATCCATTCAAAGTTCATAATATGTGTCGGATAAGTGCCAAAACTTTATGTCAAATAAGTTTTTTGATAGCACCAACCATTGACCAAAGGGGTGGAAAAAAGTGGGTTTTTCGGGAAACATTAATCATATCTCTCTTAATAGGCACAATATCAAAACCGTACAAAATGGACAATATTCCCCTAATAATTACCTAAAACGTTTGTCTGAAAGAATTTTTGATATGACCCACCATTACGCCAAGGGACGAGAAAAATGATTTCGGAATTATAAGAAAATGCCAAGAGCTATCAGTGGTTGCCATGGCAACACTACTAAATTGATGAGGCATGGGCCATCGGACGTTGCCATGACAACGCACTTGCACGAGATCAGATTCAGTATTTCCATCTGACTAAGTGGTTGGTTGGTTGGTTCTTAAGTTTAGGGGCTGCGACAACGCGGTCATGTAGCCCCGTGTACTTTGGGTGTGTGTAGAATCTGTCTGATAACCGGTGTTAATTGTGATGACTGTATTAGTGTGTGTTATCTGTTTGTTAATTTAAGTACTGCAACTAACATTTTTTCAGATAGTTCCTACTTTTGCCGCCAAGCGCCACTGTCAACGACTACGAGGCCAAGTTCAGAACTGAGCTACTAGACGCCGCCACAGTCGGCTCTTGGCAACGAACATAGAAACCTAAGAGCGTTGCATACATTCTTAACCTATCCAATTTAGCTTCACACAGGTGCAATTAGTGGAAGGATCTTTAACATGCCATAAATCTATGACATGGGACCTCCGGCTTTACTTCCCCTCCGAAGGAAGGCATACTGAGGGATATTTAACGCTCTTAAAAAATCCGACGGCTTCGGCCGGGTTTGAACCCGGTATCTTGGGCATAGAAGCTCAGCATGCTACCGACTACGCCACCGAAGCCGCCTGACAAAGTGGGAAGCGGCTTCGGTGACGTAACTGGTAGCATGCTGAATGTCTATGCCCAATGTCGCGGTTTCAAAGCCGGCCGAAGTCGTCGGATTTTCTAAGAGCACTAGAATCCCTCAGTATGCTTTCCTTTGGAGGGGAAGTTCCAACGTTCGTTACGAGTTGCTGGTTGGGGTGGCTTCTAGTAGCCAAGTTCACAGCTAGGTGTCGTTGACGGCAGTACCTGGTAGCAACATTAGGAACTACTGCTTGAAATTGACCGTCTGCAGTACTTACATGAATTAAGACTAATAGAGCCATTACAATTTACACCGTGTATCAGACAGATTCTACACTCACCCAAAGTACACGGGGTTAGATGACCGCGTTGTCGAAGCCCCTAAACTGAGGAACCAACCAGAGGTAGATTTCATTAGAAAGCTAACTATTGCAATGGGTACCATGTTTCGACTTCCGGAAAATTTCGACATATCTTCGCGTTTCACATCCCCCAGAACCCAAAACCACCGTCAGTTCAAAAGTTTGTATATAATTTATGTATGTATATGTATATAAGTATATCAGTTTATTGTGGACACGATAACTGCCGTAATTTTGCACCAATCACTTTGAATTTTTTACCGAATATGTATACCTATAAAATCTCGGTCGAGTTCGTTACTGGGCTAAATCGGTCGAAGGGGGTGAAAATGGGGGCTTTTTTTTTCGAAAAAGTGAAATATTGCTATAACTCTCTTAATATGTGAAATATCAAATCCGTTCAACATTCATACTATGTGTCGGATAACGCCCAAAAATGTATGTTTGATGAGTTTTTTTTATAGCACCAACCATTGACCAAAGGGGTGGGAAAAAGTGGGTTTTTCGGGAAACATTAATCATATCTCTCTTAATAGGCACAATATCAAAACCGTACGAAATGGACAATATTCCCATAATAATTACCTAAAACTTTTGTCTGAAAGAATTTTTGATATAACCCACCATTATGCCAAGGGATGAGAAAAATAATTTCGGAATTATAAGAAAATGCCAAGACCTATCAGTGGTTGCCATGTCAACACTACTAAATTGATGAGGGATGAGCCATCAGACGTTGCAAAGATAACGAACTTGCACGAGATCAGATTCAGATTTCCATCTAAGTGTGAAGCGGCTTCGATGACGTAACTGGTAGCATGCTGTATGTCTATGCCCAAGGTCGCGAGTTCAAAGCCAGCCGAAGTCGTCGGATTTTCTAAGAGCGCTAAAAATCCCTCAGTATGCTTTCCTTTGGAGGGGAAGTTCCAACGTTCGTTGCGAGTTGCTGGTTGCGGTGGCATCTAGTAGCCAAGTTCACAGCTAGGTGTCGTTAACGGTAGTACCTGGTAGCAACATTAGTAACTACTGCTTGAAATTGACCGTCTGCAGTCCTTACCTGAATTACAGACTAATACAGCCATCCCAAAGTACACGAGGTTACATGACCGCGTTGTCGCAGCCCCTAAACTGAGGAACCAACCAAAATCTCTGCGGTAGATATAATTTTGCGTGAAGAAGTAACAGACCGTTACATAGTTGCACATCAGTGTCGAAACCTTGCATAAGGATAGTGTGACCACAAGTATAAAAATGGACCCCAAATGACAAGAAGGTTACCGTTCCCATAAGACAATAAAATGTTTAAAATAAGCATAAAATGACGAAAAACAAAGTTAATTAAGCTCCAATTATAAAATACCTTCTCGCATTAAATGAGGTCTGATCCTTCTACGAAAATCTGCATTTTCTGCCTATTTTCGCCTATCCCCAAGTTTGTACGGTGAAATCTACCTCCGCCTTCCGGCGTGCCGAGAGGACTTTTTAATACTGAAGAGAGAACTTCTTTCGTAGAATACTTTTTTCACGAAGACGATCGCTTTACAGAAAATGTAAAACTGAAATTTCAGGCACGGTTCCCTAATTCAAGGTATCCAAACCGGGATACCGTTCGTGATTTGATAAGTAAATTTCTTGTGACCGGCTCAGTTCATGAAGTACCGCGAACAGGCAAGCCTACGCTTTTAACGGACTAAAACTTGATGAAATCTCCGATATGGTGCTGCGTAGTCCAAGAAAATCAACACGCAAATTAGCTCAAGAAACAGGAATCGCTAAGTGGACAGCACATAAAGCTGTAAGAGACAAGCTTCAGTTGTTCCCTTATAAAGTTATGAGTTGATCCAAGTGACAGCGGTGCTGCCAAAGTAACTGCTGATTCTTCCGCTCGCAGCAGCATGTAGGCACTTCGGAGATCATTCCCTGGCGCCCTCTATATTGTATGTGTAACTAAGTCAAGGTTGTTTGCTATTGAATGTTCATTGTATAATTAAATAGCACTTATTATTGGGGAAAGTTTATGCTGTTCAGTTCTAGTTCTTGGTCAGTAAAATGTAATAAACATATCCCCCAGGGGCTCACATCTTGTGGGACGTGGGTTGGCGACCACGGGACCCCAACTGAGTCTGGCATTGCTTCCACTTACTTGTGCCGGGCTCCTCTCTGTTATCTGTCCTCTCGACCTCCCTTGGTCAACTCTTGTTCTTTTCCGACCCCGACGGTATTAGGGTATCCGAGGCCTATGGATTCTTTCACTTTTCCGCCTTAATTGGCCCTTGTCTCATCTTTCCTGATCCCTCCTTCTTCGAGGGGTCAGACCACTTGTTTTCTTTTCATTATATTTCCTTTTCTCTTTAAGATTCCCGCACTGTTTTTGTTACTTGGCTCCCCGTGTATCTAAATTCCCTTTAGCGATTTTTTGTAGGTATTTTTAATCTACGTTGCATTTTGTAAGTTTTTTCGATCTAAATTACATCTCGCGATTGTTTTCAACCTCAATTGCATTTTGTGAAGATTGACAATCTAAATTGCTTTTTAGTAAGTCTTTCAATGTAGGAGCAGGGCATTTTAGTGAGTATTTTGAATTTCAATTGCATTTTGTAAGTATCTTCAACCAAAACCGCATTTCGCAAGAATTTTACATCTAAATTGCATTTTGTTTTGTGGGCATTTTGCAAATATTTTGATTCTCAATTGCATTTTGTGGGTATTTTGAATCTAAATTACATTTTGTAAGCATTTTCAGTTTCAATTGCATTTTGTAAGTATTTTGAATTTCAATTGCATTTTGTAAGTAATTCGACTACATTGCATTTTGTACGTATTTTGAACATAGCCTACATTTTGTGGGTATTTTTCAATCCATTCTTTTTGTGAATCTTTTCGTTCTAAATTCCCTTTTGTAAGAACATTTTAGTGAGTTGTTTCAATCAGAGTTCCTTTTTGTAAGTATTTTCCGTCTGACTTAATTTTCGTTCTGGTTTCCATTTCATTAACATTTTCGCTATCACCCAAACCATTAGGGGTCGATAACCTAGACGTTAGGCCCCTTAAAACAACAATTATCATCATCAACGTAATAAACTTAGGTCCGGTTGAGAGAGGTGGGACACGTAAAATGGAATAAGAGGCGTAGCGCTCTATGGGAGTAAAACTCGGACTGTTGGTGCAGAATATTCGTGACCCAGCCAGTGATGGAAATCTCGAGAAGCCGTGAATCCTGGACGGGTCTAGAAGCATTCATTGAGTCACCAGCCTGCTATATAAGAGCAACCTGGCCAGCGAGGTGGACAGTGTTTTTTGAGCTAGTGCGTGCTTTTACCTGAGCGACAGTTGTTGGTGACGTGACTTGCGAAACCCTAGTGAAGCTGATTCTCTTGACAGCGAAGGAGTGTGAAGCCGAGTGTAGTGGTGAGTGACTTTCTATCGTAAATAACTGTAGCTTGTGTATTCAAGGAAGTGTTGCAGGTAGTTCTACCGAACCCACCGGTCCCATTAGGAGGGATTAACTTCTGTGGCTTATTAACAAGTGAAAGGCAAGTGTTCCCTACAAGAGGAAACTAGGGTGAGATACTAATTGCTTGTATTTGCTATTGTGTGGTGTATCTTCTGGCCCGCATTAAAGCTAATACGTTTCTTTAAAGGAACAATTTGTGTTGTGTCTCTACCCACCGTAATCCAGTTAACGGAAGTGCCACTAGGGGCTGGCACGTAACAACTGGTGTCAGAAGCCGAATTACGAACTCAAGCACAAGCACAACACCTGAAGGTCCTGGTTTCAAAACCAGAGCAGGTCATTTTACCACAGTTCTCTAATTTTCCTGTGAGTGCATGCCCTTTACAAGACAAACATTTAAAATGGAAGCGTATTTGGCAGTATTGCTAGAAAAGTTAAGTGGCATGGAAACCAAGATGGAGGCCGGCCAGAAGAAGATGGAAGACGGCCAGAAGAATTTAGCCGAGGACTTAACTTCCAAATTAGAAGACGGCCAGAAGAATTTAGCCAAGGACCTAACTTCTAAATTAGAAGACGGTCAGAATACGTTAGCCGAGGACCTAACTTCCAAATTAGAGGACAGCCAGAAGAAGTTAGCAGTGGACCTGAAGAAGATGGAAGACGGTCAGAATAAGCTAGCAGAGGACCTAACCACCAAATTTCTGGATGGCTAGAAAAATCTGGAAGAGTGTATTCTGTCGAAATTACAGGAAAGTCAAAGGAAATTAGAACAGGGTGGGTAGGTGTTTGCTAGGACTTAACCCTACCTGCAAGGGAAGATGAAGAGAAAAGGAAAGGGAAGTGGGTTTCGGAATGAAGAACAAGTGTGGGTAAATAGGACGAGGGTCCAACACTAAGCAAACAAAATGAATTTGAATGAGTTAGTGACGAGTGTCACTGCAAAGCCCGTGAAACATCTAAAGTGGGTATCGACCTAGCCGTAGCTAACGGGAAATGCGGCTGGAGCTTGGGCTATTTGCAAGCAGGCGGCGTTTGTGCTTTCCCTTCCCAGCCTAAAATTTGGTAATAAGGGGAAGGGTGGTAGTCTGGCAAGACAAAGAATGACAGATTTACTGTATATCCTTTCAAAGGAGTCAGGTTTAATCGATGGTTTTGAAAGGCGCAAATAATTTAAATTCGCCGTGATGTATTTAGTTCTTGGAATTGTAGAATTTCCAAGGAGCGACCGAATGCTTCCAGGAAGGGTAGCGATGAAGCAGTTATAGTGCTTTTGGGAACAATTTGATTGTTTTTGAAAATTTTTGGTTTCTAATTTTGGTAAGAACACCAATGGTTGCATTCAAGAAAGGCTAAGCTTCTACCCAGCAAAGTGCCGACTAAAAGTTTAGACAAGAAGAAAAACTTAAATTTGGGAAACCACCATAAGTTATAGAGAAAGTCTCAACAGCCAGGAAGCTGGCGGAGCTTGCTATACTTGCCTTACTGGCTAGTTAGAATTAGCTATAAAAGCTAAGAGCGACTTTGAAAAAGTTTTTGTGGAGAGTTTTTGTTCAAATGCAACAAATAGTGGAACATTTTTTAATTTGATACTTGATATTCTTAAAGCGAGCATGAGCTTTTGGGTAGAGTTAGGGGAAGTAGGATCCTGCCTAATCGTTATTTTATAGAAAATGATGAAGCAAAAGGATATAGTTTGATTTATTTAACAATGCGTAGAAATATGATAAATTTAACAAATATAAATGTACAATTTGATTTTTAAACCATTGAGGTCTCAGACCTCTAAAATTGTTGAAGTTAGCACTAGGCAATTAAAAAAAATTGGTTTGGAACCTCTTGTAAGCACCAAATCTGCATAAGATTTTAAAATAGTGCTGAGATTAGCAAATTTAAAGTTTAACAATAAATCAGGTACGATATATGCACTTTGAGAATTTCTATGTGGAAATCTTCAAGTATGAACAAATGTTAAATTTGGAATTATAACAAGAAAAGAGAGAATTAAGAAGAAGTTTCTATAACTTCTTGTATTTGAACAGGGATCACGAAGAAAATGGGGCCAGTTACCCTTTCGTGAAACCTGGAAAAAGAAAAATTAGAAAACTCACTTGTGAGTAGAAATAATTGAATTCCCTGATAAAAGTGGGAAAGAATTATAAAGTGGACTTGCCACAGATAAACAGAAGTTAATTCATTAAATGCGAAGCAAAGTTGGGAGAGCACTTGATAACAAGCGAGGCCTCTTAGAGATTGACATAAGCTGTAGTTTAAACAGCTAGGTACATCAGTTGACTTAAATTTAAAGCTTAATTAGATAAAGTTAGTAAGGTGTTTAGGAAAAGGAAATAGGAAGTTTAGGAGAAAGTTTATGGCCGTTCTTATTGCTTTCGTTCGAACGCGACACGGATGGTTGTTGAATGGGCACGGTTATGCACTGTAGTCCGTTGAAAAGTTCACTATTGCAACACGGAAAGTTTATCAGACGAAAAGTTATTGCAATTGTGGAGATCACTAGTTGAATTTTAGTTTGAGAAAGTTTATTGCGTTGTGACGTTTATAGATGGTAGTTGAATGCAGCGGACAATTTCCAACGAAGGAAGACAAATTATATGCTGATTAGAAGTATTTTCAACATAAATTCCTCAGTGAGGAACAAGCGTTTCCATATTTGGGTGGAAAGTACTTGACGGTTTTACTTGTAGAAAGATAAATTGATGTAGAAAGTTCTAGAGTTGTGATAACAGTAGAATTGAGCAGAACATCTCACGGAGGAAAAGAGCTAAGTTTTTATAGACAGTATGTTTAATAAATCTCCCACGGTGTGAGAAATCATTCCCAATTAATTTATGCAGGAAGCACTAATTTTCCAAGTTGGAAAATCAGCTTAGATGGATGGAGCATGACTATAAAAATCCCTCGAAGTCGGTTATTACGTTATTGATAGCAATACCGCACACTGCCTATAAAATCTTACTTAAAAACCATTAAAACCATGTAAAAACTTTTAAGATTAGTATTTAGCTCATTTCTGAAGAGTAGACGATCCAGGTGACCGTTAGCTTAAATCCACATCATGGTGTAGCAATTTAAAACATGTCTCACATGAACAGGAGACGAGCCTTAGTAAGGCTCCGACTGTGAGCTTTGAA
This sequence comes from Meconema thalassinum, assembly GCA_946902985.2. Lineage (NCBI taxonomy): Eukaryota > Metazoa > Arthropoda > Insecta > Orthoptera > Tettigoniidae > Meconema > Meconema thalassinum. The sequence continues at coordinate 540,721,422 of OX336392.1, forward strand.
GACTAACACACAAGTGGGGACCGCACAACGAAGCACAGAGGTACCAAGGAGGGAAGGAGTGGGGGGAAAACAAAGGAACATACATGTGAAATACCAACTTTAGAAATAAAACTAAAAGTAATCTTCAAGGAGTTGATAGTAGGTGTCAATAGCGAAGCCTGGTGGAAGGGTATGTTGTAGAAGTCCTCTTGAGCATGGAGATGTTAGCTGCAGATAGCGGCGACATCTTGTGGCTGGATTGGGAAGGAAGTCCTCTTGAGCATAGAGATGTTGAGGAACTTCAGCAGTTAGCTGCTAGATGCCGCTGGGTTGATCATGGAAGTTATATCTACAACAAACTATTAAACAGAGTGAACAAGGTGCGCACATAAAAGAAAAGGTAAGAAATCACTGTTGGTGTTTGAGAAAAAAAAAGGGAAGAAATAAGTTAAGCAATGAACAGCGAAGGCTAACTCTGTCCTAACGTGTATTCCAAAGAACCACAGGGCCTACGTGAGGAAGTAACGGCAGTAGAAAAGAAGTTCGACGCCTTACAAGTGGAAGTTGCCGAGCTGCGCCGACGCCCGCTGATGGGGGTGGAGGAGAAATTCAACGCCTTACAAGAGGAAGTTGCCGAACTGCGCCAACGCCCACTGACGGGGGTGGAAGTGAGATTCAACGCTCTTCAAGAGGAAGTTGCCGAGCTGCGCCGACGCCCGCCCACAGGTACACCGGGAATATCAGGAACGGGACAGAGCAGAGTGACGCCCCCAACCTTCGACGGAGAGGTCCCGTGGAGCACCTATTTACGTCAGTTCGAGGCAGCCTGTTCCATAAACAACTGAAACAGCACGGAAAAGGCTACAGCTCTCATTGTAGCGCTGAGAGGGGACGCCCTTAACGTCCTTCAGGCCATCCCGACTGGATCCCAGGACTACGCTTCACTAATCGCCCATATGGAGTCCCGATATGGAGACAGCCATCTTCAGCAGGCCTACCAGATGCAGCTCCGGACCCGGGTACAAATGAACGCGGAAACCCTGCAGGAGTTCAAGATGGACATCGCACGCCTCGTAAGGCTCGCCTACCCAACAGCGCCGGCCGACTTTCTGGAACAGATAGCGACGCAGACCTTCACCGATGGACTACGGGACTCGGACACTCAACAGGCGCTGCGACTCGCGCGCAATAAGACCCTGGCAGATGCGCTGAGCCACGCACTTGAGTTCGAGACGGCAAAACAGGCATCTAGAATGCACGCGCGGTTGCGTCAAGTGGACGTTAATGAACCAGCAAAAACCAACGAGACCAAGCCCCTGGCTGACGATTTGATGGAGGCGCTAAGCCGTTTCTTCGATAGTCGCGGCACCACCAGCAACGACACAGCCGGAAAACAACCGGAGAAGCGGCCCGGAAAAGGACTACCGACCTGCTGGATCTGCGGTAAGAAAGGCCACCTGAGCAAGGACTGCGGTGATCGCCGCCGCCGAGGGTATCCGACGAGAAATCAGTCGTCTGAAAACCGCGCGGCCCAGGGAAACGAGTATTAGCCAGCCTTGGGGGGGGCAAAGGTTGGCTTGTGACAGTCCAAGTTTGTGTGACGCAGATACGGAGGGATAATAGCAGTCTGATGGTCACGGAGTCGTCAATGGAGTGAGCTGGCCCATGATGACCGACACGGGAGCGTCGAGGACCATCGTCAATCCCACCGTGATCCCGAAGTGGAGAGTGCAACCCACGCAAAGGAACCTCCAGCTAATAACCGCGACTTAAGAGACCGCACCGGTACATGGCGAAGCATCTCTGGATTTCGTCATTGGTCGCCGGGTGGTGAAGCATCCAGTGCTCGTGGCTGATGTATCAAACGAAGTGATCATCGGACTGGACTTCCTGGACCAGAACAACATCATGTTGGACCTGAGTACCAACACTCTGCACTTCGGAGGTGAGGAACTTGCTTTGCAACCACCAGCACATGAGGCCGTCACCGCACGACGAGTAAGGCTGAGAGAGGACGTCATCGTTCCCGCCAGGACGGAGGTCAGCGCTGCCGTAATTGTCGACGGAACTGCTGATGGAGTGGCGGCTATCGTCGAGCCAAAATATGTGGACATCCAGACAAAGGGATTGCTAATTGCCAAGACTCTCATCAACACGACGTCTCGGCCGTACATCCGCCTGTCCAACCTGAGCGACTATGACATTGTGGTTCACCGGAACACCGACCTAGGAGTCTGCGAGCCCATTACCTGGATTGCCCGCATCACAGACACGACGGACGCACACCTCCGGACGGACAACCGAAGAAGACGCGCCCTGCCAGAAGAACTACAGAAGCTGTACCAAGGATCCCAGGACCATTTAGACGAGGAACAATCACGCCAACTTCGGGACCTGCTACATGAATTCCAGGATGTCTTCTCCGTGGGGAGCAAGGACTTCGGCAGGACAAGCTTGGTCCAGCACAGAATCGACGTTGGGGACAGCGCACCGATTAGGGCCCCATTCCGAGTGTCCCACTCGCCAAGCAAGCCGAAGTCGACCGGATGGTAGAAGAGATGAAAGAGCAAGGGGTGATCGAGCCATCACATAGTCCTTGGAGTTCTCCGGTCGTGCTAGTGAAGTGAATGACATCACCAAGAAGGACAGCTACCCTCTACCCCGGGTCGATGACTCCTTGGACACCATATCAGGGTCAAGATGGTTCTCCACCTTGGATTTGATGAGTGGCTACTGGCAGGTGGAGGTCCACCCTAAGGATCGCGAGAAAACTGCGTTCTCTGCGGGCAGCGGGCTCTGGCATTTCACCGTCATGCCATTCGGTCTGTGCATCGCCCCTGCGACCATCGAAAGACTAATGGAGTCCATTCTGAGGGGACTACACTGGAAGACCTGCCTGGTCTACCTAGACGACGTCATTGTTCTGGGGAGAAGCTTCGAGGAGCACTACATCAACCTGAAGAAGATCTTGATGAAGCTACAGGCTGCCCAGCTGAAGTTGAGCCCCAAGAACTGTCAGCTCTTCCAGAAGCAGGTCCAGTACCTTGGGCGTATTGTCTCCAAGGAAGGGGTGCGCACCGACCCAGAAAAGACCGCAGCTGTGAGGGAGTGGCCAGTTCCGAAGGACAGGTCCCAACTGCGAAGCATCCTGGGACTCTGTACTTATTACCGTCGCTTCGTGAGAGGATTCGCCGACATCGCCAAACCACTGCATCGACTGACTGAGAAGGACCAACTCTTCACGTGGACAGCAAAATGCCACAGTGCCTTCGAACAACTCAAGCAGGCTCTGTGCACCTCGCCTATTCTGGCCTATCCCAGACTTGGAACAAGGTTAATCGTCGATACCGATGCCAGCGACTTTGGTACAGGGGGAATCCTGTCGCAAATAGTGGACGGCGAGGAAAGTGTAGTGGCCTACTTCACCAAAGCCTTGTCAAAGCCAGAGAGGAACTACTGCGTCACCAGGAAGGAACTGCTCGCCATCGTGAAGACCATCGAACACTTCCACAAGTACCTGTACGGGCAAGAATTTCTCATCAGGACCGACCATGCATCCCTGCGGTGGCTCCTGAACTTCAAGCAGCCCGAGGTTCAACTCGTGCTGTGGTTAGAGAGGATTCAACAGTACAAATTTTAGATCCACCACAGGAAAGGCTAACTGCATTCTAATGCCGACGCCCTGTCAAGAAGACCGTGCCCCGAAGAATGCACCTTCTGTACCAGAAGGGAGGAGAACACCGGAATACAGTGCCGAAGGACTACCGTGGAACTTCAAGGGAGCTGGAGCCGCGAATCTTCCACGCGGGCACAAGCAGAAGATGATGACCTGGGACAGAGAGCCGAAGGGAAGAGGGCCTGTGTCCCCAAACCCGGGTGGAACATTGTGAGTGACTGTAGCCCTAAGTTTGTCCTACTGGGTGCAGTGGGACTCGCTGATTGTAAGGGATGGCCTCATCTGCCGTACCTGGGAGAGCACCGACGGGAAGACATCTCGGGAACAAGTCGTCGTTCCAAAGGCTATGACGGAGGAAGTCCTGAAGGAAGTCCACGGAGGATCATCTGGTGGACAGCTAGGGATAAAGAAGACCCTGGAGAAGCTGAGAGAGCGGTTCTACTGGATCGGATGCCGAACAGACGTGGAGAACCACAGTGCGAAGTGCCACGATTGCGCAGCCAGCAAGGGCCCAGGACGAAGACGACGGGGTCCACTGAAGACCTACAACGTGGGCGGCCCCATGGAGAGAGGGGCCGTCGATGTTGCTTGGCCATTCCCGTTGAGCGAGGCAGGGAACCGCTACATATTGGTCGTCAGGGACTACTTCACCAAATGGCCGGAGGCGTATGCGCTCCCTAACCAAGAAGCCGCGACGATCGCAGAGACCCTGGTGAAGGAATTCGTCAGCCGGTACGGAGTACCCCTGGAGCTGCACTCCAACCAAGGGAGGAATTTCGAGTCGCAGGTGTTCCAGAACCTATGCCAGCTGCTGGGAATCCGGAAGACCAGGACGACGCCGCTACACCCTCAGTCCGACGGGATGGTAGAGCGATTCAATCGCACCATCGAGAACCATCTCCGAATAGTCGTCAGTGAGCATCAGAGGGATTGGGACAGACACCTTCCACTATTTCTCCTGGCCTACCGCGCCGCCGTGCATGAAGCCACCGGGTGCACACCAGCCCGGGCCATGTTTGGGAGGGAACTCCGTCTACCTGTCGATCTTGCCTTCGGCCGACCTGGGAATGATCCGGTCCCAGTAAGCCAGTATTGTCAAGAACTGGTCGACCAACTAGAGGACGTGCACGCTTTCGCGAGGAGGAGACTGCGGATCGAGACCGACCTAATGAAGACCCAATACGACCAGCAGACGGATGCCGGCGGATTCCACGACGACGACCTGGTCTGGCTCTTCAATCCATTACGGAAGAAAGGCCTGTCACCCAAACTGCAGAAGTCCTGGGAGGGCCAGTACCGAGTCGTGAAACGGATCAACGAAGTCGTCTACATGATCCAGCGGAGCCCGAGGGCGAAGATGAAGATCGTGCATCGAGATCGCCTGGCAGCCTACGGAGGGACACAGACGGACCAATGATTGATCGGGACGATCAGCCTTTTAGGAGGGGGGTGGTGTTACGGCTGTGAGTTTGTTTCGCCGCCGTCGGGCTATGCTCTGCCTCTGTGTATTACCTGCGCCGTACGCAACAGGGCAACTAGGACAAAAGGGATGGTCCAGAATATTCGTGACCCAGCCAGTGATGGAAATCTCGAGAATACGTGAATCCTGGACGGGTCTAGAAGCATTCATTGGGTCACCAGCCTGCTATATAAGAGCGACCTGGCCAGCGAGGTGGACAGTGTTTTTTGAGCTAGTGCGTGCTTTTACCTGAGCGACAGTGTTGTTGGTGACGTGACTTGTGAAACCCTAGTGAAGCTGATTCTCTTGACAGCGAAGGAGTGTGAAGCCGAGTGTAGTGGTGAGTAACTGGCTATCGTAAATAACTGTAGCTTGTGTATTCAAGGAAGTGTTGCCGGTAGTTCTACCGAGGCCACCGGTCCCAATAGGAGGGATTAACTTCTGTGGCTTATTGACAAGTGAAAGGCAAGTGTTCCCTACAAGAGGAAACTAGGGTGAGATACGAATTGCTTGTATTTGCTATTGTGTGGTGTATCTTCTGGCCCGCAATAAAGCTAATATGTTTCTTTAAAGGAACAATTTCTGTTGTGCCTCTACCCACCGTAATCCAGTGGCACGTAACAATACCAACTGCTTCAGTGGCGTAGTCGGTAGCATGCCGAACTGCTGTGCCCAAGATCGTGGATTCAAACCCGGCCGATGTTGTTGGATTCTTTATGAACGTTAAACTCTTTCAGTATGCCTTCCTTGAGAGGGGAAGTAAGGCCGGAGGGCCCATGTCATAGATTCATGCCATGTAAAAGAACCTTTTGCCGCAATTGTTAATGTGTATCAACATTCGCAGGCTATATTCGGCTATTTAGAAACGCTCTATCAAGTTCCAACGTTCGCCACCAGGTGTCAGTGACAGTACAATCTGGTAGCCAAAGTTGGAACTACTTGATATTGAACTTGGCTGGGAGTCCTCGAGCGTTCAATCAAAATTACCCAGCTATGGCCATTGGCTGCAATCCAAATATAATAATTTACTTATTTGATATTTACCCAACCTACAAATAACTCTACGGAAACACAGACACCATTACAGAGAAATTAAGGAGAATACGCCTGCGGTTCTATGGACACCTGTGCACAGTGGGTCAAATTGAAATCTAGGAGGACAAAATTATTTATATCATAATTAAACAAGAAGTTTCGTGACGAACTAAAGAGTCTACTTTTCTTAAAATTTAAGATTCATCCCAATGATTAATCTATATGGATCTATCTAGAATAATGACGAAATTAAGTTGGCAATATCGAAATTTCTAATTAGTTCGAAATAGCTGGCATAATGTAGCCTGAGAGAGAACTACAGTTGGCAGCCCTGGTGACTGAATATATTCTTAGTTCCATCTCTTAAGGTACAGAAAACAAAATTTTGTTGAAGTCCAATGGATAGCATGGACGTTACATGCAGTTAGACATTGGATATAAGAGCGCTCGTAAAATCATGTTGGCAACAATTGCATACATGAATTGGTCAGATATAATCTGAAATAATATGATCTATTGTTGTGTCAATTTTGAATGAAATCCATTAGTTAGTATAGAAGCTACATGTATTTTAAAATTGGACCTATCAGCAGGCTTAGAATCATGTTGGCAGCACTGGCGTAGGCCTATATTAGTTACTCCAAATTAAACTAGAATGCCAGGTACTATACGTTTGCAAAGTTTAGAGCTATTGGCTTGCATACTTTCTGATATATTTATATTAGGGTAACAAAAATAGAGAGAGTATTTATTAACAGTTGGCAGCCCTGGTTACTATTATGTATCGGCATAGGCATATCTGTTATGGTACACATAGCACACACGAAATTTGGATGAAATCAAAATGATAGTATAGAAGTTACATGTATTTAAAGTTGGATGGATGCTTGTAGTTTAACGTGACCGTTAATCTTGAGATCATGAGCCACGGGACCTCCGTTTTACGTGGAATCCGAACCACAGGACATGGCATTTCACTTCGAAAATCTCACATGCATTGACCGGGAATCGAACCCGGACCGCCTTGGTGAGAGGCACACAGCTAGACCGCTGAGCCACCACGCCCCTATATTTAAAGTTGGACCTCTCAGCAGGCTTAAATCATGTTGGTAGCAGTGACCTATATAAATTACTCCAAATTAATAAAGAATGTCAGGTACTATACTTGTCCATAGTTTAAAGCTGTCGGCTTGCATACTTTCTGATATATGGGTATTTGGACAAAACAAATTGAGAGCATTTATTAACAGTTGGCAGCCCTGGTGGCTCTTAAGAATACGCTCAGTCATATCTGTTTATGTACACATAGCACATACGAAATTTGGTTGAAATCCAATTGATAGTGTAGAAGTTATATGCATTTAAAATTTGGACCTATCAGCAGGCTTATAATCATTTTGGCAACACTGCCATGTATGGCCTCCTGGAAATTAAACTGCAATATTATTATCTATACGTGTGCCAATTTTGAAATAGCTCCCATTCATACCTTCCAAGATATCCAACATGGAGCTCAAATTTCAATTGCGATTTTTCAGCAGTTGGTAGCACTGACATCATTTTCAAATATGGCCGTGAGATATTCAGGTATAGATCTTAGTCCTACCAAATTTTGTTTCGATTGCTGTAGCCGTTTAGGAGTTGATAGGGGGCGGACACACACACAGCCAGCCAGACAGACAGACAGACAGACAGACACACATTTGCTCGATCTCATAAGTCTACTTTTCCCTCATTTTTGCAAAATGTGAAAAGTAGGCTAAAAACACAGGGAATTAATGAATAGGTTTTAAGAAGAAAAGAGAAGGGGAAAAGTGAGTGAAGCTGTGATTGGCTCAAGTTGGGACGCTTTCCCAAGGGGGAAAAATCGATGATAATAAAAATATTATACCCAATATCCCAAGTTATGGAAGCAAAGCTCATAATGCCTTTTCATAACTTTAATTTAAATAATTTGCTTGATTTATGCTTGTTATTCCCCTGTCTGTGAACTGGTGTGATTTGAGATGAAACTCTGTGTGGTGAATGGTTTTATGGTTAGATGCCCTACCTGACGCCAACTTCATTCGAGGAGCCTATGAGAAATGAAAGAAGATTCATGAAATTAGCCAAGAGAGAAGATATCGTTGGTTGCCCATTAAAAGTTCCATTGCGGCATTTGCTACAAATGGAACTCCACGGAACACCATTTCAAAGGTCCGAGTCCATTATTCCTTCAAGTCGGGAAATAACCTGACCCGATGTCCTCACGTCTTATCGCGCGTGGCTATCCCAGCTGGTCATTTAAATTTTACCGTCAATTGCTAGTCTGTTGAGTAATTGAATAGATAAATGCACATCGAATGGACCACGCACAGCCAGAGTAATATTACAGTCATGGATTAACTCCACTCGCCGGTAATCGATCACTTTGCTAGTCGTGTATCTGTGGTCATTATACAAGGCTGGAAGCTGTACAACATTCAGGTGATGGCCGAGAGATACTCAGAGGTGATGGGTGACCAGAGTCAATCAATTCTGCTGACAGCTCGCATTGATGTACCACAAGCTCTACAATCCACGAGGAACTTTAGTAGTGAATGATTAGGTTTGTTATGAAAGACGTAGCCCTCCGTACTTTATTTATAACCTAGACAGACCCGAGATTGCTCGAATCCATTTTAGGTCTGTATTGACAAATTAAGTAAATGACAAAGATGCCGAAAATACTTCCTTCCGATCAACACATTTATATTCTTGGACTTAGATTACATAATCCTAGATAGGTACATGTTTCGGGCCAAGCCATGTCTCCTTAACCTTATCTGTCATAGAGCAGACAAACACCATTCCATCAAATACATAAACACATCCAGGCATGCAAATACACATTAAAATGTTAAACATTCTTAAACAAAACTCAGCAATCTTTCTAGGGTTGTGCCGTGTCTTGAGTGGGGTTTCGCCTGGAACACCGAGCTGGCTCATCACCAGGCTCTGGTTGTCCGCACTCAATGGTCAAATATACCATCTTTTAGGAAGCCTTCATACGGAGGTGAGGACTGCATGAGCTTTTAGCTCTCACAGTGATAATATTGGAGGTAGCGCGCAGTGCGCTACTCCTGTGAGGGTTCTGGCGGGAACACCAAGAGCCTGTTGATGAGCCAGCTTGGTGTCCTAGGCGAAACACCACACAAGACACGGCACAAACCTAGAAAGATTTCTGAGTTTAAATTTACTTGCCGTGAAAGCCAATATGCCATATTCTTAAAAAGTTAAAATCTAAAATAAAATAAAAAACACACATTAAAATATTTGTAGACGCCTGCCATTATTACGACTTCAGGAGACTGTTGTGTAGATGAAAGTTAAAGCAAGTCCATAAATACATGACAATCGAAAAACCAAGATGATCTTAAACTTGAACAACTTTTGAATGATAATTTTCAGGATGCAGTACTAATATCCTCAAGTACCGTACTTTAAAATACACTAATGGATTCATTTAAAAATGAAACAATTAGTGTATTTTTAAAGTACTTGAGAATATTAATGCTTTTTTAGATTGTAACTTGTTTAATAGTGTTTAAAATTTTAATGTGTATTTGTATGCCTGGATGTTTTTATGTACTTGATTGAATGGTGTTTGTCTGCTCTATGATATATAAAGCTGAGGAAGGTTCAATGAATGGCCCGAAACATGTACCAGCTAGGATTATGTAACCTAAGTGTAACAATATAAATGTATTGATCGGACAGAAGTATTTTTTTTTTCAACCTAGACAGAGCCATGTATCGACCAAGCACTCACAAACAACTCATGGGTTTGTTGGTTTCATTGCTTCTGAGCATAAATAATGATCCCAAATTATAAAATCCACCTTGTCAACCCTAAGAAGTTTAATAATTAAATTAAAACGTACATGTCTCGGTATACAATGATTAAATAATAAAAACAAAATGTACAGTAAAGAACATATAGCTTACTTTCTCCTAAATGCATGGGTATTGTTATAACTCTTTGTCCCTTTCAAGGAGTATAATTGAATGTTGGTTGTAGTAGCTTGTTGAAATACAACGTGTTATACGAATATTAAATATGAATATGAGGTGCCCTTTGCTAATGCCACCTCTGTACAAAATTTCATTCAATTCGGGTTCACCGTCTTTGAATTGATATGGTGAATCGATTTGCACACATACATGGCCGCCATATGCAAACTATTTAACTGATGACCTTGTAGCTTGGTCAAAGAACGCTTCTCACATAAAGGTATGCTGTTGCAAAATTTGGTACAGATCAGATGATTGGGTTGATTTTAATTTGATTTAAGCTTTTAACATTTGGGTGGCTGCCATTACGTTTCCGTCAAGATGGCGACGATATAAAACATGACACTGAGTTGCCTTTTTCAAGTGCTACTTCTGTACCAAATTTCGCTTAATTCGGTTTAACCGTGCTTGAATTGATAGGGGAAATCGATTTGCAGACGTACATGGCCACTATGTGCAAACTATTGGGCTGATGACCTTGTAGTTTGGTCAATAGATGCTTCACACACAAAGGTATGTTGTTGCAAAATTTAGTAGAGATCAGATGATTAGGTTCGTTGTAATTTGATTGAAGATTTTAACATTAGGGTGGCCGCCATTACGTTTCAGTCAAGATGGCGGCGATATAAAACATGACACTGAGGTGCCCTTTACTAGAGCGTGAAAAAAATCTTAGAAACTATCTTAACAAAAACCAAACCGAAAATGGGTATCCATACAAAAACTCATTAATTTAAGGTACTCGTGGACACTACTGAAGACACTTCATTACAAGTTATCTTATTTTCTTGAAATTGATATCACTGATTCCAAGAATATAAACTAGTGGATTTTTACCAAAAAAGAAAAATTAAATAAATTTGGGTGTCATTTTCAAAGATTAATCACAACAATAACGTGACTTTTGGACGCGATATCTTTGCTCATTTTCAACCTAATTGAGTCATTGTTGTCGCAAATTGATCTGCTGTATGTTCAGAATGTTGTATAGCAGAATCGTTTTTGTATCATTGATTGAGGCAAATATATTAGCTTTGTTTTACAATTTACGTTATTTTGATTGAAAAATAAATTAATTGTGGGGGCGTGACCCCTAATTTCAATTTGACAGCTCCATTCTGCTTTACAACATAGCAGCATTATTTGTCTATATTTTAGTTTTTAAATGAAACTAATATCTGCATTCTAAGTGGACATTTTAACTGCCCAAGTCAAGACAAATATTGAAGAAAAAATGAAATGAGAGAAATCGTAACTTAAAGATGAGGTACACATTTCGAGTAGAGAGTCTTACTTTTCAACTCCTAAAAACTGCCTTTTCATTGGATTTTAGGCCAATCTTCTGCATTCTCCGACTCGTGAGTATCTCCTACGTTGTTTTGGGTCTGGAGTAGACTGTTTCATAGCCAGATTAATGTGTGCTTTATCTACTGCACCTATGCGTCAAAGTGACAGCTGATGAAAAGCGTGCACACCGATCATTAAAGTGAATATAAGTGAGCTAAACAACAATAAAACTATATATTTCTGGAAACTAGAGAGGACATACTATCGAATAAGGCAATAAAAAAATTGGTGAATATTTTCTTGAAAATGACTAATGGAAGGGTCGATGAGTTCCTTATATAAATGAAAGGTCACAAAAAGAATAATTCATAGTTAATTAATTATTTATTTAAATTAAGGATATCCATTTTCCTTTTGATTTTTGTTAATATAGTTTCTAAGATTCTTTCACGCTGACGAAGTTATCTTTGATGTGACGAAATATGTACGTTTTAATTTAATTATTATACCACTTTCTAGTGTTAGACAAAGCGCTTTTATAATTTGAGATTATGTAATCATTAATCCTAGAAGTGTAGAGAAGGTGGAACAACATATTTCAAACACCATGGCATATTTCTCAACGCAAGCCCTAAGGAATTACTACAGACCCTGCACGGTTTTGAGGCACCAACGGAACACTTTATCACAGAGCTTTGCTCGCTCCGTGAGGCTTCTTTGTAGTTTGGCGTCATTTCAAATGGCTGTTGTTAGCATTATTGTAAAACATGGCTCCATAACTTGCGACTCACTCAGCCGTGGCAGACAGTGTCCCAGCTGCGGCTTGAGCTTTAAACAGCAGTTATTTTAAGCCCCTAATATGCAAATTAATGTAAATTTTTCCCATTTTGTTACATTCTACAAAGGTTTTTTTTGTCAAGTATATGATATCTGTTCTTGTGTGTTATTATTGCGACAAAACAACGACATACCTTTTGATATTAACGTTTTACGTATATCATTATTAATTGCATTATTATCTTTAATATTATATTATGCAACCAGCCTATAACGGCAATAATTAAGACACGAGATTTATAATTTCCATACGAGTGTCTTAATTACCATTATAGGTGAGTCGCATACGACTGTTTATGTTCGAAGATAATTATAATTATAATCCATCGAGATTCTGTCAGCTGAGTTCAGAGTTTGTAGGGATTCTTCTGAAGAAAGTCTGTTTGTACTCTTGAGGTCCGCGCTCCCAGTATTCACCCAGTTACGTCCGGAAGTGAACTGATGACCTCGGAAACACCTCAACGAAACTTCCATGGCCCAATATCCCAAAAATTTGCAACCTTGTCAAATTCGGTAGATTCTAGAGTAGGGCTGGTACTTATCGAGTAATAGAAGCAGTCCCCCCAGGGTCTCACAATTTGTGGGACGTGAGTTGGTGACCACGGGGCCCCAGCTGAGTCCGGCATTGCTTCCACTTACATGTGCCGGGCTCCTCTCCGTCTTCTTTCCCGTGGACCACTCTTGGTCAACTCTTGTTCTCTTCCGACCCCGACGGTATTAGGGTATCCCAGGCCTAGGGAGTCTTTCACTTTCTCGCCTTAATTGGTCCTTGTCTCAACTTTCCTGATCCCTCCTTCTTCGAGGGGTCAGACCTCTTGTTGTTTTTCCATTGTATCTCCTGCCTTCTGCTCAAGACCCTCAAGGAGGCAGGGTATGTGTAGCCCCACCACTTAAGGAGCACCCTGGATTGTGCTACACTCTCAAGGACTCACGTGTGGTGAGTACGAGAGTTGGTGACACCGAGGGATTCCTGAGCTGGGTCCGGTTTGTTTCCTTCTTCCATTGACTTTGGGGTGGTCACTCTCCTCTTCACCTTTCCTATCTGCCTTTCCTGGTTCTCCTTTCTTTCAAGTCCCGTAATTCTCCTTTTTCGAGGACTGAGGGCTTTCCCTTTCCTCCTGTCTTTTGTTTCCCTTCTTCTTATTAGCCTATTTTCATTTAATGAAAAAAAAATAGGCTTATGAGATCACCTTTTGTCCGTATGTGTGTGTGAGTCTGTCTGTCTGTCTGTGTGTCTGTCTGTGTGTGTGTCCCCACTAATAACATCTAAACGGCTGGAGCTATTTCAATGGAATTCGGTAGGGTCATAGTACTCTTTTGGCCCACCCGGACCGTGCCCTTCAACTTTAATTACGTCTCACCAATCCAACATGGCGGCTGTGCGAAATATTTCACCGGCATTCTATATCTCCGAAACTATTACTGATATCACCGTGGAATTTTGTACGGTGATAAAGGACACTGCTACAAGTTCATCAATGTGACGTTTGAAAACCTGTTAACTACAAAACCAACATGGCGGCCAAGTGAAGTTGAAACTTTTAAATAGAGTTTTCTCGCGATTTAACCATCCAAACGGAATGAAACTTGGTTCAGCAAATGTTTGAACAATTTGTAATGCGCTGGCATTATATTTAGTTCAATTGTCTACACAACCTCAAAATGGCGCCTGTGCGAAATATTTCACCGGCATTCTATATCTCAGAAACTATTACTGATATCACCCTGACATTTTGTACAGTGATACAGTGATTAGAAGTTCAGCTATGAGAATTTCAAAAACCTGTAATGTACAAAAAGAACATGGCGGCCCAGCGAATGTGAGACATTTTAATAGAATTTGCTCGCGATTAACCATCTGACCGCAGTGAAATATGGTACAGTGAATGTTTATACACATTGTAATGCACTAGCATCTAATTTAGTTCAATTGTTCACATAACCTCAAGATGGCGACTGTGCGCATTTTTTAAATTACATTTTTATTTCTCGTGTATTAATCATGCGATCGAAGTGAACGTTAGAATAATTAACCTACGCAAAAATCGTCTTCTAACTCGGTGGCCTACATATATAAAAATCCAAAATGACGACCAACCGAAATATTTAGACGGTTGTCAATATCTACGAATGTATTATAGCAATCAAACTGAAATTTCGAATGTTGATAGAGACAAATAACATAAGTAGGATATATGAAAATAGGCTTTAGTTCTTTGCGGAACTACTTGCTTTTGCTTTCACTTCTCTTCTAGTATGTATGTATATATGTAGGTAGTTTTAGGTATAGTTTCATTTCATTAGAGGCCGATAACCCAGATGTTAGGCCCCTTAAAACGAGAATTATCGTCTTCATCATTATCCAAACAGAAAAATCGATTAATTGCTGCGAATTACGATTAATCTGTGCGTTTAATTCGGTAAATCGAATAATGGCTTGTTTCATCGACTAATCGATCCTTTCACTATGCTCCCACAGAAGCTAAACAGACATTTTATTAATTAAAATATCGTCGGGGTCGGAAGAGAACAAGAGTTGACCAAGAGTGGTCCACAGGAAAGAAGACGGAGAGGAGCCCGGCACATGTAAGTGGAAGCAATGCCGGACTCAGCTGGGGTCCCGTGGTCACCAACTCACGTCCCACAAGTTGTGAGACCCTGGGGGGACTGCTTCTATTAATCGATAAGTACCAACCCTACTCCAGAATCTACCGAATTTCACAAGGTTGCAAATTTTTGGGATATTGGGCCATGGAAGTTTCGTTGTTTCTGAAGTCATATATTAGCCTACTTTCGATTTTTGAAAAAAAATGAAAGTAGACTTATGAGATCAACACAGGGCCAAAATTGTCTGTGTGTGTGATTGTGTGAGTGTGTGTACTCTGAATGTGTGTCCCCCCCTATCAATTCGAACACTGTGAATCCGAATTGAACGACAGTTGGTACAGAAGTAGCACTGGCAAAGGGCACCTACGTTTCATGCTTTATATTGCCACCATCTTGACGTAAACGTAATGGCGGCCACCCAAATGTTCAAAGCTTAAATCAAATTACGACCAACCTATTTATCTGATCTTTACCAAATTTTGTAACATTATACCTTTATGTATGAAGAATCTTTTGACCAAACTACTAGGTCATCTGCCCAATAATTTGCGGCTGGCGGCCATGTATGTGTGCCAATCGATTCCCCCTATCTATTCAAACACGGTGAAACCGAATTGAACAAAATTTGGCACAGAGGTAGCACTAGCAAAGGGCACCTCATATTCATGTTTAATATCCCTATAGCACGTTGTATTTCAACAAGCTACTACAACCAACATTCAATTATACTCCTTGGAAAGGACAAAGAGTTATAACAATACCCATGCATTTAGGAGAAAGTAGGCTATATGTTCTTTACTAAACATCTTGTTTTATTATATATTTTTAAATAATGTTCCTTTTTTCTGAAAACTAAGCTAAAAAATAAAACAAAAATGTTCCTATCCTAAATTGTTAACATTGAACGAGAATTCGAAATATTTGCTGAAAACTCTTCGTTTTCTTTCCTGTAACCCTTCCCAATTTGATTGCTTGCCCTTCCACTGTCACTGACTCTTATTTGGTTATTGTTGACATAAACAAGGAACGACACTTTGTATATTTAGTCAAAAAGTAACTTTTATAAATGTCTATACATCATTCTGAAAATTAGCGTAACTACTTCAGCGATGACCTCTCATTTAACCTTCTGTTATTATCTTGTGTCTTCTAATCAATTAATAGATTCTCCGGTTATCTGATTATTGAATTAACTGCCCCATGGGCACACAACTTGCGGGACGTGGGTTGGCGACCACGGGACCCCAGCTGAGTCCAGCATTGTTTCCACTTAGTTGTGCCGGGCTCCGCTCTGTTATCTTTCCTGCCGACCTCCCTTGGTCAACTCTTGTTCTCTTCCGACCCCGATGGTATTAGGGTATCCGAGGCCTAGGGAGTCTCTTCCTCTCCCGCCTTAATTGGCCATTCTCTCATCTTTCTGGATCCCTCATTGTTCGAGGGTTCCGCCTTTTTCTTTTACATTTTGTCTTTTCACTTCGAATTGCATTTTGTACGTCTTTTCAATCTAAATTCCATTTTGTAAGCCTTTGTCCATCTATCTGTACCTTTTGTGAGTATTTTTAATCTAAATTGCATTTTGTGAGTATTTTGAATTTCAATTGCATTTTGTAAGTATTTTCTACCTCAATTGCATTTTGTAAATATGGTCAATCTATATTGCATTTTGTAATTTTTTTGAATCTGCATTGCATTGTGTGGGTATTTAGAATCTAACTTGCATTTTGTAAGTATTTTGAATCTAAATTTCACTTTGTCAATCATTTTTCCTTGAATTTGCCTTTTGTGAGTGCTTTGAGTCTAAGTTACATTTAGCACATGTTATCAGCCCAACTTGGTTCCCGTTATGGTTTCCATTTCATTCTCTTATTTAAATTACTTTCCGTGATGGTTCTGTATTGACATACTGAATATTTTTTTAACAACAATTATAAATCCGCCTTAGTCAATACATAAGCGAAAGGAAATATAATTAGATTTGCTCCTGGTACATGTTTCAGGGATTAATAGCTTTTATCCTCTTCTTCAGCCAAGATCAATATCTGAAGAAAGTTATAAAATAGCGTAGCACTCAAAAAGAACAAATGGCTATTTGACTTAATATGGTGCACCATATAAGTAGGTCACAGAAAAATATTTAGCAAAACTAAAAAATATGAAACGGTTTTCAGCCATCAAACACAAGCGAAGATAAACGTAGAGAACCAGTGGTCAGTTCATTCATAAATCCGCTCCAAAACACAGGTCGAAGCTTGAATTGGCAAAAATGGGACCACAATACTTCACCATATGTACACAACCAATGAAGACAACAGGTCCATAAGCCAAATCAAATGCCTGCATACAAACGAAACGAACGTGGAAGGAAGACCTTCATATAGCAATGAGGTTAGCTCAATGCATAACCTAAAAGGAAGCAAAGAAAAAACAAAAACTATTTTTTAGTTTTGCTCAATATTTTTCTGTGACCTACTTATATGGTGCACCATATTAAGTCAAATAGCCATTTGTTTTTTGAGTGCTACGCTATTTTATATATTTCTTCAGATATTAATCTTGGCTGATGAACGGGATAAAAGCTATTAATCCCTGAAACATGTACCAGGAGCAAATCTATTTATATTTCCTTTCGCTTATGTATTGACTAAGGCGGATGTATAGTTGTTGTTAAAAACTATTCCATTTAATTGTCATTTTCGCTATCACCCAGATCATTAGGGGCCGATAACCTAGATGTTAGTACCAATAAAATACAATTATCATCATCATCATCTCATGATATTTGCCTTCAGTCAGACTCAACACTTGACATTAGTGGACCTAGAAATCGAGGCCTCTAAAGCAGTGACCAGACTCCGAATGATTGGCTAATTGTTATTCCTCGTTTAATATAATTGAGCTCAATTCGTGTTGACTAAGTGAGAAACATTTCTAATAATAATAATAATAATAATAATAATGAGACTGAATGACGACCGGCTAACAAAGAGAATATTGACTCACTTACGAAAACTTAAAGTGACAACAGTCTGGGTTACCCAAGTCCAAATTGATCTTGAAAGTGCCAACATCATACCAATAGACGTAGACGATCGAATGACATTCCGACATAAGATCCACAGTTGGGAAGTCACACATGAAGATCGACCAAGGAGACCAGGGAAAGGATGGACGGAGGAACGTCGAGTCCGACACAGTGAGATGATGAAGGAGTTCTGGAAGGACAAGAAGAACAGCACCAGAGCATAATTTGCTTAATGTGATCCTTTGGGTCTAAACAATGTAAATAAATAAATAAATAATAATAATAATAATTAGTAATAACACCACTTCAAAAGTTAAGTTTAGAGGCGAGATTTCCAATGCCTTCGAGATAACAAGAGTTCGACAGGGAGATGGTCTCTCGCCTCTACTGTTCAACTGCGTTCTTGAGAAAGTTATCCGTGAGTGGCGCAAAACAATGAGTGATGAAGGAGTCCAACATGGAATGAGACTTGGTCACAAGAATAAGAACCTATCAATTGACTGTCTAGTCTTTGCAGATGACCTTGCGGTTTTTGCGGATTCGTTGGATACGGCCAGGAAACAGATCAACCAGCTTCAAACACAAGCTGCAAAGGCAGGCCTCCTGATCTCTTTAGAAAAAACAGAATTTATTACTAACATCAAAACGGCTCCAAAACATATTGAAGTAAATCAAGGGAAAATCAAGCGGGTTGTGAAATTTAAGTATCTTGGGGAATGGATAGACCCTACAATGTCCGAAAACGAGGCTTTTGCGTCACGCTCGAATAAAATTGAAATGGCTTACCATCTAACTAAGAATTTGTACTACAAAAGATCTATATCCCTGAATGAAATCAACACGGCTATCCAACACAATTACTGCTTTTCTCCGTGAGAAAAAGATAAAGGGGGCCTGGTTCAGTGAAGTAGAGAAAGATCTGTTGGAGACTGGGATTACACGTGAAGATATCCACGAGCGTGGCCCACTTATGGAAAAACTTCAGAAACATCGGAGTTTTCAACTTAAGCCGAAACTAAAAACCGGGAAGGCGTGGACGACAGAGAGCAAGGTGTAACATCGATTGCGAATGAAGGAGTACTGGGCCAACATTAAAATTCAGAAAAAGCAATTGACATGACGTGGTCTTTAGTTGGCCGTAACGAAGGAATAATAATAATAATAATAATAATAATAATAATAATCACCATAAATTATAGCGATCCGGCTTGTGCTCGATGTAACACCTAGCTGAGCACTATTGTAGATAATCTTGGTGAATACTTGTTAGTCTAGTGTCGTCCATACACCGAGGCCCTCACGTGTTGTTGGCTCATTAAAAGTTCTCTCCGGTTCTAAGAACTCCATTATTACTTCCACAGCAGACTATTGGAAGACTCTGGCGTCAAGTTTCTTGAAAAGCAATTAAAATTTTCTTTCGATCATCTCATTTTAACTTTCTTTCATAAAAGTGTTACGTTGTGCTTCTCAGACCTCTTTCTTTATCGCATTAGCACTCCGAGACAGACGAATCTCAGTTTACATTCATTTTGTTCTCTTGTGTACTTCGTTTTATTAATAATTCTGGCTATTTTATTAGAATGTTCAGTTCTTTGAAAGCTTTGAAGATATTCTACAGTGTTGCTATATGAACAATTGAACGACAACTTCCGGTCTGTCAGCACGAATTACAATAATGAAAAATAAACAGTGTTATGTCTTATAATACTCAGTTGAAAGATGTAACATGGGGACTTATCTGAATTGTGTACTGTTCTCCCCCCAGGGCTCACAACTTGTGGGACGTGGGTTGGCGACCACGGGACCCCAGCTGAGTCCGGCATTGCTTCCACTTACTTGTGACGGGCTCCTCTCTGTTATCTTTCCTCTCGACCTCTCTTGGTCAACTCTTGTTCTTTTCCGACCCCGACGATATTAGGGTATCCGAGTCTTTCACTTTCCCGCCTTAATTAGGCCTTGTCTCATCTTTCCTGATCCCTCATTCTTCGAGGGGTCAGACCTCTTGTTTTCTTTTCATTATATCTCCTGCCTTCTGCTCAAGGTCCTCAAGGAGGCAGGATGCACCCTGGATAGTGCTACACCCTCAAGGGCTTACGGCTGATGAGTTCGGGCGTTGGCGACCCCAAGGGCTTGCTGAGCTGGGTCCGGTTTTTCTCCTTCTTCCATTGCCTTTGGCGCAGTCCCTCTCCTCTTTCCTCTCTGCCTTTCTTGGCTCTCCTTCCTTCCAAGCCCCTTAATCTCAATCTTCGAGGGTTGACGGCATTTCCTTCCCTCCTGTCTTTTAATTACATTCTTCTCCTTTTTGTTTCATTTGATCATCTTTCTTTTTCACTATCACCCAAACTATTAGGGGCCGATAACCCAGATGTTAGGCCCCTTAATACAACAATTATCTTCTTCATACTATAATAATAATATCGTATGGCCTCGCGTGCCGGGTGCAAGCTTTGTTATTTGACACTCAAAAGGTAGCTTGCATGTCGAATTTCGTTGTTCCTTGATGCACTATGAAAGTCAAGGAGGTTAGATATCTAAGCTCCTTGAACACTATAGCGCTTTCTAGTTGAGAAATGAGGAACTTTGTGTTGGCGGAAACTCTCGAGATTCAAGTTCCGAACATACCAGGCCAGGCACGGCTACGGCTGCGGCCAGTGCGAAGTCAATTTCCAATGTTTACGATCTGTTTACAGCCACGGTGGGGACGTCAGCTGTGTGTCTCAGTTTGCTGTTGTAGACCCCACGTAAATAGGATGGATGACAATATCTAAGAGGAAGCTTTGCTCTTGGCAGCACTAATAGAAGATGACCAGCGAGTAAGGCAACTTATTTCTGAAGAATGGTATATCATATTCAGATTCTGTAGGTTATTTTGAGCACTTTATAATAATCGTTATTTCGTTGTAAGAAAAGACGGTCGGTTGGAATTCAAGAGATAAACAAAATTCGTGAACAATATGGTGAATTTCACACACTGTATCAACAACTGCGACAACATCCGGAACGATTCCTTATTTACTTCCGAATGACTGTGGAATGTTTTGATTAGGTTGTGGATCAGGAACGATATCAGAAAGTAACATACACACAATTGAATCTGAGGAACGTATATGTGTTACCCTCCTAAGGTATATTATTATTATTTGTTTGGCCAATTAAGGAACACGTCATTTCAACTCTCTCTTGTGTCGGGATTTAGTAAAGTTTGCCCAATATTCTCGAATTCGTTACCCTTCTTCTCGTATTGGATATTTTGATATTAATGCTCGTCATTCAAAAGGTGATTAAATATTAATAATCTTTTTTTTTCTCATCGTAATCAGTTTACCCTCCAAGTAGGCTTTTCCCACGGACTCAGCGAGGGATCCCACCTTTACCGCCTCTACGGGCAGTGTCCTGGAGCTTGACATCGTGTGGGGAATACAACTGGGGAGACGGGACTAGCGCCTCATACAGGTGGTCTCACCTGCAAAGCGAACAGGGGGGGGGGGCTTGTGAGGGATGGGATGGGAAGAATGGGAGAGATAGGCAAGGAAGAGGGAAGGAGGCGGCCGTGGCCTGACGTTAGGTACCATCACGGCATTTTCCCGAATACGAAGTGGCAAAAAAAAATCGAAAATACACTTCGAGGTTGGCTGTGGTGGGAATCTATTCTATTTTATTCGAATCGAACCGCCTCTACTCATTTGGACCAGCCGAGGCTGAGTAGACCCCGTTCCTGTCCTCATACAACTTTTCAAATTTCGTGGCAGAGCCGGGAATCGAATCTCGGACCTCCGGGGTGGCAGCTAAGCACGCTGACCACTACACAACGGAGGCGACTAATAATATTAATACGATAATCATTATAACAATAGACTAATAATAAGTTTCATAATAATAGTAATGCGTATGCTCGCTGTACTAAATTTATTATCATTAGAGGGAATTATTACAAAGAAATTACAATTTCGAAGAAACACGTATAGTTATCCTAAGATAGGATATATTAACAAAATGATTTTCAATCGGTCGTTACGAGTGTCCCCAATTATATTGGGTAGGAAGTAACAATTATTTTATTTCCCTAACCTTAAAACATGTTACTTGGATTATATACACTTCTGTAACAAATTGGAAGGGGTTGTTAGAGATGTGTGTTAATAAGTGTACCTTATGTAACATTTCTTTCAGGTAGTAGTCTGATAAATTAATTGTTACTGGCAATCAATATTCTTAACACAGGGAACATTGCAATATCACAGTAGGATCTTCATTCCGAAGCACTACGAAATATTATATTATATTACTGTATATTATACTGTACAATTACGTTAATACACGAAAAAAACTGAATTATAGCCAAATCTAAAATGATTTAAATATATTTAAATGTATTATACTAACTGCAAATTAGGCATCACTGTTAACACTACAGTATCAAAACTAAACTTGTCATACATTTTTTAAGAAAAAATATTGTGCTATTTGTACATTAATTTTCTGTAGAATTACAAGCAAAATAATTATGTACTTCGTAAGTTATGGCAGCATATATTTCCTGACTTAATACGAATCTCGACCAGAATTATCAAATATCCGCCGAGAACACGCAATTTCTCATATTTTTTGATTTTGGCATGTTGGGTGAGTTCATTAACAGCGATGGCACCAGAGTTAAAATTACGAGTGCCATTGGGCCAAGCTAACTTCACCCCTGGTAGACGTGCGTTCGAGCCCCACCGTCGGCCGTCCTTGAATAACGGTTTTCCGTCGTTTCCCATTTTCAACTCCAGGAAAATTCCGGGTCGATACCTTTTTAATAGGCCATGGGTTTTTTTCATCTCCTTGACCAATTTAATTCAACTTTCAATGACTCCTCTCATGACGTTGGCGTCAGGAAGAGCATCCGGCCATAGAAACCAACCGCTGCAAAGAAATTAATCGGTTTGTATACGGGGATAATAAAAGGTGGATATTGTATTATTATTATTATTATTACTACTTAGTCAATAAAATATCGTCCGTCGTTTCCAGGCTCCCTCTTCCGTGCATTACTAATAATAATGTTATTGGTTTTACGTCCCTTTTAACTACACTGGCTTTTAGAGACGCCGGGGTGCCGGAATTTTGCCCCTAAGGGGATCTTTAACGTGCCAGTAAATGTACTGACACGGCTCCCTCGCATTTGCGCACCCTCAAATGCCAGCTGACTGCGCCAGGTTTCGAACCTGCAACTTTGGGCTCAGCAAGCGAGAACGTTACCCCTGAGCCACCCAGCCAGCCCGTGGATTATTAAATGGTGTGACAGGTTTCAATTGATTTTTCTGTAATGCCGGCCATTTCTGAATGAAACACTCGGACCAAAAAACCTGTGCGCTGCGGTCGAACTTGGCGAACCGTATATGGCCGTGAGAGGCACGGACGATCGTTGCAGCCTTTCTTGACATGCCAACATCGTATGTCATGATGTCGTAATTTTTGCCGCCTTTCAAAAAAAAATATATCACTTACCACGGCCAGCAGCGAACCTGCAAGCTTGGAGTTGGTAGACCTACACGTTAACCACTCACCCACCGTGGCAAGCTTCATCATCATGAATATACTGTCTGTTATGACAACAACAGTCCTCTGTTTCATTCAACAACCCCTCTATGAGACCACTTGTGTTGACCGACTGAAGACCAAGGCTGTTGATTGTTTATACAGGCAGCACTGTAATTGGCTTCTAAAATTACTCATCAAGAATTTCAACCAATCACATCTGCCTGTTGTCCTCCTGAATCGAATCTGTGTGCATATCTGTCTGTATAGTCACTAGCACAGCACATTGTAATATTGTTATAACTTCTTTGGCGCTGTTCCTACGCGCAAGGTGGTCAATATTACAATTACTATCAAAGCGTTTAAAAATAAACTTTAATCTATATTCAGGCGGCTTCGGTGGCGTAGTTGGTAGCACGCTGGGTTTCTATGCCCAAGATCGCGGGTTCAAACCCGGCCGAAGTCTTCGGATTTTTTTAAGAGCGTTAAAAATCCTCAGTATGCCTTCCTTCGGAGGAGAATTAAGCCAGCGGGCCCATGCCATAGATTTATGCCATGTAAAACAACCTTCCACTAACTACAATTGTGCGAAGCTAAATTTGTATGTTAATTTGCTTAACGCTTTATTAAATTCCAAAGTTCATTGCCACGTTCCAAATGTGGTTGCATCTAGTAGCCAAGTTCACAGCTAGGTGTCGCTGATGATTGCATTTGGTAGCAAAAGTAGGAACTACTTGAAATTGATCGTCTGCAGTCCTTACCTGAATTACGGATGACACACACTAATACAAGTCATCACAATTAACACCGGTTATTAGACAGATTCTACACACTCACAAAGTATACGGGGCTACATGACCGCGTTGTCGCAGCCCCTAAACTGAGGAACCAACCAATCTATATTTCCCTGTCGATAACTTTGTTCTTCGAAATAATTGAAGCCATGGATTAACCTATACATAATTAGTTTCATTTTTATTAACATCAATAGCTATTTAATTTTGTAGTTGTTCGCTAAATAACCATAATGAATGCAACCTGTGCTCCAATTCTCTCATTTATTATTACTTTCTTACTCGCAAATTAGTGCTACCAACATAATTCCATACAAGCGTATTGTTTCAATGTTCAACTGTTTGTAACGGGATTTCAGCCACTGTGTTATATTACAACTTTTTTTTGATCATTTAGGACTACTTAGGACCACGGGGCTCGTATCTGCTCTTCGGTAAAGTTGTTGCATTCTTTTTCATCTTCTTCTTCTTCTTCTTCTTCTTCTTCTTCCTCTTCTTCCAATACTCCCTCATTTTCTGACTATGCGTCTGTCTTCTTTCTTCTGTCCAGTTAGCTCCTGTAGTCTTGTTACTTGTAAGGAACGTTAGGGACACGCCCTGTCGGATGACCGAGGGAAAATTAGACGGTCGCGAGTTTGTTCCAGAGGGATATCTAGTTGTTCATATCTAACTTAACTGACACAATCCATTTGTTCTTAGAAGCCTAGCCTCTTCCTGTTACTGTGAATATCCTGTTGGTGAGTCTTTCAGAATCCAGACGTGCCAACAGGGTCCATAAAAGGTCAGGCGTCTTTTCCTTATAGACGTGATGATGTCTTCCTGGGGTTTATACAATTCATCATCGAGACGGATTCTGTAAATGCCTCCTTCCTCTCTAATTGGACCTAATATCCTCCTCAGGATCTTTCTCTCTTTTAACTCCAGTTTTCTGAGTGGGCCCTTTCTGGTCATTACAAGGCACTCAGAAGCATACAGAACAGATGGCTTGACGGCGGAGTTATAGTGTCTGAGTTTGAGGCTCTTGGAGGGGCAATTAGATGAATAGATACTACGACAGGAATGATAAGCCCGTTCAAACTTGGTACATCTGGCATCTATGGCTAGGTTCTCGCTCTGATTCACAGAAATCCATTCTCCCAAGTACTTAACTGCAGGTACCTTCCGTATGGTAGTGTCTGTGAGAGGAATATTAGCAGGGGCCTCTTTGATATTGGTCATAAATTCAGTCTTCTGGATGTTGATCTTCAAACCAGTCTTAACCGCTACACTATAAAGACTCTGTAGGTTGTAGGTGGCCTCCTCTATGTTATTTGCCAGTAGAATGAGGTCATCAGCAAAGGCTAGGCAAGGGACAAAGAGGTTGTCTCTCTTGTAATCAAGCATCAGTCCAGCTCCCGGTGGTAGCATCGTTCTCCATTCCCTAATGATCTTTTCCAGTACACAGTTGAAGAGAATACAGGAGAGACCATCACCCTGTCAAACTCCTGTTCTGATTGGAAAGCTTTCGGAGAGTTCACCTCTGAATCTGACCTTGGACGTCGTGTTTCTCAGAGTGGCTTGGACTGATCGTAGTGTCTTCCCATCCAGACCAAATTCCCGTAGTATGGAGAAAAGGATATCTCTGTCGACAGAGTCATAAGCTTTCTGAAAATCTGCTAAGACCACCACCCAGGGATGCTCACCTCGGTTCGTATAGGTGAGAACTGTCTTAAGATTGTGTATCTGTTCTGGGCAAGATCTAGTCATTCGGAAACCAGCCTGATATTCACCTAATTCTGAGTCTAGCTGTGAAGCGACTCTATTGAGCAAGGCTACAGAGAGGATCTTGTAGGTAATTTGTAACAAGGAAATACCCTTATAATTGTTGAGGTTTGTCTTACTTCCCTTCTTATGGAGGGGATAAATCACAGTAGACGTCGAACCTTAGGGTAGGGACTCTGTTGCCCATATGACCTTTATGATTTGATAGATGTTCTGTAAGGACTGGTCATCTGCATGTTTCCACATCACGGCTACTATGCTGATTTCACCTGGAGCCTTGTTGTTCTTGAGACCATTTGAAATGATGTTCATTATTTCTTCTCTTGTAGGCGGTTGAGAATCAGGGTTCCTGTGTGGAGGCTCATGGAAAATAAGCTTCTCATTAGGTTCCTATGCGTTTAATAGCTTCTGGAAGTAATTTGCAAGAGTTTGAGTGCAGTGTTTATTGTTTAGTTGAAGTATCCCATCTGGCTCGCGGAGTTATGAGGGTAGGAGCTGTATACTGGGTCGTTTGCTTCTTAAGTCCCCTGTACAAGTCTCTTGAGTTGTTTCTCTGAAAATTATTTTCAGCCTGTTGCATTAGAATCCTGAGGTAATTCCTCTTGGCTCTGCGGATGGTGTTAGCTGTAGCTTTCCTTTGTATGAGGAAGGCTTCATAATTAGCTTCATTTTTTTTTGTTGGTTCCAACTAGTCCAGGGTTTACGCCTTTCTTCTATAACCTCATCACAATTTGTATCCCACCATGGGTGTTTGCCTTTGGTTGATGATGCAGGGATAGTTTCCTGAGCGGCCTCCAACAAGGCCTTTTGTAAGGCAGGCCATCCTTCTTTCCCTGTATTCTTCCTAAGAGTGTTCTGAAAGTCACAATCGTCATCATGCAGTCGCAGAGAGTTGAACCTGGTTATCTTAAGACTACTTAGAAGATTTGGTTGTTTTCTAAAGGGTTGTAAATTAATGTTGACAAGTGAAAGGTAGTGATCAGAGTCTATGTTGGCTCCTCGTAATACCTTTACGTTCTGTATGTCCATATGATGTTGTCGTGCTATAACAACATGATCTAACTGGAATTGTTATATTACAACTGTAATTAAAACTGTTCCGTTTTCATATGACTTGCTTCTGCCCCTCTTTTATGTTATAAGTATTTGCGCCGCTAAGCCAGTATTTATTCTGTTCCTTTACTTTCAATGGGATCCTCATCTCTGATTTGCTCTGATCGGATCCTTCTCCACTCTTCCACTAGAGCGCAGCACACCTCTAGTGCCAAACTCGCGCCTAGAAGAGGCAGTGGAAAGGAATGGCCGTGGAGTAAATTGGGGCTGAGTATTCCGTGGCATGAGAAAAAGGATTGTCGAAATGAATGGCTTCCGACAGCACGATGAAAAAGCTACACATTAGAACTGTTAACATATACAGTTAAACTGCTACCAAACATCTTATGGCTAGCATCAAATATTATGATCAAACGCACTCAAGCTCGACGTAATATAATTCAATTCATTTCCTTTAAAGGGAGATAGTCCCGACCTATATGGAAATACGACAAGCTTCTAATGGCATCCAAGCCACTACTGAATGTACCAGGTACAGTTTTAGTTCTACGTTTTTAGCCTATTTTCGATTTTGAAAAAATAGGCTTATGAGATCACCTCTTGTCCGTGTGTGTGTGTGCGTGTGTGAGTGTGTGTGTGTGAGGTGTGAGCGTGTGTCCCTAATAAAATCTAAACGGCTGGAGCGATTTCAGTGAAACTCGGTAAGTTCATAGCACTATTCCCGGCGACCTCGACCGTGCCCTTCAAATCTTGTTACGTCTCACCAATCCAACATGGCGGCTGTGCGAAATATTTATCTAGCATTCAATATCTCCGAAACTATTACCGATATCGCCCTGTAATTGTGTACGGTGATAAAGGGCACTACTAGAAGTTCACCTATGAGACTTTCAAAAACCTGGTGACTACAAAACCAACATGGCGGCAAAGCAAAGTTGAGACTTTTAAATAGACTCTTCTCGCGATTTAAATATCCAAACGTAATGAAACTTGGTAAAGCAAATATTTATACACATTGGAATGCACTGGAGTCTAATGTAGTTCAATTGTTTACATAACCTCAAAATGGCGGCTGTGCGAAATATTTCACTGACATTCTATATCTCCAAAACTCTTACAGATATCACCCTGCAGTTTTGTACGGTGATAAAGGGTACTGATACAAGTTTACCTATATATATTTCATAAACCTGTCAAGTACAAAACGAACATGGCGACCAAGCGAATTTGAAATATTTAAATAGAATTTTCTCGTGAGTTAACTCTCTGAGCGCAGTGAAATGTGGTACAGTAAATGATTTTGCAGATTGTAATGCACTGCCATCTAATTTAATTCAATTGTTTATATAACCTCAAGATGGCGGCTGTGCGAAATTTTAAAATTAAGTTTTTATTTCTTGTGTCGTAATCATGCGCTCGAAGTGAAAGTTTGAATAATGAACCTAGGCAATAATTGTCCTTGAATGGTACATAACTCTATTGGCTATACATATAACAATCCTAATTGGCGAGGTTCTGAAATATTTAGACGGTTCTCAATATCTATGGATCTTTTACAGCAACCAAACTGAATTTTTGTATGTTCATAGAGACTATGAACATATGTTCACCTATAGGACTTTCAGTAACCTGGTGAGCACAAATCCAACATGGCGGCGACGCAAATTATAAATATTTAAATGGGCGTTTCTCGCGAATTAACTATCCGAGTGTCGTGAAACGTTGCACGTTCAATGCTTATACAAATGTTGTTCCACTGGCATCTAATTTATTTCGATTTTTTGCATAATCACAAGATGGCTGCTGTGCGTAATTTTAAAATCTCGTTTTGACTTCTTGTGTTCTAATCATGCGATTGAAGTTTGAATACCACACGTACACAATAATCTTAATGCATTAGTACAAAAATAAAAATCCAACCTGGCGACCATCTGAAATATTTAGACGGTTCTCAATATCTACGAATCTGTTACAGCAATTAAACTGAAATTTTGTATGTTGATAGAGGCAATTAACATGAGCAGGATATATGAAAATAGGCTGTATAGTTCTTCACGGAACTACTTGTTTTATTATTATTCATATGGACTCTCCATAGCAATAATAAATGAGTGTTATTTTCTAGTCATTCTACATACTAGATACGTACGACTCATTCTATTCATTTGAGTAATTTAGAAATGCTATGCACAATCCGATCAACCAATATTATTAAAGATAAATCGCACAAATTGTGCATATTGATGAAAACAAACTTTCATTCACAAAATTTTACAATGGATGATCCCCGATTTGCACAAGAAATTACGTGGTATCTACTACATTGCACCGCGCATAATTTACATACCCAGGATTCATCAGGGTCGTGAAAGTATTCGATATTGCACAGTTAATGGTGATACCCATGAACTGCCATTGAATTAACAAAGTGTCGCAAGTCTTGATTTGTGTTCATCCATGTCCTGGTCATCATGGCCTCCGTGGTGTAAAACACGAACCAGATTTCGTCCCTTTTCTGTATTCTTTCCTGCATTAGTTTTTTCCAGGTCCTCTCTTCATCCGAAGGTCCTCAGAGAAGAAGGTCTCTCTGGTGAGTTCATATGCTAATCTTGATTTTGTATACTTCGATATCCCCAGGGTAGCCTTCAGGAAGCGCGATTTGACTGCTTCATGCGTCCTCAAGTCTGCCAGGGATAATTTCTCCCATATGATTTCATGTCCATATGTGGCGATGGGCGTTATTTTCGCGTCGAATAATGTCATAGCAGTTCCCAAAGAGAGCTTCGTGATTGTTTTGATGTCATATATGACTTTGGTAGCGGCTATTGCTCGAGACCTTATGTGAACTCTGTAGGCTCTTGCTGTTGTTTGCATTGTCAATCCTAGATATTTAAATGTATTGACTGACTTAAGGGGAGTCGTTCCTAGGTATATCCTGTCTCCTGAAGCCTCTCGGTCTCCTTTCCGAAACGTCATTTTCACTGTTTTCTCTGTGTTTATTTTCATCTTGTTGTCCTTTGCCCACCTATCTAGATTGTTTAAGGCTTTTTGAACTTCAGTAATGGATCTCGAGCCAATGACCATATCATCTGCGTATACTAATATTGTGAGATTTGCTGTTACGTGGATTAAACTGTTAAAATATCTACGTACTATGTGTGTAAGTATTGTTCAGCATATCGAATTTTCATATGATCAAAGTTCTTCGAATCCTTGCTTGAATGTCAAAATGATGAACAGTAATATTTGCTCATATGTCCGACAAATATTTATGTTTCTTTCAGTAACTCAATGCAATGTTAAATCAGATACAGATTAGGACAGTGAAATTTATGATTTTTTGGAAAGTTAAATAATTTATTAACAAGTGAAAGGGTTTATTAACAAATGTAAATAGTCAGAGACGTGTAAATAGTCAAAGTAGGCATCAGGATGGACGATTCATTTTGCCCTGAACGACCTACAGTTGTAAATATTACTTACAATTAGGAACGATGCCAATGGACTGATAATTTTGGCAATCGATCAATTATATTGTGCTTTTCTAAATGTGTTGATACTTCTATTCTTGTGTATTTGTGTATGAAAACTCTTTTCATGCATTACAGTGCTATTTTTTGCATCTTAAAACTTCAATTTTAATTATAAATAAAATGAGATTTTTAGAAATTTGTAGTATTTTCCCTTCTCCCTTCTATCATTATTGTTGCATCAAACCGGAAATCAGTGAAGCAAGTTAGATTAAAATGTTGTGTTTGTAATTCAGCCGGTTTGGCGCCCTGATATCTTCCGAGTCTCGTGCTAGCTGCATTTCGGTAACATGCATATGTGGTCGTTGGACGTCGGTCTAAACGGGCACAACACTCCCTTCTCAATGTTCATATAACAGACAAACAAAATCAAATTGAGAGATAAAAATCCCAAATTCCCATTTTTCAGTACAGCAGAATATACAGTATATTCATTGCGGGATTCGAACACGCAACCTGGCTGATTCTAGGCCAGCCTGTCAACCATTCAGCTACAGAAACTTATCCTAGAGAGATATTAGTACCGGTACTGTACGATTTGTTCTATTCAAATGTAGAAATTAGGCTCCGCCTAGTCATTTCTATATGTAATCATTGAGCAATTCATCAAAACAAGGTCAGAATAGGGGCAGATGACCTCGTAGTTCCACCCCTTAAAACAACAAAAACTAACTAAGGTCAGAATCCTATAAAACATCACCTAAATTCTTAAAATAGTACAATATGCAACGAGTCTATAATGGCAATAATTAAGACACGAGTATGTTTATAAAACGAGCATAGCGAGTTTTATAATTTCCATTCGAGTGTCTTAATTACCACTATAGGCGAGTTGCATACGACTGTTTATGTTCGACGATAATTATAACTTCATTATATGTTTTAACATAGATATTCATAAATATCTGTGGGATTCAGTAACTTCAGTTAGTGAACAGAGCGTGCTGGGGGGTTTGCTGACTGAATAGAGCGCATGCGTGGGTCAAAGAATTTCGAAAGCAGAGATCATTTACTTTGCTTGGCAATGCTATTGTTATAAAATGCGTAAACATTGACCATTATGGCAATGGTAATAATTAATGACCGTGTTGACTGATAGTATTCTCTTATTAAAACCGCCTAGACAAACACTAAAGAAACGTTTAATTACATTACTAATCGTACATGTTTCGGTATTTCATTGATACCTTCCTCAGCGTGATTGACATTAAATCTTAAAACTAGTTAACAAAGCCATAAAGAAATCGATATCCTTACAAAAATTATTTAAAATAAAAAATGGAAAAGCTTGCAAATACTTAAATGCCATGTATTAAAAAATGATAGTAAAATGATGCTATTAAAATATGAGATCTACCTTATAAACTGCGTACATCAATACTCCAATAATTTTGATCGAAAAACTGCAGTGACAGAAGATGTCGCTGTCTGAAGAATGAAGAAGCGCAAAGGATGTAGGTCAAATTGTCGCCTCAAAATGGAACAAAAATTAAGTTGGGAATCGACGGAAGTTTTAGATTGGAGGACTGGATTACAAACTTTTTGTTCCGTTTTGAAGCGACAATTTGACCTACAACCTTTGCGCTTCTTCATTCTTCTGACAGCGACATTTTATGTCACTACAGTTTTTCGATCAAAATTATTGGAGTATTGACGTAGGCAGTTTATAAGGTAGATCTCATATTTTAATAGCATCTTTTTACTATCATTTTTTTAATACATGGCATTTAATTATTTGCAAGCTTTTCCATTTTTTGATTTAAAACAATTTTTCTGAGGATATCCATTTCTTTTTGTCTTTGTTAACTAGGTTTAAGATTTAATATCAATCACGCTGAGGAAGGTATCAATGAAATAGCGAAACATGTACGATTAGTAATGTAATTAAACGTTTCTTTAGTGTTCGACTAGGCGGTTTTAATAAGTGAATAATGCTATTGTTTACAGCCTGCATGATGACTAGTGCCGTCCAGCTCTGGCATTCACTAATATTGTCACCGAAGTCATTTGAAGCAATGCACTGTGTAGAAATTGGAGTTGGGGGTATTAAGGTACATTGCTATTTCTTGTCTCATATTCGCCAATTTATTTACGCGAACATATGGGACGGTAATTTATGAGGAAGGATGCTGTGTTGCTAATTTCTGGACGTAGATACATAAATTTCTTGCATATGTCATAGTATTTTCTTGTTACCGTAAAGGTTCGTGCTGATTTTGTCCTTGTGTTGGGGATTGTAACTACAATGGTTGATCCGATATCCAATTTGAACTTTCAAATCATGTAATTCATGTCCGACATGTTGGATTTTGAGCGAATGCGCGAAGCTATCCTTACCTAATTGGTCAATGAATGAGCTCTGATTGGCTGGAGAAACTGTTTCATAATGAAGAATAGTACTATAATGACCCTCATTATGATACAGTTTTCTGACATATAATATTTGCATTTCGACAGCGTCGAACATGAAGATTTGTAAAACATTACTCATGTTCCTTTGCTAACATGTCCATTCTAATTTAAGAGAGCAAATACATGTAGTGAACCCTTTATAAGCTACGCATATAAATGATTCTAATTACTCTTGGGTTATTATCCATTATTCCTTGTTCAAATTTAGCTTCCTGTTTTATTGGCCGAATTCTTGAACCTCATCATACTAGTATGTTCTTCTTTGCAAATACGAAATGAAGGAAATCGTACCACGGATCTTTAATGTTGAATAGTTCCTTAATCATGAGTTTATTTGACTGGATATCATTCGTGGATGTAATGATTCAAGGGGAAGTAATTTCAACCCTTAAATTTGCTGACGGCATCGTCATCTTAGATGACACACCAGAGGATTTCAATGAGTTTTAAATGGTATGGACTCAGTCTTGAGGAACGAATTCATGATGAAAATCAAAGATAACGGAATACAGCTGAAAGACATCAGAAACCTCTATGGACATCAAATTGGCAGGTGAGAAACTAAAGGAAGTAGGAGACTTCTTTTATCGGTACTTAGGAAGTAAAATAACCAGTGATGGACGAAGCAAAGAGGATTAAAAAGTAGGTTGGCTCAGCAGAGAATAGGAGCATTTGAAATGTGGTGTTACTGGAGAATGATGATGATCAGATGGGTAGGTAGAGTAACAAATTAAGAGGTATTAAGATGAAGAGATATTCTTCTAGCGACTGCTAATGAAGAGAAGAGATAGGTTGGTAGGACAAGTACTAAGACACCCAGAAATAGCAAACATAGTTATGGAAGGAAGGGTCGATGAGGGGAACTGTAGGGGTAGACCATGCTTAGAATATGGATGTGGTACGTATGTAGGGTTGAAACGATTAGTTCAGGATAGGAGGGCTCGGAAAGCTACATCAATCCAGTCACCAGACCGAAGACTTATCCAACACAAACAGTTTTGAAGGTTGACTGACACTCTTAGACTGTAGTGTGGTGTTTGTTGTGGCCGGCTGACTGTTAATAAACTCTCCTTCGCTATTCGATTTTCTCATACACGATTCTACACACATCAAAAAAAGTTTTGCATCACCTCGGTTCCAAGAGTTCCGGAAGCGTTAAATACAAAGGGGATAGAGATCAACACAAACAACATTTCAGCTCGTTTTATTGCTCATGAGACCCACACATTGCATGTTGTACCATCATACAGCTAGACTTTCAGCATTTGTGGTCCAGATTGCAGTACACACCACTACCTCTAATACCCAGTAGCACGTCCTCTTGCATTGATGCATGCCTGTATTCGCCGTGGCATACTATCCACAAGTTCATCAAGACACTGTTGGTCCAAATTGTCCCACTCCTCAACGACAATTCGGCGTAAATCTCTCAGAGTGGTTGGTGGATCAAGACGTCCATAAACAGCCCTTTTCAACATATCCCAGGCATGTTCGATAGGGTTCATGTCTGGCGAACATGCTGGCCACTGTAGTCGAGCGATGTCGTTATCTTGAAGGAACACATTCACAAGATGTGCACGATGAGGTCGAGAATTGTCGTCCATGAAGACAAATGCCTCTCCAATATTCTGCCGATATGGTTGCACTATGGGTCGGAGGATGTCATTCAGGTATCGTAAAGCCGTTTCGGAGCCTTCCATGACCACCAGTGGCGTACGTCGGCCCCACATAATGCCACCCCAAAACATCAGGGAACCACCACCTTGCTGCACTCGCTGGACAGTGTGTCTAAGACGTTCAGCCTGACCAGGGTGCCTCCAAACACGTCTCCGACGATTGTCTGGTTGAAGGCATATGCGACACTCATCGGTGAAGAGAACGTGATGCCAATTCCGTGGGGTCCATTCAGCATGTTGTTGGGCCCATCTGTACCGCGCTGCATGGTGTCGGGGTTGCAAAGCTGGACCTCGCCATGGACGTCGGGAGTGAAGTTGCGCATCATGCAGCCTATTGCGCACAGTTTGAGTTGAAACACGACGTCCTGTGGCTGAACGAAACGCATTATTCAACATGGTGGCATTGCTGTCAGGGTTCCTCCGAGCGGCAATCCGTAAGTAGCGGTCATCCACTACAGTAGTAGCCCTTGGGCGGCCTGAGCGAGGCCTGTCATCGACAGTTCCTGTATCTCTGTACCTCCTCCATGTCCGAACAACATCGCTTTGGTTCACTCTGAGACGCCTGGAAACTTCCCTTGTTGAGAGCCCTTCTTGACACAAAGTAACAATGCGGACGCGATCGAACTGCGGTATTGACCTTCTAGGCATGGTAGAACTACAGACAACATGAGCAGCGTACCTTCGTCCTGGTGGAATGACTGGAACTGATCGGCTGTCGTACCCCCTCCGTCTAATAGGCCCTGCTCATGCATGGTTGTTTACATCTTTGAGCAGTTTTAGTGACATCTATGAACAGTCAAAGGGACTGTATCTTGGATACAATATACACAGTCAACGTCTATATGCCGGAGATCTGGGAACCGAGGTGATGCAAAACTTTTTTTGATGTGTGTATATGGGTCACGTACGTTGCGCTTGCCAGAAAATTAGAAATGACTAAAGGGTTCTTACTGCGTTTCTTGTTGTGTAGTATCTGATTTCTGATAGGCTATCACTAATCAAGGGAATAACACTCATTAGCTTTAATTATTATTCCCAAACAGCCTTCAGTACGTCTAATTTTATATATCGATTTATTCTGACAAATAATTAATACAAATTAATCAATGAATTGATTCCACTTTGAGGACAATTGTCTCATTAATGTAGACTCTGCGATGGTCTATGTATATGTCCACTACGTGACGGAGCTGCAATTGTGCATGACAAATGGCAGCCAATACAGCGATGGTGGCCAGTTACATTAACGTGGCTAATAAACAGTACATGCAATTGGGTTTACTTGCACACTACCTGTCACTCTAAGACTCAAGGCACCTGTGACGGGTTGAAAAGCTTGTAGTGAATTGTTGAGGATATTCTAGAATATGGTTTTCCTCCACAAGGACGCGTTAACCTTTAAACTGTACGTTGAAAGTAATGGCAATCAGAAATACGCTTTTGTCACTGGACGTAGTCAATTGGTCAGAGCCAGGGCAAGTGATCTTGTATAAGGGGAAAGATGTCAGCACCCGCTATCGATATAAATGTGGAAGAGTGTAGCTAAAGTACTATACCTAAACATTATAATTATAAACTACGAAGGTGGATCAAAAAATAAGTTGCACTTCCCAGTTATGGCCATTTATTACACCACCTATACAACAGCAACACGCCTATAACGACATACAATGTAACGTAACTTTTCCACATAGTTTCCAAGAGACTGCAAACATTTCTGCGAACGCACAACCAACTTGTCGATGCCGGATGAATAGAAAGTTCCTCCAGCGTTCTGCAACCACACGCGGCCTCCACCTCCTCATCGGTCTGGAAACGTCGACCTTCGAGCTCCGTTTTGAGCTTACCGAACAGATGAAAGTCACATGGCGCTAGGTCGGGACTGTAGGATGGATGTTGCCAGACCTCCCACTTGAAACGCTGCAGCAGTTCGCTCGTTTGGCGGGCCTTGTGAGGTGTTGCGTTATCGTGCAACAAAATCATACCGGCGCTCATTTCCCCCCGGCGCTTCTCTTTAATCGCTTTACGCAACCGGTGCAACGTTTGACAATACGACGCCGCGTTGATCGTCGTTCTTTTCGGCATGAATTCCACGTGCAGCAAACTCTCATTGTCAAAGAACACTGTCGCCATAACCTAACCAGCTGAAGGTTGACCTTGGCCTTCTTTCGTTGTGGTGATGACATTGATGTTCTCTTCGTTTCGGGGGTGAAGTGGTGGACCGATGAGGAGGTGGAGGCCGCGTGTGGTTGCAGAACGCTGGAGGAACTTTCTATGCATCCGGCATCGACAAGTCGGTTGTGTGTTCGCAGAAATGTTTGGAGTCTCTTGGAAACTATGTGGAAAAGTGACGTTATATTGTTTGTCGTTATAGACGTGTTGCTGTTGAATAGGTGGTGTAATAAATGGACATAACTGGGAAGTGCAACTTATTTTTTGATCTGCCCTCGTACATTGATCGAGAAACGCCTGGGAGAAGGCGTCACACGACTTTACTTACAAGTACGAGAATTTAATTCCATAAACTCTAGGGAAGTGGCAGCTGCCTAATACTTCCCACACAATTGCTAGTTTTGACTGGACAGAGAAAGAGATGCAATCGAATCCATTTAGAAAAGGGGATGGGTCATATTCAGTTTCCGAGGGGGTCTATTATTCCTTTGAATCAATTCAGTGTATCAGTCGCTGCTTTAATTGGCCAGCAAGCAGCAATTACATGGACAATGCTTGAAATAAATAGGGAACATCATTATACCACAGCGGCAATTATCGGTGTAACATATAGTCTTTTGTTGCGTGTTAATAACATCATTACGAAATACACTGTTGTTTGAATTTAGGGGACGGCTGAGGTGGGAATCCAACACTCCTCTACTCAGTTTTGCCCTCAGGCCAGAATTACATTTCTGGCAAAGCCGGGAATCGAGCCCTAGCCTCCGCGATTGTTTGCTGATGTTTAAGTAAACAAATATATTGCTTTTATTTCACCTTGTCCTAATTGTTGTAACTTTATGTGATTACCGACCGAGATATCTACGTTCGTTAAGGCGCAACGCCGTAAGACATTGAAGACGAGTGGGTTCGAACCCATAATTTAACTTATATTTTGTATTTTATAATTAGTTCTTAGTTTTCAGTTTTCAGTCTTTAGTTTTTAGTTTTTAGCTGTTAGCTTATAGTTTATTGTTTAGTGGTTTTATGTTCCACGATGTCGAAATGTAAATATTGTACGTCAGAAAACTGTATCATAATGATGGTCATTATAGTACTGTATTTTTAAATTATGAGACAGTTTTTCCAGCCAATCAGAGCTCATCCATTGACCAATTAGGTAAGGATAGCTTCGCGCATGAACTCAAAATCCAACATGTCGGACATGAATTACATGATTTGAAAGTTCAAATTGGATATCAGATCAACCATTGTAGATACAATCCCAAACACAAATACAAAATGAGCACGAACCTTTACGGTAGCAAGAAAATACTATGACATATGCAATAAATGTATGAATCTTCGTCCAGAAGTTAGCAACACAGCATCTTTCTATATAAATTACCTACATGGAAAGTGCACCGTCCATATGTTCGCGTAAATGAACTGGTGAATATGAGACAAGAAATAGCACTATACCTTAATATCCCAAACTCCAATTTCTACACAGCGCATTGCTTTCAAACGACTTTGGTGACAGTATTAGTGAATGCTAGTTCTGATCGGCACTAGACATCATGCAGGCTGTAAACAATAGCATTGCCAAGCAAAGTAAATGATTTTTGCTTTCGAAGTTCGTTGACCCACGCATGCGCTCTGTTCAGTCAGCAAAGCCAGCGCGCCCTGTTCACAAACTGAAGTAACTGAATCCCACAGATATTTATGAATATTTATGTTAAAACATATAATAAAGTTATAATTATCATCGAACATAAACAGTCGTATGCAACTCGCCTATAATGGTAATTAAGACACTCGTGTCTTAATTATTGCCATTATAGGCTCGTTGCATAATGTACTATTAAGGTTTAAAGTAAAAAAAAATACAGACAGTCTGAAAGACTAGACGTTATATCATTTCAAATGACGCATGCTACAAATGCTACACATGTTAGAAAGGCAGGAGGGCTTCTCGCTTCCCTCGAAGCCCCAGGACTCTTTCAACAGACTCCATTACGAACTTAGAACAACATATTTCAACCATTAGTTCCATCCAATACGGGGTTAAAGGTTTCAATCTGACATCTTGCCCACCTCTTTAAGGGTCGCCCTGTATTTGAGTCTGACATCTTTTATAACTCTTTAAAGGTCACCCATTATTTGAATCTGATATCTTGCAAACCTCTTTAAGGGTCACCCTGTATTTGATTGGATCTAACATACTGTACACCTCGTTAAGTGTCAGCCTGTATTTTGCTCTGCCATCCTGCACACTTCTTTAGGAGGCACCCTGTATTCTTATCTAGCATCTTGTATATATCTTTAGAATTCACCCTGTATTCTTGTGTGACATCTTGTACACCTATTTAGGAGTCACCCTGTATTCTTGTCTGGCATCTTGTGCACCTCTTGAGGAGACACCCTGTATTCTTCTGTGCCATCTTGTACACCGCTTTAAGATTCACCTTGTATTCTTATCTGGCGTCTTGTATATCTCTTTAGGAGCCACCCTGCATTCTTAATTGAGGGGCGTGGTGGCTCAGCGGTCTAGCAGTATGCCTCTCACCAAGGCAGTCCGGGTTCGATTCCCGGTCAATGCATGTGAGATTTTCGATGTGAAATGCCATGTCCTGTGGTTCGGATTCCACGTAAAAAGGAGGTCCCGAGGCTCATAATCACAAGATTCACGGTCACGTAAAACTACAATCTTCCTTTTCTTTGCATTCTTAATGGGCATCTTGTACACCTCTTTTCGAGTCACCCTGTAGTCTTTTCGCTTCGCTCGAAGCCCCAGGTCGCTCAACGCCCCAGGACTCTTCCAACAGACTTCATTAACCATTAACTTGGGCTTCCCGCGTGGCTGCATGACGTCACGCACTCGCCCTCCTTTACCCATTAACTTAGGCTTCCCGCGCGGCTGCATGACGTCACAGTCTCCGTCTCGCATAACGTTAGACCCAAAGCATAACGACGAAGTCGATAAGATCATTTGAAATGATAAAAGGTTTAAGAGGTTTAAAAGGATTTGTATTTGTTTATTGTATTTTGTTTTGCCATTTAGGAGCGTGGGAATTTACATTATCAGCGTCGGTACTTATTAGTGATGGAATTGTCGACACTGAAACAAACAGCTCCAGTTCATAATGTCCGCTGTGTGCAATTCACTCTTTATTACGATGTGTTACAAGTGAGGTAATTGCCAGGTAGCTGTCTCGTAAAGTGGAATTACTCTGTCAGTAGCCTCGTTTCAATTTTCAAAGCCATTTGCTTTATCACCTCCCATAACACGCTCGTCGTGTAACCGATAGTAGCAAGCTTTACCACAACTGAGACACTCACAATATCGTAGCTCTTTCATTATTATCTTCTCTATATAGAAATGAATGTTACTTGATAGTTTGTGTGTTTGTCACATTTGGGATGAAACTTTCGTGAATTGTTATGCACACTCCCGCAAAGGTTTCTGAATTAATAAAGCCATTTTACAAGAGGTAGCTCATGAGTCGTTTCAACAAATAATGTGTGTATCTGGCACAAATTAGAGGCAGTTTATGCGTTTCCAAACGAATCCAGTTTCCGGTGCTACTCGCATTTGCGATGACCATCAACAAAGCACAGGGAAATCCATTCAAGTGTGTGGATTAAATTCTCGCATACCAGCTGCATGTGACCTGCTCATTCGTGTACGCACCAGATGAAAACAAATATATATCCATAAGCATTTCAATAAACACAATTACGACAATCACTTTCCTTCATTCCCCTCCCCGGGGGCTCACATCTAGTGGGGCGTGGGTTGGCGACCACGGGACCCCGATGAGTCCGGCATTGCTTTCACTTACTTGTGCCGGACTCCTCTCAGTCTTCTTCCCTGTCGACCTCTCTTGGTCAACTCTTGTTCTCATCCGACCCCGACGGTATTAGAGTATCCGAGGCCTAGAATGTCTCTTCCTTTCCCGCTTTATTGGCCTTTCTCTCATCTTTCCTGTTACCCTCATTCTTCGAGGGGTCAGACCTCTTTTCTCAGATATCTCCTTCCTTCTGCTCAAGGCCCTCAAGGAGGCAGGGTGTGTATAGTCCAACCACTTATGGTGCACCCTGGATAATGATACACCCTCAAGGGCTCACAGTATCTCCTTCCTTCTGCTCAAGGCCCTCAAGGAGGCAGGGTGTCTATAGTCCAACCACTTATGGTGCACCCTGGATAATGATACACCCTCAAGGGCTCACAGTATCTCCTTCCTTATGCTCAAGGCCCTCAAGGAGGCAGGGTGTGTGTAGTCAAACCACTTATGGTGCACCCTGGATAGTGCTACACCCTCAAGGGCTCACAACATCTCCTTCCTTCTGCTCAAGGCCCTCAAGGAGGCAGGGTGTGTATAGTCCAACCACTTATGGTGCACCCTGGATAATGATACACCCTCAAGGGCTCACAGTATCTCCTTCCTTATGCTCAAGGCCCTCAAGGAGGCAGGGTGTGTATAGTCCAACCACTTATGGTGCACCCTGGATAATGATACACCCTCAAGGGCTCACAGTATCTCCTTCCTTATGCTCAAGGCCCTCAAGGAGGCAGGGTGTGTATAGTCCAACCACTTATGGTGCACCCTGGATAATGATACACCCTCAAGGGCTCACAGTATCTCCTTCCTTATGCTCAAGGCCCTCAAGGAGGCAGGGTGTGTATAGTCCGACCACTTATGGTGCACCCTGGATAATGATACACCCTCAAGGGCTCACAGTATCTCCTTCCTTCTGCTCAAGGCCCTCAAGGAGGCAGGGTGTGTATAGTCCAACCACTTATGGTGCACCCTGGATAATGATACACCCTCAAGGGCTCACAGTATCTCCTTCCTTATGCTCAAGGCCCTCAAGGAGGCAGGGTGTGTATAGTCCAACCACTTATGGTGCACCCTGGATAATGATACACCCTCAAGGGCTCACAGTATCTCCTTCCTTATGCTCAAGGCCCTCAAGGAGGCAGGGTATGTATAGTCCAACCACTTATGGTGCACCCTGGATAATGATACACCCTCAAGGGCTCACAGTATCTCCTTCCTTATGCTCAAGGCCCTCAAGGAGGCAGGGTGTGTATAGTCCAACCACTTATGGTGCACCCTGGATAATGATACACCCTCAAGGGCTCACAGTATCTCCTTCCTTATGCTCAAGGCCCTCAAGGAGGCAGGGTGTGTGTAGTCCGACCACTTATGGTGCACCCTGGATAGTGCTACACCCTCAAGGGCTCACAATATCTCCTTCCTTCTGCTCAAGGCTCTCAAGGAGGCAGGGTGTGTGTAGTCCAACCACTTATGGTGCCCCCTGGATAGCGCTACACCCTCAAGGGCTCACAATATCTCCTTCCTTCTGCTAAAGGATCTAAAGGAGGCAGGGTGTGTATAGTCCAACCACTTATGGTGCACCCTGGATAGTGCTACACTCTCAAGGGCTCACAATATCTCCTTCCTTCTGCTCAAGGCTCTCAAGGAGGCAGGGTGTGTGTAGTCCAACCACTTATGGTGCACCTTGGATAGTGCTACACCCTCAAGGGCTCACAGTATCTCCTTCCTTCTGCTCAAGGCCCTCAAGGAGGCAGGGTGTGTGTAGCCCCACCACTGCTGGTGCACCCTGGATTGTGCTACACCCTCAAGGGCTCACAGTATCTCCTTCCTTATGCTCAAGGCCCTCAAGGAGGCAGGGTGTGTGTAGCCCCACCACTTATGGTGCACCCTGGATTGTGCTACACCCTCAAGGGCTCACAGTATCTCCTTCCTTCTGCTCAAGGCCCTCAAGGAGGCAGGGTGTGTGTAGCCCCACCACTTCTGGTGCACCCTGGATTGTGCTACACCCTCAAGGGCTCACAGTATCTCCTTCCTTATGCTCAAGGCCCTCAAGGAGGCAGGGTGTGTGTA
Source organism: Meconema thalassinum (assembly GCA_946902985.2). Classification (NCBI taxonomy): domain Eukaryota; kingdom Metazoa; phylum Arthropoda; class Insecta; order Orthoptera; family Tettigoniidae; genus Meconema; species Meconema thalassinum. The sequence continues at coordinate 540,764,168 of OX336392.1, forward strand.
GCCCCACCACTTATGGTGCACCCTGGATTGTGCTACACCCTCAAAGGCTCACAGTATCTCCTTCCTTCTGCTCAAGGCCCTCAAGGAGGCAGGGTGTGTGTAGCCCCACCACTGCTGGTGCACCCTGGATTGTGCTACACCCTCAAGGGCTCAGAGTATCTCCTTCCTTATGTTCAAGGCCCTCAAGGAGGCAGGGTGTGTGTAGCCCCACCACTGCTGGTGCACCCTGGATTGTGCTACACCCTCAAGGGCTCACAGTATCTCCTTCCTTCTGCTCAAGGCCCTCAAGGAGGCAGGGTGTGTGTAGCCCCACCACTGCCGGTGCACCCTGGATTGTGCTACACCCTCAAGGGCTCACAGTATCTCCTTCCTTATGCTCAAGGCCCTCAAGGAGGCAGGGTGTGTGTAGCCCCACCACTTATGGTGCACCCTGGATTGTGCTACACCCTCAAGGGCTCACAGTATCTCCTTCCTTCTGCTCAAGGCCCTCAAGGAGGCAGGGTGTGTGTAGCCCCACCACTGCTGGTGCACCCTGGATTGTGCTACACCCTCAAGGGCTCACAGTATCTCCTTCCTTATGCTCAAGGCCCTCAAGGAGGCAGGGTGTGTGTAGCCCCACCACTTATGGTGCACCGTGGATTGTGCTACACCCTCAAGGGCTCACAGTATCTCCTTCCTTATGCTCAAGGCCCTCAAGGAGGCAGGGTGTGTGTAGCCCCATCACTTATGGTGCACCCTGGATAGTGCTACACCCTCAAGGGCTCACAGTATCTCCTGCCTTCTGCTCAAGGCCCTCAAGGAGGCAGGGTGTGTGTAGCCCCACCACTGCTGGTGCACCCTGGATAGTGCTACACCCTCAAGGGCTCACAGTATCTCCTGCCTTCTGCTCAAGGCCCTCAAGGAGGCAGGGTGTGTGTAGCACTTATGGTGCACCCTGGATTGTGCTACACCCTCAAGGGCTCACAGTATCTCCTTCCTTATGCTCAAGGCCCTCAAGGAGGCAGGGTGTGTGTAGCCCCACCACTTATGGTGCACCCTGGATAGTGCTACACCCTCAAGGGCTCACAGTATCTCCTGCCTTCTGCTCAAGGCCCTCAAGGAGGCAGGGTGTGTGTAGCACTTATGGTGCACCCTGGATTGTGCTACACCCTCAAGGGCTCACAGTATCTCCTTCCTTCTGCTCAAGGCCCTCAAGGAGGCAGGGTGTGTGTAGCCCCACCACTTCTGGTGCACCCTGGATTGTGCTACACCCTCAAGGGTTCACAGTATCTCCTTCCTTCTGCTCAAGGCCCTCAAGGAGGCAGGGTGTGTGTAGCCCCACCACTTATGGTGCACCCTGGATAGTGCTACACCCTCAGGGGCTCACAGTATCTCCTTCCTTCTGCTCAAGGCCCTCAAGGAGACAGGGTGTGTGTAGTCCAACCACTTATGGTGCACCCTGGATTGTGCTACACCCTCAGGGGCTCACAGTTGGTGAGTTCGGTAGTTGGTGACCCAAGCGACTCCTGAGTTGTGTCCGGAGTTTGCCCTTTTCCATTGCCTTGGGGGTGGGCCCCTCTTCTCTTTCCCCTTTCCTATCGGCCTTTCATGGCTCTCCTTCCTTCCAAGTCCCTCATTTCTCGAGGATTGTGGGCATTTCATATCCTTTTCTTTTATTTCCCATCCTCTTCAAGTTTGTAAGCTGTAGTTAGTTTTAGTTCTAAATTAGTAATTAGAATTACTTATAGATTAATTTTAATTGCTTATGATCACCCAAACCATTAGGGGCCGATAACCTAGATGTTAGTCCCCTTAAAACAACAATTATCATAATCATCATGCTTGCCACGGTGTGTAAGTGGTTATCGTGTCGGCCTACGAACCCCAAGCTTGCAGGTTCGCTCATGGCCGTGGTAAGGCGACAAAAATCACGGTACGCATGCCATAAGATATTGGCATGTTAAAGAACCCATTTGAATTCAGAAGCCCGTGTTCATAATGGCAAAATTAATTTCGGGCAGAAGGCAGGATATATCTGAATAATGAGGTCTGACCCCTCGAAGAATGAGTGCAACAGGAAAGATGAGAGAAGGTCCAATTAAGGTGGGAAAGGAACAGACTCCCTAGGCTTCGGATACCCTAATACCGTCGAGGTCAGAAGATGATGATGATGATAATTGTTGTTTTAAGGGGCCTAACATCTAGGTTATCGGCCCCTGATGGTTTGGGTGATCGTGAAGATGGTAAAATGTAAACTATAACTAAAACTAACTACTAACGTATAAACTAGAAGGAGAAATGGAAAACAAAAGGAGAATAAGGCAAATAAAGGACAGGAGGAAAAGAAATGCCCTCAACCCTTGAATAATGCGGATTGAGGGACTTGGAAGGAAGGAGAGCCATGAAAGGCAGATGGGAAAGTGAAAGAGGAGAGGGTCCGCCCCAAAGGTAAGGGACAAAAGGGGAAAACGGTCCCAGCTCAGGAATCCCTCGGGGTCGCCAACTTCCGAACTCACCAGCCGTGAACCCCTGAGGGTGTAGCATTATCTAGGGTGCACCAGAAGTGGTGGGGCTACATACACCCTGCCTCCTTAAGGGCCTGGAGCACAAGGCAGGAGCTAAAAGGAAAAGAAAAAGAAGGCTGACCCCTCACAGAAGGAGGGTATCAGGAAAGATGAGACAAGGGCCAATTAAGGCGGGAAAGTGAAAGACTCCCTAGGCCTCGGATAACCTAATACCGTCGGGGTCGGAAGAGAACAAGTGTTGACCAAGGTACGTCGACAGGTAAGAAGATAAAGAGGAGCCCGGCACAAGTAAGTGGAAGCAATGCCGGACTCAGCTGGGGCCCCGTGGTCGCCAACCCACAACCCACTAGATTTGAGCCCCTGGGGGGCAGAGGTCGGAAGAGAACAAGAGTTGACCAAGAGAGGTCGACCGGAAACAAGACGGAGAGGAGCGTGGCACAAGTAAGTGAAAGCAATACAGCTGGGGTCCCATGGTCGCCAACACAAAAACTTCCTCCTTTCTCTACAAAAAAAACGCTATAGTGACAAGGAGTTGAGACGTTCATAGCGCTACAAGGAGCGATAAAATTCATCCTGCAAGCTGCCCTCTGGGTGTCCATTAACAAAGCTTGCACCCGGCACTCGAGGCCATACGATATTATTATTATTATCATCACCATCATCATCATTTCTTTGATACGCATTGCTACGCATGCCGGGTACAGCTAGTATAGGCCCCTACGCCTTCTCGGCTGCTGAGGCTATACCATTATCATATTAATTACTAGGCGGGAGATATCAAGTGTTTAATTTTCCATCAACGAATTCAATTTGTTGAGTATTTTCATTAAATTATTGACAGCATTAAATTTAATAATGGATATATGCTATTAAGCTCCGTTATGCCCCTTGAACTGGAAAACACATTATCGTAACCGCAACTGTGAATAATTTACATGCAAATATAATCATTTTGAGGTTGATATATATCATAAATATACGCTTTGACAAGAACCTAATTTATTTATTCATATCAGAAGCAAACATTGCACAAATCTGATTTTTAAATGATTTAAAAGGCACTTCGTTCGACTACCATGCCCTAATGATGTTCTCCCGTCCAAAATTTCATCAATTACGTTCGATGAAATCGTACATTCATCTGAACAATGTTTCAAGAACAAAGGCAAGTTAGTCTAAGACATCCTTTGAGACTGATGGTTGGTTCATCAGTTTAGGGGCTGCGACAACGCGGTCCTTTAGCCCCGTGTACTTTGGGTGTGTGTAGAATCTGTCTGATAACCGGTGTTAATTGTGATGGCTGTATTAGTGTGTCTATCTGTTTTTTAATTCAAGTAAGGACTGCAACTTTCAATTTTTCAAATTGTTCCTACTTTTGCCGCCAAACGCCATCGTCAACGACTACTAGGCCTAGTTCAGAACTTAGCTACTAGACGCCACTGCAGTCGGCTCTTGGCAACGAACGTAGAAACCTAAGAGCGTTGTTTACATTCCTAACCTATAAAAATTAGCTTCACACAGGTGTAATTAGTGGAAGGTACTTTAACATGCCATAAATCTAGGACATAAGCCCGCCGGCTTTACTTCCCCTCCGAAGGAAGGCATACTGAGGGAATATTAACGCTCTTAAAAAATCTGACAGCTTCGGCCGGGTTTGAACCCGCTATTTTGGGCATAGAAGCTCAGCATGCTACCAACTACGCCACCGAAGCCGCCCTTTGAGACTGACTTGTACAAATTGAGTCCACGGTCTTTAATATTTGAAGATTATCCTGAATACAGTAACATACACCACATTTTAGAGTCTAGACTTGGCAACCCACAACAGGTACACTTGCACCAGGAGCACATAGCACGTAGGAATGTGGGGAGAGGGAACAGCCCAGCGAGACAACAGACCCTCACACACAGTCAGTCGAGTGCAATAAGTGTCTAAGAGAACTGCTCTCAACAGGACCGAGCAAGAACCTAACCAGATAAGTAGCCTGTGCAATACAGTAGAATCGGAATTGGCCATTTACAACAACCACATATTCACTCTAAACGGACAAATTCCGGAGGTCAATCACCACTTCCAGTATCTCAACAAAACATCACATAGACTATAACTAACAAATATTGACGAGTGGCACTACTAATACTGCAACTAAATAAGTGTATATATTGAAAATATTTTCACCCATACTTTCAGACATGAGCCTCCGTGGCTTAGGCGGCAGCACCCTGGTCTCTCACCGCTGGGCCCATGGTTCAAATCCCGGTCACTCCATATGAGATTTGTGCTGGACAAAGCGGAGGCAGACAGGGTTTTCTCCGGTTACTCTGATTTTTCCTGTCACAATTTCATTCCAGCAACACTCTCCACTGTCATTTCGTTTCAACGGTCATTCATTTAACTATTGCCCCAGGGGAGTGCGACAGGCTTCGGCAGACGGCACAGTTCATATCCTCACCGCTAGATGGGGGCTTCATTCATTCCATTCCTGACCCGGTCGGTCGACAGGAAGCAGGCTGTGGATTTTCATTTCATTTTCAGACATAGATTTTATAGCCCAAGTGTAATGGATCTGATGATGATCGCTTGACGATCGAATCTGGTCATCCAAGTGTAATTATTAATCTCATATAATTTCTTTTCAGGATTAGGGAATAACCCTTCTCATTTGGGTGTTGACCGACTGAAAAGCACCAAACTTTTGTTTACTAAGGCAACACAGAAAATGGCTTCAAACATCATAACATGTTATTCTCCCATTCCAGGTGAGACACATAACAGTGTGGTTCTTGATACAATTAGGGGCTTGCACAGTTGTGGTCGTAAAGCCTAGTGTACTTGGGTGTGCAGGAAAAACGTATCTGATAACCTGAGTCATTGAGGTGGCTGTAATAGTGGTTTTTATGTTCGACCCTGACTATTATGTGTTAGAAAACTGTATCATAATGATGGTCATTATAACACTATTTTTCATTATGAAACAGTTTCTCCCACCAATCACAGCTCAAGAAACAGTTGTTTGACCAATTAGATAAGGGTAGCATTGCACCTGCATGGAGTTCCAAGGCCTTCTGAACTGCGTTGCCTAGTGTCATAGTGGGGTAATGGAGAAGGCCATGGTCAAATACAAGGCATTCTCTGCGTCTCATGCGCTCTGTGCAGTACATAAAACTGGGGAAATCTCGACAGATATTTATGAATATTTATCTTCGAACATAAAATAGTTATCGTCGAACATAAACAGTCGTATGCAACTCACCTATAATGGTAATTAAGACACTCGTTTTATAAATATACTCGTGTCTTAATTATAGCGATTATAGGCTCGTTGCATAATGTACTATCTTTTTACAAAATATGCTGGAATTGGAAAGGAAGCGACCGTCACTGTAAGTTAGGAATGATCCCAGTCTTTGCCTGGAGTAGAAGTGGTAAACCACGTGCCTGACGAGGATACCCTGATACGGAGGCTATGTGACAAGAACCTCATAGACCACAGATGGCGCTGGACACAAAGCTCCCTGTGTCCCCAGAGTGTAGCAATTACACCACCGCGAGTGGTAATTTCGGGCTCTCTTACACGTGTGGCCTCTCCGCCTACCACCCTACCCCACTTACACTGTACTCAACTTCAATACGCCCATTCAGTAGATGATGATGCTCGTAGTTTTACGTGACCGTAAATCTCGCGATCATGATGCACGGGACCTCCTTTTACGTGGAATCCGAACCACAGGACATGGCATTTCACTTCGACCATTCAGTAGATTACAGGGTCGCAATAACCCTATTTTTAGCCTACTTTCGATTTTTGCAAAAAATGAAAGTAGACTGATGAGACCTACACAGGACCAAAAATTGTGTCTGTGTGTGTGTGAGAGTGTGTGTACTCTGAATGTCTGTCCCCCTTTTAAATTCCAACAGGGTGAAACCGAGTGTGAGTGTGTGTACTCTGAATGTCTGTCCCCCTTTTAAATTCGAACAGGGTGAAACCGAATTGAACTCAATTTGGTACAGAGGTACCACTAGCAAAGGACACATGTTTTATATCGCCGCCATCTTGACGAAAACGTAATGGTGGACACCCAAATATTAAAAGATTAAATCAAATTACGGCCAACCTAATCATCTGATCTCTACCAAATTTTTCAACATTATACATGTATGTATGAAGCATTTCTTGACTAAATTACAAAGTCATCGGCGTATAACTTTGCGTATGGTGGCCATGTATGTGTGCAAATCGATTCCCCTTATCTATTCAAACACGGTGAAACCGAATTGAACAACATTTTGTACAGCGGTAGCACCAGCAAAGAGCACCTCATATTCATGTTTAATATCCGTATAGCTCGTTGTATTTCAACAAGCTACTACAACCAACATTCAATTATACTCCTTGAAAAGGACAAAGAGTTATAACAATACCTATGCATTTAGGAGAATGTAGGCTGTATGTTCTTTACTGAACATCTTGTTTTTATTAAATTTCGCTACGTAAGATGATACCATTTTAACAGGGTTAGCATTTATTTCCAGTTTTTGACGTTGTGTTCGTCCTGCTACTCATCCTCCACCTACCATCACTTCCTTCACTAGAAATAATAATAATAATAATAATAATAATAAACCACCATATACCACCTAGAAAATAATGTTGACTATACCATTTATTTATTTACATTTTAGGGCCTTCATGGATCACTTTAGTCAATTCTATACAAAGGATTCTCCACTTATTAGACCTGTGGCAATAATCCCATCTTGATATGTGTTTGCAAATATGGGAAATAACATGTTTATATAGATCCTGCATCTTAAAGCTATACGATATAGATAGAAAGAACTGGCGCCAAGAGTGTACACCACCAGCAGAACTAACGAGTCTGACATGTTACCTCACAACACGGCGTACACTGACACAGAACCACATCCTTATGAAAATAGTCACCATTGGTCGCTGTGCACGTCTGCCAACGTTCGTATGGCTGCTGAAAACACTGCTGACAGACATTAGCAGGAAGGTCCCGTACGACTTCTCTTGTGGCAGTAATGTTCTCCTCAGCCGAATGAAATCCATGCCCACGCAACTCTGCTATCAATCTGGGAAAGGGAAAGAATCTCATGCTGCGAGGTCAGGTGAGTATGGAGGAAGTAGCAAATCTGTAGCATGTTGCTTTGCGAGAACCTCTTGGAAAAGCACAGAGCGATGTGCCGGGTTGTTGCTATGTAACAACAACCAGTTATTTCTACACCAAAGTTCAGGACGCTTACGCTAATTGAATCGCGTAGACGGCGAAGGATCTCCTTGTAGCGCATCTTGCTGACAGTTGCTCCATGTGAACAATATCCAATGAGTAGAAAACAGTTGAAGCATCACCTTGCCTTTTGACCTGTCTTGTCGAGGTTTTCCTCCGTCGTGGCGATGATGGAGATTCGCAGGTGGCTGATTGTCGCTTCAGTTGCGGGAAAACATCATGTTTCGTTTCCTGCTATGATCCAGTTGAGAAACGTCCTATGATAGTCAGCACTAGTTATGCGATCGTCACGTTGGTCTTGCGTCAGTATGCGTGCTACACTGTGCTGGGTAACACGCGACATATGCAGTTCATCAGACAGAATTTGGTGATGGATGATTCCTACCCTTGATGCAAGACAATCTACAGTTGTAGCAGTTCGCACGGACCAGTATTAAACTTCTTCGATACTGCGTTCAGTTCGTACTGTTTGTGACCGACCAGTACGCCCATCATCCTGAAAACATACTCTCCCATGCGCAAAACGTTTGTGCCATTTACAACTTACACTGCAACCCAATATACTTGCTTCATCATCTGAAACATTTCACTAGCAGATTTGCCAAACTTTGGGCAGAAATGTAGGTATGCTCGTTGCTCAAACTGTGATATTCTCAAGTTCCGTCACGCGCATTCAACGTTCTTTCACAACTCCGTACCTCTACTGACAATGTGTCCACACAACTGCCTCTTGCTGGAACGAGAGAATGCCCCATACTGCACCATCTTGCGGAACAACCTGTCTGCTGTAGTCCACCACAATGATATCATGCGCCCAGTCCATGAACTTATTGTCTCTACTTCGTAACTAACTAACTAACTAACTAACTAACTTGATTGGTTGTTGCTCGGACATCAATCCTGTTTACTAGGATGTGACAACCTGCGTTTGTGTGGTGACTGTTAACTGTGCAGGATTAGGGTAGGATTCCCTGGCCTTGATACAAGCTACACATTCAAGAACGAACAGCAGCTGCAGCAAAACATATTATGATATACCCAAATTACAACTACTGTCAGTTTCAACAGCAATGCCACTATTTAAGATCAAAGTCATGCCGACGGCCACTTAACGAATACAACTAATCTGGAACTACCTGACGGTCAGAAATCTAAGGAAGCTGGAAAGTGTTAAATGTAGCTTCCTCAAAAGGGTGTTATCAATCTCAAAATTGACAAGAAATAGTTATGCCTGTATCCTTGCGCAGGAAACTATCTTCGTAGATGACATAAAACACTGCTTCAGTTTATCAGAGACACAAGCATATGCAACCTTCATCGAAGAGAGGAGCCGCAAAGCCAGACAGATCCCGGAGGGGATAACAGACACAGACGCAATGACAACAGACTCCTGGAAAGGACCAAAATTCCAACTCCAACACCTGTGCACACGATTTGCGGATCACGGCTTTCATGGAAAGATTTGCACCTGCATCTGTAAGCTATGTAATGAACCGTACCCCAAATATCACATGCAGGAGTGTAAAAATAGGAATTTATCACTAATTGAAGAAACTAAAGATTGGCGAGATCACGACAATAATGTAACTTACATTTCATTCCTTCTGTACACATTGTGTTTTAATAAATATAATAAACCACCATGCTGTCATTTTCCTGTAGGGTGTAGGAAAACGCCGAGATTCAACTTCTAACTCCCCTTATTAAATCTTCTTTTTCTTTCTCTTTACATCATTCCCACTCCTATGTGGGGTCGATGTTTCTGTCAGCTTTCCTCTATTTAACCTGGTCATGCATATCCTCTTCTGACAACTGTTTTTCTCTGAGGTCCTCCCGTAGACAATTCATCCATCTTCGTTTAGGTCTGTCTCGCATTCTCACTCCCTGTATTTGCATGTCTAGCATCTTCCTCCCCACTTAGGATTCCTCCCTTCTTCTCACATGCCCGTACCATTGAAGTCGCTTTTCTTATATCTTCTTAGATATTTCCACAACCTCTTATTTTGACATTTTCCACTCTATCACGCTTAGTCACTCCACTCATCCACCAGAGCATTTTCATTTCCGTGACGTCAAGCCTGTTTGTGTGCGTTTTGCGTGCAGGCCATGTTTCAGAGCCATACAGCAATGCGGTCTTACGACAGTTTTATATATTTTGCCCTTAACCTTAGACTTGATCCTGCGGTCACAGAGCACTCCTGACATTTTCCTCCAGTTCATCCATACTACCTGAATCCTTTGTGACACTTCCAGATCCAAATTTCCATCTCCAGTCACCACCGAACCCAGGTATTTGAACTCATCCACTCTATTTAACGTTTCGCCTTGCATTCAGATCTCACAGTCTTGATCTGTGTTGAACCTCATATACTCCATCTTCTTCCTGCTAATCCTGAGTCCTCTGTCTTCCAACAACTCTTTCACTTGTTTCTATCCTTTCCTTTATATTTCCCACGCCAAGTAGCTTGTCTATTCCACTGCCGCGCCTGGGAAATATGATCCGAACGTTGCCCCACTATTTCTGTAATGTCAATGAATTAATCTGACGCTACACAAATTTAATGACTCAAGAGACAATTCAAATGATCATTAGGCGTCAATTACATGGGTTATGAGTGAACTTTGCTTGCCACGGTGGGTGAGTGGTTATCGTGTTGGACTACCAATCCGAAGCTTGCAGGTTCGTTCCTGGCCGAGGAAAGTGATTTTTGAAAGGCGACAAAAATCAGTGCACGCATAGCATACGATATTGGCATGTTAAAGAACGCGTTTGAATTCAGTAGGTCGTGTTCATAATGGCAAAATTAATCTCGGGATTTCCCACCAACTCAAAAGTTCCTCCTTTTTCTACTAGAAAGCGCTATAGTGACAAGGAGTTTAGATATCTAACCTCCTTGACTTTCATAGCGCTCCAGGGAACAACAAAATTCGACATGTACGCTGCCCTCTGGGCGTCAAATAACAAATCTTGCACCCGAGGCCATACGATATTATTATTATTCTCTTCTTGTTCCGTATAGGCCAACTACGCACCACGATATTCAACTATTTTGCTTGGAGTTGGTCTTGATGTTTGCCCAGTAGTCACGCATCTTCTGGCTGTGTTGTTCTTTTCTCTCCTTTGCCCAGAGGGCACCTGTCTTCTTCCTTGGGGGCTTTTCCTGGAACTTTATTTGCTTTAATTTACTCCTGAGACACGTTCGATCTTTTATGTCCTTTTCCGTAACTCCCAGTTCCAGCAGATCTTTGCGCACTTCTATCAGCCATGGTGACTTGGTCTTCTTTCTTTGCCAGTATGTGAGTAGCTGGTTGGTCAGCCTGGTTGGATGCATCCTGGAGACGTGTCCATAAAATGTTAGACGTCTCTTCCTGGCCACGTCTGTAATTCTTTCAGAGTAACTATAGAGCTCCTGTTGGGCCGTCCAATATATTTACTCCCTTCCTTGATTGGTCCCAATATCTTCCTCATTATCTTCCTCTCTTGGATCTCTGGTTTGTCAGTGGGTCATTTCATGTTTAATATGAGGCATTCCGAGGCATATAATGCTTCAGGGCGGATGACCGTTTGATAGTGCTTCATTTTGGTGTTACGGGAGAGACACTTCTTATTGTAGATGTTCTTAGTCAGTCGGTATGCCTTATTCTAGCTTATTTACTCGAGTTGATAATGCTGTTCCTCCGGAGAGATTGGTTCCAACCATTCACCCAAGTACTTGATTTTGTTGGTTTTCTTGATCGTTCCCTGTTCTAGAAGTAGTTCATGAGGTGATTCACTGATATTCGTGATGTATTGTGTTTTCTCAAATGACACTTGCAGTCCTATCTTCGCTGCTTCTTGTCCGAGAATATTGAGTTGTTTCACAGATGTTTCTATTGAATCAGATAGAAGTGCCAGGCCATTGGCAAATGCCAGGCAGTCCACAATGGGACCATCACGTTTGTGTCCAAGGTAGATATCACTTGGGATCTCCTGTCTAGCTATCTCATTTCGCCACACACTTATACCATTTTCCAGTGCACTGTTAAAGAGGAGAGGTGAGAGACCATCTCCCTGTCTTACTCCTGTCTTGATTTCAAAACTTTCTGAGATTGTTCCTCTGAACTTTATTCGTGACGTGGTGTTACTTAAAGTCTGTTGGATAAGGTTAAGTGTCTTCTGGTCCAATCCAAGTTTCTGAAGGATTTTCATGAGAGTTGGTCTGTCAACTGAGTCGTACGCCTTCTTAAAGTCAACGAAGATGACGACAAATTTCTTGCCTGCCCTTTTTACTTGTCTTAGCACTGACTTTAAGTTGAGTATCTGTTCAGCACAGGAGCTACCTTTTCTGAATCCTCCCTGGTATTCTCAAATTTTTGGATCCAGTTGAGGATTGTTATTATCATTATTATTATTATTATTATTATTATTATTATTATTATAGTGTACTTTATGTATCTGATTCCAAATTTGTTCAAGTAATTGAGACGGAGCCCAGAGAATGAATGGATGATCCATATTCTACCACACTGTAAGAGGTTTCTATAACTCACAGCTGCTTTCTGCGAGACCATTTCAGCATACTCGCGTCAATAATACTTGAGTTGAGTGAGGCACATGTGTTTCCAGTTGTGGCTTGTTCCAAAGAGATTGCTACTGGAATGGAAATGTTGAACTAGAATCGGAAATTTAATTTTCGAAAACCTATCCCCTACATTTGTAATCTGCTCAAAATATTATTTCAATAATTAACTACGGAAAGGAGCTGCATTTTTAATTGAATCTTACTTACTTACTTACTTCGTTGGCCACACGAACCGAAGTCGGTTCATTGCCTCACTCTTTAGCCTCTTCCATTGGTCTCTGTTGCTAGCCATGTTCTCGTCGGCTCCCAGTGTCTCCAGGTCTTTCTTGACTCCATCCATCCACCTCAGTTTTGGTCTCGTACCTTGTGGCTTCCCTTCTAGCACTGTCTTCACCATTTTCTGTTCCCTTCTCTTCTCAGGACATGTCCCAGCCATTCAATTCTTCTGCTCCTTATTACAGCTGTCACATCGGGTTCATTAAACAGCGTGTGGATTTCAATATTTTTTCTTCTTCTAAAGATTCCATTTTCAGATACTGGCCCAAAAACTTTTCTTAACACCTTGTTTTCAAAAGTTATAATTTTTCTCTCCATTTTCTTGCTCAGTGTCCATGTTTCCGCCCCATACATTAATACTGGTCGCACGATTGACATGTAAATGCGGAGTTTTGTTGTTTTCGTTAATAGCCTGCTGGTAAATAGTTTATTCATTGAAAAGAAGCACCTCTCTGCAGATTTTAGCCGGTTCATTACTTCCTCCTCCATGTTGTTGTTGGCATTGACTGTACTCCCTAGGTATTTGAAAGACCTAATCTTCCAAAATTCCATATCTTCTATTGCCAGTACTCCCTCTGTTTCCTCTTCATTGTTTCTGGTTACAATCATATACTCTGTCTTATCTTGATTGATCCTCAGACCAACTCTTTGTGCCTCTTCTATTAGAACTTAGCTGTTATTTTTAGTTCCTCTTCCTCCTCCGCTAAAATAATTGTAAATAATTGAATCTACGCGGAGAAAAGAAATCTGTTTGCATGAAATATAGAATTAGGTATTAGAAGATCATTTCTGAAAGTCTTTGTCTGCAGCGTGGCGCTCTATGGAAGTGAAACTTGGACTGTTGGCGCAGCAGATAAGAGGAGAATATAATGAATGTGGAGTTATAGGAGAATGGTTGGTGATGATGATGATAATTGTTGTTTTAAGGGGCCTAACATCTAGGTTATCGGCCCATAATGGTCTGGGTGATAGTGAGATGTTGGTTGGTTCCTCAGTTTAGGGGTTGCGACAACGTGGTCATGTAACCCCGTGTACATTGGGCGTGTGTAGAATCTGTCTGATAAACGGTGTTAATTGTGATGACTATTAGTCAGTAATTCAGGTAAGGTCTGCAGACGGTCAATTTTAAGTAGTAGTTCCTAATTTTGTACCAAATACTACCGTCAACGACACCTAGCTCTGAACTTGGCTACTAGATGCCACCGCAACCAGCAACTTGCAACGAACGTTGGAACTTCCCCTCCGAAAGAAAGCATGCTGAGGGATTTTTAGCGCTCTTAGAAAATCCGACGACTTTGGCCGGCTTTGAACCAGCGACCTTGGGCATAGACGTTCAGCATGCTACCAGTAAGCCGCTTCCCACTTCCACAGAGTCAGATTGAACAAGTAGTTCCATGAAGAACTATACATCCTATTTACATATATCCTACTTATGTTAATTGCCACTATCAACATACACAATTTCAGTTTGATTGATGTAATAGATTCGTAGATATTGAGAACCAACTAAATATTTCGGATGGTCACCATGTTGGATTTTATATATGTAGGTCCTAGAGTTATGTACTGTTACATGCAGATTATTGTGAACGTGTAGTATTCAAACTTCAATCGCATAATTAGGACACAAGAAGTAACAAGGAGATTTTAAAATTTTTCACATCTGCCATCTTGTGGTTATGGAAACAATTGAAATAAATTAGATGCCAGTGGATTAACATTCGTATAAGGATTTACTGTACCAAGTTTCACTGCACGCGAATGGTTAAATTGCAAGAAACGTCCATGTGGATATTTATAATTCGCGTCGCCGCCATGTTGGATTAGTGATCACCAGGTTATTTAAAGCCCTATAGGTGAACTTAAGTTCATAGCCCCTATGAACATTAAAAAATGCAGTTTGATTGCTAAAATAGATTCGTAGATATTCAGTATCGTCTAAGTATTTCGGATGGTCGCCATGTTGGATTGTTAAATGTATAGACCAGAGTCATGTACCATTAAAGGAAAATTATTGCGTAGGTTCATTATTCAAACTTTCACTTCGATCGCATGACTACATCACAAGAAATAAAAACTTAATTTTAAAATTCGCACTGTCGCCATCTTGAGGTTATGTAATTAATTGAACTAAATTAGATACCAGTGGATTACAATGTGTATAAATATTACCTGTACCAGGTTTCAGTGCGCTTGGAACATTAAATCGCGAGGAAGGTCTATTTAAAATTTTCAAATTCGCTTGACCGCCATGTTCGTTTTGTAGTTAACCGGTTTTTGAAAGTCTTATAGATGGACTTCTAATAGTGCCCTTTATCTCCGTACAAAATTTTAGGGAGATACCGCTAATAGTTTCAGAGATATAGAATGCCGGTGAAATATTTCGCACATCCGCCATCTTGTAATTATGTAAACAATTGAACGAAGTTAGATGTCGGTGCATTACAATTTATATAAACATATACTGTACCAAGTTTCATTGCATTTGGTTGGTTAAATCGCGAGAAACGTCTATTGAAAAGTCGCAAATTCGCTTGGCCGCCATGTTGGTTTTGTAGTTACCAGGTTTTCAAAAGTCACATAAGTGAACATATAGTAGTTCCCTCTATCACCATATAAAATATCAGGGTAATATCGGTAATAGTTTCGGAGATGTTGAATGCTGGTGAAATATTTCGCACAGCCGCCATGTTGGATTGGTGAGTCGTAACAAAATTTGCAGGGCACGGTCGAGGTCGCCCGGAATAGTGCTATGAACTTTCCGAGTTTCATTGAAATCGCTCCTGCCGTTCAGATTTTTTTAGGGGGACACACACACACGAATCACACACACACACACGCACACACACACGGACAAAAGGTGATCTCATAAGCCTATTTTTTTTTTTCAAAATTGAAAATAGGCTAAAAATGAATGTGATCTCGTGCAATGGCGTTGTCTTGGCAACCTCTGATAGCTCATCCCTCATCAATTTAGAAGCGTTGTCATGGTAACCTCTGATAGCACTTGGCATTTTCTTTAATTCCGAAATTTATTTTCTCATCCCTTGGCGTAATGGTGGGTCATATTAAAATTTCTTTCAGACAAAAGTTTTAGGTAATTATTAGGGGAATATTTTCCATTCTGTACGGTTTTGATATTGTGCCTATTACGAGAGATATGATTAGTGATTCTCGAAAAACCCACTTTTTTCCACCCCTTTGGTCATGTTGGTGCTATCAAAAAACTTTTCAAACATAAATATTTGGCACTTATCCGACACATATTACGAACTGTGAATGGATTCGATATTTCATGTATTAATAGAGTTATAGCGATATTTCACTTTTTAGAAGAAAAAAAAGCCCCCCATTTTCACCCCCTTCGACCGATTTTGCCCATTAACGAACTCGACCGAGATTTTAAAGGGATATATATTATGTAAAAAATTGAAAGTGATTGGTGCAAAATTACGGCAGTTATCGTGTCCACTAGGAAGTGATATATATATATATAGATATATACATAAATTATATATACACTTTTGAACTGATCGTGGTTTTGGGGTCTGGGGGATGTGAAACGCGAATATATGTCGAAATTTTCCGGAGGTTGAAACATGGTTCCCATTGCAATAGATAACTTTCTAATGAAATCTACCTAAAAGCCTATTAACTACGAAACGAACATGTCGGCCAAGGGAAGTTGAAATATTTAAATATACATTTCTCGCGATTTTACCCTCCGAATGCAGTGAAACTTGATATAGCAAATGTTTATACACATTGTAATGCACTGGTATTTTATTTAGTTCAATTGTTTGCACAACCTCAAGATATTGGCTGTGCGAAATATTTCACCGGCATTCTATATCTGCGAAACTTTTGCATATATCACCCTGATATTTTGTACGGTGATAAAGGGCACTACTAGAATTTCACCTACGTGACTTCCAAAAATATTTCAACTACAAAATACATTGTAATGCACTGACATATACTTTAGTTCATTTGCTTACATAACCTCAAGATGGCGGTTGTGCGATATTCAAAATTACATTTTATTTCTTGTGCCCTATGCATGCGATAAGAGTCAACGTTTGAATACTGAACCTACGCAATAATTGCATAACTCAATGGCTTACAAAATTATATAAAAATCCATCATGGCGACCGTCGGAAATATGTGGACGGTTCTCAATAACTATTAATCTATGATAGCAATCAAACTGAAATATTGTATGTTGATAGAGGCTATGGACATAAGTTCACATATGCGCCTTTCAATAACCTGGTGATCACAAATCTAACATGGTGGCGACGCGAAATGTAAGTATTTAAATGGACGCTTCTCGCGATTTAACCATTTGATAGAGGCAATTAACATAAAGAGGATATAGGAAAATAGGCTGTATAGTTCTTCACGGAACTACTTGTTATGACTTTATAAGCTACAGTAAGTCACATTACTAGAAACCTTGAGTGCCAGGTGGTATATTTCGTTTCGGATTGTTGGCAAGAGAATTGGCGAGAGTAGCATTTTGGCGAGTTATTCCTAATTGTCTACTTAAATTATTGTGTACACAGTTGGTACAGACCAATGCAGATAACTCACGAAACCGCTATAAACTCCCACATGAGCAGAATGTTGATTTGCTTCCCTTAACGTTGGTAAAACTGCGATTGTAAATAATATACTGCTATTACGGGAGGTGTCCCAACTGAGGGAGGTGCATGTGGATTATAATACGGAAACCTAATTGTTTAGTATCACTGAATATTATGGTCTTCGTCGCCCGATTTGCGTCTGCTCGCTATAAAATGATATTCAATTAATATTTCAATATATAAATTCAATACTGTTTTCCGTGCGTCAGTTGAAAGAATTAACTCCCAGGGGCTCACACCTAGTGGAACAACCACGAAACCCCAGCTGGATCTGGCATTGCTTCCCCTTACTTGTGCCGGGCTCCTCTCTGTCTTGTTTCCTGTTGGCCTTCCTTGGCCAATTTTTCAAACCACGACGGTATTAGGGTATCTGAAGCCTAGGGAGTCTTACCCATTCCCGCCTTGATTTGCCCTTGTCTCATCTTTCCTTATACTTTCATTCTTCGAAGGGTCAGGCATCTTATTTTTCTTTTCCTCGTATCTCCTGCCTTCTACACAAGGCCCTAAAGGAGGCAGGATGTGTGTAGCCCCACCAGTTATGGTGCACGATGGATAGTGCTACATCCTCAAAGGTTCACAGTATCTCCTGCCTTCTCCTGAAGGCTCTAAAGGAGGCAGGGTGTGTGTAGCTCCACCACTTATGGTGCAGCCTGGATAGTGCTACATCCTCAAAGGTTCACAGTATCTCCTGCCTTCTCCTGAAGGCCCTAAAGGGGGCAGGGTGTATGTAGCCCCACCACTTATGGTGCAGCCTGGATAGTGCTACATCCTCAAAGGTTCACAGTATCTCCTGCCTTCTCCTGAAGGCTCTAAAGGAGGCAGGGTGTGTGTAGCACCACCACTTATGGTGCAGCCTGGATAGTGCTACATCCTCAAAGGTTCACAGTATCTCCTGCCTTCTCCTGAAGACTCTAAAGGAGGCAGGGTGTGTGTAGCTCCCCGCTTATGGTGCAGCCTGGATAGTGCTACATCCTCAAAGGTTCACAGTATCTCCTGCCTTCTCCTGAAGGCCCTAAAGGAGGCAGGGTGTGTGTAGCACCACCACTTATGGTGCATCCTGGATAGTGCTACATCCTCAAAGGTTCACAGTATCTCCTGCCTTCTGCTAAAGGCTCTAAAGGAGGCAGGGTGTGTGTAGCTCCACCACTTATGGTGCAGCCTGGATAGTGCTACATCCTCAAAGGTTCACAGTATCTCCTGCCTTCCCCTGAAGGCTCTAAAGGAGGCAGGGTGTGTGTAACACCACCACTTATGGTGCAGCCTGAATAGTGCTACATCCTCAAAGGTTCACAGTATCTCCTGCCTTCTGCTCAAAGCCCTAAAGGAGGCAGGGCGTGTGTAGCACCACCACTTATGGTGCAACCTGGATAGTGCTACATCCTCAAAGGTTCACAGTAACTCCTGCCTTCTCCTGAAGGCCCTAAAGAAGGCCAGGTGTGTGTAGTCCCACCACTTATGGTGCACTCTGGATAGCGCTGCACCCTCAAGGGCTTACAGTTTCTCCTGCCTTCTCCACAAGGCTCTAAACGGTACATAGTGTGTGTGTAGCCCCGCCCAGGATAGTGCTACACCCTCAAAGGTTCACAGTATCTCCTGCCTTCTGCTCAAGGCCCTAAAGGGGGCAGGGTGTGTGTAGCACCACCACTTATGGTGCAACCTGGATAGTGCTACACCCTCAAATGTTCACAGTATATCCTGCCTTCTCCTGAAGGCCCTAAAGGAGGCAGGGTGTATGTAGCCCGACCACTTCTGGTGCACCCTGGAACGTGCTACACACTCAAGGGCTCACAGTATCTCCTGCCTTCTGCTCAAGGCCTTCAAGGAGGCAGGGTGTATGTAACCCGACCACTTCTGGTGCACCCTGGATAGTGCTACACTCTCAAGGGCTGACAGTATCTCCTGCCTTCTGCTCAAGGCCTTCAAGGAGGCAGGGTGTACGTAGCCCGACCACTTCTGGTGCACCCTGGAACGTGCTACACCCTCAAAGGCTCACAGTATCTCCTGCCTTCTGCTCAAGGCCCTCAAGGAGGCAGGGTGTATGTAGCCTGACCACTTCTAGTGCACCCTGGATAGTGCTACACCCTCAAGGGCTCACAATATCTCCTGTCTTCTGCTCAAGGCCCTAAAGGAGGCAGGGTGTATGTAGCCCCACCAATTATAGTGCACCCTGGAACGTGCTACACCCTCAAGGGCTCACAGTATCTCCTGCCTTCTGCTCAAAGCCCTCAAGGGGGCAGGGTGTGTGTAGCCCCACCACTTAAAGTGCACCCTGGAACGTGCAAGGGCTCACAGTATCTCCTGCCTTCTGCTCAAGGCCCTAAAGGAGGCAGGGTGTATGTAGCCCCACAACTTCTGGTGCAACCTGGATAGTGCTACACCCTCAAGGGCTCACAGTATCTCCTGCCTTCTGCTCAAGGCCCTCAAGGAGGCAGGGTGTATGTAGCCCCACCACTTATGGTGCAACCTGGATAGTGCTACACTCTCAAGGACTCACGGCTGGTGAGTTTGAGAGTTGGTGACCCCGATAGATTCCTGAGCTGGGTATGGTGTCTCCCCTTTTTCCTTTGTCTTTGGGGCGGACCCTCTCCTCTTCCCCTTTCCTGTCTACCTTTCATGGATCTCCTTTCTCTTAAGTCCCTCAATCGTCATTCTTCGAGAATTGGGGGCATTTCCTTTTTTTCCTATCATTTCATTTATTCTCTCCTTTTAGCCTAATTTTCATTTTTGCAATGAATGAAACTAGGCTTAGTAGATCTACACAGGCCAAACGTTGTCCGTCTGTCTCTCCTATCAATTCAAACATGATGAAACCAAATTTTACGAAATTTGGAAGATAGGTAGCACTAACGAAGGGCACCTCAGTGTCATGTTTAATATTGCCGCCATCTTTACGAAAAGTTAATAGCGACCACTCAAATAGTCAAGACTTGAAATTATATTACGACCAAACTAATCATCGGATCTTGACAAAAAATTGAAAATCCACAATCTGCTTCCAGTGGACCGACCGGGTCAGAGAATGGAATGAATGAATGAAGCCCCCATCTAGCGGCGAGGATATGAACTGTGTCGACTGCCGAAGCCTATCGCACTCCCCTGGGGCAATGATTAAATGAATGACAGATGAAATGAAATGATTGTGGATAGTGTAGCTGGATTGAAATTGTGACAGGGTAAACCGGAGTACCCGGACAAAAACCTATCTGCCTGTCCAGCAAAAATCTCACATGGAGTGACCGGGATTTGAACCACGGACCCAGCGGTGTGAGGCCGGCGTGCTGCCACCTAAGCCACGGAGGCTCTATCGAATCTCTACCAAATTTGGTAAAAACATACCTTCATGTGGGCGCGCCTTGCGCCCAAACTACAAGGTCTTCAGCCATACCATTTCAAGCTTTATAATCCAAGACTTGGGAACCACCAGTTCCGATTATCGAACCGTGAATTGTTTAAACTGTTCTAAAGGACGTGGTCCGTATGACATTAAAAGTTTATATTATAGGCTACTGCAGAAGCGGCTTTAAAAAGCTGAGCCGTCTCGGTTACAAGGCAAGATGGCAGCTGATATCTCGTTATGACCTATATTTCACTAATTTGAGTATGTTGCATGCAACATAGCCTACCGATAGAAATAATATAAACTTTGTATGAAATGCGTTATAAAAAATCATACACCACTGAAGAAATCGTTTAGTGCACATCATTATTTGCTAAGTGGCCGTATGTAAGTTAATTGATAACGAATTTGGTGAACATGTTTGGCTGTGTGGTAAAGCGTTAGCCTTCCACCCGTTTGGCCTGGGTTAGAAAACCTATCATCGTTGCTTCTTTTTGCTTGAATTTTTAGCCTACTTTTCACATTTTGCAAAAATTAGGAAAAAGTAGTCTTATGAGATCGATCCGGGAAAATGTGTGTCTGTCTGTCTGTCTGGCTGTGTGTCTGTCCACCCCTATCAACTCCTAAACGGCTGCAGCAATCAAAACCAAATTTAGTGTGAGTAAAGATGTGCACCGGAATAGCTCACGTCCATATTTGAAAATGATGTCAGTGCTACCAACTGCTGAAAAAACGCAGTAGAAATTTGAGCTCTATGTTGGATATCTTGCAAGGTATGCATGGGAGCTATTCCAAAATTGGCACACATCAGATAATACTATTTCAGTTTAATTTCCAGGAGGCCAACCATGACAGTGTTGCCAAAATAACTTTAAGCCTTCTGATAGGTCCAATGTTTAAATGCATATAACTTCTACACTATCAACTGGATTTCAACCAAATTTTGTATGTAATATCTGTACATAAACAGATATGACTGAGCGTATTCTTAGGAGCCACCAGGGCTGCCAACTGTTAATAATTACTCTCTCTGTTATTTTAAATCCAAATACCAATATATCAGAAAGTATGCAAGCCAACAGCTTTAAACTATGCACACGTATATTCTGACATTTTAGATTAATTTGGAGTAACTTATATACGTCAGTTCTACCAACATGATTATAAGCCTGCTGATAGTACCAATTTTTAAATACATGTAACTTCTATACTATCAGTTGGATTTCAACCAAATTTCGTATGTGCAATGTGTACCATAACAGATATGACTATACGTATTGTTAAGAGCAATCAGGGCTGCCAACTGTTAATAAATGCTGTCTATATTCTTTTTACCCTAATATCAATATATCAGAAAGTATGCAAGCCAACAGCTCTATACTTTGCACACGTATAGCACCTGACATTCTAGATTAATTTGGAGTAATTAATACAAGGCGGTGCTGCCAACATGATTCTATGCTTGCTGATATGTCCACTTTTAAAATACATGTAACTTCTATACTAACAAATGGATTTCATCCAAAATTGGCACAACAGGATATCACCATATTTCAGATTATTTCTGACCAGCACACACATGGTATTGTTGGCAACATGCTTTTACGCGTGCTGAAAAATCCAGTGTCTAACTGCATGTAACGTCCATTGGACTTCAACCAAATTTTGTATTCTGTACCTTAAGAGGTGGAACTAAGAATATATTCAGTCACCAGGGCTGCCAACTGTAGTGCTCTATTAGGCTACATTATACCAGGTATATTTTGAACTAATTAGATATTTCGATATTACCAACTTAATTTCGTCATTATTCTAGATAGGTTCATATACTGTAGAATAATCATTGGCATGAAAAGTAGGCTGTATAGTTCTTCACGGAACTTCTTGTTTATATTGTAATTACTCAGACGTTAAAGAATTAATCATTATATTGTGCATATTAAAACAACATTCACCACCGGATCTGCACGAGAGACATCTAACAACAACCTTATGAACTATGAGGGTGACAACACTGCCAACTGGACATGAGCTGCACACCGGCTGAGCCATTTTTATTATCACTTTTATTGTGACACCCTTTGTTTTCGTCGGATGTACTGCGTCTCCAGATGTTTGCAAACGTACTTTTTACTGTGTAGTATTATTCCATATGTTGCAATGTTTTGCCACTTTGAACAAGCTCTTTCTATCTATTTTCCAATTGGCTAAAGCATTGCAATTTGTTGAGCAATGTTTTCGCTATTGGCTCTCCCAATATTCTTGGGGGAAGGTGAGGGGGATGAAACGTCTTGCCTGCGCATTTTATGTTCTGCGGAAGCTTCTCTCCTATCTGGGGAGCTGAGGTTTCCTTCTTCACGAACCACCCGTCATGTAAGGTGGTCGTGTGTGTGTCGGTCTCTGCCTGCTTATTGCACTACTGATCGTGAGTACAACTCAATGCATTATAATTTAACTGATATGTAATTGTTTGTGTTCCGTGTTTCTTTCCTGTTTAATTTACTTTTTTTCATGACGTTTTTGATATGTAACATCTTTCCACTCGGTATCTGGATATTTTTGTGGTACTCGGTAGCTGGACATTTTTGTGGGTGTGATTTTGGAAAAGAGACGGATGTGGATGGGACGGAAGTGCATGGGACGGAAACAATGAGCGTGCGTGGTGGCGGAGATCGGTACAACGACGTAGTGTTAGTCATGTGACTATGTGGAATGTAAATCGCACACGGTTTACCTCAAGGTTTGGAGGCCTCATTAAAGAAATTCCTACAATAAATGATCTTCAAGTTGTCGTTCTTTGGTGTGAAAATATTAATTATATCATATTTGCTGATAACAATTACGATTTATTAAATCTTCATGCTTTTGCTGTATTCTTATTTAATGTAAGCACTCGATATGTCAACCAACACTCCAAACGACGTAGGAATTCAGTATATTAACACCGACTACTAACAATAATTGAAACTTTGTTGGCATACACGTTCTCGTTAAGTGTTGTTTTTCCCTTTTGATTTCTTTTAAATTAATATTTCCTTGTTTTTTTATGTTTTGTCCTAGTTAAATGTAAGTTCCGCGTATTTTCATTAAGTTTATCTTCTCACTTTGTTTTAAATAATTTATATTTACTTGTGCACACATCTTGTAAATTGTAATATATCGTAAGTAATTTGAGCTTCGTCTTTTTATTTGTAATTTTAAGTTCCTCCTTATTTATCTTTTTTGATTTCGTCAGTCGGTCTTGGCTTCGTGGTGCAATGAAGTTACGGCTTTGTATTTTTGATCTTTGCCTTTCGCATTTTTATCTTTCTGTGTTCATTTTAGGGAATCTTCCTCTTGTTTGATTTGCAAACCCGGGCCCTTTCTTCGTTTTCTGCTATTTTATATTTCTAACAAACTTCACTGCGACTCTGCTCCTTTTTTGCGTTATTTTGTTGGCTACCGCTCAATCGTACCTACGCTAGGTGCACGGCTTGGGTGTTGGAACAGCTGTAATTGATAAGTTTCCTATTATGGCCGCTAGAATGCACTCATCCTATTACGATTATCTTATGCTAAACTTTTCCACCAGATGTCATGACTGGTCTATGAGGGACTCCATTGGTTTGCCTACCGTTGAATTCTATACGCGTCGAATTTGAAGAACGACAAGTTGATTATACGATAAATTTTTATTTTAAAGCGTTTGTAACAGCCTATTGTGTGTTACTTGAAAATGTTATTTGAAGTAAAGAACAAAACGATCACACATAATACCTGTACTCTATCTGTTGTTGCTAGTTCAAGATATCAATTAATACATTTATTGCAGCTAAATAGCAACCGAAAATAAAGAATGAACATGTACACTAAAATTGCACTCCGGCGATTTGAATTGCATAGTCTTTGATTGTTTGTTTTCTTTTACTACAGAGCTCTAAGTTGTAGCGTTCACATGCTTGTCCACATAGGAAGTTTATAACATATATTTTTATGTACATCAATCGTAGCGTCCTGAGCATGTGAGTTACTCGCTTAAAGACTGCATTTGGATAGCATACATAATACATGCAACAGCTCGGGTCATTCTGCAGCGTAAATGATCATCCCTTGGTTCTATTTGAATTGCAAATGCATTCCTGGTCCGAGCACCGCCTGTTGCTATTATAGCGTAACTTTTGATATGAATGCATTTACTGATGTGAATACAGAGCCATAACACGAGCACTGCTTGACGACATGTGGGCACAAGTTAAGAGCCTCGCTGTTGCTGGAATTATTAATGAACATTAGAATTAATTACGACATCGTGTATAATATTTAGCCTATTTTTTCTGCCTAAACATTACAACTAGTGATACGTGAGATTAATGTGGATTCATATGGGTGTACCACATGCACAAGAATTCTGCCATCCATCAGAGCAACGACTGCAATCTTGAAGACCAGTAAGTGTCACTGCAGGGCAACTCATTGCTGCTGGATTTGATCTTAATGAAATCTGGAAGCATGAGTGGTCAACTAAAACATTGGTAACATATGCCCACCATCTTGATCCCACAAAGAAACTAAATGGCTTTGACGTACCGAGGAACTTCTGGTGCCGCATCAACAGGCTGAGGACTGGACATGGTTGCGGTAATTATTTCAGGTACAAGTGGGGCTGGATCAGCTCACCAATGTGTGAGTGTTACCTGGAATAACAGACGATCGAACATCTGGTCCAACGCTGTCCTCTTTATTCGTACCCTGGCATTCCTGACGATTTGTTCGCTCTCACACCCGATTTAACCGAATGGTTGAGAAGGATGGATTTTAAGTTTGAATATAGGCCTACCTTGTTATGTATAATTGTATATTGTATAGATTACCATAGGATTAAATACATAAATGGGGTTGATGAATGCTAGAAAATGTAGTCTCATAAAAATAGGGAAAGGGCGAAGGGAAGATTTTCAATATACAGTAAATTTGGCTCGGAAATACTTGTAGAAGAAGATTCATGCAAATATTTGGGCGTTCACGTAAGGAATTATTAAAAATGGAATGGTCTTGTAGGATGTGCAATTTCTAAGGCTTACAAATCTCTGCACTTTGTAATGAGGGTATTAAAAGGAAGTCGTGCCTCAGCTAAGTAATTAAGATACTTGTCACCTGTAAGACCTATTCTGGAATACGCCTCGGAAGTTTGGGATCCATATCAAGTAGGGCTCATAAATGAGTTGGAAATGGTTCAAAGAAAGGACGCTAGATTTGTGCTCAGTGACTTTAATCCCAGGAGCAGTGTGAGCCGTACGTTAAAGAAACTTGGGTGGGAATCATTTGAGGCTAAGAGGATGATATCTAGACTGCGCAATGTACAACACGTATACAAATCGACCAGCATAGGGGTAGGCTTAGCAAACGTATGGGAAAACCCACTTACAGTACATGAGTAGGAGTGATCACTCTTTCAAAGTTAAGGGCCGACCACAGCGTACAAATTATGGTAAATATTCTTTTGTAAACCGTGCCTTTGATAACTGGAACTCTCTACCTGCCACAGACTTAGAGCCTTTTCCTAAATATACAGTAGGTGTGTATAAGAAGAGGCCTTCGATTTGTGTAAATACCCCAGTTTATTTGTTATTGAATTGTTATAATTGTTTATTTGTTTAAATATTTGTTGATACTCGGCACTTGCTTTTCTCAATTATTTAATGTTCTCTATTTTTGAATATAAAGCCCAATATTATGTTTATATTTACTATTACAAAGTTTCTTATTTTGGTGACTGTATTTTGAAGAATTTATTGTGAAGCCCAATGAAAATCCACAGCCTGCTTCCAGTCGACCGACCGGGTCAGGGAATGGAATGAATGAAGCCCCCATCTAGCGGCGAGGATATGAACTGTGCCGGCTGCCGAAGCCTGTCGCACTCCCCTGGGGCAATGATTAAATGAATGACAGATGAAATGAAATGATAGTGGAGAGTGTTGCTGGAATAAAATTGTGACAGGGAAAACCGGAGTACCCGGAGAAAAACCTGTCTGCCTCCGCTCTGTCCAGCACAGATCTCACATGGAATGACCGGGATTTGAACCACGGACCCAGCGGTGAGAGGCCGGCGTGCTGCCGCCTGAGCCACGGAGGCTTCTTATTGTGAAGCCCAATATTATACTTTATTTAATTACAATTAATATTATATTGTAAGGATATCCATTTTAGCCTATTTTCATTTAGGAAACAAGTAGTTCCGTGAAGAACTATACAGCCTATTTTCATATAGCCCACTTATTGCAACTATCAACATACGCAATTTCAGTTTGATTGCTGTAAAAGATTCGTAGATATTGATAACCGACTAAATAATTCAGATGGTCGCCATGTTGGATTTTATATATGTAGGTCCTAGAGTTATGTACTGTTACATGCAGATTATTGTGTACGTGTAGCATTCAAACTTCAATCGCATAATTAGGACACTAGAAATTACAAGGAGATTTTAAAATTTCGCACAGCTGCCATCTTTAGGTTATGGAAACAATTGAAATAAATTAGATGCTAGTGGATTACCATTCGTATAAGGATTTACTGTACCAAGTTTCACTGCTCTCGGATGGATAAATTGCGATAAACGTCCATGTGATTATTTATACTTCGCGTCGCTGCCATGTTGGATTTGTGATCACCAGGTTATTTAAAGTCCTATAAGTGAACTTGAGTTCATAGACCCTATGAACAATAAAAAATTCAGTTTGATTGCTACAATAGATTCGTAGATATTGAGAGCCGTCTAAATATTTCGGATGGTCGCCATGTTGGATTGTTAAATATATAGGCCATAGAGTCATGTACCATTATAGGATAATTATTGGGTAAGTTCATTATTCAAACTTTCACTTCGATCGCATGACTACATCACAAGAAATAAAAACTTAATTTTAAAATTCGCACAGCCGCCATCTTGAGGTTATGTAAACAATTGAACCAAATTAGATACCAGTGCATTACAATGTGTATAGATATTTCCTGTACCAGAATTCAGTGCGTTTGGAGCATTAAATCGCGAGAAAGTTTTATTTCAAATTTTCTAATTCGCTTGGCCGCCATGTTTGTTTTGTATATAACCGGTTTTTTAAAGTCATATAAATGGACTTCCAGTAGTGCCCTTTATCTCCGTACAAAACTTCAGGGAGATACCGCTAATAGTTTCAGAGATACAGAATGCCGGTGAAATATTTCGCACATCCGCCATATTGTGGTTATGTAAACAAATGAACGAAGTTAGTTGTCGGTGCATTACAATGTACATGAACATATACTGTACCAAGTTTCATTGCGTTTGGTTGGATAAATCGCGAGAAACGTCTATTTAAAAGTCGCAACTTCGCTTGGCCGCCATGTTGGTTTTGTAGTTACCAGGTTTTCAAAGATCACATAAGTGAACTTATAGTCGTTCCCTTTATCACCATACATGATGTCAGGGTAATATCGGTAATCGTTTTGGAGATATTGAATGCTGGTGAAATAATTCGCACAGCCGCCATGTTGGATTGGTGAGTCGTAACAAAATTTGAAGGGCACGGTCGAGGTCGCCCGGAATAGTGCTATGAACTTACTGAGTTTCATTGAAATCGCTCCAGCCGTTTAGATTTTATTAGGGGGGGGGGGACACACACACGAATCACACACACACACACACGCACACGCACACACACACGGACAAAAGGTGATCTCATAAGCCTATTTTTTCAAAATTGAAAATAGGCTAAAAATGGGCTTACGAGATCACCTTTTGTCCGTGTATATGTGTGTCCCCCTAATAAAATCTAAACGACTCGAGCGATTTCAATGAACCTCGGTAAGTTCATAGCACTATTCCCGACGACCCCGACCGTGCCCTTTAAATTTTGTTACGTCTCACCAATCCAACATGGCTGCAGTGCGAAATATTTCACCAGCATTCGATATCTTCCGAAATTATTACTGATATCACCCTGGAATTTTGTACGGTGATAAGCAAACTACTAGAAGTTCACCTATGTGACGTTTGAAAACCTGGTAACTACAAAACCAACATGGCGGCCAAGCAAATTTGAGACTTTTAAATAGACGTTTCTCGCGATTTAACCAACCAAACGCAATGAAACTTGGTGCAGTATGTGTTTATACACATTATAATGCACTGACATCTAACATTGTTTACATAACCTGAAGATGGCGGCTGTGAGAAATATTTCACTGCCATTCTATATCCCTAAAACTATTACCGGAATCACCCTGAAATTTTGTTCGGAGATAAAGGGCACTACTGCAAGTTCATCTATGAGACTTTCAAAAACCAGTTAACTACAAAACGAACATGGCGGCTAAGCGAATTTGAAAGATTTAAATAGACTTTTCTCGCGATTTAATGATCCAAACGCAATGAAATTCGGTACAGCAAATGTTTATACACATTGTAATGTACTGGTGTCTAATTTAGTTCAATTTCTTCCAAAACCACAAGATGGCAGCTGTGCGAAATTTTAAAATCTCTTTTTTACGTCTTGTGTCCTAATTATGCGATTGAAGTTTGAATACTGCACGTACACAATAATCTTCACGTAATAGTACATAACTCTAAGACCTACGCATATAAAAACCAACATGGCGACCATCCGCAATATTTAGTCGGTTCTCAATATCTACGAATCTATTACAGCAATCAAACTGAAATTGTGTATGTTGATAGAGGCAATTAACATGAGTAGGATATATGAAAATAGGCTGTATAGTTCTTCACGGAACTACTTGTTATTAATTGAGCTGAAGAAAACCTCAATGACAGGTCGAAACATGTACAATATAATATATGTGTGTAAGTATTCATTGGCGTATAATTTGAACTTTGAATATTTACTGAATTTGCCACCGGGGGACGCACTCCTAATTGCAAATGAATGAGTGAATGCCCCGAGTCTCTAAAGGAAGCACATTCTTAGTGTAGAACTATGACTTGATACAAATGTGATGGAAAAGGTTGAGCCTCGGATACACCGGAACAGTTTCTCTGGAGCTGGGATTAGCTTACAGGGAGTGAGTTGGCGTTACAGGCTGCAGATGTCATCCAATTACAGATGGCAGCAAACCAGAGACTTGTCCAGTTGGAGTTCGGCCAAGCGACCATTTTTTGTGGCTTAGCAGGCTGAAGGAAATCGCATTACTGGACCCCCAGAGTGAACTCGACTGGACTAGAGCACTAGGAGCTTGGATACAGTGGTTACAAGTACCATGTGCAGTGTGATACATGGACAGTTCCCCTCCTGAGTTCACAAATTTTATCACTATCAATAATAAATATTTATTGCAGCCATAATGGACAGTTATAAGGTGTGCTTACAAATAATTATTACAGGTAGATTAAACTTTACTGTATTTAACTATGCTCTTTGTCCGTTTGTTGCTTGATGTGATGTGGTATTTGTCGCAGGGGTTATTGCACAGAGAACATATGCATTCTTCATTCGGTTCATGGTATTTAACATTTTTACAGATCTTGTGGTGGAAACCGTGGATGGCGAGTCTTGTTATCCCATGTCTCATCTCCTGGTTCTCGTTTGTCCATCTTCTGTCAACCATTGCTTCTGTTGCGTAGAATCCAAGCGGGATTTCGTTCTGCTTCTGATGTCTTATCTCGAGGAGTTTCTTCATATCCTTAGTAGATGGTAGTTGTAGTCTTAATCTGAGATCTTCGATGTAGTATGTTTCTTTTGTTAGGACATATGCTAGACTGGACTGGGACGTTCTTGGAATTCCTAGCACCCTTTTCAGGAAAGAAGCCTTTAATTTTTCAATTATGATTAGGTCTGTCATGGATAGCCTTTCCCATATCCGTTCTAGACCATATGTAATGACGGGGGTTATTTTCGCGTGGAAGAGAATCATTGCTGTTTGTAGAGATAGTTTGGTAATAATGTTCAAATCGTACATTCCTCTAATGGCTGCTGCTGCCCGTTCCTTTATATGTAGTGTAAAGGATTGGCACGTTGTCTGTCGGGTGAGGCTGAGGTATTTGTAGGAATTGACTGTCTCAAGTTCAGTCTCTCCCAGGATCATTTTGTTTTCGGCGGCTAGTTTTCCTCCTTTTCGGAAGGCCATATGCACTGTCTTCTTATAATTTATACTGAGCTCATTTTCCTCCGCCCAGTCCTGCAAATTGTTCAGCACTTCTTGTATCTCCTGCCTGTTTGTATACCCCAGGATCATGTCATCTGCGAACAGGAAAATAGTCCGAATAATATCCGCTGTCGCGACGTTGAGTGGGACTCAGAGGGTCGCCTTGTAGTACTCCGTTGGTTTGGGTGATCTCTCTTGAGGTTGATACCCCATCGTGTATCTCTACTTTGTTGAAAGCCAGGATGTTTTGTATCATATACGTGATTTCATGAATAACATTACACAAATATAACAGCCTCTTTTTACTACTCAGCCAGCTTCTGATTCTCACAATGGAGTCAATACTGCCAAACTAGCGTCTTCGGAGGCGTAGTTGGTAGCATGCTGAACTGCTGTACCCAAGATCACGGGTTCAAACCCGGCCGAAGGCGTCGGATGTTTTTAAGAGCGTTAAAAATCCTTCAGTATGCCTTCCTTCGGAGGGGAAGTAAAGCCGGCATGTAAAATATCCTTCCACAGACTAAACTTGTGTGGAGCTAAATTTCTAGGTTAGATTTCATTGGAACGCTCTATCAATGTTCCAACATATACCACTAGGTATCATTGACATCTGGTAGCGAAAGTTGGAACTACTTGAAATTGAACGGAACGTGTAGCTCACCCTCTGGGTGTCTGCTGGAAGTAGCTGCAGACTCATGGGAGCCGTACAGGTCCTCGGCCACTCCCGGCACTAAAAACCATACGATAAATAAATAAATAAAATACTGCCACCCCGACGGGATTTTACCAACAAACTAATAATCATATGTAAACACATGCAAATTAAAAACAAAGCTACTTATCAAAATTCTCAACCATTTGAACAATTGCACTTAAATGAACAACCGTATAACTTGGGCTGTTGGCGCTGCAGAAATGAGGAGAATAGAAGTGTTTGAAATGTGGTGTTACAGAAGGTTGATGAAGATCAGATGGGTAGATAGGGTAACAAACGAAGAGGTATTAAGGCGAGTGGGAGATGAGAGATGTTTCTGGCGACTGCTAATGAATAGAAGAGATAGGTTGGTAGGACACTTACCAAGACACCCAGTAATAGAAAACATAGTTATGGAGGAAGGGTTGAGGATAAGAAGTGTAGGGGTGGACCACGGTTAGAACATGTTGAACAGATTGCCTTGGATGTAGGGTGTGGTAGCTATGTAGAGATGAAACGATAAGCTCAGGACAGGGAGACATGGAGAACTGCATCAAAACAGTTAAAAGACTGAAAACTTAGACACACAAGTGCCTTTACACTTGGGACTCAGGGATATTTCAACCAGTGCAATGACGTCTTGAAATGTAATCTAGATCATGCATCACGGCTTTTCGGAACATAGAGACGGTGAGGGACACTTATAGTACAACCCTCCCATTTTTAGCCTACTTTTCACATTTTGCCAAAATGAGGAAAAAGTAGACTTATGAGATCGATCCGGGAAAATGTGTGTCTGTATGTCTGTCTGTCTGTCTGTCTGTGTGTCTGGCTGTGTGTGTGTCCCCCCCTATCAACTCCTAAACGGCTGCAGCAATCAAAACCAAATTCAGTATGATTAATGATGTGCACCGGAATATCTCACGTCCATATTTGAAAATGATGTCAGTGCTACCAACTGCTGAAAAACGCACTAGAAATTTGAGCTCCATGTTGGATATCTTGCAAGGTATGCATGGGAGCTACTCCAAAATTGGCACACATGTAGATAATACTATTTCAGTTTAATTTCCAGGAGGCCAACTATGACAGTGTTGCCAAAATAATGTTAAACCTTCTGATAGGTCCAATGTTTAAATGCATATAACTTCTACACTATCAATTGGATTTCAAACAAATTTTGTATGTAATATCTGTACATAAACAGATATGACTGAGCTTATTATTAAGGCCACCAAGGCTGCCAACTGTTAATAATTGCTCTATTTTTTTCATCCAAATACCTATATATCAGAAAGTATGCAAGCGGAACACCTCTAAACTATGCACACGTATATTCTGACATTTTATATTAATTTGGAGTAACTTATATACGTCAGTACTACCAACATGATTATAAACTTGCTGATAGTACCAATTTTTAAATACATGTAACTTCTATACTATCAGTTGGATTTCAACCAAATTTCGTACGTGCTATGTGTACCATAACAGATATTACTATTAGTATTGTTAAGAGAAATCAGGGCTGCCAACTGTTAATAAATTCTGTCTATATTTTTTTTACCCTAATATGAATATATCAGAAAGTATGCAAGCCAACAGCTCTATAACTTGCACACGTATAGCACCTGACATTCTAGATTAATTTGGAGTAATTAATACAATACAGTGCTGCCAACATGATTCTATGCCTGCTGATATGTCCAATTTTAAAATACATGTAACTTCTATACTAACAAATGTATGGAGCGTGGTGGCTCAGCGGTCTAGCTGTATGCCTCTCACCAAGGCGGTCCGGGTTCGATTCCCGGTCAATGCATGTGAGATTTTCGAAGTGAAATGCCATGTCCTGTGGTTCGGATTCCACGTAAAAAGGAGGTCCCGTGGCTCATGATCTCACGATTAACGGTCACGTTAAACTACAAGCTTCCCTCCTTTTTTTAACAAATGTATTTCATCCAAAATTGGCACAACAAGTTATCATAATATTTCAGATTATTTCTGACCAGCACACGCATGGTATTGTTGGCAACATGATTTTACGCGTGCTGACAGATCCAATGTCTAACTGCATGTAACGTCCATTGGACTTCAACCAAATTTTGTATTCTGTACCTTAAGAGATGGAACTAAGAATATATTCAGTCACCAGGGCTGCCAACTGTAGTACTCTATTAGGCTACATTATACCAGGCATATTTTGAACTAATTAGATATTTCGATATTACCAACTTAATTTCGTCATTATTCTAAATAGGTTCATATTCTGTAGAATAATCATTGGCATGAAAAGTAGGCTGTATAGTTCTTCACGGAACTTCTTGTTGTAGTTGAATTTAATTTATTTATTTATCGTATGGATTTTAGTGTCGCCAGAGGATGTGGCTGCTTCAAGCGGACACCCATAGGGTGAGCTACAAGTTCCGTTCCATTTCAAGTAGTTCCAACTTTCGCCACCAGATGTCAATGATACCTAGTGGTGAACGTTGGAACTTTGATAGAGCGTTCCAACGATATCTAATCTAGAAATTTACCTTCACACAAGTTTAGTCTGTGGAAGGATCTATTACATGCCATTAATCTATGACATGGGACCGCCGGCTTTACTTCCCCTCCGATGGAAGGCATACTGAAGGATTTTAACGCTCTTAAAATATCCGAAGACGCTTTGTAGTAACCTTCGTAAAGTGCAGGCGCCACTGTGTATTCTAGCAATGGCCGGACCATTAAATACAGCCGAGGAAATACAGTAGAGCCCTTCTTTGTGATGATAGAAGTCTATGGCGAATTCAATAGAGAACTTTAATCCTATGATGATAGGAAGATTATGTATTGGTAGATACGTTTCGAACTTCTGCGGTCAGTTTAGTGTATTCTACAGCTGAATATTGTGCGCCGGTATTGGTGAACAGCCCCCACGTAAAGAAGGTAGACACTCAGCTCAACATAGCCATGAGAACCATCTCCACTCTACTGGCTCCCAACACTCACCCACATAGCCCCTCCGGTGTTTGGTAGCCAAGATGCACTGAGGAAGGAATATTCTAAAATAATAAACAACCCTGCACTTACAATCCATGACGACATTTCCACTCGGGCAGTAAACCGGCTCCGGTTAAGGAATCCACCCCTTCGACTGGCAGCACATTGCAGCTCAATGGCGTGTAACATGGACTAGAAATGCCCCATCCGAAGTACGTGACCTCATTGATCCCGTAAGGAAAACCCAGGGCTTTGCACAAATGGGGGAAGCGACCAAACCCCTTCTGTGATTGCGGTACATTGGACCAGACCATCAGGCACATTGTGGAAGATTGCAAACTAAGAACGTACATAGGTGATCCTAATGCCTTTTTCAGTGCTACACCGTCGAGCCTGGACTGGATAAATAGACTGGACATAAGGTTATATTAAGGTCGATATCTGTGCTTGTCTGTACTTTTTATTATTATTATAATTTTTGTTATTATTATTGTGTTTCAAGTGTAATGCCATACGCTAAATACATAAATAACAAGAAGTTCCGTGACGAACTAAAGAGCCTACTTTTCCTAAAATTTAAGATTCATGCCAATGATTAATCGATATGGATCTATCTAGAATAATGACGAAATTAAGTTGGTAATATCGAAATTTCTAATTAGTTCGAAATACTGTATACCTGGCATAACGTAGCCTAATAGAGCACTACAGTTGGCAGCCCTGGTGACTGAATATATTCTTAGTTCCATCTCTTAAGGTACAGAATACAAAATTTGGTTGGAGTCCAATGAATAGCATGGACGTTACATGCAGTTAAATATTGGATCTAACAGCGCGCGCAAAATCATGTTGGCAACAGTGTCATGCATGTATTGGTCAGAAATAATCTGAAATAATATGATCTATTGTTGTGCCAATTTTGAATGAAATCCATTAGTTAGTATAGAAGTTACATGCATTTTAAAATTGGACCTATCAGCAGGCTTAGAATCATGTTGGCAGCACTGACGTATATTAGTTACTTCAAAGTAATCTAGAATGCCAGGTACTATACGTGTGCAAAGTTTAGAGCTATTGGCTTGCATTCTTTCTTATATATTGATATTAGGGTAACAAAAATAGAGACAACATTTATTAACAGTTGGCAGCCCTAGTTGCTCTTAGGAATACGCATAGTCATAGCTGTTATCGTACACATAGCACATGCGAAATTTGGTTGAAATCGAAATGATAGTATGGACGTTACATGTATTTAAAGTTGGAACTCTCAGCAGGCTTAGAATCATGTTGGTAGCACTGACGTATATAAGTTACTCCAAATTAATATAGAATGTCATGTACTATACGTGTGCATAGTTTAAAGCTGTCGGCTTGCATACTTTCTCATATATATTGGTATTTGGATAAAAGAAATTAAGAGCATTTTTTAACAGTTGGCAGCACTGGTGGTTCATAAGAATACGTTCAGTCATATCTGGTTACGTACACATACAACATACGAAATTTGGTTGAATTCCAATTGATAGTGTAGAAGTTGTGTGCATTTAAACATTGGACCTATCAGAAGGCTTAAAATTATTTTGGCAACTCTGTCATGGTTGGCCTCCTGGAAATTAAACTGAAATAATATTATCTACATGTTTGCCAATTTTTGAATAGCACCCATGCATACTTTGCATGATATCCAACATTGAGCTCAAATTTCTAGTGCGTTTTTTCAGCAGTTGGTAGCACTGACATCATTTTCAATTATGGCCGTGAGATATTCAGGTATAGATCTTTACTCGTACCAAATTTTATTTCGATTGCTCCAGCCGTTTAGGAGTTGATAGGGGGGGACACACACACAGCTAGACAGATAGACAGACAGACAGAAGGACAGACAGACAGACAGACACACATTTTCCCGGATCGATCTCATAAGACTACTTTTTCCTCATTTTTACAAAATGTGAAAAGTAGGCTAAAAATGTATTGGTGAATGAAATATTTCTAGGCATGAACATCATATTATCAATAGGCTAAAACAAATTCATGAGCCTGTAAAAAGGAAGTTACCAATCTGATTAAATTTAAACCAAGCAACACTAAGAGAATTTACTTCTAACTGATCTAATGTGTGACGTCAGCTGTCCTTTGAGACATACAGTACAACACACCTCTCACGTAAACTGAGGCAAGATAATTCTGTTATCGGCTCAAGCGCTGACACGGTGTTTGAAGCTCTAATGAGATTGACATCAAACGTGCCCTAAAAGCTTCCTTGCCGCTGGTAGACAGTAATCCTCCTACCTCTATCGGTGAGTCTTGATCTCCATTGCTACAGGGTCACTATTGACTGATCTCTTGCGTGTGTATTTATTTGATCACGATCACAGTATAACAATCTGTGTGTTTGAGTCTTCAGTTTTTTGACTTGTTTGATGCAGCACTCCATGTCTCTCTGTCCTGAGCTAATCGTTTCATCTCTATATAGCTACCACACCCTACATCCGAGGCAATCTGTTTAACATATTCTAACCTTGGTCTACCCCTACAGTTCTTGTCCTCGACCCTTCCTACCATAACTAAGCATGCTATTCCTGGGTGTCTT
Organism: Meconema thalassinum; assembly: GCA_946902985.2. NCBI lineage: Eukaryota > Metazoa > Arthropoda > Insecta > Orthoptera > Tettigoniidae > Meconema > Meconema thalassinum. The sequence continues at coordinate 540,801,138 of OX336392.1, forward strand.
AGTATGTGTCCTACCAACCTATCTCTTCTCTTCATTAGCAGTCGCCAGAAGCATCTCTCCTCTCCCACTAGTCTTAATATCTCTTCGTTTGTAACCCTATCAACCCATCTGATCTTCATCATTCTCCTGTAACACCACATTTCAAACGCTTCAATTCTCCTCTTTTCTGCTCCACCAATAGTCCAAGTTTCACTTCCATAGAGCGCCACGCTCCAGACAAAAGCCTTCAAAAATGACTTCCTAATACCTAAATCTATATTCGATGTCAACAGATTGCTTTTCTGTAGAAATGCTTTCCTTACCTGAGCCAACCTACTTTTTATATCCTCTTTTCTTCGTCCATCAGTGGTTATTTTGCTTCCTAATTAACAGAAGTCTCCTACGTCCTTTAGCCTTTCACCTGCCAATTTGATGTCCATAGAGGTTTCTGATTTATTTCGGCTGCGTTCCAATATTTTTGTTTTACATTTATTGATTTTCATCAGGAATTCTTTCCTCAAGACGGAGTCCATACCATTCAAAAACTCATTCAAATCCTCAGGCGTGTCGGCCAAGATGACGATGTCATGGGCAAATCTCAGAGTTGAAATTATTTCTCCTTGAATCTTCACTCCCACTTTAAATTTTTCTCCAATTTCCTTCATTGCTTGTTCAATGTAAAGATTGAAAAGTAAGGGTGATAAGTTGCAGCCTTGCCTAACACCTTCTCTCTTTGTTCCTTCAACTCTAAATAACAATATAATTTATTTATTTATTTGTTTTGAGAATATAGTTCGCAGTTCGCGGTTAAAGTGGGATGGATCATTGCATGATTTGTGAGGAGAGAGTAGAGCGTGTCCTCTTGCGTTAGAACGGAACGGTTTTGTCGCTTAAACGGAGAGGACAGATGGCTATTTGAGACCGAGTGGAGGGAGGACAGGTCAGTGTTCGTTCATACTTAAATCGCACCTGCGGCTGAAGACTGACACATGTCAAAAGAATGCATTTGGTGAATATAATTCCCCCCATTTTCGTCTGTGTCCTTAAGAACTGTCACAACTGAAATCGTAAAGATAGCGATTCTACTGCACGTTCCCCCAGGGGCTCACAACTTGTGGGACGTCGGTTGGCGACCACGGGACGCCAGCTGAGTCCGGCATTGCTTCCACTTACTTGTGCTGGGCTCCTCTCTGTTATCTTTCCTCTCGACCTCCCTTGGTCAACTCTTGTAATTTTCCGACCCCGACGGTATTAGGGTATCCGAGGCCTAGGGAGTCTCTTCCTTTCCCGCCTTAATTGGCCCTTGTCTCATCTTTCCTGATCCCTCATTCTTCGAGAGGTCAGACCTCTTTTTCTTTTCGTCTATAATGGTAATTAAGACACACGTATAGAAATTATAAAACTCGCTAGGGTCTTTTCATTGTACCTCCTGCCTTCTGCTCAAGGCCCTCATGGAGGCAGGGTGTGTGTCGCCCACCACTTAAGGTGCACCCTAGATTGTGCTACACCCCCAAGGGCTCACGTCTGGTGAGTTCGGATATTGGCGACCCCGGGGGCTTCCTGAGCTGGGTTCGGATTTTCTCCTTCTTCCATTGCCTTTGAGGCGGTTCCTCTCCTCTTTACCTTTCCTATCTGCCTTTCCTGGCTCTCCTTCCTTACAAGTCCCTTAATTCTCATTCTTCAAGGGTAGAGGGCATTTCCTTTCCTCCTGTCCTTTGTTTCTCTTATTCTTATTAGCCTATTTTCAATTTTGAAGAAATAGGCTTATGAGATCACCTTTTGTCCGTGTGATGGTGTGTGTGTGTCCCCTAATAACTTCTAAACGGCTGGAGCGATTTCAATGAAACTCGGTAAGTTTATAGCACTATTCCGGACGACCCCGACCGTGTCCTTCAAATTTTGTTATGTCTCACCAATCCAACATGGCGGCTGTGCGAAATGTTTCACCAGCATTCATTATCTCCGAAACTATTACCGATATGACCCTGGAATTTTTTACAGTGATAAAGGGAACTACTAGAATTTTCACCTATGTGACTTTTGAAAAACTGGTAACTACAAAACCAACATGGCGGCCAAGCGAATTTGCGACTTTTAATTAGACGTTTCTCGCGATTTAACCAACCAAACGCAATAAAACTTGGTACAGTATATGTTTACATTGTAATGCACCGACATCTAATTTCGTTCAATTGTTTACATAACCACAAGATGGCGGCGGTGCGAAATATTTCACCGGCATTCTATATCTCTGAAACTATTAGCGGTATCACCCTGAAAGTTTGTACGGAGATAAAGGGCACTACTGGAAGTTCATCTATAAGATTTTCCGAAACCGGTTAACTACAAAACGAACATGGTGGCCAAGCGAATTTTAAAATTTTAAAAAGACCTTTCTCGCGATTTAATGTTCCAAACGGAATGAAACTTGGTACACATTGTAATGCACTGGTATCTAATTTAGTTCAATTGTTTACATAATCTCAAGATGGCGACTGTGCGAATTTTAAAATTAAGTTTTTAATTCTTGTGTCGTAATCATGCGATCGAAGTGAAAGTTTCAATAATGAACCTACGCAATCATTTTCCTTTAATGGTACATTACTCTATGGTAGAAAAGTGGTAGAAAAGTGGTAGCGAAAAGTGTTAGTGGTAGAAAAATGGTAGTAAAATGGTAGAAAAGTGGTGGAAAACTGGTAGCAAAAAATTCTAGTGGTAGAAATATGGTAGAAAAGTGGTAGCAAAAAAGTCAACGTGGTAAGGTTTTAAGTGTGGGTACTCATCAAGGTGGTATACTAAATGAAACACCGTTAGTATTAACAACACTTGATCAAAAGGACTTGAAAAAGCAAGCGCAACAAAAACATAGTGTTTCTCAACATAGTGACTTCTTTGTGAAAAACATTTATCCTCTCCTCAAAACGTTGTGTTTAAACCCTCTTCCAGGCCATCTGCAAAGCAAACGACACTATCAAAAGCCACGCAAACTCTACAAGAGGTGTCTAAAAGTGCTACCAATTTTCTACCATTTTTCTACCACTAGCACTTTTTGCTACCACTTTTCTACCATTTTTCTACCTCTAACACTGTTTGCTACCACTTTTCTACCACTTTTCTACCATTTTTCAACAATTTTCTACCACTTTTCTACAATTTTTCTACCACTTTGCTATCACTTTTCTATCCCTTTGCTCTCACTTTTGCTCGCGATATAGGTGTGCTCGTGTGTGGAAACATTAGTAATTACGTCAGCGAAAACATGAACTCACTTGTCAAATCGTGAGAACGTCACATCCTGTTACAGAAAAAAAAGAGACGGGGTAACGAAATTATAATGATAGGAGTGAAAGACTCGGCGAGGCTGTCTGTCTTTCTCCGAGGCAGACCGGGTTCGATTCCCGGTCAAAGAATGTGACATTTTCGAAGTGAAATGCCATGTCCTGTGGTTCGGATTCCATGTAAAAAGGGGGTCATGGGGCTCATGATCGCGAGATTAACGGTCACAATAAACTACAAGTTTCCCTTTTGTTGTTGATTTATTAATTTAGGGGCTTTGCGACATCGTGGTCATGTAGTCAAGTGCACTTGGATGTGTGTAGAATTTGTCTGATAACCAGTGTTACTGCGATGGCTGTATTACTGTATGTATTAGTAATGCAGATGAGGATTGGGGAGGAGGTGGCCATGGCCTTATTACAAACATAGTGGAAAGCATTATGCGGCTTGTGTATGTCATGACAGGGGAACTACCCTTTATGGAAGAAGTCAGATTACAGATGCTCCTGCCGCACACACCGGGATTTGGGGAGTATTTGCGTCTCATGACAGCAAAGAGAAATGACATTTGGCATGAATTTTATACGAAGGACGCTATGACTACACCGGACTGGATGCAAGGATCCTACGAGCTGAGACATATCCTGACGCGCTTTGCGGTCCATGGTTTCCACCACCGGATCTGCATGAGATACGTCTATCACCAACCAAACGAACTATGCGTGTGCAAGCTTTGTAAGGGGCCTTGCGACAGATACCACGTGAGGACGTGCAAGTGCAGAGAGGTGTCTCTGACGAAATTCTGTGAAAATTAGAAATATATGGACATCCCTCGGAAAAAGGCATTTACAGTGACAACGACAAAATTTTGTATTAATGATGGTTCGTAAGAATCACGTTCATGCACATTGTGCGCAATAAAGTATTTATTGTTATGCTGTGATAAACTGGGCTGAACAATGGTTGATTGGATATTCTTTGCGAACTTTCAAATCATGTAATTCATGTCAGACATGTTGGATTTGTTTGTTCATGTGTGAAACTATCAAGTACCAATACCTAGTTGGTTACACAACTGTGGATCAAGCATGCAAAGAACATGACCTTTATTATCGCCATAGTCATCCTGGTTTAAGACATGTGGCGGATCAAGTGTCGTTGGAAAAAGCTAAACAACGTTTAGCATCCTGTGATGCCTCAGTGGGAGAGAGGTTGGCAGCCTTGATTGTGATGTGTGTTATGAAAGGAAAGTTAATGATATGTGGACATAAACATTGAAAAAAGAATGAGGAATTGATCTTTCTTTGTGTTCTACTTTTTTGTAAAGTGCTATCTTATATATAAAAGTGAAAGTCTGTATGTATGTATGTATGTATGTATGTATGTGGTATGTGGGTGGGTCTGTTCCGTATACAAATCCACACCGTTCCACCAATCTCAACCAAATTTTGCATACACATAGTTTAAGACCCAGAACGAACCATTGGCTACATGAATTTTCGATAGTCTTTCTCATTCTTCTGATTTCGGCCCTTTTGCACTCAAGCACAGGCAAATCAAATCATAAAATATACTCATGAAGGAATGGCAAGGCAGATAGTTTCCATGGCAACATAGCTCAAGTCGAGACACGGCCGACTGGATGCCATTCGCGCTCTGCACTACCGGTATAGAAAATGAGGATCTTTACTTGAAATCCCGTTAGTTACTCAACTACTCACACAGCACTGTCAACCGAGTTTAGCATAACAAAGACTTGACACCATCTTCTATTATATATTTGTCAAATACCACTCACTCACTCATTCATCACGAAATCTCAGAAACCACCGAACGGATTGGAATGAAATTTGGTATGCAGCTTCCTCAAGGGACGAAAATGCTCACTAAGAGAGGATTTTTGCATATTCAGGTTCTAAAGGGGTGTTAAGGGGGTAGACCTGCATTTCATTGAATAGCAATATCTCCCGATTGGTTTCATTGGGGGATGTGATACTCGGCATATAAACTAATCATTAAAATAAGAATACATGTGTCTGAGGGTTTTTCGATGTGGTGTATATTATGAGGTGAAAGGGGTGAAAAGTGGGGATTAAAAGATTCCTAACGGAGCGTGTATCTCTTAAACGACATAGGCGAGGAGTTTGAAACTCAGCGAAAAAAATCAACATAAAAAAGAAGTAAATATGTGCTTGACCGATTTTTCATAAATCCAATTTATGTGGCCCACGGGGAGGGGTGAAATTCTGGGGGGGGGGGGGGACAGGAAAGAAAGTGACCTAACTGATTGATTGACTGACTCACTCATCAAACTCAGGGGAAAATTAAGTAAGTAAGTAAGTAAGTAAATAGCTGTTTGACAGATTTTTTTTTCTTAAATCAAATTTAAGGGGTTCATGGGGAGGGGTGAATTTCTGAAAAAAGAAAATTGAAAGAAAATGTCCTGACTCACTCACTCACTCATCATCGCCCAGCCAAAATTATTGAAGTTAGAAACATGACAGTTTGGGGATATATTCATTGTTTGTCAAAACCGTCTACTAAGGGAGGATTTTCAGATAATCAGGTTCTAAAGGGGGTCTTAAGGGGGTTAAACCTGCATTTCATTGAATAACAATATCTCCCGATTGGTTTCATTGGGGGATGTGATACACGGCATATAAACTCATCATTAAAAAGTAAGAAGACACCTGTCTGAGGGTTTTTCGATGTGGTGTATATTATGAGGTGAAAGGGGGTGAAAAGTGGGGATTGAAAGATTCCTAACGGAGCGTGTATCTCTTAAACGACATAGGTGAGGAGTTTGAAAGTCAGCGGAAAAAAATCAGGATAAAAATAAGTAAATATGTGTTTGACAGTTTTTTCATAAATCCAATTTAAGGGTCCCATGGGGAGGGGTGAAATTCTGGGAGGGGGGGGGGGCAGAAAAGAAAGTGTCCTAACTGATTGACTGACTGACTCACTCATCAAACTTAGGGGAAAAACTGCTTTAAAGTAAGTAAATAGCTTTTCGACAGTTTTTTGAACAATCAAATATAAGAGGTTCATCGGGAGGGGTGAAATTCTGAAGAAAAAAAAATTAAAGAAAATGTCCTGACTCATTCTCTCACTCATCATCGCCCAGCCAAAAATATTGAAGTTGGAAACATGGCAGTTTGGGGATATGTTCGTTATATGTCAAAACCGTACACTAAGGGAGGATTTTTGGATATTCAGGTTCTAAAGGGGTCTTAAGGGGGTTAAGCCTGCATTTCATTGAATAACAATATCTCACGAGTGGTTTCATTTGTGGATGTGATACTCGGCATATAAACTAATCATTAAAAATAATGATGATGATGATGATAATTGTTGTTTTAAGGGGCCTAACATCTAGGTTATCGGCCCCTGATGGTTTGGGTGATCGTGAAGATGAAAATGAAAAGCGAACTTAAAACTAAAACTAACGAATAACCTACATACTAGAAGAAGAAATTGAAAACTAAAGAAGAATAAGGCAAATAAAGGACAGGAGGAAAAGAAATGCCCTCAACCCTCGAAGAAGGCGGATTGAGGGACTTGGAAGGAAGGAGGGAGAGCCATGAAAGGCAGATAGGGAAGTGAAAGAGGAGAGGGTCCGCCCCAAAGGTAAGGGACAAAAGTGGAAAACGGACCCAGCTCAGGAATCTCTCGGGGTCGCCAACTCCCGAACTCACCAGCCGTGAGCCCCTGAGGGTGTAGCATTATCTAGGGTGCACCAAAAGTGGTGGGGCTACATACACCCGGCCTCCTTGAGGGCCTTAAGCAAATGGCAGGAGATAACATGAAAAGAAAAAGAAGGCTGACCCCTCGCAGAAGGAGGGAATAAGAAAAGATGAGACAAGGGCCAATTAAGGCGGGAAAGGAAGAGACTCCCTAGGCCTCGGATACCCTAATACCGTCGGGGTCGGAAGAGAACAAGAGTTGACCAAGTGAGGTCGACAGGAAAGAAGACAGAGAGGAGCCCGGCACAAGTAAGTGGAACATTAAAAATAAGCAGACATGTGTCTAAGGGTTTTTCGATGTGGTGTATTATTATGAGGTGAAAGGGATGAAAAGTGGGGGTTGAAGGATTCCTAACGGAGCGTGTAGGCCTATCTCTTAAACGGCATAAGCGAGAAATTTGAAACTCAGCGAAAAAATCAGCTTAAAAAGTAAGTAAATCGGTGTTCGAACGTTTTTTCATAAATTAATTTAAGGGGCCAATGGGGTGGTGTGAAATTCTGGGGGAAAAAAGGAGAGAAAGTGTCCTAACTGACTGACTAACTCACTCACTCTTCAAACTCAGGGAAAAAAGACAGCTTAAAAAACAAGTTAATAGGTGTTCAAGCGTTTTTTCATCAATCCAATTTAAGAGGCCCGTTGAAGGGGTGAAATTCTGGTAAAAATAATTGAAAGAAAATGTCCTGTCTGACTCACTCACTCATCACGCCCAACGAAAACTATTCAAGTTGGATACATGAAATTTTGGGAATATGTTCGCTGTATGTCGAAAACGTCAACTAAGGAATGATTTTTGTTTATTCGGGTTTTAAAGAGGTGTTAAGGGGGTAAACGTGCATTTCATTGAATAACGATATCTCATGAGTTGTTTCTTTGGGGATGTGTTATTCGGTATATAAACTAATCATTAAAAATAATCAGACCTATGTCTAAGGGTTTATCGATGTGGTGTATACTATGAGGTGAAAGGGGTGAAAATTGGGTGTTGAAGGATCCTTAACGGAGCGTGTATTTCTGAAACGACATAGGCGAGAAGTTTGAAATTCGACGGGAAAAACAGCTTTAAATACAAGTAAAGAGGTGTTCGACCGTTTTGTCATAAATCCAATTTAAGGGGCCCTTGGAGAGGGGTGAAATTCTGGGGGGAAAAAAACAGGAAAGAAAGTGTCCTAACTGATTGACTCACTTACTCACTCATCAAACTCAGGGGGAAAACAGCTTTAAATAAGTAAATAGGTGTTCGACCGTTTGTTTCATAAATCCAATTTAAGGGGTTCATGGGGAGGGGTGAAATTATCAAAAATAATTGAAAGAAAATGTCCTGACTGACTCACTCACTCATCATCACCCAGCCAAAATTATTGATGTTAGAAACATGAAATTTTGGGGATATGTTCGTTGTATGTCGAAAACGTCCACTAAGGAAAGAGTTTTGTATATTCAGGTTCTAAAGAGGTGTTAAGGGGTAAATGTGCATTTCATTGAATAACAATATCTCACGAGTGGTTTCATTTGGGGATGTGATACTTGGCATATATTCTAATCATTAAAATAAGCTGACACATGTCTAATGGTTTTTCGATGTAGTGTATATTCTAAGGTGAAAGGGATGAAAAGTGGGGTTTGAAAGATTCCTAACGGAGCGTGTATCTCTTAAACGACATAGGCGAGGAGTTTGAAACTCGGATGAAATCAATCAGCATAAAAATAAATAAATAAATAAATAAATATATAAAATAAGTAGGTGTTCGACCGTTTTTTTTTTCATAAATACAATTTAAGGGGCCTATGGGGAGGTGTGAAATTCTGGAAGAAAACGTCCACTAAGGAAGGATTTTTGGATGTTCACTGTCATCGACCAACCAAAACTATTAAAGTTAGAAGAATGATATTTTGGGGATATGTTTGTTGTGTGTCAAAAAAGTCTACTAAGGAGGGATTTTTGGATATTCAGGTTCTAAAGGGGCGTTAACGGGGTTAAACCTGCATTTCATTCAATAACAATATGACACGACTAGGACGCGAGCGAAGCGAGGCTAAAAATGAGATGGTGTGTGTGTATTACTCAATCACACAAGTACCACTGGTCCGATTTACATGAATTTTACATGGAAGTAGCTGATTTACCTGGTTAACATATAGGTTACTTTTGATTTCAATAATTTGCACTATTTAAAGATGGCGACCATTTTAGTGACGTCACTACACCCTTTGGTTTCAAACTTTCATATTTCCATTTCAAATAAAAAGAGAACGCTAAGAAATAGTAAACTTTTGATGGCATATACGAGGTTTAAAATTACACTTTCTATCCGAAAGGTATCTCCAACGGTTAGCGAGAAAAACCTAAATTTGTGCTATAATACAAGGTCAACGCCGAGCGGTGTAGTTGGACAAAATGTTCCATCCTTAATATCCCTCTGCGCAGCATCTCGCCTATCCCCTGTTTTAACTGTCACCTTCACATTTTAATTTATTTATGACGCGTAGCGAAGCACGGGTACTTCAGCTAGTTGGCTATAAAATAAAAACAAGGTTTCCCAGAGCATGATGTTTTTTCTCATTTTAAACAAGTAGTTCCGTGAAGAACTATACAGCCTATTTTCATATATCCTACTTAAGTTAATTGCCACAATCAACATACAAAATTTCAGTTTGATTGCTGTAATAGATTCGTAGATATTGAGAACCGACTAAATATTTCGGATGGTCGCCATGTTGAACTTTATATATGTAGGTCCTAGAGTTATGTACTGTTACACGAAGATTATTGTGTACGTGTAGCATTCAAACTTCAATCGCATGATTAGGACACAAGATGTAACAAGGAGATTTTAAAATTCCGCACAGCTGCCATCTTGTGGTTATGGAAACAATTGAAAAAATTAGATGCCAGTGGATTAACATTCGTATAAGGATTTACTGTACCAAGTTTCACTGCACTCGTATGGTCAAATTGCGAGAAACGTCCATGTGAATATTTATACTTCGCGTCTCCGCCATGTTGCATTTGTGATCACCAGGTTATTGGAAGTCCGATAGGTGAACTTAAGTGCAAAGCCCCTATGAACATAAAAATGTTCAGTTTGTTTGCTATAATAGATTCGTAGATATTCCGAGCCGTCTAAATATTTCGGATGGTCGCCATGATGGATTGTTAAATGTATAGGCCATAGAGTCATGTACCATTTAAGGAAAATTATTGCATAGGTTCATTATTCAAACTTTCACTTTGATCGCATGATTACGACACAAGAAATAAAAACTTAATTTTAATATTCGCACAGCCGCCATCTTGAGGTTATGAAAACAATCGAAATAAATTAGATACCAGTGCTTCACAATGTGTATAAAATTTCCTATACCAATTTTCATTGCGTTTGGAACATTAAATCGCGAGAGAGGTCTATTTAAATTTTCAAATTCGCTTGGCCGCCATGTTCGTTTTGTAGTTAACCGGTTTTTGAAAATCTTATAGATGAACTTCCAGTAGTGCCCTTTATCTCCGTACAAAATTTCAGGGTGATACCGCTAATAGTTTCAGAGATATAGAATGCCGGTGAAATACTACGCACAGCCGCCATCTTGTGGTTATGTAAATAATTGAACGAAGTTAGATGTCGCGCCATTACAATGTATATGAACATATACTGTACCAAGTTTTATTGCGTTTGGTTGGTTAAATCGCGAGAAACGTCTATTTAAACGTCGCAACTTCGCTTGGCCGCCATGTTGGTTTTGTAGCTACCAGTTTTTCATGAGTCGCATAGGTGAATTTCTAGTAGTTCCCTTTATCACCGTAATAAATTCCAGTGTGATATCGGTAATAGTTTCGGAGATATTGAATGCTGGTGTAATATTTCGCACAGCCGCCATGTTGGATGGGTGAAACGTAACAAAATTTGAAGGGCACGGTCGGGGTCGCCCGGAATAGTGCTATGAACTTACCGAGTTTCATTTAAATCACTCTAGCCGTTTAGAATTTATTAGGGACACACACACACCTCACACACACACACACGGACAAAAGGTGATCTCATATGCCTATTTTTTCAAAATTGAAAATAGGCTAAAAATAGTGATAGGTATAACCTAACTTAACCTTGTCACGTGACATGTTCTACAAGTTTAGACTTGCTTTAAGACTGGCTATGACATCACACATAGCTCACCTAACCTAATGTAACATAACATAACCCAACCTTACCCCATATGTTGGCTTATGTATTGGCTTTTGTGTTGGCTTATATATCAGCTTTTGTATTGGCTTATTTGACAAGTTATTTTTGTCAATGTATTTAGTAGATTTTTTTATTGATCTTGGAAAGTATCTCAAAGACTGGGAATATTTAAAGACTTAACCTCAACTCACCTAACATAACCTAACTTAACCTTGCCACGTGACATATTCTACAAGTTTAGACTTGCTTGAAGACTTGCTATGACGTCACACTTAGCTCACCTAACCTAATGTAACATATTATAACCCAACCTAATCTAACCCCATGTGTTTTGGATTTTGTATTGGCTTATGTATTGGCTTTTGTATTGGCTTTTGTGTTGGCTTATGTGTTGGCATTTGTATTGGGTTTTGTGTTGGCTTATATATCGGATTTGTATTGGCTTATCCGTTTACTTTGACTCGGCGGTCATTCTCGCAATTGTTTTTTCAATCATCATGGTCATGCTTTCAGCAAGCATAAACAAACCACACGCATAAGCCTCTACGGTTCATGATTCGTGAAATATCAATGAATGCATTGTCAAGCATGGCCACCGCATATGCCTCTACAATCCATGATTCATCAAATAGCGCATTCCTACACGTGCATGATACTTTTTACTGACGCAGCGATTTACAATCATGCACCTGTTGTCAAGTCAAGTCAGGTCAGCACATTGCAATAAGCTCAAATAACATTCACATCCTGTCAGTCTGCTCTCCAGCAAGTTTGTTTTTTCTACTCGCTTCAATCAACATATAACCACGTTCTGTTTGCCCTTCATCTGATCATAGAATTATCATTTGTCATGTAACCCATCATCGTTTACACGTTAAAGATCACCTTTGGGAGTAAAATATCGGAAAAACGAACCATCGCTCTGTCATAAACCGACCCGACAAAATATCGGAAAACAAACCCTCAGCCTGTCCTAAACCGACCCGTCGAATTATCAGAAAACGAACCCTCAGCCTGTCCTAAACCGACCCGTCAAAATATCATCTGATCATAGAATTATCATTTGTCATGTAACCCATCATCGTTTACACGTTCAAGATCCCCTTCGTTAGTAAAATATTGGAAAAACGAACCCTCGCTCTGTCATAAACCGACCCGTCGAAATATTGGGAAACGAACCTTCGGCCTGTCCTAAACCGACACGTCGAAATATCATCTGATCATAGAATTATCATTTCATGTAACCCATCATCGTTTACACGTTAAAGATCCCCTTCGGGAGTAAAATATCGGAAAAACAAACCATCGCTCTGTCATAAACCCACCCGTCGAAATATTGGAAAACAAACCCTCGGCCTGTCACAAACCGACCCGTCAAAATATCGATTGTTCTATTAACCACGGTCATTATAACGAGTAATAGTCTTGTTAAAACACACGCCCAGCGGTATACTCTTTCTCTCTCTATCTATCTATCTACAACCACTCATCATGAACATTTAGCCAGCTATATCGGTCATGATTGAGAAATTCAAGAAATCGAAGAAGAACTTTGAAATGTCAAAATTATTGTTTAAGCCCTCACCCATTAAAATGGGCATTGGGTAGGTTTTTGCTAGGAATTAACCTTACCCACAAGGGAAGATGAAGAGAGAAGTTAAGGGAAGTGGGTTTTGGACTAAGGAACAAGTGTGGATAATAGGACGAGAGTTCAACAGAAAACAAAGACAATGTTTAAAGACGAGTGTCACCGCAAAGCCCGTGAAACACCTAAAGTAGGTATGGACCTGTCCGTAGCTAACGGGAAATGCGGCTGAAGCTTGGGCTATTTGCCGGCGGGATTGGATAGTACCTTCCCTTCCAAGCCAAGATTCGACTACTATGTGGAAGGGTGGTGGTCTGGCAAAGAAGGAAATGATGAGTTTACTATGTATCCCTTCAAAGGAGTTTGTTTTAAACAAATATTTTGAAGAAGGCAAACAATTGGATACCTATCAGTAGAAAGGTGCTAAGTGCCATTTTTATGAACATTGAGTATTATAGTAAAAAGGGTTTAGTCAGTTTATTTGTGAGTATTTATTCTTCTAATTTGAATAACATACAGATATAGTATTCCTTGCTATCCAGTGGCAGATATAGGTTCATAATATGAAAATTGTGGAATTCTGTTTGAGTGAAATGTTAGAAATTGTGAAAGGGGCAAAGTCCACTAGTCTTTACGAATGTGCTACGTGCTAATTAAACAAAGATGACGGCTTTCCGACACGCAAACACGTGACATACGTTTGTCCATGCACGAAACACTGAAACTCCAAGTTAATTCCACAAACTAACAACGACTGACCTTGTGATTTGTTGATGGTCATTCCGAAGGCCATAAGCATGGGAAATTGCAACCGCTTAAAATCGAATAGCACGTCCGGTGGAATCATTGGGATGCGCGGAATCAAAACAACTTCTCCATCGATGACGTTGTTCATTTGTTTTTCCACAGCCAGTCATGTTCCATTGCATAGTCGAAGTTGATTGATGTTACGCAACATGATGATGATTGAGCCTACTTTCAATTGCACATTGTGAGGTGGTAATCCAGGCAATTTCAGCGAATTCAAAAATTCTGTTAGATGGCTCATCCTGGTTGATAACTGTGTCAACCGATTTGAAGGAAAACAACTGTCCCGGAATGAAATGTTGAATGGACTCGTTGGTATCTTTATTTTTCGCTGCCAATATGGCTCGTTCGCTCAGTCAATTATGGTTTTTGAAGTTCTGCGCTACGTTCGGAAAAACAAGCCGAATGAGATCCTCCTTTGATTCGGTCAACGGATGTTCCATGTTCATAGGAGCATCGCGTCGCCGGAATCAGACATGTCCATTGTGTCGTTGTGTTTAATATTCACGAACTCATTGCATTATGAATCTATTCGCTGTTCGTTCATTTTCGGTCGCTCTCGAACGTAAGTCAGACATGCCCATACGACTATTTTCATTATCCGTCGCTCTTTGGTCATCAGTGCGGTTTGCACGTGATGTAGCTCGCCGCGCATTTAACTGGCTTCGACGACCTCTGTCAGCTCTTCCTTTCCTTGGCATTGTAATGGACACTAAAATGACACGGAATTTTATTAATGTAATGGACACTGTAAAACGACACGGAATTGTTTTCATAGTAATTCAAATCTATCGAACCTACCTTGAGAACTTGACAATATTGACATCCTTTCCGTTAGTAGTACATTCTCACATTAGATATGTTGGTCGAAACACATTAACGTGAAATATAATATTATTATAACATACTTTAATATGCTGTAATTTGATTATACAGTATGATTCTGTTAAGTTAAGTATTATTTTGTTGCACGTATTGATCAAAGGGTATGGTACGGGATGTTATCTTTGCTCATAGAAAATTTTGAAGTGGATGCACTGTGTCACCATCTGTTAGTCAAGTTATTAGATTCAATATTGGCAAGGCTTTTTAATGTAAATTAATTTAAAAATACTGCCAATTCGATTTTGTTCAAACCACTTTCTAAACACTGTCTACCATAATGAGAACAAATTGTAAAATTTTCATTGAAATCGGAGCAGTAGTTTTCGAGATTTTGCGAGACTAATGCACGGCAAAGTCGCGAGTCCAACGGGAAACAAACTGTGCTATCCGTACACAGGTTCCCACCAGTACGAACTGCTAATAATTGAGTATTCTAAGTTCCTTGAACAATTCTGTCAACGATGCACATATTGGAGGGAAATGAGAACAAATGATTGGGACATTGCACCTTTCTTCTGAAAGAGCTGCAGGACTTACCACTAGTGCCATCTTGTGATGCTCTTGGAAGGTCCTTCGAAACCACTGAGGAGTTAGCCCTTTTGATATGTAATGCTACATCGCACATAGCACCATTCTAGCAGAAAAACGGCTTTTTTCAAAAAATGGCACTTAGCACCTTTCTACTGATAGGTATCCAATTTGAATTAGCCGTGATGTTTTAGTTCTTGAAATTGTAGAATTTCTAAGGAGCGACCGAATGTCTCCAGGAAGAGTAGCAATGAGGCAATTATACCCTTGGAAATAATTTTGGTAAGAGCACCAATAGTTGCATTTAAGAATGGCTAAGCTTTTACCCAGCATGCGCCGACTAAAAGTTTAGACAATGAGAAAAACTTAAATTTGGAAGTCGTTGTTTGAGTCTTCAGTCTTTTGACTGGTTTGATGCAGCCCTCCATGCCTCCCTGTCCTGAGCTAATCGTTTCATCTCAACATAGCTACCACACCCTACATCCGAGGCAATCTGTTTAACATATTCTAACCTTGGTCTACCCCTACAGTTCTTGTCCTCGACCCTTCCTTCCATAACTAAGCTTGCTATTCCTGGGTGTCTTAGTATGTGTCCTACCAACCTATCTCTTCTCTTCATTAGCAGTCGCCAGAAACATCTCTCCTCTCCCACTCGTCTTAATACCTCTTTGTTTGTAACCCTATCTACCCATCTGATCTTCATCATTCTCCTGTAACACCACATTTCAAATGCTTCAATTCTCCTCTTTTCTGCTGCACCAATAGTCCAAGTTTCACTTCCATAGAGAGCCACGCTCCAGACAAAGGCTTTCAAAAATGACTTCCTAATACCTAAATCTATATTCGATGTCAGCAGATTCCTTTTTTGTAGAAATGCTTTTCTTGCCTGAGCCAACCTACTTTTTATATCCTCTTTGCTTCGTCCATCACTGGTTATTCTGCTTCCTAAGTAACAGAAATCTCCTACTTCCTTCAGCTTTTCACCTGCCAATTTGATCTCCATAGAGGTTTCTGATTTATTTCGGCTGCATTCCAGTATTTTTGTTTTACATTTATTAATTTTCATCATGAATTCTTTCCGTAAGACGGAGTCCATACCATTCAAAAACTCATTCAAATCCTCAGGCTTGTTGGCCAAGATGACGATGTCATCAGCAAATCTCAGAGTTGAAATTATTTCTCCTTGAATCTTCACTCCCACTTTAAATTTTTCTCTAATTTCCTTCATTGCTTGTTCAATGTAAAGATTGAAAAGTATGGGTGATAAGTTGCAGCCTTGCCTTACACCTTTCTGAATACCAGCTTCTCTCTCATGTCCTGCAACTCGAATGACTGCTGTCTGGTTTCTGTATAGATTGTATATCACCCTCCTATCCCTGTACTTTATTCCAATCGATTTCAAAATGTCAAACAATTTAGTCCAATCAACGTTATCAAAAGCCTTTTCTAAGTCTACAAAAGCCATGAACGTTCTCTTATCTTTCCTTATTCTACCTTCCAAAATCAGTCTAAGACTTAGTACAGCTTCCCTTGTTCCTACATTTCTCCTGAAACCAAACTGGTCTTCACCCAACTCCGTTTCTATCTGTCTCTCAATCCTCTTGTAAATTATTCTAGACAGGATCTTTGAAGCATGAGTAATCAAGCTGATTGTACGGTAATCTTCACATCTGTCAGCTCCCACTTTCTTTGGTATAGGGATGATTACATTCTTCTTGAAATCAGGGGGTACCTCACCTGTCTCATAAATCCTACACACCAAGTGAAATAACCTGATCAGACCTTCCTCTCCTATGCAGCGTAGCAACTCAATCGGTATATCATCTATGCCTGGTGCTTTGTTCCTGCTTAAGTCCTCCAAAGCTCTATCAAATTCTGATCTCAATATTAAATCTCCTTTCGCATCCTCATCAATTTCCTCCTCCCTTTCCATTACATGATTCTCAATCTCCTTTCCCTTATACAAACTCTCTATGTAAGCTTTCCATCTCTCAACCTTTTCTTCCCTATCTGTTAGAGGCTTTCCATTTGTGTCCTTAGTATTACAGCACTTAGTCTTCTTTTCCCCAAAAGTATTCTTAATCCTTCGATACGCTGTGTCTACTTTTCCTAATTTCAGACAATTTTCTATACCAGCACATTTCTCTTTCAACCATTCTTCTTTCGCTTCCTTGCACTTCTTGTTAACCTCATTTCTCAGACGTCTGTATTCTGCTTTCCCCTTTTCATCTCTTACATTCTTGTGCTTCCGCCTTTCATCCATCAATTCGAGTATATCCTGAGTGATCCACGGTTTTCTACCTATTCTCTCTTTCCTACCAATGTTTTCTTCTGCGGATTTTGTTATTTCATTCCTCAAAAGTGCCCATTCGTCTGCAATTGAAGTTTGTTTAGGGTTTTTCATTAGTCCTTCCTTTATACTCTTCTTGAATCTTTCGTTTACATCCTTCTCTTTCAGTCTGTCTATTGCCCACCTTTTTGGCTTTTGACTTTTCTTCAGTTTCTTCAACTTTATTCTGCATTTCATTACAACCAGATTGTGGTCAGAGTTTATGTCAGCACCAGGATATGTTTTGCAATCCAAAATCTGGTTTCGAAACCTCTGCTTGACCATAATGAAGTCGATTTGGTAACGCCCTGTATCTCCTGGTCTCATCCATGTGTATATTCTTCTATTGTGGTTATTGAATAAGGTGTTAGCTATGACCAACTCATGCTCAGTGCAGAATTCTACCAGCCTGCTTCCTCGATCATTCCTTTCACCTAATCCGAAATCTCCTACTATCTTCCCTTCTCTCCCTTTTCCTACCACAGCATTCCAATCTCCCATTACTATAACATTTTCATCACCCTTGATATACCTCAGAATTTCGTCTATTTCATCGTAGACCTTTTCAACATCCTCATCATCAGCTTGACTGGTAGGCATATAGACTTGTACCACTGTGGTGCAGGTAGGTTTAGTATTTATTTTTGCTACAATAATCCGTTCACTATATTGCTCATAATATTCCACCCGCTGTCCAAGTTTCCTACTCAATATGAGGCCAACCCCTGCTTGGCCATTGTTTGATTTAGTGCTAATGACCCTATAGTCTCCCGACCAAAAGTCCTGTTCTTCCTGCCAGCGCATTTCACTAATCCCAACCAAATCCAACCTCAACCTATCCATTTCCCTTTCTAAGTTTTCTAACCTTCCATTTCCTAGCAGACTTCTAACATTCCACGCTCCGATCCGTAGAATGTCAGAGTTCCTCTTTGTCACTTCTGTGATGTTAACCCCCTCTCGAGTAGTCCCCACCCGGAGATCCGAACGGGGGACTAGTTTACCTCCGGATTGAAATTTTACAAGGGAGGAGGCCATCATCACATGTATTTATGCATAGAGAGGTGCATATCCTCGGGAATAGCAAACGGCTGTAGTTTCCCCTTGCTTTCAGCCGTGCAGCAGGACGCAGTGTAGCCATTATTTGGCTTATATTATCAATATCTTAACCGTCTATAAGACTAGTAAAGAATTGATTTATTCTGAAAGGCTGCTACTCCCTTTCAGAATAAGTAAAGAGCAATTCTACTAACAAAAATACTAACCTTCTACTGTACTAACAATTACATACCAAAATTCTACCAAAATACTAAAGTTCCACCAACAACAAATACTACCACTAAAACAGTCTGTCACCAGACACACTCGCATGCAATCACACATCACAGTCTACTGAAACAATGAACTATAACTAATAAACAATGCAACTGTTACCAGACACACTCACACACCACAGTCTAATAGAACAATGACATATATCTAATAGAAAAACTAACTACCTACTTACAACTAACTACATACTTACTGTACTGTTATTTGAATTGACAATATTTACAAAATGCAATTTAGATAGAAAATACTTACAGGAAGAGAGCAAAGATAATGCCAATGGTTATCCTTCGTATAGGAGAAGAAATAATGGACGGATTATTATAAAAACAATTCGAGGCATTAACATTGAAATCGATCTTCTGACGGTAGACATTTCTGTCTAGTATTTCTGACGTTTCTATCCGGGCCTTTTCCAGGTCATTTTTAACATCTTGTATCCAAGATACGTTCTTCAGTTTTCCAGAGTATGTCAAAATCTTGTGAGTTAACCTTGAAGATGAGAGTCTGTGAACGTGTCCATAGCATTTGGAAAACCAACCATAAGTTGTAGAGAAAAATTCAACAAGCAGGAAGCTGGCGGAGCGAGCTATACTTGCTTTACTGGCCAGTTTGAATTAGCTATCAAAGCTAAGAGAGGCTTTAATAAGTTTGTGACTAAGATTTCTTGCTCAAATGCAACAAATAGTGGAACCGTTGTTAATTTGATTTGTGAGATTTTTAAAGAGGGTGTAAGCCTATAGGAAGAGTCGGGGAAGACAGGATCTTGCCTAGTTGTTATTTTATAGAAAATGATGAAGCAAAAAGATATAGTTTGATTTATTTAACAATGCGTAGAATATGAACAATTTTAACAAAGATATAATTTGTTTTTTTTAAACAATTGAGGTCTCAGACCTTCTAAATTATTTAAAGTTTGCACTAAGCAATTGACAATTTTTGGTTTGGAACCTTTTATAAGCACTAAAATCTGAATAAGATTTTAAAATTGTGCTAAGATTAACAAATTGAAAATTTAAAGATAATTAACGTAATCAAAGTTAAACAAGTACTTTAAGAATTCCTATATGGGCATCTTAAAAGTATGAACAAATAACAGCTTCGAAATTATAACAGCAAAGAAGAGAGAGAAATTAAATAGAAGTTTCTACAACTTCTTATATTGATACAGAAATTACTATTAGAATTTATACAAATAGGGAAGGTCACTTATTGTGAAACCTGAAGAGAAAAATTGAGAAGAAGTTTCTAGAGCTTCTATGTTTAAACAGGATCACGAGGAAAAATAGGGCAAGTTACCTTTCGTGAAACCTGGATCAACGAGATTAATGAAAAGTTGAGTACGTAGAACATAAGCAATTCCTGTACTAGCAGGAAATGAACATAGATTAATATGCAGTTTAAACAGAGTGAATAAGTTATAAATGGAGAAAAATTGGGAGGGCGCCTATGGTTTGGCGAGGCCTCATTGAAAAAGATATAAATTTAAAGATTAACCTCATTTGTTAGTAAATAGTGGTTGAGGAAGAGGAAATAGGAACTTTGTGGAGAAAGATCTTGGCCTTATTTATTTTCCTCGGACGAGCGCGGCGCGGATGAGAAGTTGAACGAGCACTGGTTTCACTATAGTCTATTGTGGTTGAAAAGTTCACTATTGTAGCACAGAAAGTTTATAGAAAGAAAAATTATTGCGGTGGTGGAAAATAACTAGTTGCATTTTTGTTTGAGAGAGTCAATTGCGTTGAAAATTTGTAGGTTATAGTTGAATGCAGCAGACAAATTCCCACGAAGGAAGACAAATTTGGTGTTGATTAGCTGTTCATAAGGAAAATTCCTTGGTTAGAAAAAGTGTTCATATATGTGAGTGGAAAATACTAGAAGGTTTAGCTTGTGGATGTATTGTTTGGTGTAGAAAATTCCAGAACAATCATAACTGTAGAATTGGGTAAATAAAGTCCAGTGGTGGAACGAGTTAAGTTTTCTATAGACAGTATTTAGTTCAAAAAGAATCCCACGGTGTGAGAGCTCATTCTCAGTTAACATGCACAAAAAATGCTTCTTCGTTTTGCAAGATCAGCTGTCTTAGGTAGACAAAGCCTGACATCGAAAATCCCGCGAAGATTGCAAATGCATAGCATTTATCAACTTCTCACTGTCTATAGAACGGTATTAAAAAGCGTATATCTAATTAAAATAGATTAAAATATGAAGAACATTGTACTTAGCTAATTTCTGTGGTAGGCGATCCAGGCGACCGTTAGTTAAGATCTGGACATGGCGTCCGATTTAAAATTTTGTCTCTCGAGGAGAGGAGACGAGCTCTAGTTAGGCTCCAACTGGAGGTCTTGACGACTGAAGCACAAGTGAGGCCAGCTCAACGAAGTGCGGAGGGACCAAGGAAGGAAAAAACAGTGGGGTAGGAGACAAAAGAATATAAATAAGAATGACGAACATTACAAACATTAAGTATCTTGATGAAATCGTCTTCAAAGAGTTGATAACAGGCGTCACTAGCGAAGCCTGGTGGATGGGTTTGTAGACGAAGTCCTCTTGATCACAGAGATGATAGCTGGCGATAGCGACGAGATCTGTTGGCTAGATTGGTAAGGAAGTCTTCTTGTACATGGAAAAATTGAGGAACTTCAGAGATTCGCTGCTAGATGACGCTAGGTGGGTCATGGAAGATATATATCTAGAACAGACTCACAGGTAATATAAGCAAAGTGCATTAACAAAGAAAAACCAGGAAATCACTGTTGGTGTTTGCTAAAAAGGAAGGAATGAAATAAAGCAAAGAGCAGCAAAAGAGGGATAAACACCAACAGAGAACAGGAAAATACAATGTTACAGATTTAAAGGTAAGGGGACAATTAAAGACAGTGGTCTTGTAATATGCCCATTAGTGGTCAAGATCTTGGCTACCCTAACTCTCCCATCCCTTCCCGGGTAACACTCGGCCACTCTACCGGAGATCCAGACCAAGGGAGGGGAAGCATCTCAAACCAGGACTAGGTCCCCCACTTTGATGTCGGGATTAGAAAGAAACCACTTCTGTCTCCGTTGCAAGGAAGTTAAGTATACCAAATTCCACCTGTTCCAAAAAGAATTACGGAGGGCTTCAAGTTTACGCCAAAAAATAGGTAAATTAGAATCTCTGTATGAGTTGGAAAGGGGAGGAGGGACAGAAAGAGAAGTGCCTATAAGGAAGTGACCAGGTGTGAGTGGAAGCAGGTCATCAGGGTCATTGGAAAGCGGAGTTAAAGGGCGAGATTTAACAACACCTTCAATCAGAATAGACAGCGAATTAAATTCTTCATAAATCAGAATGCGACTCCCTAAAACCTTTCTTAGATGACGTTTAGTGAGCTTAACGCAAGATTCTCTCCTACCACCGTGATGAGGGGCGTAGGGAGGTATAAACCGCCATTTGAAACCCTTTGAGTAAGAAAAATTTGAAATCTGTTCCATGGCAGGAGAAGATGTAAGAGCTTTCTTCCACAAGGAAGCTGCGCCTTGAAAAGTGGAGGCGTTATCGGAGAACATCTCAGAGGGAACGCCACGCCTAGCAGCGAAGCGAGAGACGGCTGACAGAAAGTAAGAAATGGAGGCATTCGTTACTAGTTCCAAATGGATCGCGCCATTAACCATGCAAACAAAGAGAGAAACATAGAGCTTTCCAAACAATTTGCGTTTAGCTTCAGGGGAATTGCATTGATATTGGAACGGACCCATATAGTCCACACCAGTTAAAGCAAAAGGACGTATAGGAGAAGAGCGGAAAGAGGGCAGATCGCTCATTAATTGAGTATTGACTTAAGATTTCGCTTTGAAGCAAGGAATGCATTTGTGAATTACAGAGGAAACTTCATGAACTCCATTTATAATCCAGTACTTTTCCCTTAAGAAGCAAAGCTGAGTGCATGAACCAACGTGCAAGTTACGATAATGAAATTCACGTATAATTGAAGAAGTTACGTGATGTTTGGAAGGCAAAATAACAGGATGCTTCTTGTCCTCAAAAACAAAGATTGCGAGAGCCTACCACCTACCCTGAGTAACCCATTGTCATCAAAGAACGGGGCTAAGGCACGAAGACGACTAGATTTCGGAAGATCCTTTTTAGAAGAAAGCAAAGACAATTCAGAAGAAAAGGCTTCTTGCTGTGTTAGTTGCAAAACCTTAATGGTAGCGAGATTCAATTAATGATTGGTCAGGTGTGGTTTAGGAAGAACGGGTTGGTCAACCACAGGATATTTCCATCTGAGAAGATAGGCAAAAATTCGAATTAATTTGTGAAAGGAAGAATAGCGGGACAACAAGGGATGCGAAACGTTGGAAACAAGACACGAAGCAGTAGATTTAGATGCTTTAGCGTCAGGCAAGTTGAAGTTTGTAGCTGGAGGTTTCGAAGGCCAACAAGAAGAGTCTTCGATTAACCACGAGGGCCCATGCCAGTACAACTGAGATGCTAATAATTGAGAAGATAAACATCCACGAGAAATGATGTCGGCGGGGTTGTCAGTAGAGCCCTGCGCGGATACACAAAACGTTATCCGCATCCGCCCCGTATCCGCACGATTGTTATCCGCATCCGCCCCGCATCTGCATGACTGTTATCCAAATCCGCTGATATTACAATATTATGTTTAATTTATTAGATAAAGCATAATGTGTTAAACCAACACATTTAGACATTTGAGGAGAAAGTCGTTCCTGACAATTTGCTTCATGCAAGGGACTTCAAGTTGGATGACACTTCTGATAAACCGCTTTAGACAAAAAATTTGCTATACTTTTTGGCTACTTTCGCACTTGTGCCTCAGTAAATTTGATGTGCCTGATTTGTGTCCTGAGTATGAATACACTTTCTTACAGTTAAAACATCCTACTATATCGTTCACCTTTTCGTCTCCTTTGAAAACGTAACCAAATGTCTGCCATATCGTTGACTAGAGCTTTGTTTCACGCGCTATTGAATATTCACCTTGTTTTATTTTAATAGATAGTTTATCCATATTGGTGAAATTATGTTCATACACACGGTCGCGGTAACATTCACTAATAAGTGAGCTTCTCTTTACGCTTGGGGAAAGGGTTTGACATTTGGCCGGAAATTCCAAGTCAGTCATCATCCTTTGGCTCAGATCGGTGAATCGGTCTAGTTTCTTGCCAAAGAGCCTAAATGCCGGGAATGGAATGGTCTATCCGAAATTTCATGTGGACAGTGTTACTCGCAGGGTTCCAAAGGGTAAGTATACAAACTTTGGTTCAGATCGGTGAAACGGGGTAGATTTGTGGCAAAGGCCTAAATGCAAGGAATGGAGTGGTCTGTCCGAAATTTCATGGAGACATTGTTACTCGCAAGGTTTCAAAGAGTAAGTATACCAATTTTGGTTCAGATCGGTGAAACGGTGTGGATTTGTGCCAAAGGGCCTAAATGCAGGGAATGGGGTGGTTTGACCAAAATTCCATGTTGACAGTGTTACTCGCAAGGTTCCAAAGGGTAAGTATACAAATTTTGGTTCAGATTGGTGAAACGGTGTAGATTTGTATAAATAACAGACAGACAAATAGACAAACATTGAGCATTATATATATAGAAGAGCGCCAAGCGGCGGTTTTGTCAACCGCAGCTGCGGTCACCTTGGCCGAGCTTGTGGCGCGCCAAGGCCCCCTGCTTTAAGCGTGTGTACAATCCTATATGATGCAGCGGCCTTGGTAGCGTGTGTACAATGCTGAAATCTTACCTTAGTTAGTTATTGTTGATGAAACCGAAACCCCTACTTGTGCTAATTTTGTGAGTGATTTATTCGGAGACCGTTCAAGATTCTCGCCAATGTCATCTAGCTCATCCTCTGTTAAAACTGTTCGTGTGCGGGCATGTTTTTTTTATTGAGCACCGAGCCAGTAGTGTCAAACTTATTTACAATTACTTGAATCTGTGCTAGTGAAGGTGGCACTTCATCAGGAAATTGCTGAACAAATGCATCGCGTACCCGCCGAGCCGACTCGTACTTAAAATAAGTTTTAAATAAAAAATACGATGTTGCAATGATAACTGTCTCACCATGTTAGCACTTGAGGTTTAGACTGGCGACTGAGCACCTGTACGCTTATTGCAAGGTCAAGTTTGGTAATGTCAAACTGTTATTTTTATACAGTCCATCGGAACTTGAAAAAAAAAAAGCCCTTGTATGTACTATGCGCGCGCTTTCAATACTACAGCAGGGGGCCGTGGCGCGCCACAAGCTCGGCCAAGGTGACCGCAGCTGCGCTCTTATTTTATATGAAAGACCCTGTACACTACTAATGCAGATTATTAGACATATATAACACTTTAATATTTTGCCATGTGACCTCCTTTGAGGCCGTGTTCAGGTCTTTCTAGTCGACGCCCGTGGGCGACCTGCGCGTCAGAATGAGAGATGGAATGGCCGAAGATGGAAGAACCTGGGCAAGGATGTGGAAGGAAGCGGCCATGGCCTGTCAGAAGGTACCGTTCCAGCATTTGCCTGGTGTTGAAATGGGAAACCACGGAAAACCATTCCATGGACGGCCGACAGTGGGGCTCGAACCCACGCATCTACCAAGTCAGAAGAGAGCTTGGCCCCATGACCTAGCGCTGTCGGTTATGTAACACAGATTTATGTACATGGGGCTGATGATCATGATGGCCCATGCCCTTAAAATGCATTAACAATAAATCAATAATCATTGAATTAAAAACAGATAACACACACTAATACAGTCATCACAATTAACACCGGTTATCAGACAGATTCTACAAACACCCAAAGTACACGGGGCTGCATGACCGCGTTATCGCAGCCCCTAAACTGAGAACCCACCAACCAACCCCTCAATGCAACAATGGCGGACGAGATGAAAACGCGGATTGAGAATGCTCTCAAAACGATAGTTAATATTGCAGAAACGAGTCGCTACCTTAAGAATGAGAAGAAGGAAGTCATACTAAAAGCGGTAAGCGAACTGAGAAACTGCTTCGATGTAATAACTAATGTAGTGAATGACAAGAACAACGAAAAGAACGATCCTGGAAGCTAGGTTATGGAATACCAAAGAGATGAAATATCAGAGAGTGAAGACAGCTCGACCTCGGGACAACTAGCGCTATCTGATGGGCACAACCCAGAACCTGAAAGCAGCAGTAGCAAGCAACTACACCCATCTGACGGCGGAATACAAAGTTCACATTCATCCGAATCGATAACCCCACTCACACAGCAAAACAAAACCATGGACAATGAAAATAAGGATCTGGCGGATATAAAAGGAAACGTTAGATATATGATGGACTTCTTAACGAACAAAATAAATATAATTATAGAAGAGAAAATAAATCAGACACTGAACAGAAACGCAATGCCTACACGCAGAGGAAATGAAGAGTTCCATAACAATCCAGACGGAAGGGATAATAAGCATAACTATAGAATCAGAATGGACAAATGTAACAAATAAAAGAAATAAACAATCCATCAGCTGAACAAGGATACAAGAGGACGATCTACAAGCTGCAGACAAAATGGCATGGCTTTACCTAGGCAATTTGAAAGGAAATGCCACAGAAGAGATGGTTAAAAGGTACCTAGAGAGAAATGGAATCAACGACAACGTCTATTGTGAAGAACTTCACACACGAGGTAGCAGCAAGGCCTTCAAAATAGGTTTTCCTTTCCAATTCCTTGAAAATACAGAACGACCGGAATACTGGCCAAACAGAACAGTCGTAAGACGATTTCGTTTTCGGAGGTCACACCGTGATGAAGGAGAAGAACGACAATGTGCTCCTATGGAACATCGAAGGCATAAAGAATGCCCTACCTCTTTTCCCAACAGAGACACTAAGCAGTTACAGCGTCATCATACTGACTGAAACATTTTTAACAGAGCATTTCAACATTCAAGGATACTACGGGACTCATTCATTCGCCCGCCAGACCGAAGGAAGACCAGCAGGAGGGGTCTCCATCTTTCTCAAACCGAATTTAGGAACAATAAAAGAAATAATAAAAAAAGAAAACACAATTATAGTAAAAACCACCCTACTATCAATCATAGGCATGTATGCTCAACCGCAAATGTCAATAGAGGACATAATCGAAAGAATATCAGAGGTCTTATCGCAAACAAAATTAGATGATAGAGTAATCTTCGCAGGGGACATAAAAGCAAGAATAGACAAACCAACCATTAAAACCGAACTGATTAAGGAGACACTGGAAGAAGCAGGCTATGTCCTTATTAATATCCCAAATATAAAAACTTACATTGCCTCGAATGGAACCAGTGCCATAGATCTAGTCTTCTACAGAGGAACAGACATTAAAAAACTCAATCAAAAAGCACTATGGACTTCAGCCATGGCCCCAATTAGGAAACATCTACCAATCTTGACTACCTTTGAAATCTTCTGCCAAGGCCAACTATCCATACCGCCAAGGAATAAAATATCCAGGAAACTAGATATAGAGAAACTAGGGCATATCAGCGAAGAAATAGATAAAGCAAAACAATTAATTCAACGGCATGAATTAACTGAAGCAGTGGAAATATGTACAAGAACCCTTCAATCATGTCAAACTCAAACGAAAGTAAGGATATCACAACCATGTTTATATAAAGACTGTTATAATGAACGGAAAAAGACCCTGCTAGCACTACATCGAGCGAAGGACACATCGGAACCGAATCACCTGGTACAATACGCCGAACAAAGAAGGAAATATAAATCCCTAATCAAAAAGAGGAGAACGGATTATATTGAAGAAGATGCCAAGAGAAGCGCTGCAAACGCTCAAAATGACCCATTCCTAATGCTTAGGAAACCAAAATCACCAGTAACGAGCAATATCTCCATGGAAACATGGGAAAACCATTTCAGAAGCATTCTCAATCATCAATACCAGTCAACAGCGTTTGAATTAACTCCAGTAACAATGACAGTAAATTTCACCCCCATAACAAGACAGGAAATTATTGATACAATAACAACAGCAAACAATGGAAAAGCCCCCGGTCCTGACAGCATCTGCAATGAACACCTAAAAGACTCTCTGCCAGTCATGCTAGACTACTGGGTAGAACTATTCAACACATGCATACTCACTGGGGAAATCCCAGAGCAATGGAGGTCGTCAACAATCAAAGTGATGTTCAAGAAAGGAGAAACTGATGACCCTGATTCTTACCGAGGTATAGCTCTCGAAAATACATCCTTCGAAGTATTCATGAAAATCTTAACAAACAGGCTCAAAGAAGAAATAGATTTCCAGATACCGGAGAGTCAATTCGGCTTCCGAAGGGGAAGAAGCACATTTCATGCCGTGAAATATCTAATTGAACAAGCCCAGGATACAATGAGGCACCCAGGAAAGAAATACTTTGTGGTCTTCGTGGACTACCGTAAGGCTTTTGACCTCATTGACAGAGCGACGCTCGTCCGGAAACTCAATCACCTACTAGGGGCTACACATCCGTTAGTAATCATAATCTCGAATATCATCAGATATAACTATGTCCAAATATCAGATAGCATAGCCCTATCCATAAACATAACCCAAACAAACGGAATCCTACAAGGAGATCCAATCAGCCCAATATTATTCAACATCATGACAGCAGATATCACAGAAGTAATCATAGATACATCAGCATCACTTTTACTTTATGCGGACGACATGGCAATAGGTTCAGAAAACATAGAAGAGCTCCAAGAGGTCCTCAACAGGCTCACATCATGGACAGAAAGAAATGGCCTACAAATTAACCACAGCAAAACCAAACAGATGACCTTCAGGAAAGGAGGAAGGCATTCACTTAAAAACACAATGACTCTTCACAACAAACCACTAGAAGTAGTGCCGAAATTCAAGTACCTAGGAGTCACCCTCCAAAGTACTCTAACATCATACAATATCCACGTTAAAGAAAGAGCGGCCGCAGCAATAAAAGCCATCTACCACATCGAACAACCTCAACAAATATCATTGGGTACAGCAATGCTACTGTTTAGGACAGCCATATCACCAATAGCAACATATGGGATTAGAATTACCTGGGAAAAACTCACACTCAGCGACCTGATGATAATAGAAAAAGTCAAGGCCCGATATCTTAAGAGGATTTTAGGCATAGGAAAGTCTGCCCCTTCAAGGTTGACATATGTATTAACTAAGGAGGACTACTTCATTGACGACATCAAAATACAGTTTTACCTACCAAACACCAAAGCCTAGGAGAATGCACGCCGAACCTTAAACGAGAAACGAAATGCCATTTCGTCCGACTTTTACTCCACAGATGCCATAATGACAGAAGAGTGGAAACAAGCTAATTACGAGCTACGTCACGTAATAACACGTTACGCCATCCATGGATTTCACTATAGACTTTGCAAAACCAAGAATTTCCACCAACCGAATGAAGACTGTGTGTGTGACCTGTGCATCGATCATTGTGAAAGGTACCACGCACAAAATGAGGACAATCTCAATAATAAGACTGGCATTAGCATAATTGATCATTTGTACAAATATGTATCTGCACATTGTGCGCTTTTCTTTTAATAATAATAAATCATTAAACTGATGTTCTGTGATAATTTTCACTTTGTTTACCTTAAAGCATCAAAAAGAGGGGTTGGTTGGTAGGTTCTCAGTTTAGGGGCAGCGACAACGCGGTCATGCAGCCCCGTGTACTTTGGGTGTTTGTAGAATCTGTCTGATAACCGGTGTTAATTGTGATAACTGTATTAGTGTGTGTTATCTGTTTTTAATTCAAGTAAGGAATGCAGACATTCAATTTTCAAGTAGTTCCTACTTTTGCCACCAAACGCCACCGTAAACGAAAACTACAGTAGTTCTGAACTTGGTTACTAGATGCCACCGCAGTCGGCTCCTGGCGACGAACGTTGGAACCTAAGAGCGTTAGTCAAACCTAAACTATAATTTAGCTTCACACAAGAGTAATTAGTGCAAGGTTCTTGATCCTGCCATAAATCTATGATATGGGACCGCCGCGCCGGCTCTACTTCCCCTCAGAAGTAAGGCATACTGAGGGATTTTCACGCTCTTAAAAACTCCGACGACTTCGACTGGGTTTAAACCCATGACCTTGGGTATAGAAGCTCAGCATGTTACCGACTACGACAACGAATCACATTAGAAATAGTCTATGGATTTCAATTCATGCACACACGCTGTCGATATTGTAACGCGAGCATACACAAAGAATCGTCTACCAGATCATCGTTAGGGATACTATGATTCCGCTTTGCAATAACGTGAATTTGAATATTGGCCATAACCATGGCAGTATATTTCATTATCTGTAGCATAGCAATATAGTTTTATGATCCTTGACGGTATTCTGAAATTCGTTTAACACAAAGGTAACGTTGGTAACATTCAGTGCGATCTAATGTCATCTAACGATTGGGGGAATGACTTCTGTTATTGCTGAACGTACAGTCCGTAATGGGCGCAATTAAAAGTAGCGTTCTTTAGAGAAGCACTTCGGAATTCATTTATTCTCATTATTGACTTCTACACCTTTCAGCGTCCAGTGTGCAAGTCTCTAACAGAGAACGACATGCTACCATGGTCCTTGAATGCATTCCACAGCCCCCCCAAGGGCTCACATCTAGTGGGACGTGGGTTGGCGACCATGGGGCCCCAGCTGACAACGCCATCGCACGAGATCACATTCATTTTTTCCATCTGACTCTGTGGGAAGCGGCTAACTGGTAGCATGCTGAACTTATATGCCCAAGGTCGCTGGTTCAAAGCCGGCCAAAGTCGTAATTTCCTAAGAGCGCTAAAAATCCCTCAGTATGCTTTCCTTTGGAGGCCAAGTTCCAACGTTCGTTGCAAGTTGCTGGTTGCGGTGGCATCTAGTAGCCAAGTTCACAGCTAGGTGTCGTTGACGTTAGTATATGGTTCAAAATTAGGAACTACTACTTAAAATTGACCGTCTGCAGACCTTACCTGAATTACAGACTAATACAGTCATCACAATTAACACCGTTTATCAGATTCTACACTCACCCAAAGTACACGGGGTTATATGACCGCGTTGTCGCAGCCCCTAAACTGAGGAACCAACAAAAATCTCTGCGGGGGATAAAATTTTGCGTGAAGAAGTAACAGACCGTTACATAGTTACACATCAGTTCCAAACCTTGCATAAGGACAGTGTGATCACAAGTATAAAAATGAACCCCAAATGAAAAGAAGGTTACCATCACCATAAGACAATAAAATGATAAAAATATGCATACAAAAACGAAAAAAAAGTTAATTAACCTCCAAATGTAAAATACTTTCTTGAAATCAGTCTAATCCTCCTACGAAATCCTGCATATTTTGCCTATTAT
Source organism: Meconema thalassinum (assembly GCA_946902985.2). Taxonomy (NCBI): domain Eukaryota; kingdom Metazoa; phylum Arthropoda; class Insecta; order Orthoptera; family Tettigoniidae; genus Meconema; species Meconema thalassinum. The sequence goes on from OX336392.1 coordinate 540,832,172, forward strand.
AGCCTATCCCCTAGTTTGCCTGGTGAAATCTACCTCCGCCTTCCGGCGTGCCGAGAAGATTTTTTTAAATTTATATTTTAATATTTTTTATCGCAGTTGGAACACAAAAAGTGCACGTTTTTAAGCGTGTTTCAACCATGCGACACATTTAAGAATTATTATCTCAAAAGCCCTTCATTAGATCGAATCCAAATTTTAACACAATATACATTGGAATGTTGTATAACTGGTTTATTAATTTCACAATTTTGTGTGTCCAAAAAACAAAGTTGTTATCATTTGTGTAAGGTAACTTTTTCTCGGCTCGGGGTGGTTGGAAAATGTAGTTCTTGGTTGCGTTGTAATTGTTAAACATCAAAAAGTTATGCTGTATGACTGTGAAATACGTAAATTAATTCACTTATTTTATATCGGTTTGTATTTGTACGAGGAAATAACACATGGTTCCCCAGTTAGCCCATCACTTCCGAGCGAGACGCGCCATGATGCGTGTGGGCACCATTTCGGCAACGCTGTACAGCTTTTGCCGGAGCGGCAAGCAGGTGAAACATGTGTTATTTCCCCGTAGAAATACAAACCGATATAAAATAAGTGAATTAATTTACGTATTCCACAGTCATACAGTATAATTTTCGATGTATAAGGATTACAATGCAACCAAGAACTACATTTTCCAACCACCCCGAGCCGAGAAAAAGTTACCTTACAAAAATGATAACAACTTTGTTTCTTGGACACACACAATTTTGAAATTAATAAACCAGTTATACAACATTCCAATGTATATTGTGTTAAAATTTGGATTCAATCTGATGACGGGTTTTTGAGATAATAACTCCTTAATGTGACGCATGGTTGAAACACGCTTAAAAACGTGCACTTTTTGGGTTCCAACTGCGATAAAAATATTAAAATATAAATTAAAAATTCCAAACCTACATGACCTAACGTAAAATAGAACGACGAAAATGATGATGTTATTGGATTTTATGTAGGTCTATTGGTTACTTCACAAACAACCTTCAAACTCGAGTGCACATAATACTTTGGTCGACAGTACGGTATCTGAGACCTAGGGAGTCACTTCCTTTACCGCCATAATTGGCCCTTGTCTCATCTTTTGTGATACCCTCCTTCTGTGAGGGGTCAGCCTTCTTTTTCTTTTCATGTCATCTCCTGCCTTGTGCACAAGGCCCTCAAGGAGGTAGGGTGTATGTAGCCCCACCACTTCTGGTGCACCCCGGACATTGCTACATCCTCAGGGGCTCACGGCTGGTGAGTTCGGGAGTTGGTGACCCCGAGGGATTCCTGAGTTGGGTGCGGTTTCCCCTTTTTGTCCATTACCTGTGTGGGAGGGACCCTCTCCTCTTTCACTTTCCTATCTGCCTTTCATGGCTCTCCTTCCTTCCAAGTCCCTCAATCCGCATTTTTCGAGGGTTGAGGGCATTTCTTTTCCTCCTGACCTTTATTTGCCTTATTCTCCTTTTGTTTTCCATTTCTTCTTCTAGTATATCAGTTAGTAGTTAGTTTTAGTTATAGTTTACATTTCATTTTCATCTTCACAATCACCCAAACCATTAGGGGCCGATAACCTAGATGTTAGGTCCCTTAAAACAACAATATTATCATCATCATCATCAGCAGCAGCATTCCACAGCGTAAAAAATTGAATCTATCAATCGTCTCTTAGGTGTACTTCTGCTTTTCTTGCCCTTTATAACTGACAAAGAACGTACCAGGTAAGACAGGTCGAAACCTACCTTGAAACTTTGTAGACGTAATGGTTGTGCTATAAGAGGACAATGTGCGGAAAATCAGCCGCCAGATTGAACTGCAAGGCTCCGAATTCGTACCTGACATCCTGGTGCACAGGCATGATGGCTGACGGAACTGGACATCTCTGAGGCACTCTGAGTTATCGCGTGGCGGAGGATATATGCAGGCGGTCACGGGACCGGCCTAGAGTGCCTGGGCCGTCAGGGCTGTCCATTCAAACATGTCCGGTACTCGCTACCTCTCATTGATTTATATGAGAGATCCGCCACATGATTTCGGAGCCTTGCAGTTCAATCTGGTGGCTGATTTTCCACACGTTGTCCTCTTATAGTACAATGATTGCGTCCACAAAGCTTCAAGGTAACATTGTGGGAGTAACAGTGAACACGAAAACTGCGCGTAGCTCTAGCAAGGAAGACAACCAGATAAGTATTAGCCTGTAATAGGATTACTGTTTAACCATAGTTGATTTTTACAACCATATAATCACTCCAAATATACAAACTCCGGATATCTATCACCATTTAACATTTCACCTAATATCATATATACTGCATCTAACATACACTGACAGTTGCATTACCAATACTGCATCTAAATAATTGTACATATTGTAAATATTTTTACCTGTATTCTCAAACATAGATTTTATAGCCTAAGTGTAATGGATCTGATGATGATCCCTTGACGATCGAAACTGGTCATCCTAGTGTATTTATTAATCTCATGTAATTTATTTCAGGATTAGGACATAACCCAGCTCGTTTGGGCACTTTCGTGTTGATCGACTGAAAAGCACTAAACTCTTGTTTCAACTTAACTTTCGACCTGTCTTACCTGATACTTCCCTTGCAAGTTCGTTGACCTGTTAGGTATCCTTTCCTCCCGTATCCGCCATATGAAACGGCCCACATGAACAGCCTAGAGTTATGAGACATACCCTTCATCTTTTGAATACCGGGTGCGTTAGCCGTGGTCGTTACGGCATGGCTGCAGGCAGCCGCTCACATCCGGGAGGCGAGGAGGTTCGAATCCCCCCGCCGGCAACCTTGATGATGGTTTTCTGTGGTTTCCCATCTTCCTTCCAGGCAAATGCCGGGGTTAGTCCCTAACTATAGGCCACAGCCGCTACCTTCCAACTCCTCGTCCTTACATTCAAACTTTCCTCCCCAGACAACACTCCACACGCGACGGTACTTGTAGCTCACCCCTTGGGTGTCCGCATAGAAGCAGCTACAAACTCTGGCGAGCCGAACATGTCCTCGGGCACTCCCGGTATAAAAAGCCATACGTTAAAAAATAGAAAATTCTTTTGAATACGATTACCCTCCTGCCATTGCTCCCATCTGTTCTTCACTGCAAACATTTGTCCTGCCTTCATGTATGAGCTCTTATCGAAATATTAGAAGCCATTTTTAGTAGCCTATTGCCGAGGATTTTCAGTCGGCCAACACCAGTGTACCCAATTAGATTAGGCCTGAGATTTATTAAATAAAATTTCTTGTCAGAACCAAAAATCGATCGCTGGACCTATCGGACGGAGTCTAATGCAGAACCCGACATCACAGAAAGTGACGATTCCAAGATTCCTCCTCCAAGAGCGATATTTTTAGGAGGGCTTAAGTACTTCACAGCAATCTGTCCTACTATATCGGTACGACAAAGACTTCTCGAAACTATTAAAACTCAGGCACTGATTCAACACTACTGATTCCGTTTCTCTGCAAGATGGCCTTCACCAGGTGCATGATGATGAGAAATTACTAGATTATTAGCATTATTGCTAGCATTTATCTGTTTCTGCAATGTAAAGTTTTGAGGCCATGTTTCCAGTGTTGACTAAACAATCTGTCAGTTGTCACTCTTCAGTCGGTAAACAAGAAGACTGGGCGCGATACAATGTATACAATATATGAATAATTAGTAAGCAACACTCCTGAAAAAAATTATATGTATGAGTTATGATGGCAATTACCTATTTTTAAAATTACGCGTTTCGATCGTCAAGCGGTCATCATCAGATTCTGATCACTAGAGCTCGGACGTTTAGGAAAAGTCATATTATTTTCTTTGCCTCTAATTTCATGCCCCATTGGTTTCAGATGCAAATCCAGTGATTATCGTCACAATACAGTGGTTTTTATTTGTCATATAAAAGCTTATTTCCAACACCTTTTACCATTAGGTCATATTGTGAGCATTGTTTTGTAAGAACGTCATATTTCGGTTGTTTGACAGCAACTGTAGATGTGCAATCATCCTCAACTTACCGAACAGGAACTAGTGTTTACAGAAATTGAATATGGATGTCATAACCACTTATTATTATTTTATTTATTTATCGTATGGCATTTAGTGCCGGGAGTGTCCGAGGACATGTTCGGCTCGCCTAAGTCTGTAGCTGCTTCCAGCGGACACCCTTAGGGTGAGCTACAACTTCCGTTCAGTTTCAAGTAGTTCCAATTTTCGCCACCAGATATCACTGGTACCTAGTGGTGAACGTTGGAACATTAATAGAGCGTTCCGACGAAATCTAACCTAACAATATAGCTTCACAAAAGTTTAGTCTGTGGAAGGATCTTTTACATGCCATAAATTTATGACATTGGACCGCCGGCTTTGCTTCCCCTCCGAAGGAAGGCATACTGAAGCATTTTTAACGCTCTTAAAATATCTGACGACTTTGGCTGGGTTTGAACCCACTATCTTGGGCACAGCAGTTCAGCATGCTACCGACTACGCCACCGTAGCCGCTTCAGAATATGAAAATAGGAATAACAATTTAATCTCGAAGGGATTGTCGCTTGTTATTTTTAAACGGCCAAATTTAAATCAGTGATTTTCAGGTCAAATTTTGTCACTTTTGAGATCATATTTGCTTGCATTTTCGGGCTATTTCTATGTCTTAAACATCCGAGTCCTAGTGATTACTGAGTTGAGATTTAAATGTACATACAGGGTGGCGCACGAAATGTCATACACTGGAAATTGTTTATAGAATATTTAATATACAACATATTTAATAAAGAATGGCTTTACAACATTCACTGGGATGTGCATGATTAGTCAGTATGCAGGACATGTTCAATATGCCCACCTTCTCGTTATACAACCGCTTCGAGACGAACGTGCATGTTTGTGACCACTCTACGACACATGTCCTCACTCAACCCTCAGAAGAAAGTCACAATGGCCGCTTGCAATTGCAGTACATTTTCTGGTTTCTGGCGGTAGATTTTCTCCTTCGAATATCCTCACAGGAAGAAGTTGCAGGGATTAATATCGGGGCTATGTGGTGGCCAGATTGAGCCGATCTGAAAACGTTCGGGATATCGATGGGACATCACACGGGGCCCGAAATGTTCATGCAGAAAGTACAGAACAACATTTGCTGTGTGCAGACGAGCTCCATCTTGCATGAACCATTGTGTATATTGGTAGTCGTGATGCAAAGAGTTGTGGAAGGAAACTGATTTTCAACATGTCATGTAACGCGCGCTGTTGACTGTGTCATTGATGAAGATTGGCCCAGTAATTCCATGACTGGAAATTGCAGCCCATACACACACTTTTACACCATGACTTTCAACCTCGTGTACAATAGCAGGCCGTTCTTTCGCCCAAAACCGGACATGTTTGTTCACAGCACCATTGAGATAAACGTATGCCTCATCACTGAACCATGTTCTGCAATAGACCACCCAGCAAACTGTACTCGCCGTTGCTTGTCAAGCACCGTTAGTTTCTAACCTGTTGTCATTTTGTAAGGGAATAGGTCAAGCTCAGACTGCAGTATTCTCTGAACTGACCGACGAGAGATGCCCAGATGAACACAGGCAGTTCTGGTGGATTTGGAGGGGATCCGAGCCACAGCCGCTCTCACAGCAGCAATATTATCCGGTGAGCGGACTGGCATGAGACGGGTTCGTTTTCTCTCCAGTATATTGCCTTCTGTTTTAAATTGGCTGGCCAGTCTATACACCGTCTGCCAGCAGGGAGCCCACCGAGTACGGAAATGAGCACGAAACCTTTCCTAAGTCCGAGTTACACACTCTTTGTTTCCGCATAAAATAACACGTTTCACCTTCTGTTCGCGCGTCAGCCTCTCTTTGTCCGCCATGCTGTATAACTGGAAGCCGGTACGCATGCGCGACATGTGCTGCTGTCTGTCGAATCACGCATGAAATAAGGTTTCTGTCCACGAAAGGACATGGTTGTGAGCCCAGATTTACACATTTTATAAACTATTTTCAATGTATGACATTTCGTGCGCCACCCTGTACAATGTCATCTAACAACATAAACGTTGTATTGCCTACAATTGGTGTTTATATTTGAATTCGCAGTTGGAATCTTGTTATGTCAGGTTAGTTAGTTTTGTTTCTGCGGGTTCGTGAATTACGTATGAATATTATGCCCATGCATACAAATTAAAACAAAACAATGTATTGCATAAAATTAGAGCATGCACTTGAATTCTATTTTGTAATATGGTTACTTATCTTAACGGGGCCGTTGCTAACTTCTCGCCTGCCCACTCACCACTGTTGATCCGTGGTGCCGGAGAGCCTTATTTTGAATAGCGTTACGCACGGAAATTGTAGCTAACTGAAGCTAGAATGAGTTATAAAGATAGCGTACGTTATGGAATCTGGAAATATTCTCATTATATTGCAGGCCATTTAAGCCATCTGCCTCAGTAGTTATATACTTCTCACAAGTTTTCCCTAGTAATCTGCCAATGACCGGCCACAATTAACGAGGTGCACAGGCTATAGTTTCTGTTTTATAGCACTATGGTCTATTCATTACACCAGTACCTTCATGGCTAAAATTTTCTACACAGCACGGTACGTTCCCATAATGGTCGCGTTCTGCAGCTTTAGGTACAGCCTGTTTCACAAGCCAAGCTTGACGAGAGAGTTGTGGAATCACCCCTCGTGCTCCAATAATCACCGAGATCATAATAACCACCTTTTACTTATTCCACAGTCTTTTGAGCTCCTCAGCTATTGGTGACTATTTCTCGATCTTCTCTGTCTCTTTCAAGATTATGGAGCATATTGTGGAAGGTAGATTTTTCCTGTTTCAAGACCAAGTTCCTTCCAGCAAGCAACTACTGCACTATTCCAGTAGAGCTGTGCACTGCTGATTTCAAGTATGGCCTGAGGGTTATTCATGTAGTACGGCATTTGATCACCAGCAAACCATAAACGGGCGAGTTCTTGATGGATGATTTTAGCGACGTTGTCATGACGCGGTGTATACTTCCTTGGTGCACGGGTTTGGCAGTCACTTATTGTATGATCTTCAGTGCCCATGTGACTGTTGCAAATCCTGCATTTTTTGTCATTTACAACTGTGCTGTCATTCAAGATGAACTTTATATAATAATAATAATAATAATAATAATATATATATATGTATATATACAGGGTGCTTCAAAAAATGTATACACACTTTAAACTATCGTAGTTTTCCCGCTCTACAAGGCTAATGTTATATTTCTTCGCCAGGTGGCAGCATAATCGTCCCTCTATGTTATATTGTCAGTTGGAATTTGTAATATCAACATGGCGGACGTACGTTTGAGTTTTGAAGAACGTAAGCAGGTTATTAAGTGGTACTGGAAGTTTGAGAATGTAAATGAAGTTCAAAGACAGTGGAGAAGGGAGTATGATACAGAACCACCGTCAAGATTAACAATTACACGCATACGAGACAAATTCGAAGTTCATGGAACAGTGTGTGATGTGCATAAAGGTCATTCAGGTCGACCTCGAACAGCTACAAGTGATGAGTCATCAACGGCAGTCTTGGAACTGTTTCAACGCTCTCCTAACAAATCTTCAAGGCAAGGGGCACGTGAAAGTGATGTAAGTGCTAGCAGCATGCTACGCATTCTGAAGGGAGGCAAGTATCGTGTTTACATTCCAAGGCAGGTGCAACAGCTAAGTGACGACGATCCAGATCGAAGGTTGCAATTTTGTGAATGGGTTCAGGAGATGGTGATACGTGAACCGGGATTTATGGGTAGCATCATTTGGTCGGATGAAGCCCAATTCAAACTTAATGGAACTGTCAATAGGCACAATTGTGTGTACTGGGGTGAAGAAAATCCTCACATTACAATTGAAAAAGCTGTAAATTTGCCTGGTGTAAATGTGTGGTGCGGTTTGTCTTCAAGGGGACTCATTGGACCTTTTCGATTTGAAGGCACTGTAACTGGTATAACTTACCTAACAATGCTTGCTGATTCCATATTTCCTGCCATTCGTGCATTATACGGTAATGATAATTTTTATTTTCAACAAGATGGTGCCCCGCCGCACTATCACAGGGACGTACGAGCTTACCTGGATCAAAATTTGCCGGGCCAGTGGGTAGGACGCAGGGGGCCAATCGAGTTTCCAGCACGCTCTCCAGACCTTACACCACTGGATTTCTTCTTATGGGGCACAGTAAAAGATGAGGTGTACAAACGTAAACCACGTAACCTAGACATTCTTTGGAATGAGATTCAAGCCGTGTGTAGAGAAATCTCATTGGACGTTTTGATACGATGTACAGAATCAGTGGTGACTCGTACTCAGAATTGTATTGATGCTGCAGGTCGCCAATTTGAACAGTATTAACATTTGTTATTTATGTTTCATTTACATTGGACTTTCAGCTTTCTAATTTCCTGAAATTTAACTTTGTAGAACGGTAAATAAATTTTCTATGGAAGTTCAAAGTGTGTATACATTTTTTGAAGCACCCTGTATATTTAGTTTTTTTAGAAACCGTGGGGAAATCTTCAAAAGACATATTGCAAGTTTCCGGACTTACAACTGTGCAGGATTCTTACCTACTAAAAACCCACAAACCCTCTACTTGGCTTAAGGCCACCCCGGAACTGCCTGTTCAGCCTTACTTCAGGGTGGAGCCACTGTTACGACCAGAGGTCTCAGTCAATTTCATCTAACGTGATGATAATGAAGTTACTCATCATCATCTTCACTGTATTCAGCAACCAATCTTCTCGGTTCCTCCTCTCTTGTTTTGTTTTCAGCAGCTCAGAGATGTAGACAGCAATCTGTGTCCAACTTTCTCTGCTGGTGAGCATTTTATCCACCACATTGTCTGGTGTAATGACTCCAACTTTTGTCTCCAGAAGCCTTCGAAGATTTCTCCACCTCGAGCATGCAAAGAACGTGTGCTGAACGTCATACCATTGATCATCACAATAACGACACCGTGAAGTTCGCGAAATTCCCATTCGATGGAGGTATGCTTCATAATAACCATGGCCAGAGAGAAACATGGTAATGTAATAATTAACCTCACCATGTTCCCTCGACAACCATGGCTTCAGTTGCTTGATGAGCCTAGCGGTCCACCTGCCACGATGTTCACGTTCCCATTCTTCCTGCCTTTCCAGAAGAGATCTGTCTCTTTCCTCCCTCTTCACTCGTATCTTAGAATGTTCTTCTTTGCGTAAGTATATACGGCGCCTTTTCTTGGCCAGGATGTAAATGGGTATCGCCCCAGCTATTACTAGCACTGCCGGTCCAGACACTGTACGATAGGCAGAAGTTATTATTATTTTTGTTTAATTTTGGCATAATTAACACGGCAGATACCGGTTACATTTTATATTACGGCCTGGTTCGGCCTTAGCAAGGAACCATCTGTACTGAAATACAATGTATGTAAATTATAGGAACCTCACATTACATTAATTTCGTGTCCGGGCTCTTCACGAGTCTCCCTCATTTATAGAATGAGCTAAATTTCCTTCAAAATCATCTTCGAACCTTGCTGAGTGTTCGTCGAGGGTATTGTCACCAAGTAACTTCCTAACAATATGGCAGGTGTTTGACAGAACTGCCTTCTGTAGTTCAATATATGTCTGCGGGTGTAGATTCAATATTGATAGACTACTGTGGAGAGTTTTGGGTATAACACCAGTACACGATACAATTATTGAGATGGTAGTCACCGACTCAAGTTTCCACATCTGCTTTATCTCAATTGCCAGCTCTGTGTAGTTAGATATTTTAGTAGCAGCTGTTGTTTGGATGTTTTGAGTGTTGGGACATGCGATATCAATCAGTAACGACTCTCTGTGTTCTTTATTGATGACAATGATATCTGGCCGGTTGTTACTGACGGCAACATCTGTCACAACTCCTCTGTCCCAGTAGAGCTTGTGTGTGGCATTTTCGAGCACTGCGGATGGTGTGTATTTCCAATAGGAGACGGAGCTTTGAAGAAGTTTGTACTTCAAGGACAGTTTCTGGTGGATAATGTTGGCAACTTGATCGTGTCGATGTTTGTAGTCAGTGTTGGCAAGGTGGGAACAACCTGATATTATGTGTTGAATGGTCTCACTACACTTGCCACAGCGGCGACACTTCTCACTCTCTGTTGCTGGATCTTTTATGATAAATTTTGAATAACTTCGAGTAGCAACAAGTTGGTCTTGGATAGCTACAACAAATCCCTCTGTTTCTGGAAAGAGAATCGAGAGGGTCGGCCATGCGTGCGACGCTAACTTGTCGATGTGAGGCTGGTCCAACTCATGTGGAAACTTCCCATGAAGCGCCTTCTGTTTCCAATTCCCGATCTTGTATTCAGTATTATTATTATTATTATTATTACATATGATGACTCAAAAGTACAACACCATGGATGAAAGAAGTACAAAAAGACATGCGAACTGCTAACATAACCGACACATCAGACAGAGACTCCTACCGTAACCAAGTGAACAACTGGGAAGTCCAACCAGAGCAACCAAAACCTACACCTTACAGACCTCAATGGTCTGACGAAAGAAAATTGGCATTCTCCAACAGAATGAAACAATACTGGCAAAATAAGAACGCCAAGAATTGAGTCAAAGTGCTTAACGCTTTCCAATATTGGGAAAATACGCTGTAAATAAATATATAATAATAATAATTATTAATATAATGAGTACAACAATTAATTCCGTGAAGAATTAATAGCCTATTTTCATATATCCTACTTATGTTAATAGCCTCTATCAACATAAAAACAGTTTGGTTACAGTAATAGATTCGTAGATATTGAGAACCGTCTACATATTTAGGATGGTCACCATGTTGAATTTCTATATATGCAGTTATGTACAATTACATAAAGGTGATTGTGTAGGTGTAGTATTCAACTTCAATCGCATGATTAGGGCACAGTAAATAAAAACAGGATTTTAAAATTTCGCACAGCTGCCATCTTGTGGTTATGAAAACAATTGAAATGAATTAGAAGTTTGTAGTTTAAAATTTGTATTAGCATTTACCGAACCAAGTTTCACTGCGGTCGGATGGTTAAATAACGAGAAACGTCCATTTATATATTTATATTTCGCGTCACCGCCATGTTTGTTTTGTGCTCACTAGGCTATTGAACGTCCCATAGGTGAACTTATGTTCACAGCCACTATCAACATACAACATTTCAGTTTGATTGCTGTCATGGTAGATGTTGAGAACCGTCTAAATATTTCGGATGGTCGCCATGTTGGATTCTTATATATGTAGGCCATAGAGTTACGTACTATTAGATGACGATTATTGCGTAGGTTCATTAATCAAATGTTCACTTCTATTGCATGATTAATACACAATAAATTTAAAAAAATGAAATTTCGCACAGGGCCATGTTGATGTTATGTAAACAATGCCAGTGAATTACAATGTGTATAAACATTTACTGTACTATATTTCACTGCGCTCAGATGGATACATCGCGATAAATGTCTATTAAAATGTTTCAACTTCGCTTGGCCGACATGTTCGTTTTGTACTTAACAGGTTTTTGAACGTTACATAGATTAACGTCTCGTAGTACCCTATATCAACGTTCAATATTTCAGGGTGATATCGGCAATAGAGATTTAGAATGACGTGAAATATTTTGTACAGCCGCCATGTTGGATTGGTGAGTCGTAATAAAATTTGAAGGGCACGATCGGGGTCGGCCAAAGAGGTACTATGACCTCATCGAGTTTCATTGAATTCGCTCCAGCCGTTTAGATTTTATTAGCGGGGACACATACATACAGATACGCACACACACACACAGACAAAAGGGGATCTCTTACGCCTATATTTTTCATAAATGAAAATAGGCTAAAAAAGTACCTTTTAATGAGGAAGCGTGGATTAATGAAGATTCTCTCACGATAATTCAGTGAGAAATTTGAATTTTTTCTTGCGACTTTGAGTTTTTGTCGCGCTATTCCGAGATCGAAATCATTGTAATCCCGGCACTGTGGGCAGTGTTCCTAATGTGAGTATTACCCACTTTTCCTACACAACTATCAAGGGTTGTAAAAGGGCGTAACGATTGCAAGTCAGAGTTTTAAGGTCGACGATCAAAGGTTTGAATCCCGCCACTGAATTCTGTGTTTCCTTGCCACGAACCCTCCTGGTAAATGCCGTGCAGCATCTACCCCAAACTTGAACCCTTAATTACACTAATGCAGTCATCACAGTAACAAAGTTTATCAGACTAATGCAACACACATACTCTAGTATATGGGCCTGATGATCAAGATGTCCGTAACTAGAGTCACATTAAATGAAACATTGAACTGGGATGAGCACGTTACTAATACATGCAGGAAAGTTTACACATCACTTAAGATTCAACAGTCTGTTCCACCCCGTAACATGAAAATAAGACTCGTCCAAACCTTGATACTCCCTATCTTTAACTACTGCGATGTTGTATTAGTAGATGCTACCGGAGTACAATACAAAAAACTTCAGAGAGCTATAAATTAAAACAAACGTTTGGTGGTCTTCAGTCGGTCAACACGAATGTACCCAAAAAAGCTGGATCATGCCATAATCCTGATAAACAATACATGAGATTAATTAATACACTAGGATGACCAGTTTCGATCGTCAAGGGATCATCATCAGATCCATTACACTTAGGGTATAACATCTATTTTGGGAATTCATGTGAAAATATATACAATATGTACAATTATTTAGTTGCAGTATTGGTAATGCAACTTCTCAGTGTGTGCTAGTTGAAGTATACATAATGTTAGGTGGAATGCTAAAATGGTGATAGAAATCCGGAATTTGTCTGTTTGGAGTGACTATATGGTTGTGTAAGTCAATTTTGGTTGTGCTGTATAGTGCAAGCAATTACTTATCTGGCTGGATGTCTTCCGTTCTGTAACTGCGAGTAGTATTAACTTCCCTCTTGGAGCAGTGACGGTCGACTGAATTGGAATGTTGTCTCACTGAACAGTGTAATCTACAAATGTACCTCAGTACAGATGGTTCCTTCCTATACCCCACGTCAGGTCAAGACCTGAGGAAAATATCCCTCGCGCAACTTCTCTCTCTATTCCTCCGCGCATCTTCTCTCTCTGTCCCGTCTTGTGTTTCCAGCATGGCGCGCATCTGATCGAGTATTTGAAACTACCTTAACCACAAACAACAGCTTTATTCCGTACGGACCTTTGATTCACTACAGTTACGAATTTATCTACGGTATATTCACTGAACCAAATATGTTTTCCTATCGTGTTGGATCACCCAGTCGAAACCCGTGGCTCTGTGTTAATTTAAAGAAAAAGGATGCTTGTAGTTTTACGTTATCGTGCGATTATTAAAAATATTATAACAATATTTGTGTTAGGCGAGGAATGACACATAAACGACGAGTAATATACGAAGACGAAATGACGTGTGTCCTTGAACCCTATGAACCAACTAACACATTGCTTATGTGTCATCCGTCAGCATCTTATCTTGGGAAAGATCGAAAGTAGACGGGGAGGAACAGGCTGTTTGCTTGAAGGATTACGACACGTACTCTGGAGAATCAGAAGGCAGAATTATCTACTGTCAGTACAAAGACTTAACTGTAACGTGAAGTGGAGGGTACTAATTATAAAACAAAATAATAATTTATTATACCGCGTATAGGAAAATAATACTGTCAGGTGTATATGCGTATTAGCCATCATCAAAATGTCATTAAAAAACATGGCGGGCTATATATTTTCGGTTGATCTGACACAGGCTACTGACAAGTAAACACTCTCCTATAAATAAGATTAAATATTAGGATACAACATGTGTATATAACTTACTGTTGCGTGTTGCCGCGGGCCAGAAGGAGGCTCCCGGGGGGGAGGGGCAGTGTGACAGTCTAGTGGCCTTGGACGAACCCCGCAGGGGGTGAGAGAGAGTGCCCACACCCTCTCGGTTCCTCCCACGGCCATACATTAACAATGCCCCTGTGAGTCAGTGCGAGCCGGCCAGAGAATACGCGAAAATTCTGGATGTGGAACCAACCAGAACAGACTCAATGCGGCAATGGGTTGTGACATTTCGAACTTTCCAGGCCAGGGACTGATCCCATATAAACCAGCGAGCCACGGCGAGGAGGCAGTGTGTGTATTGCAGTGTATTGGGCAGTGTATTGGACAGTATTGGTCAGTGTTAGTGTGTCTTGAAGTGTTGTCGAGTGAGTGATTGCGGAACAGTACAGCGATTATTACTGGACGTCTACGGTAACAGAGTGGAAGCCTGCCTGCCAGGGTGCAACTTTGAGTCAGGACTGTGAGTGTTTGGTGGTGTCGCGGTGCTTCGTGGAAGGCGTGGTCGTGGGATCGACACGGGACGAGCAAGAGCGCACAAGGAGCAGCAAGAGGACGCTGGAAGTAAGTGAAGTGGCAGGCTATAGAGAACCTGTGTAGACTGTACGTGTGAGTGTAAGCCGGAACACTGTAACGCCTCACGGACAGAGGGAACATAAATAGCGAGGACAGTGGTGTGAGGGTAAATGTGGAAACTAATAGTGTTTTCTGAAGTTAGACTCAGTGTGTGTATGTGTGTGCACTGTGTATGTTTGTGGGCTGCAATAAAATTATCTTTCTTTAGAGCAGTAATTGGTGTTGTGCTTTCTACCCACCGTAATCCAGTTAACGGAAGCGCCACTAGGGGTGGCACGTAACATTACAGATATTGTCGTTCTTCCTCCATTGCTTCTATTCCACTGAGACCACTATCACTATCACCATTAACGTTAATCGCAAATTTGTCTTCCTTTTTGTCCACAATAAAGTCCAGATCCCAAAGTTTCTTTTCTTCTCACTTCACGTGGCGGACACAGTTTTCCCACTCCTCCGGTGTAACTTCAGCGATTCTCTCCTGCAGTAGTTTCTCGACAGTTTCAAGTTTAAAAGTGCTGTTGTTACGAGCAACGTAGCCCTTTACTTGGCTCCATGCTAATTCTATTGGATTCAATTCGCAGTGATATGGTGCTAAGCGAAGTACAGTATGTCCAGCCAGCTCAGCAATGTGGTCAATTTGATATCCTTCATACTTATGTTTGATACTTCGAATGACATCCATCAGCTTTACCTTGATCCAACTATCCTCGAAGTGAACACCCTTTTCCTTCAGAAATTTTTGCATGTCACTTTTCTTAGATGATGATGTGCGGATTTTTCAAGTTTCACAGAGTGATAACAGGCGTTTTCCATAACAATCGCACTTTTTGGTTCAAGTTTTGGCAATAGTTCCCGAAACCAGGCTTCGAACCTGGGACCGTCCATTTCTTGGTGGTAATCACCACTCGATTCCTTGGCTGGAAATACAAGTCCCGCACTGTCAATGAAACCTTTTTCATTTCCACAATGTACTACGATAGCACGACCCCCTTTCCCAGTCGGATTTTTGGGGCCAGTAATGACACCACTAATGAAAGCTTGACGTTGACTCTCAACTGTAGTATCTTGCCATACCTTTGATACTGTATGTCCAGCGTTACACCAGGTTTCATCTAGATAGTAAATAGTGCGTCCTTGTTCACGGTACTCTCGTATGGACGTTAGGTACTTGTGACGTCACTGAATTAAATCATCGCGTTCCAGCAAGGCTGAAGCTCTTTTCCGTCGCTTGAAAAGAAACCCTAAGTCCTTCATTAATCTACGAACAGTACTCTCACTAAAACTAGGGAAATCCTCATCACTATTCACTGCGCATGTCACTTTCTTCACAGTTGGAATTTCATTCTTGAGAAAAAGAGATTGCACTTTCCTACGAATTCCACACAAAACAAATTCCGAATACTGCGACACACGAACCCTCTTTCCTTGTGACGCCAGTCGACTTCTCGCTGGAGACTTGCATTCGCCATGAGTTTTGAATTCAGCGCCTGCCGAGTAAACACTGTATGTTGAAACGCCTGTCAAGTATGCAGTCTTCTTCACCAGCTGTTCTATTGTCCACTCTGGATTGTCATCCCTCAATATACTATACACATTTAAAATAATTTGTTTTCACCTTTTACTCAACTTCTCTCCACTTTTATTACCCTTGAAGTATTTTATTGGTGATTCAAGCTTTACAGCTGCAGTTTGAACACGTTGTGTACTTGAAGATGCCATGTTGTAACCATCCTGGTTACAAAGCCAATGAAGTTTCTTTTCTATGTTCTTTTTTGTGATGCTGTTTTGTTTTTATATATATCTTTGACTTCTTGTTATGAGTCCATGCTGAAAGATTTAGTTTTTAGTGAGTATCTTTGAAAGTATCTATGGAGATTGTAGAAATGTATGAGGGAAGAAGTTGGATGATTATTGTGTTCGGTCTTGGATTCAGATAAGGTTTATGTGGAAAAGAGAAGTATCTGTTGACTTGGTCTGATTCTTATTAGCAAGAATGATTTGGTTTTGTGTGATAAGATCCCGAGAAGTCAATTGTTTGAGATTAATGCTCAGTGTTAAATGAAAAGAATAAATGTAGAACGATGTTTCTTTAAAGTATCCCTCATTTAGTATAATCAACCATGACCCCGGATATCTACGGTCACAATGGTGAACTCGTAACAGTATTGCCAACCTTTGAACCTGATCCGCCACAAAATCGAAAGACTCGGGGGGAGGGGTACTCTTATGCCGCTCAAACAAGGTTTATACAGAACGAAATATAATATAATATCAAGTTCGTACTGAATTACTCTGCCTATCGTTTCAAATACCACTAAAACTATATTCACGCACACAATTAATCATATGAAAAGCAAAGTTGGTGCAGTACCCAATTAACGAGAAAATGATTAATTTATTCATAGATTTATACCAAGGAATTTCTTAAAAGTAATCTAGCCAGTTTATCGAAACATAGCAACATGCGCTGAAAAATCTTGTACTGCAAAATCAAACGGAAAGAGTGGGAACTATTTCCTTGCGCGTTAGCCTTTTCACAGACCAGAACATCAAAGAGACCGCTTAGGTCTTGACCTGCCATTTGATATAAGACCAAACCAGGCTGTAACTTAAAATGTAACTGGTATTTGCCGTGATAATTATGTCAAACAATAAATATTATTAACAATAATAATAACAATAATAATAATAAAGAAAGATCTGAAAGAAATGGGGATACGAGCAGAAGATGCACAAGACCGAAATCTTTATAGAGCAGCCATCAAGACGTTTGGGACTTTCCGGGACGAAAAACGGACAACTGGTGCGAAATGGACAGAGGAACGTCGTGCCAAACACAGTGAGCTCATGAAGGCAATGTGGATCAAGCGAAAAATGAACAAATGCCAGAATGTAAAATGAGGCTTATCGTGGTCCCTAGTTGGCCGATTAGCGAAATTGAATGAATGAATGAATAATAACAACAATCGCCCCTAAAATACATTATTAACTAATATGCCTAACACTTTGGGGCCGATCCAGATGATGTACTGTATACTAAAACAGTCGGTACTGAGCCCGTTAGAGGAGGTTATCCTGGCACCATCCACCGAAAGAATGGCCCATTCCTCTGAACCCACACCTGAGAGGAACGTATGCATTTCTAAAAGGGCTTGCACAGCACGAGGGGCTTGATCCAGGGGATCTGGGTCATATGTACGTAATAAGTCAAAGACGCCCAAAGAAATACACCCACAAAACACAAAACTATAAATAAAAGAGATCCAGACTTAAGTAAAATTTCGTGAATGATTTATTCATCAAACAAACCCCTATCCTACTTCGGAGGGTTACAAAATCGGCTAATCCGCTAACTAGTTACATGGAATGAGTCGACTAAATCCCTAACTGAAATTACTAACCCTCGCGAAGGTCCTAGTTACACAGAAAAACAAGCAACAACAATACTAGGTTCGTGGCACGAACAGAATCTACACGAAAGCAAGTTACAAGCAATTTACATTTAATAAAATGGCAAACCAATCCCTGAAGTTAGGATGGTACCACATCCACATTTATAATCATTACATTTAAATTCTAGCTAAATCCTGAAGTGAATAAAATGTTATGACGAGATACGTCGATAACCAAAATATTAAGCAAAACCTAATGATAGCAGACCACTGACAATAAAGAAAACATTGCGTAGAAAAATACACTCCTAAAACTAGCAGGGTAACAAGTTGGATAATGCACTCAGAATAAGATAAACTACCCGAATTGGGAAAGCTGTTTGCTCCCAATCATCATCTCAAACATGTTATTTAGGTTGGCAATTGCGCAATCATCACTACGACTTATATTGCATAGAATCACGCGGACCACAAATTACTAACTAATGGTTCCAGTGATTCTAGTCGTCGAATAGCAAAATAGTGTCAGCTCATTTAGGTTTCACCTCCATGAGGAAATGATGAAGATCCAGGTGTCGGAGTAAATATTACAAAAGCAAATGTTTCAAGGTTATCAGGCTGAAATTATGCATTAATTATCACGTCGATTTAATAGAGTGAATAGAACGATTTAGGTTCAGGTTTATGTAAATATTTAGTTGGATCATTTTAAGACACCAGTCGGAGGCTATAGAAATCTCCTCAGAGTTTCTCGAAGATAAGACTAACAATTAGTCACTCTAATACATTGAGATGAGAATGGCTCATGTAACAATAACACGTTGCGCGACTTACAGACTCTGGTGCGTCTTACAATCATCGGACGACCTGGCTCAAAGGCTCATGGATTCGCCGGAATACCAGTAATAACAGTGTTCTAAGGCACTACAAATACATGGGTCACTAGCCTTTATATATGACTTGTGTCAATTTACATTAGAAGATAAACCTATTATAACAACTTGCTAGATGATTTTAATTCACCAGCGAAAATATAAAGACGCTCCATAACAGAATCCGTCCCCGCTCATAGCGGTACAGAACATATGTTCGGCCGTCAATGGCTGATTCTTATAGCATGTGATATAATGCTCCTAGTCTCAAGGTCTACACATTCCGCAAATGACAGGACGTCAAAGTCGAAAGAAAACAATCAATAAAAAGTAGGTCTCACCGGGAATGCTGAAAAGAAAACAGTTATTTGGTCGCGCGCTGCACTGCTTACTGTGCCATTCATAGCACGCAGCACAAATCACACACTTGTGTTAAAACTGTGCGTTTTCTATGTAACGGAATACACTGAATACAGTCCTATAGTGTTCCGTAGATCATCAAATCAATTGTTCTTATTCATTACGAGTGTCCTTCCATAAAATTTACCCTGTTCACAAATATAACATTATTAATGTTTCAAACATTACAAAAACGAAGACTGCACTAGCAGTTCTGACTTCTTTGGACTCTGAGATATTCTAATTCTAAAACACTGTGGATTATGTGCTGTCAGCCTGGCACATGTTATAAAACAAATCAACACCTATCTCCGCTGTGTTGGTTCTAAATGATACGTCTGGATACACCTGTGTTCACATCCAGGTTAAGTTCCACTAACTGTTCATGTGTTGGTTCCCACTCGGAACTGTGTAGTGTAAAAGTAACCACAAAGGATAAACTAAATTATACAAAATGTGGTAGGATCTCTCGTCTAACCCACTGATACGGGACTATGAATTAAAAAACAAAAAATGGGGGGTCTACGTATAGGGTGTCCCCTAAATGATGAAGAACTGGTCTTCACTTCGAAGGTGTCAGCTCTCTGACATAAGATACAGCATTAGGATGGCTGATAATACACTAAAATACACAAAAGCTATACAGGTGCACCCCCGTACTTAGATTTGGCGGTATAGTGTGGCTCACAAAGATTGATCCCAGTACCAAGAATGAACGTACTAACTAAACATAGTCCTGCCTGGAGATCTCTATCAAGTTTCGGCTACGAATATTCTTCTAGTAATGTCTGCCAGGACAAACTTTGTACAATAGAGGATTTACAGGACTCACGGTTACTCAAACACGATTGATCACCTCTCGACGTCTAGGATGAGAGGGGTAATTCAACTCCAATCATGTGGAGGGATTATTAGGCTCCATAGTTAAGGTCTTGGACCTCGGCCTGTCCATCTCGTTCCTGCATCTCCATGGTCTGTAGATCACGTCCTCCTTCACAATGCTTGTCCTCGACATCTCTGCGGGTCATTCCTCCTTCATGATAGTTGTTTCTTCAGCGTTACCCTCACTTAAGGGTTTCTACTCCATACCAGACCTCACGTGCGTAGAGTAAGAATCGACGAACACGTGGTCAATCACACACGACATTACGTCGTAAATCAACGGATTTCACAGAAGTTAGTGGTTGGAAACTGTACAAAATTGGAAACACTGCTACTACACTGGTGCCGGTTTAAACAAAAAAAATGGCCTTTATCAACTCCTGCCACTGATTCTATAGATATTCGGGTGATATCTCCCACACAGAATTTATAACTTACAAAGCACTGGTATTCACTCAAAATCACGCCCATCACGTGTAAAATATGTACAATCGTGACATGTTTAGTGATTATATTAATAGTGTTGTAGAATAGGCTGTCGTAATTCAATGTAGCCATAACATTTCTGAACTTAAAGTGTACCAGCTCACACGGCGTGGTCACTCACGAATTTTACAAGTTCTTCACGTTGTGAAACATGAAAAAAATGGTAATTTCGCACATTGACAAATTTCCTTCTGGAAATACAGCAGCACTGGCCTTGTATGGCCGAAAAATATACTTTTAGTGGCTTACTAAAGTTCACTCAGCTCGATGGCTGTCGATAATGTTCACACAACTTATACCGTGCACTTGCACGAGAAAGTGGTCTTGGTCTAATGACGGAGAAATAGGACAAACATACCGGGTGAGTTAGCCGTGGTCGTTACGGCATGACTGCTGGTAGTCGCTCACATCCGAGGAGGCGAGGAGGTTCGA
Organism: Meconema thalassinum; assembly: GCA_946902985.2. Taxonomy (NCBI): domain Eukaryota; kingdom Metazoa; phylum Arthropoda; class Insecta; order Orthoptera; family Tettigoniidae; genus Meconema; species Meconema thalassinum. The sequence continues at coordinate 540,853,126 of OX336392.1, forward strand.
ATCCCCCCGCCGGCAACCTTGAAGATGGTCTTCTGTGGTTTCCCATCTTCCTTCCAGGCAAATGCCGGGGTTGTTCCCTAACTATAGGCCACAGCCGCTACCTTCCAACTCCTCATCCTTACATCCAAACTTTCCTCCCTAACGGTACTTGTAGCTCACCCATTGGGTGTCCGTCTCAAAGCAGCTACAAAACTGTCCTCGGACACTCCCGGCACTAAATGTCATACGCTAAATAACTAATAAGGACAAACATGTCTCGGCGGACTATCAAAATGTTGTGTCGATCACAAAGAAATTGTAAGTCATTGAGCATTTACTTACATAAACTCCGCATATCTGCGGTGCTAATATCTTTACCAAAAATACAATTTACCACTTACAAAGGTCTGGTAAGGTGATAGATATTGTAGAATTTAATGTTTTACGTTCCTGAAATATACAGTAGCAAGATTGTGAGTATATTATATTCAGGAAGAAAATAAACTCTCCTCGCCAAAGTCAAAATGGCAATATCATCATGTGGATGTTTCAGAGTGGGTTCTACACTAGTATGCATCAAAGAGTAAGCATGCTCTTGGAGAAATATCTAAGACATGAGCTTAGTCGGCTCAGTACTCAACGTCAAATTGTTACATAAAGAAGTTTCGCTACCTAGTAGCAGCATCGTCAGGGAAGAAGTTTACGACTGCGCTCCGTGACTGAACGAGCACGGCTACGCAATGGAGTTCATTCGTAACCGCCCACGTGATGAAGCTGTCACGTGACAGGAAAACTTTGGTAACAATATGACGTGGTGTATCGAGTATTTTCAGGCACACATAAGTAAACCCACACGGCCTGATACGAAGATACGCCTCTGATATTGGCAGAAAAGATTACATTTTAATTGATGAAAGTTCCAGGCCTCAAGGCTGTGTTTGAGCTGATATGAATCCACCATCAATTTCCCTGTTCGATTCTGTTGGTCCTGTCAGGTTACTAACGCTCATTAATCATGGCTCTCATTGGCCTCCATTGAGATTCATTACAAAACAAGTAGTTCCGTGAAGAACTATACAGCCTATTTTCATATATCCTACTCATGTTAACTGCCTCTATCAACATACAACATTTCAGTTTGATTGTTGTGATAGATTCGTAGATATGAGAACCGTCTAAATATTTCAGATGGTCGCCATGTTGGATTTGTATTTATGTACAATTACATGAAGATTATTGTGTACGTGTGGTATTCAGATTTAAATCGCATGATTCGTACACAAGAAGTAAAAACGAGATTTAAAATTTCTCACAGCTGCCATCTCATGGTTATGAAAACAATTGAACTAAATTAGATGCCACTGCATTACAATATCTATAATCATTTACTGTACCACAATTCACTGTGCTCAGATGGTTAAATCGCGAGAAAAGTCTATTAAAATCTTTCGAATTCGCTTGGTGGCCATGTTCGTTTTGTATTTTAATGGTGTTTGAAAGTTACACAGGTACATTTGTAGCAGTGCCCTTTATCACCGCTCAAACTTTCAGGGTGATATCAGTAATAGTTTCGGAGATATAGAAAGCCAGTGGAATATTTAGCATAGCCGCCATTTTGAGTTTATATAAACAATTGAACTAAATTAAACGCCAGTGCATTAAAATGTGCATTAATATTTGCTGTACCAAGCTTCATTACGTTTGGATGGTTAAATCGCGAGAAAAGTATATTTAAAAGTCTCAACTTCGCTTGGCAGCCATATTGGTTTTGTAGTTACCAGGTTTTTGAAAGTCTCTTAGGTGAACTAGCAGTGCCCTTGATCACCATACAAAATTTCAGGGTGATATCTGTAATAGTTTCGCAGATACTGAATGCTGGTGAAATATTTCGCACAGCCGCCATTTTGGATTGGTGAGACAAAATAAAATTTGAAGGGCACGGTCGGGGTCGGCCAAAATGGTGCTATGATCTTACCAAGTTTCATTAAAATCGCTCAAGCCGTTTAGAAGTTATTGGGGGGGGCACACATACACACGAATCACACACGCAACACACGCAACACAGACACACGGACAAAAGGTGATCTCATAAAACTATTTTTTCATAAAATGAAAATAGGCTAAAAATATAACTTAAGTCCTCCAATGAAAGGAAATGCAGTATTACCTTCCACTACCTGGAGGAGGTGAAGGTCCTGATATCGAGAGCTCGAATACCGGCACTGAGTGCAGTATTTTCCCGGCCTAGATAGTAGCATTATTAAAGTGTGGTATATCGGAATCAATTTGCATTTTTAGATTATTTCCATTTTATGAAAAAACTAGCTGAAGTACCCGTGCTTCGCTACGTGTCATAAATAAATTAAAATGTGATGGTGACAGTTAAAACAGGGGATAGGCGAGGTGCTGCGCAGAGGGAGATTAAGGATGGAACATTTTGTCCAACTACACCGCTCGGCGTTGACCGTGTTTTATAGCACAAATTTAGGTTTTACTCGCTAACCGTTGGAGATACCTTTCAGATAGAAAATGTAATTTTAAACCTCGTATATGCCATCAAAAGTTTGCTATTTCTTAGCGTTCTCTTTTTATTTGAAATGGAAATATGAAAGTTTGAAACCGAAGTGTGTAGTGACGTCACTAAAATGGTCGCCATCTTTAAATAGTGCAAAGTATTGAAATTAAAAGTAACCTACATGTTAACCAGGTAAATCAGCTACTTCCATGTAAAATTCATGTAAATCGGACCAGTGGTACTTGGGTGATTGAGTAATACACAGACACACACCATCTCATTTTTAGCCTCGCTTCGCTCGCGTCATAGTCGTGTCATATTGTTGTTCAATGAAATGCATGTTTAACCCCGTTAACACCCCTTTAGAACCTGAATACCCAAAAATCCCTCCTTAGTAGCCGTTTTCGACACACAACAAACATATCCACAAAATATCATTCTTCTAACTTTAATAGTTTTGGTTGGTCGATGAGAATGAACATCCAAAAATCCTTCCTTAGTGGACGTTTTTCTTCCAGAATTTCACCCCTCCCCATAGGCCCCTTAAATGGAATTTATGAAAAAATGGTCGAACACCTATTTATTTTATTTATTTATTTATTTATTTATTTATTTTTAAGCTGATTGAAACTCGGAGAAAATCAAACGCCTCGCCTATGTCGTTTAAGAGATACACGCTCCGTTAGGAATCTTTCAACCCCCACTTTTCATCCTTTTCACCTCATAATATACACTACATCGAAAAACCATTAGACATGCGTCAGCTTATTTTTAATGATTAGTATTGAACCCTTATTCTTTATTGCATTAGAATAATTGTTCATATATTTATTTTATAATTTTATTAATGCAGCCAATGGCCATGTATTTTTCTTTTCAGGACGGGTCAGGGAAGGGATATTGGAAGGAAATCGGCCGTGGACCTATTGAAAGGAACCGTCCCGGCATTTGCCTGGTAGTGAAAATGGGAAACCACGAAAACCATTTTCAGGACAGCCGAGGTGGGAATCGAACCCACGCTCTCCCGATGCCAGCGAGACACGAGATAGCGCGTTACTGCATTATGGCCGTAGTCAGTTGAAGCAGAGTGCAAGCTAGATTTCGCAAGGAAGAGGGCAGTTGAGCGCGCCTGACAGAATTAAACTTTTTCCTGGAAAAGAGGTAAATGGCCGTGACCTCGAAGCTCTAGCCTTTGTTAGCCAGCTCGAGCAGTAAGGAAAGAAAGAGAAGGGTGTTGGCAACTGGGGGAAACGACCTACTGTACTCAACGATTTTACGTTTGAATGGACCAATCACGTGCAACCACGCCGACCTCGGCATCACCGTGGCGTATCCGCTGAAAAGCCCGCGAATGCGGTATCTAATTAATCATCGATGCAATTTTATTCCGCGAGGCATCATTTTGACGTTCAGAAGAAATGCTGAAGTTTGACACTAGCCGCAAGTTTCTACGATGTTTGGTTCAAAATATAAAAAAAATTTATGTCCCCTCTACCACAATTTTGGCCAGATTGTATAAATAAGATGTCTGTGTTAGCGACCATGTTCATACCTTGATGTAGCGGTACGCTACAACCACGTTCTTATTTTAAGGTAGCCAAGTACTACGAACAATTTTAAACACTTGTCTTCGATCTCTATTGAGAGATGTTTCAAGTTTGTGGACTCTGTTTGAGATCCGTGTGTAAATATAATTGTAAAATTTAAAAAATATTTGCGTGTGAAATTAGCAAAATGCTTATTCTAGGGACAGTATCGACGTCTTAATAATTGCGCAGGACAAAGAGTGATTGTGTAGCTCTATTGCAATTATAGCAGGAATAGGAGAGATAATTTAATTTGAACGTTGTTTCCACCACCAACATCAGCAGCAAGATGACGAACTTTGGGTCGACTGTTGGAGTGATGTTCCTGCAACCAACGAAGATGTGTGAGATGGCCGGTTAAGATCCATAGTGGGCCATGGCGGGGGATATCCGCTGATGTGACGAGTAATTTGGATGAGTACAAATATTGAATTTATTCATTATAGATATTTTGGCATGGGAACTATTGTTGTGAATAATTTAATTTCGTGATTGTTTTTGTATTCATTGTGATTTTTTAGTAACGTAGTGCACCGACACTCAAATATGTAAATGCGTGGGGAAGCGTGACCATCGTTAATTATTGTATTGTATATTTTAATCGTGTACTCGTGTACGCACATATTTGGTTTGGCGTAAGCATGGATGCGGCGTCGGCAGATAAGTAGTGCTTTTGTAATTACAGTTAAAAATAGCAGAGGGGAAAAAACTTGTATTTGATTAGGACTTTGGTTGAACAAGTTTTTTTTTGTTTGTTTTTGAATCGCCATGTCGCAGTATTTTGATCGTTGTAAAGAACCGTCCGTTCTTTATGTCAGATTTTTATAGTTGCCTTTCAGATTAAATTCTTGGCCAGAATACCAGATCAGGCGCAGTGAGTGTGGAAAATATTCGTGTACTTTATTTCAGGTGTAATCAACCCTAGCGCGTGATTCGTGTGTGTGTCTATGTGTCTACGTGTATCACGTGGTGTGATTATTTTGCGCGGGAGGATTGCTCTAGGCTAGCCCTCTGACTGCTGCAATGTTGTTTTTTTTCTACGGAGAGTGATGCTTGCGGGACCTCTGCCAGTAAAAATTGGGTCTTACAATTCCAGGTGAAATTGATGAGATATTTGTTACGACACACACACGGTTGAGCTATGTGACAGCTATGTATTCTTCGTGGATCTCAGGAACCAGGCGATTAGCGCTGGCTCTGGGATATTGTGCACGCTGGGTTGATTATGATAGAAGATAACAGTTCCACTTTGAGCGCTGATCTCTGGTATCGTCTGGACACCTGTGTGGGGGTAAGGAAGCGGTTAGGCCATGACCTACTTTAAGAGATGGCTTACTTGTTTCGTTTTAAAGAGCGATATGACACTAAGGGGATCAGTTCGCTACGCCGAAGCGGTATTACCATGCTGACGTCCAGATATATGTTTCTTGTATAGAATTGTCTTGCTTTTAAGCATATGTTTATTTAATCATTTAAATGTGTAAATTCCTTGTGACACCCTGTTGTGTTGTTCTGAGTAAATGACATGCGGTCATTCTTTGTTGTTGTTTCGTGGTCACGTTACTCACTCCTGTGTTTCATTGAAAAGTCCTTGTTGAGGCAGTAGTTGTGTGCTGTAGCTCGCTGGTCTAGGTTTCGGCGGAAATCTTCATTGTTGTAATTACTGAAGGTTAGCGAGTGTCGGGTGTGTGTATTGATATTATCTGTAGTGTAAAGTTCCCATCGCTAATTTATCCGAGGTGCGGATTTGTAGCCTGACGGCGGTCGCGGGATGGCAACAAATCTAGCACCCAGTACTCTCCCAGATTGCATGCTCGTCATATTACACGCACACATGATTTTAGATGAGACAGGCCATATTTCAGGACCTGTAATTTTATTTTGACATCTTTCTGAGATGAGTCTTTGCTTCACACTGTAAATTTGGGTGTAGATTTAAGAGGGTGTTCCCTCGTGGTGTTCGTTGTGTTTTGTTATATTTGTTCCTTTTTTTTATTCTGAAATTAAATTTGTTTTTATTTAGTCTGGCTTCACTGTCGTTCTTTCTGTCATACATTTGGACTATGTTACCTTGCACCTTGTAGAAGCGTAAATTTAGCAACTATGTTATGAACCGTACACAACCCGAAGAAAAGAGTCTCATAAAAAAAAGCTTCTCGCAAGGGTTCAGTATATGTGCCAAGTATCACATCCCCAAATGAAACCACTCGTGAGATATTGTTATTCAATGAAATGCACGTTTACCCCCTTAACACCTCTTTAGAACCTGAATATCCAAAACCCTTTCCCTAGTGGACGTTTTCGACATACAACGAACATATCCCCAAAATGTCATGTTTCTAACTTCAATAATTTTGGCTGGGCGATGATGAGTGAGTGAGTCAGTCAGGACATTCTCATTCATTTATTTTTGATAATTTCACCCCTCCCCATGAACCCCTTAAATTGGATTTATGAAACAAACGGTCAAACACCTATTTACTTATTTAAAGTTGTTTTACCTCTGAGTTTGATGAGTGAGTAAGGGAGTCAATCAGTTAGGACACTTTCTTTCCTGTTTTTTCCCCCCAGAATTTCACCCCTCTCCAAGGGCCCCTTAAATTGGATTTATGAAAAAACTGTCGAACACCTATTTACTTGTATTTTAAGCTGTTTTTTCCCGCCGAATTTCAAACTTCTCGCCTATGTTGTTTCAGAGATACACGCTCCGTTAAGAATCCCTCAACCCCCAATTTTCACCCCTTTCACCTCATAATATACACCACATCGATAAACCCTTAGACATATGTCTGTTTATTTTTAATGATTAGTTTATATACCGAATATCACATCCCCAAAGAAACAACTCATGAGAAATCGTTATTCAATGAAATGCACGTTTACCCCCTTAACACCTCTTTAAAACCCGAGTAAACTAAAAATCATTCCTTAGTTGACGTTTTCGACATACAGCGAACATATTCCCAAAATTTCATGTTTCCAACTTTAATAGTATTCGCTGGGCGTGATGAGTGACTGAGTCAGACAGGAAATTTTCTTTCAATTATTTTTACCAGAATTTCACCCCTCCCCATGGGCCCCTTCAATTGGATTGATAAAAAAACGCTTGAACACCTATTAACTTATTTTTAAGCTGTCTTTTTCCCCTGAGTTTGATGAGTGAGTCAGTCAGTCAATCAGTTAGGACACTTTCTCTCTTTTTCCCCCAGAATTTCACCCCACCCCATTGGCCCCTTAAATTAATTTATGAAAAAAACAGTCGAATACCGATTTACTTACTTTTTAAGCTTTTTTTTCGCTTTTTCAAATTTCTCGCCTATGTCGTTTAAGAGTTAGGCCTACACGCTCCGTTAGGAATCCTTCAACCCCCACTTTTCACCCCTTTCTCCTCATAATAATACACCACATCAAAAAAACCTTAGTCACATGTCTGCTTATTTTTAATGATTAGTTTATGTGCCGAGTATCACATCCACAAATGACACCACTTGTGAGATATTGTTATTCAATGAAATGCAGGTTTAGCCCCCTTAAGACCCCTTTAGAACCTGAATATCCAAAAAACCTCCCTTAGTGTACGGGTTTGCCATACAACGAACATATCCCCGAAATGTCATGTTTCCAACTTCAATATTTTTGGCTGGGCGATGAAGAGTGGGTGAATGAGTCAGGACATTTTCTTTAAAAAAAAATCTTCAGAATATCACCCCCCCCCCCTCGATGAACGCCTTCAATTTGATTAAAAAAAACTGTTGAAAAGCTATTTACTTACTTTAAAGCAGTTTTCTCCCCTGAATTTGATGAGTGAGTCAGTTAGTCATTCAGTTAGGACACTTTCTTTCCTGTTCCCCCCCCCGAATTTCATTTCTCCCCATGGGCCCCTTAAATTGGATTTATGAAAAATCGGTCAACACATATTTACTTCTTTTTTATGTTGATTTTTTTTCGCTGAGTTTCAAATTCCTCGCCTATGGCGTTTAAGAGATACACGTTCCGTTAGGAATCTTTCAATCCCCACTTTTCACCCCTTTCACCTCATAATATACACCACATCGAAAAACCCTCAGATACATGTCTTCTTATTTTTAATAATGAGTTTATATGCCGAGTATCACATCCTCCAATGAAACCAATCGGGAGATATTCCTATTCAATGAAATGCAGGTCTACCCCCTTAACACCCCTTTAGAACCTGAATATCCAAAAATCCTCTCTTAGTGGGCATTTGCGGCCCTTGAGGAAGCTGCATACCAGATCTCACTCCAATACGTTCGGTGGTTTCTGAGATTTCGTAATGAATATATGAGTGAGTGAGTGAGTGGTATTTGAGTAGAAAGAAGATAGTGTCAAGTCTTTGTTATGCTAACCTCGGTTGACAGTGCTGTGTGAGCAGTTGAGTAACTAACGGGATTTCAAGTAAAGATCCTCATTTTCTATACCGGTAGTGCAGAGCGCAATAGGCATCTAGTCGGCCGTGTCTCGACTTGAGCTATGTTGCCATGGAAACTATCTGCCTTGCCATTCCTTCATGAGTAAATTTCATGATTTGATTAGCCTGTGCTTGAGTGCAAAATGGCCGAAATCAGAAGAATGAGAAAGACTATCGAAAATTCATGTAGCCAGCGGTTCCTTCTGGGTCCTAAACTATGTGTATGCAAAATATGGTTGAGATTGGTGGAATGGTGTAGATTTGTGTACGGAACCAACCCACATACATACATACATACATACATACTTACATACAGACTTTCACTTTTATATATTAGATAGGCTTATGAGATCACCTTTAGTCCGTGTGTGCGGGTGTATGTGTCCCTCTAATCACTTCTATACGGTTGAAGCGATGTCAATGAATTTCGGTAAGGCCATAGTACTGTTTTGGCCGACCCCGACCGTGCCCTTCAAATTTTATTGTCTCTCACCAATCCAAAATGGCGGCTGTGCGAAATATTTCACCAGCATTCAGTATCTGCGAAACTATTACAGATATCACCCTGAAATTTTGTATGGTGATCAAGGGCACTACTAGAAGTAAAGCTATGAAAATTTCATAAACCTGTAAATTACAAAACGAACATGGCGGCCAAGTGAATGTGAAACATTTTAAGAGACTTTTCTCGCGATTTTAACATCCGAGCGCAGTGAAGCATAGTGCAGTAAAGGTCTATATACATTGTAATGCACTGGCATCTAATTTAGTTTAATTGGTTACATAACCTCAAAATGGCGGCATTGCGAAATATTTCACCAGCATTCTATATCTCCGTAAGTATCACCGATATCACCCTGAAATTGTGTACGGTGATAAACGATTCTAGTAGAAGTTCTCCTATGGGCTTTTAAATACTTGTTACCTATAAATCGAACATGGCGCCCAAGCAAATTTGAAACTTTTAAATAGACCTTTCTCGCAATTTAACCATCGAAATGCAATAAAACTTGGTACAGTAAATGTTTGATCACATTTTAATGCACTGTCATCTAATTTAACTCAATTGTTTACATAACCTTAAGATGGCGACAGTGCGAAATATTTCACCGCCATTCTATATCTCCAAAACTATCACTGATATCACTCTGAAATTGTGCACGGTGATAAAGGAGACTACTAGAAGTTTAGCTATGAGCCTTTCAAAAACCGGTAAAATATAAAACGAGCGTGGCGGCCAAGCGAATTTGAAACATTTTAAGAGACTTTTCTTGCGATTTAACCATTCTAGAGCAGTGAAGCATAGTGCAGTAATGGTTTATACACATTGTAATGCACTGGCATCTAATTTAGTTTAATTGTTCACATCACCACAAGATAGCGGCTGTGCGCAATTTTAAAATTAACATTTTATTTCTCGTGTATTAATCATGCGATCGAAGTGAACGTTTGAATAATGAATCCACGCAAAATTCGTTATCTAATAGTATGGCCTACTCTACGGCCAACATATACGAGGCACGTCCAGAAAGTAAATTCCGTTTGGTAATTAAATTAAATTGTGTACAGATACAGAAAAATTATTTATTGCACAACATTCTACACCTCTTAAACTACTTTTCCACATAACTGCCGAACTTGTGCAGGCTTTTGTCCTAGCGTGGCACAAGTTTTTGGATACCTTCTTCATAGAAGTTTGCCGCCGACCCGTAAACGAGAGAGAAAACTCTCCTGTGAGATATCCTGCCATTTGGCCACCACTGTTAGGCAAATTGCGTGCTTACCAGGAGAACTGCGTATGTTTAGGAGTTCTCCTGACCACATATGCAATTTTCCTAACAGTGGTGGCCAAATGGTAGGATATCTTACAGGGGAGTCTTCACTCTCGTTTACGGGTCGGCGGCAAACTTTTATGAAGAAGGTATCCAAAAACTTGTGCCACGCTATGACAAATGCCTGCAAAAGTTCGGCAGTTATGTGGAAAAGTAGTTTAAGAGGTGTAGAATGTTGTGCAATAAATAATTTTTTTGTATCTGTACACAATTTAATTTTATTACCAAACGGAACTTACTTTCTGGACGTGCCTCGTATATAAGTCTAAAATGGTGACCCACTGGAATATTTAGACGGTTCTCAATATCTATTAATCTATGATAGCAATCAAACTGAAATTTTCTATGTTGATAGAGGCTATGAACATAAATTCACCAATAGGACTTTCAACCACCTGATGGGCACACATCCAACATGGCGGCGACGCGAAATATAGATATTTAAATAGACGTTTCTCCGCTGACTCATATCTTTAGTTCACACGTGTTTTATCATTCATATGGACGTGTATCTACAAAGCTTAGACGTTAGTGAGTATTGTGATTAGTGTGATTGTTGGTCATGCCTAGACACCAATTCACATTGCGTGAACGTGTGTCTATCCATATTTCGTAAATGAAAAGCAGAACATCTTTTTCTGAAACAAGTTAAATAATTCGAATCAAGTTTCCAGGAAGACCTTTGCCTAATGCCAGTACAATTAGGAGGCTCGCTAAACGATTCAAGAAAACAGGCTCCGTAAATAATAAAAAAGTTAACAGACAACATTGTGTTCTTACAGAACAAAAATTAGATAACATTGTTGTCCATTCTTCCATCAGAAGATGTCAGGTGTGTGTTACAAGAGAGGGAGGACATTCTCAGTATCGACTATGAACAATGTAAGTACACATTATTGAACACGTTTGGTAAAAGGGTAAAAGTGTGCGCGCACCACCGACTGAACCATGTATGCGCGCCCGCGTTCTGCGCCAGTCAAAGCCGGCTTAGCTAGCCGTGTTTATCGGGGAGCACATAGACCATGACCCTGTATAATCCAGGACAAAAATAGAATTTAAAATGTAATATTTGGGCAAGGAATAAATTGTTAGGTGTTACTTTGATACTAAAAACCTCATGCTTGAAGCATCAGTTGATTTATCTGAGATCTGATCCGCTGAAAAAGGTATTTTATGAATCCCTCAATCTGTGCCTTTTTTTCGTGATTCTGGATGATTTCCTCTCTCTCTCTCCTGGGATCAGTATCCACTCAAAATGCTTGGTAGAATTTAATCATTTCTTGACAATCAAATCTATCGTGGATTTTCTTTTCTCGAATACCAATTTGCATCAGCTCCTTCTCACATAGGAACCATCTCCATTGTCACTATTAATATTATTATTATTATTATAATTATTGATATGACTTGAGACGAAAGCTCTCGCTCGAGCGGTCATAACTGTTCAGTAAGAATTGAAATTGACACCGCAATTGAGATTCAAACCCGAGTCTCTTGCATTCGGGCAGGAGCGTTGAGACACATAGAACCCCATGACCTCGCCATATCCAGTGTGTCCCCATCATTAGTCACTTGATACAAAGTGAATGGAACTCGCTGCCAGCAATACGATTCAAGGAACCATTAGTGACATTATTTGATTCTACAAAAGATTTTCTGCTCGCTGTCATAGCTCGTTATATCGAACGAAAGCTGGCATCATAAATGATATTTGCCTTACGAGAAATTCGTCCACAATTCTTTACTGCGTTCCACAGTCAATTTTCTTTTCCTTTTACCATCTATTGCGAGTGTAAAACATTTCTTGGAAGCAATCAGGAGAGGCGCTTTTCTTTTGTGTTCACATTGTGGCTTGCATCACAGTTCTGTAAGCCGTGGTACTACCGAGTCTAGGATCTTCTGTCTTCTTCATGTCTCTTGAGAGCGGTACAGCATTTAGCATCACACCAGCTCACTAAGCCGTGGTACTACCGAGTATAGGATCTTCTCTCTTCTTCATGTCTGTTGAGAGCGGTACAGCATTTAGCAACACAACAGCTCACTAAGCCGTGGTACTACCGAGTCTAGGATCTTCTGTCGTCTTCATGTCTGTTGAGAGCGGTACAGCATTTAGCAACACAACAGCTCACTAAGCCGTGGTACTACCGAGTCTAGGATCTTCTGTCTTCTTCATGTCTGTTGAGAGCAGTACAGCATTTAGCAACACAACAGCTCACTAAGCCGTGGCACTACCGAGTCTAGGATCTTCGCTCTTCTTCATGTCTCTTGAGAGCTGTACAGCATTTAGCAACACATCAGCTCACTAAGCCGTGGCACTACCGAGTCTAGGATCTTCGCTCTTCTTCATGTCTCTTGAGAGCTGTACAGCATTTAGCAACACAACAGCTCACTAAGCCGTGGCACTACCGAGTCTAGGATCTTCGCTCTTCTTCATGTCTCTTGAGAGCTGTGAAGCATTTAGCAACACAACAGCTCACTAAGCCGTGGCACTACCGAGTCAAGGATCTTCTCTCTTCTTCATGTCTCTTGAGAGCTATGAAGCATTTAGCAACACAACAGCTCACTAAGCCGTGGCACTACCGAGTCTGGGATCTTCGCTCTTCTTCATGTCTCTTGAGAGCTGTACAGCATTTAGCAACACATCAGCTCACTAAGCCTTGGTACTGCCGAGTCTAGGATCTTCTCTCTTCTTCATGTCTCTTGAGAGCTGTGAAGAATTTAGCAACACACCAGCTCACTAAGCCATGGTACTACCGAGTCTAGGATCTTCTCTCTTCTTCGTGTCTCTTGAGAGCTGTGAAGCATTTAGCAACACACCAGCTCACTAAGCCATGGTACTACCGAGTCTAGGATCTTCTCTCTTCTTCATGTCTCCTGAGAGCTGTGAAGCATTTAGCAACACAACAGCTCACGAAGCCCTGGTACTACCGAGTCTGGGATCTTCTCTCTTCTTCATGTCTCTTGAAAGCTGTGAAGCATTTAGCAACACAACAGATCAGTAAGCCGTGGTACTACCGAGTCTAGGATCTTCTCTCTTCTTCATGTCTCTTGAGAGCTGTGAAGCGTTTAGCTTCACAACAGCTCACTAAGCCGTGGTACTACCGAGTCTAGGATCTTCTCTCTTCTTCATGTCTCTTGAGAGCGGTACAGCATTTAGCAACACAACAGCTCACTAAGCCGTAGTACTACCGAATCTAGGATCTTCTCTCTTCTTCATGTCGCTTGAGAGCTGTAATGCATTTAGCAACACAACAGCTCACTAAGCCGTGGTACTACCGAGTCTGGGATCTTCTCTCTTCTGCATGTCTCTTGAGAGCGGTACAGCATTTAGCAACACAACAGCTCACTAAGCCATGGCACTACCGAATCTAGGATCTTCTCTCTTCTTCATGTCTCTTGAGAGCTGTAATGCATTTAGCAACACACCAGCTCACTAAGCTATGGCACTACCGAATCTAGGATCTTCTCTCTTCTAGATGTCTCTTGAGAGAGGTACAGCATTTAGCAACACAACAACTCACTAAGCCGTGGCAGTACCGAGTCCAGGATCTTCTCTCTTCTTCATGCCTCTTGAGAGCTGTGATGCATTTTACCCACACCATTTCGAACGACTCGGATGCCGCGATAATTTCTGTCCTTAATATATTCCGTTGCCTCCGTCAGGAATTGATCCCGCAATCTTGAGAGCAATCGTCAGACATTATAACGCTGTTCCATATAGGAAGTTATTATAGTAATACAATGCCTGACAATTGCTAGGGAACAAGTGACTATTGCACAGGAACGACGAACAATTGCGAAGGAGCAACCGACCAATGAGAGAAAATGTCATTGGAGAGGGCAGGACGTGTTATGTGCAGAGAAAAGGAACATATATCTCACCCCTCGTCAGGTAGCGGCAGACCTTGCAAACCGCTACCGATACACGTGTATCTGCCAGACGCATTTTGCGGTGATTACATCAGGCTGGTTTGTATGCTTGGAAGCTTGTTAAACCACGCCAACGTCGAGCAACAATTTGTTAGTTGGTGTAAGGGATATGATGATTGGGGTCAACAACAGTGGTCAAGAGTGATGTTCTCCGACGAATCCCGCTTCACCGTGGCAAGTGATTCTGGACACCAGTTAGTGTGGGGGAGAGGCGAACACGTTAAGCACCACAGAATGTTCTTGAGCGTCACCGGTATGGCCTCGGCGTTATGGTGGGGGCAGGGATTATACACAATATCCGAACACCAGTGTATATCATCGAACGAGGCACCGTTACAGCACAGCAGTATTGCAGTGAGATTATTCTGGAGCACGTTCGTCTCATTAGGGGTGCGGTAGGTCCCGCCTTCTTGTTTATGGACGACAATGCCCACCCACACAGGACCACTGCAGTAGCGGACACACTGGAATGTGAAAATATTAAACGTATGGAATGACCTGCGTACTCCCCGAACTTGAATCCTATCGAGCATGCCTTGGCAGAGGTGTTTCCTCGACGAACACTCCCTCCCCGAACCGTGCAAGACCTTAAAATCGCCTTAAGAGAGGAGTGGGAAAATATCCCCCAAAGACTCGTCAACAGTTTATTAGACAGTATGAATAACGGGTGCACTATGTGCATTCGTGTCCGAGGAGGGCATATTCATTACTGAGAGACTGATATCGACCTTCATTTTATGAGTCTGAACTGTTTCCAACAAGAACGTCATGTATTGATTTATTTATATCTGTTATCCTGCTTTCCCATGACATGAAATCTGTACTTGTTTTCGTTATAAATATACCACCCCACCTCCATTACGTATGCACTGTGTTGCATGTCTTCCATCCTTGCCTGTGAATATTCCTTTCTACCAATGTCTATGTTCCTTAGCAATTGTCAGGCAGTGTATTTATACTAATACCTACACTATTGCACAAACAGAGGCCCATTGAGAAAATTAGAAATTAAGGATCGAAAATTCTAAGGAAAATATTAGGACCTGTTAATGATAATGGTGGGTAGTTTATTAGCTAAGGAATAACCCACCCACCAAGGGAAGATGATTAAGAGAAGGAAGTAGATTTTGGATTGGAGAAAAAGGATAGAAAGATAGGAGGAGAGTCCCACAAAATTAATAAGTTTAACTTTAAATACCCTTAGAAGCAGTTGCCACTGGAAATTAACTCTCTGATACCTAAAGTAGGTACGAGCTTGGTCGAAGCTGACGGGAACCGCAGCTAAGACTTGGGCGATTTGCCAGAGAAAGGCTTTAGTGTATTTCCTCCCAAGCATGCATAAAAGTACTATGGGGAAGGGTGATGGTCTGGCCAGACAAATAGTAGTAGATTTGTTCTGTATTAACGATGGCATAAACTTTGGAAGAGTCAGGGAAGACAGACTCTTGCTTAACCGTGGTATTTGAGAAATGATAAATTCAAAAACAAATATTTAATTTATTTAACAATTCAAAGAAGTTTGAGGAAATTAACAATTGTGTAATATAATTTTGACAAACTTAGTTCATTTAAACTTTTTTAAGAAATGGGGTCGCAGACCTCCTCACATTAAACGATTGCTCCAGGCAATTGACAATTTATGAGGTTTCAAACCTTACATGTTTCTAAAATTTTTATAAGAAAATAAAAAGACATGTGTAGTAATTAAAGTTTAAACATTTAAATTTAGTACAAAGAGTGTACTTTAAGAAATTCTTGAGAGAATGTTCTAGAGAAAGTGACAACTTCGAAAATAACAATAAGAAAAACATGAAGAATATGATAGAAGTTCCTACAACTCCTTATATTTATACAGAATTAATGTTGGTTATTATGCAAATAAGGGCAGGTCACTTACTGTGAAACCTGAAGAAAGTTAAAAGGAAGGTTCTAGACTTCCCAAGTTTGAGTAGGAATCACTAGCCAAATGGGACAGTTTCCATTTCGTGAAACCTGAACATGACTCGCTCAAAAGTTTAAAGAATTGTTTCCCTGATTATAGGAAAGGAACAATATGAATTTGAAACGGGTATCACACACGCAATTATGCAGAAATTAATTAATGTTAAACTAACAAAGTTGGAAGGACACTTCGTGAGTGACACCTTATAGAAAAGTTACAATTTTATTAATATGGGTTGTTAGTAGAAGGTTGAGGAAAGATCATTGGGATATAGGATCAATGTTCATGGCCGTATTTAATGTAAACGGACGATCGCGACGCGGTAGAAACGTGGAGCAAGCACTGGTTATCACTGTAGTCTGTAAATATGGATGCAAAGTTCACTATAGAAACACTAAAGTTTATGAGAAAGAAAGTTATTGCAATTATGGAAATAACTGATTGCACTATATAGGTGAGAGTCTATTTCTTGAAAAAGTTATGATTTACAATTAAATGTACCATAGAACATTCCAGCGGTTCCAGCGGTGGAAGAAAGTTAGCTATTGCAACAATTTGTAAGGAAGATTCCTCATTTTAAATATTATTGTCACAAGTGAGTGAAAAATACCTGACGGCAAGACTCGCAGATAGAGTACAAGATCTCGAAGGTTCCAGAACGACCTTAGTAGAAAAATGGGGTTGAGAAAATCCAACGGAGGAACTAGCTTGTTGAATTATAGACAGCGGGTATTGGATAATATCCCACGTAGTGAGAGGATTTCTCATTTGAATAGCTTAAGAAAAGCTCTTTTTTTAGTAAGGTTGGCTTATACAAGCAAAAGCTCAACATGGCAAATCCCACGAAGAATGATTTTTGCCCCAAAATAAATAATTTCACACTGTCTATAAAAGTATCATTAAAAGCACGTGGAAGTTAAAACCATGAAGATGAGGTTAAAACTTTTAAGATGGTACTTATCTTGATTTCATGTTGAAGGCGAAGTTTCCTTTGATGACAACTACCTTGCCAACATGGCGTAGAAGAGTGTGTGCCTCTTGGTTTGAGGAGACTAGCTCGAGAGGGGCTTTAACTGACCGAGTCAACTGCCGATTGCGAAGTGAGACCTGCTCAACGGAGCACGGAGGGTCCAAGTAAGGGGAAAAGAGTGGGGGGGGGGGGGGGGGTAGGAGACAAAAGGAGAACATATAAGCATTGCCAATGTTACAACAAAAAATTGATCTTCTCTTGCTGAGCTGGTCTTCAAAGAGTTGATAACAGGCGATACTAGCGCAGCATGGTGAGTAAAAGAGTAGACGTAGTTCTCTTGCTCAAGGAGAAAATAGCTGGCGATGGTAACAGGATCTGGTGGCCAAATGGATAAGGAATTCCTCTTGCGCGAGGAAGAGTTGAAGAGCTTCAGATATTCGCTGCTATATGACGTTAGGTGGGTCATGGAATTTATATATCTAGAACAGACTTATGAAGACATAAGAGATTTGCCCAGCAAGGAGAAAACAGGTGATCACTGTTGGTGTTTGACAAAGAGGAAGGAAGAAATGAACATGCAAAGAGCAATAGACTTGATTCTCTCGTACCGTGTATTCAAAGAATACACCATACTGGGGAGGAAACACCAACAGAGAACAAATAAGCAGTTACACATTTAATGGCAGCGGTGCGATCAAAGACAGTGGTCTTGTGATCGCGCCATTAGTGGTCAAGATTTTGGCCACCCTGACTCTCCCATCTCTTCCAGGATAACACTCGGTCACTCTACCAGAAATCCATACTAAGGGGGGTGAAACATCCCTAACTAAGACCAAGTCCCCCACCTTAATGTCAGGACTGGAAAGAAACCACTTCTGTCTCCGTTGCAAGGAAGTTAAATATTCAAGGTTCCACCTCTTCCGAAAAGAATTACGGAGGGCTTCAAGTTTACGCCAAACAATAGGTAGATTAAAATCCCTGTAAGAATTGGGAAGAGGAGGAGGGGCAGAAAGAGAAGTGCCGATAAGGAAGTGACCAGGTGCGTCTGGGAGCAGGTCATCAGGGTCATTGGAAAGCGGAGTTAAGAGGCGAGAATTATCGACATCTTCCATCACAAAATAACTAGAAGCTGAGAGAAATAAAGCACTAGTAAAGATTGCGATACAATGCAAAAGGAGAATTAACAAGTTTAAACAAAGCGTATAGAAACAAGTACATCTATTCAGGACAAGAATATACCAAATAAGCAAAGAAACTATGCGAGTAGAAAGCAAGAACGCCATAGGTAACAACCTAGTTGCCATAAACAATGACCTTAAGTCATAATGAGTGACAAAGGGGTTACTCAGAAAAATACTTAAGTCAGCGAGAAACGTGACATAACAAGTATAAATGCAAAAACACATCGAATGTGACGACGAGAAAAAACAAGTTTGTTCATCAATGAACAATAAAAGTGCAAAATATGTAATCAAAGTGCAATACATAAGCGCGTAAAGGATATGCAACGATGTTACGAGACGAGAATCGAAGCAATTGTAGAATACGAGCGTGAATAAGTGGAAGACATAAGCAAGCGCGTCCTTGACCCACATAGTACAACGAGATAAGGAGTATAAATAGCTGAAAGAGTCCTTGACTAGAACAAGTTTATTTTGGGAAGTAGGTGAGCGGCTTCCGAGCTTACGGTAGCGACTCGCCAGACAATGGTTGGCAATCAGCCAGAGTTGAGATAAGAGAAACTTGCTTTGAACTTTGGCAGGCATACAGGAAATAAACAGTGACTTGACCTTCCTCGGGCTTGTATACAAACAAGTTTGAAAAACAAGCAGTTCGGAATAAACAAACAACACTTGTTGAATCAGCTGTAACTTAAAGCAGATATTCAGGTTGGACGGCATGCAGTCAATCGTAACTTGGACGTGAAAAAGCAATTTGGAAACATAAGAAATAAAGTATGAAATCAATTTCGCATAATTGAGAGGATCACGGAATCCGACAATTTTCGAGAGAAAAAAAGCTTGATTCTTCCGAAATAGGAAGGGAAGCCGGGACATTGAGAAGGAGGTTATGCATAAGAATAGTTATTCTAGATGCTAAAGAATTCAGATTTTCAAGCGGTTTCAAAAGCGACCTCCAATTGTGAGGAAGGAGGAAGGAGCCGGCCGTGGCCGTTCTTCTAAATAGCGAAAGAAGTGAAACATAGCGTACAGCGAAGTGATGGAGACTGATAGCCATGGTTTTACACAAGGGGAAGATAGTTTTCAATTGAAATTTTAAGCAATTACCTGCTATAAAAATGACATAAGAAGGTACACGAAGTAACACAAAGTGCGGCGAACTTGAATTGCCATTTTGTGCGGGAAGAAAGCAAAATCATTTAAACAACTTACAAAGGTAGCGTGGTTGTTCACGATAAGACATCGTTTCGGCAAATATTTTTCAAAAATATTGAGATCTGAAACATGAGCGTTCTCTTTTTCAGAAATGGGATTTATGTCAGCTGTAACGAAATGACATTGCGCTTTAGTTTGAAGACTGGGTTGTTGGATTTCACCAGTATTAACCCAACCAAAATCGGTGTCTCTAGCGACCACGGTTGAAGATAACTTGCGTGTTTGTTTGCGAATGCAATTCCAGAAAACACTGGCACTGAAAAGTACATCAATGGGACCTTGAGCATTAAACTGAGGATCAGCTAACCTTAAGTGCGAAGGAATCTTTAAACTGGAAGTATTAATAGCGCTGCTAGGAGTGTCTTTGCCAATACTGGTAAGAAAGAGACAGTTTAAATTAAGATTGGTGTTTCTTTGGCAAACGTCTCCGATTTTCAATTTTGAAGACTGCAAGACTTGAGTTTTCAAATTGTCAATGCCGGTCACATTGATAGAAGTCGGCGATGACGAAAGACCCAGTTTTTTAATCAACGATTGCGAAACAAAGTTGTGCGTTGAAGCGGAATCGAGAAGACCACGGGTTCTAAACCAATTTCCAAGTTTATCTTGGATTTCGAATTGTACTGTAGACAAAAGAACTTGCGCACTGTGAGAAGTTTCGGCGTTAGAAATGCAGGAAGAAGCATTAGTTTGTTCGGAGCTGCTCTGCATGGAGCTTGAAGAGGCAGGTACTGATGACCTCGATTTATCATGCACGTGCAATAAAGAATGATGCGGTTTTTTACAATGAAAACAGAGATTGGAAGACGTGCAGTTTGAAGAAGAATGCTTAGGTGATAAGCAGTTGAAGCAATGTTTGCTATTGAAGACAAACTTCCTTCGATCTTCGACAGACAATTCTTTAAACGATTTGCACAAATACAATGTGTGAAGCTTTTTACAGAGCGTACATTTGAAAGATTTGTTGGGCGGCCTGATATGTTCTCTTGCATGATTAAAAGAAGCAGAACGGGTTTGCTTGTTCTCGACAGATGGGGGCCGATGACCCTTTGAAAAAGCAAGGTTTTTCTCAAAGCTGTGACACTGATTATTCGTTTCGACATTTTCGCACTGAAATGCGAGTGCTGTAAGGACTTGGCATCGGCTGTTAAGAAACGAGATTAAGTGTTCGAACGAAAATTCATCCTTGCGGGCGAGTTCGATTTCCCATGCCTTTCAAGTCGAAAAATCGAATCTGGATGTAGCTAGATGAATGAGTATGGTGTCCCATGTTTGGACGGGCTGCTTAAGTTGGTATAATGCTCTAACATTTAACTGCATAGAGTCTAAGAGGTCTCTTAAAGAGGTGACGTCATTAGGTTTGACGGCTGATAGGTTAAACAAACAACGGATGTGTCGAGCGACACTCAAACGTAAATTGCCATATCTCTCTTTAAGGAGATTAAAGGCGATGTGGTAGTTCTCTGCGCTTAAAGGCAGTGACTCCACCAAGGCTAAGGCCTCACTATCCTAAGACGTACGTAAGTAGAAGAATTTATGAATATCAGGAATGTCAGTATTTTCATGAATTAGGGAGCAGTAAAGTTCATAAAAAGAATACCATTCACTTTCCTTGCCTGAGAAGTGAGGTAGGCTTATCTTTGGAAGTAACGGTTTCGGTTTGTTTTTGTGAACTGAAGCGGGTGCGAACTGGGCCGGATTGATGACCCTAGTGTCCGGTTCTGAGATACTGCGAATCAATTGGTGGGCCTTGGCAATCCCTTCAAAGTACAAGGGTTCGACCTCGTCCCGATCCGATTGAAGTTCTGGGCAAGCGGATTCAATCTCGGTTTGAGTTTGATCATAATAATCATAGGACCGTTCATACAACTTAAGGCGTTGTGTCAAGATATCTAAATCACACTCGGCGGGATTTAATTTGTTGAAGAAATTTCTGGATCTAGTGAGTTGCCCTTTATAAGAAGAACGTCTGGCAATGAGAGTTTCATCTTTTTCAGTAGGAGCCATGTCAAAGAGAATAAATTGAAATGTAACTCACGAAACTGTGGAACCTTGGAAATGCTGTCAAGATGGCAACAGCGAATGAGTAGAAAGAACGGGACACACCAAAGGAGACAGGAGCGGCCTCTTTCCCGTTCACAGGCTTTGCATTATGTAGTTATAGCTGAAAAATCCAAAGCAGATATTAGTAATTTGCAAAGTATTGTCAAATGACACTTTTTTTAAGAAAAAATGGAAAATGGACTCTCCCGGGTTTCCGGGACCAATTTTTGGGTAGTTTATTAGCTAAGGAATAACCCACCCACCAAGGGAACATGATTAAGAGAAGGAAGTAGATTTTGGATTGGATAAAAAGGATAGAAAGATAGGAGGAGAGTCCCACAAAATTAATAAGGTTAACTTTAAATACCCTTAGAAGCAGTTGCCACTGGAAATTAACTCTCTGATACCTAAAGTAGGTACGAGCTTGGTCGAAGCTGACGGGAACCGCAGCTAATACTTGGGCGATTTGCCAGAGAAAGGCTTTAGTGTATTTCCTCCCAAGCATGCATAAAAGTACAATGGGGAAGGGTGATGGTCTGGCCAGACAAATAGTAGTAGATTTGTTCTGTATTAACGATGGCATAAACTTTGGAAGAGTCAGGGAAGACAGACTCTTGCTTAACCGTGGTATTTGAGAAATGATAAATCCAAAAACAAATATTTAATTTATTTAACAATTCAAAGAAGTTTGAGGAAATTAACAATTGTGTAATATAATTTTGACAAACATAGTTCATTTAAACTTTTTTAAGAAATGGGGTCGCAGACCTCCTCACATTAAACGATTGCTCCAGGCAATTGACAATTTATGAGGTTTCAAACCCTGAAGAAAGTTAAAAGGAAGGTTCTAGACTTCCCAAGTTTGAGTAGGAATCACTAGCCAAATGGGACAGTTTCCATTTCGTAAAACCTGAACATGACTCGCTCAAAAGTTTAAAGAATTGTTTTCCCTGATTATAGGAAAGGAACAATATGAATTTGAAACGGGTATCACACACGCAATTATGCAGAAATTAATTAATGTTAAACTAGCGAAGTTGGAAGGGCACTTCGTGAGTGACACCTTATAGAAAAGTTACAATTTTATTAATAAGGGTTGTTAGTAGAAGGTTGAGGAAAGATCATTGGGATATAGGATCAATGTTCATGGCCGTATTTAATGTAAACGGACGATCGCGACGCGGTAGAAACGTGGAGCAAGCACTGGTTATCACTGTAGTCTGTAAATATGGATGCAAAGTTCACTATAGAAACACTAAAGTTTATGAGAAAGAAAGTTATTGCAATTATGGAAATAACTGATTGCACTATATAGGTGAGAGTCTATTTCTTGAAAAAGTTATGATTTACAATTAAATGTACCATAGAACATTCCAGCGGTTCCAGCGGTGGAAGAAAGTTAGCTATTGCAACAATTTGTAAGGATGATTCCTCATTTTAAATATTATTGTCACAAGTGAGTGAAAAATACCTGACGGCAAGACTCGCAGATAGAGTACAAGATCTCGAAGGTTCCAGAACGACCTTAGTAGAAAAATGGGGTTGAGAAAATCCAACGGAGGAACTAGCTTGTTGAATTATAGACAGCGGGTATTAGATAATATCCCACGTAGTGAGAGGATTTCTCATTTGAATAGCTTAAGAAAAGCTCTTTTTTTAGTAAGGTTGGCTTATACAAGCAAAAGCTCAACATGGCAAATCCCACGAAGAATGATTTTTGCCCCAAAATAAATAATTTCACACTGTCTATAAAAGTATCATTAAAAGCACGTGGAAGTTAAAACCATGAAGATGAGGTTAAAACTTTTAAGATGGTACTTATCTTGATTTCATGTTGAAGGCGAAGTTTCCTTTGATGACAACTACCTTGCCAACATGGCGTAGAAGAGTGTGTGCCTCTTGGTTTGAGGAGACTAGCTCGAGAGGGGCTTTAACTGACCGAGTCAACTGCCGATTGCGAAGTGAGACCTGCTCAACGGAGCACGGAGGGTCCAAGGAAGGGGAAATGAGTGGGGGGGGGGGGTAGGAGACAAAAGGAGAACATATAAGCATTGCCAATGTTACAACAAAAAATTGATCTTCTCTTGCTGAGCTGGTCTCAAAGAGTTGATAACAGGCGATACTAGCGCAGCATGGTGAGTAAAAGAGTAGACGTAGTTCTCTTGCTCAAGGAGAAAATAGCTGGCGATGGTAACAGGATCTGGTGGCCAAATGGATAAGGAATTCCTCTTGCGCGAGGAAGAGTTGAAGAGCTTCAGATATTCGCTGCTATATGACGTTAGGTGGGTCATGGAATTTATATATCTAGAACAGACTTATGAAGACATAAGAGATTTGCCCAGCAAGGAGAAAACAGGTGATCACTGTTGGTGTTTGACAAAGAGGAAGGAAGAAATGAACATGCAAAGAGCAATAGACTTGATTCTCTCGTACCGTGTATTCAAAGAATACACCAAATGGTACTTACAGAAGAAGACATAACAATGAATTATTTGAACATATAGAAGATTTGGTGAGAGTGATGAGAAAAAGGAGAATGTCTTTCTTTGGACATTTGGAACGGATGGAGCATCATCGACTTTCATATCGAATACACTCATCAATCTCTAAAAAAAATTCCTATTGTAAATAGTCGATGTAAGTTAAAAAGGACCTAACTGAAGCTCGAATCAATCAAGCTCTGGTTTGGGCTAGGAATCTGTTCTAAAAGGCGGTTAAATCAACCTGTAATCTACACCCTATAACATCTGTGATGTCTCGCCCTCACTGCAAATGGACGGAAGAAACGAGAGCTGAACATTCGTCAAGAATGAAGATCTACTGGCAGACAAGAAAACAAGCATTACAGTGATCATGTGAGTGAAGAACTTCGTGGTCCATTGATGGCCGAACGACTAAAAAAAAACACTATTGCACAGATGGCTGCAATTTTGAAATCGTCAGATCATTTTTGAATACGTAATACTGATTTTGAGGAGATTTCCTTAAATCCTATTGGTAAAATAAATCGCGGTAAATTACATTCCTGGGAATAATCACTGTGAAAATTTTATTGTACAGCTTGAATGTGTATAGGATAAGTGTTATTATACTTAGTGTACCGGTACAAAGAAGACCGTAGTGTGAAAGAGAGCCCCAATCCCAGAACCGTGTTAGAAGCTATTGTGATCATTATCTTAACTAGGAAATGAAGAACAACGTCTTTGCAAAACAAATATTATGTAAGAACAAAATCAAATTACAAATAAAGAACAGATCAAGGAAGAGTTAATTAGTTAATTAGGTTAGTAATTACATCCAAACAACACCAAATACATCAAAGGAAGAACAAGGTAATAACATCAATTACAACAGGTAAGGCTTATTACAAACCCCGAAAAATAATAATAATAATTCATAAATGAAGTAAAAGGAGAAAAGGCAGGGGAAGAAAATCGTAAAACCAAACCCCTCTTAAGAGGTCGAAAGAGTGCCCAAGATTCGGCAAAAGTTAAATTATAGCCCGAAGGAAAGTTTAAACAGTAATTACCGATATGTTATGTTTCAAAATAGTAAACCTCGCAAGGAAGGTCGAAATCATATCACGAATGACAAAATGAAGTTTATCCGCTCGAAATATTGAACCAAATATGTAATGAAGTGGATCTAATTACAGCTCGACTGACTGCTTTCATCTCAATCTTATGACAATATGCCAGAAAAAGGTAATGGCGACCGTCGCCAGGAAACGAACAATAATAGTGAAACAAAATTTTATAAAAAAGAATAACTACCATCAGAAGGCCAAGATGTAAAAGGAAAATAAATTAATAATTAATATGAGAGCTGTGGATCGCACAATTTAGGTTATGTGATTTGGCATAGGTTTGGTACTTCGTAAAGCTTACAAGGGCTTGGCAGATTTTGTCCGATCTCAATCAAATGACATAAAACGTCTCTCAGGCCGTAGCACAAGGCAAATACAATTAATTAATCCATGAAGGAAATACGACATATAAACCAAGTAATTAGTGATCAGACACAGGAACAAAGCAAAACATACTCAAATAAAATAAAAGGCAAAATTAGGTACTACAGAAATAAAACTCAAGGTTCAGTACAATTTACAATTAAACAAGTAGAGTAACAGATAAAACTTAATGCAGATCAAAAGCCAAGAAAGAGATATTGGGTCTCGGACAAATCTGCCAACCCAAAGCCCACTCACAGTACATCGTTAAACATACAAACATTACCTTTGCTGCAGATTATAATTCAAATTAAATGTTAAATTTCGCTTTAGAGTAATGAGTACAATACAAGCTCTTCGGGGTTCCGATACGAGTAAAACTCGCCCCCGATAAATCATTAAAAAAATTACATCTGACGTGCTAACTCTTCCAAGATGGAGTGTCGAAGTTTTTTTGTTTAAATTGTTGACCTTAATTCAGTGTTGATTCGGAACAGCCAACACAACCTCAGACTAGGCCAAAACCTGACAACTAGAAGGTCACAATTATAATTGCTTAACAGTTGTCGGCACTCGAAAAATGGCAATAGCCAATCACCTTATGACAGGAACGCGATCTCGTTGGCCACAGCTGTTAAAATTTGAATGATTTGTGGGAAATACCTGGAGAGATGAATCTTATTGATGTAGGTTGGATTTCTAGAATAAGTTCATGTACATAGGCAAGTTGTAGAAACATCAGGCATTGTAACGTTAATATCTCGGTACAATTCTCCCCCCTCCAACTTTAAACCTGGGAGATGTGTTGATACCAATTTCCAACTCTTGGACCGATGAGCAAGTATGTGGTTACAATCGAGGCATCATGGCAGATCCAATTCGGTATCAGTCGGGGCACCCCAGACGTCCGCCAGCAGAAAATCCAGAGAGACTCCCATCATGACGTTGACATGCTCCTGAACTGCTAACAGACGACCCTGGCAAGACATCGCTGACAGCAATAGTACCTTTACAGCTCTTGGGCACCAGACTTTCTCTGCAACACATAAACCAACCCAGGAAACGGCCCCAGAAGTAGAGCTCCGGGTCATCAATCATCCCATTTCATGACCAGATCGCATATTAACTGCGAAGAATATGATCCATACTCCATCACGTAGTTTGAGTTTGACTTCCATAGTTCTTTTGTCATTTCTAACTTGTCGATGTACATACTTTCGCATCAGATTTTATGTCAACAATAAATATATTTTCCCCTATTTCATTACATTTACCGTCAGCAGCCAATATTAAAGAGAAGGTGCCATTACAAATTAAGTCTGAAAATAAAAAGATCCACAGCCCCATAATTAAATGAATTAAAAGGTACACAACAAAATAAAGAAAATCAACATTAATTGAAGTTTTAAAATTTATTCATTAGGTTCGGTCTCCGTTTCGCCTGCAGATTTGCAGTACGATAGATTAGTCCGAAAGATTATTTTCTTTAATGAGTCTTTCAACAACACAGTTACAGAACCTAAAAATGGCAACATTTCATATGGACCTCTATATCGTGCTTGGAGCTTCCCCGAGATTTGGTGACCCGGAGATTTAGGCAAAAAATTCTTAATGTAAACAAGATCACCAATTTGAAACTTACACGGAGTACGTCCCAGATTGTATCTCTCAGCAAGTTTATCATGAGATATTTTAATAGCCTGTTGTGCCTCTTTCCATATTTGTTTAACACCGTCTGAGCAATAAAGGACAGAATGTTAACGTAGATAGGCAGGTTACAAGTCGTACACACCGATTCATAGTTTTCACACGACAATATCCCAGAACGATCTCTTAGCAAACAGAAGATTTCCAAAACAGAGCATACATCACGTTACTCAAACAACCCAGTCCGAAAATAACAATAAGATGTACACACGATCGAATTTAAAATGAATCACACCTTGGTCAGATTCCCCTGAATAGTCAATTACGTTTAAGTCTACAAAATTTTGCAGTATGTCCTGAGCGCCCACATACAGAGCACTTAAATGGTCTACTAACATCAGCATCATTAAATTTTATATGGGGTCGCACAGGCCTAATATCAGGAGGTCTAAAGTTGGGAGGTGGAACCTTGGCACAAACCCTCTGAGCATCAGCTTGAAGAATACATTCTGCTTCATTAGCAAGTGAAAGGTGAACACGCGGCGAAACATAATTATTACTTGCCCCAGGCAACGAGAGACCACTGGGTGCATAAGAATATCGACGTGGCCGTTCCGTAGGAACGCTAGGTTGTCTACAACCAACGGCAATGTTCATTATGGATATCGAAGTAGAACAATCACATACTGGTCGAGAACCAGCACGAGCAAGAGTGCCGTTAACAAACGAGTTAGAATTGTTCATGGCCAAAACAGGCATAGAGTTACCAACTGAGGCAATTGGCCTACCAACAGGCATATTCACTTTCGGCGCAGACAAATCAACATACTTATTCAGACTGGTAACATGACTGACACACGGGACGATACAAGGGTCAGAAGATAGAGATAAGTTTCTTGAATATTCTCCATGTAGAGAAAAGTTTGCTTTACTGCACCGCATATTATGCCTAACATATTCACTACAATTCACACGCGAGCCTACAATATGATGAAAACTAGCATCCCCACTAGAACTAACTCTACAGCACATTCACATAAACAGCAGAAAAACTAGAAGATGTTACGACAGAATTAGGTATATTAACAGATGATGTTATAAAATTCCGAACAGGCATACTATCGGATGTTCCAGCAGTTACGTTATTCATATTAGCCACACTAATAATGCCACTATCAACATTAGGATTAATATTTTCTAAAACTTCTGAACATACTACATTCTCAGTACTCACATTAGCTACAAGGCTAGAATTAGTCGAAGTTACTACTTGGTTCTCCAAATTAATATCTCGAGCATTATCAAAAATATAGGAATCACACTCCTCGAGTTTCATTTTGCAATCAGTTAAAATCTGAATATCATCACTCGAACGATGACCAGAAGCAATTAACACATCATCAATACGGGTAAACAGATATTTTATCCGAGAGCACATCCTATCATATTGGGCATTACTAATACCGTCCAGAAAGCATAAATTTTCGTCACTCGTCAAAAATTTGATTACAGGAATTGGACGAGCCATTACATGGAAACAGGAATACAACACAAGAATTAGAAAAAAATACACAAGACACTCCAAAATACACAAGACACTCCTAACGTAATTAGCGTTAAGTTTCACGATAGATACAACCAAATATAATTTGAGAAAACGATAACCACGCTCTGCTACCAATAAACTGTACCGGTACAAAGAAGACCGTAGTGTGAAAGAGAGCCTCAATCCCAGAACCGTGTTAGAAGCAATTGTGATCATTATCTTAACTAGGAAATGAAGAACAACGTCTTTGCAAAACAAATATAATGTAAGAACAAAATC
The DNA here is from genome assembly GCA_946902985.2 of Meconema thalassinum. Taxonomy (NCBI): domain Eukaryota; kingdom Metazoa; phylum Arthropoda; class Insecta; order Orthoptera; family Tettigoniidae; genus Meconema; species Meconema thalassinum. Next base: position 540,882,169 of record OX336392.1, read on the forward strand.
AAATTACAAATAAAGAACAGATCTAGGAAGAGTTAGTTAGTTAATTAGGTTAGTAATTACATCCGAACAACACCAAATACATCAAAGGAAGAACAAGGTAATAACATCAATTACAACAGGTAAGGCTTATTACAAACCCCGAAAAATAATAATAATAATTCATAAATGAAGTAAAAGGAGAAAAGGCAGGGGAAGAAAATCGTAAAACCAAACCCCTCTTAAGAGGTTGAAAGAGTGCCCAAGATTCGGCAAAAGTTAAATTATAGCCCGAAGGAAAGTTTAAACAGTAATTACCGATATGTTATGTTTCAAAATAGTAAACCTCGCAAGGAAGGTCGAAATCATATCACGAATGACAAAATGAAGTTTATCCGCTCGAAATATTAAACCAAATATGTAATGAAGCGGATCAAATTACAGCTCGACTGACTGCTTTCATCTCAATCTTATGACAATATGCCAGAAAAAGGTAATGGCGACCGTCGCCAGGAAACGAACAATAATAGTGAAACAAAATTTTATAAAAAAAATTACTACCATCAGAAGGCCAAGATATAAAATGAAAATAAATTAATAATTAATATGAGAGCTGTGGATCGCACAATTTTAGGTTATGTGATTTGGCATAGGTTTGGTACTTCGTAAAGCTTACAAGGGCTTGGCAGATTTTGTCCGATCTCAATCAAATGACATAAAACGTCTCTCAGGCCGTAGCACAAGGCAAATACAATTAATTAATCCATGAAGGAAATACGACATATAAACCAAGTAATTAGTGATCAGACACAGGAACAAAGCAAAACATACTCAAATAAAATAAAAGGCAAAATTAGGTACTACAGAAATAAAACTCAAGGTTCAGTACAATTTACAATTAAACAAGTAGAGTAACAGATAAAACTTAATGCAGATCAAAAGCCAAGAAAGAGATATTGGGTCTCGGACAAATCTGCCAACCCAAAGCCCACTCACAGTACATCGTTAAACATACAAACATTACCTTTGCTGCAGATTATAATTCAAATTAAATGTTAAATTTCGCTTTAGAGTAATGAGTACAATACAAGCTCTTCGGGGTTCCGATACGAGTAAAACTCGCCCCCGATAAATCATTAAAAAAATTACATCTGACGTGCTAACTCTTCCAAGATGGAGTGTCGAAGTTTTTTTGTTTAAATTGTTGACCTTAATTCAGTGTTGATTCGGAACAGCCAACACAACCTCAGACTAGGCCAAAACCTGACAACTAGAAGGTCACAATTATAATTGCTTAACAGTTGTCGGCACTCGAAAAATGGCAATAGCCAATCACCTTATGACAGGAACGCGATCTCGTTGGCCACAGCTGTTAAAATTTGAATGATTTGTGGGAAATACCTGGAGAGATGAATCTTATTGATGTAGGTTGGATTTCTAGAATAAGTTCATGTACATAGGCAAGTTGTAGAAACATCAGGCATTGTAACGTTAATATCTCGGTACAATTCTCCCCCCTCCAACTTTAAACCTGGGAGATGTGTTGATACCAATTTCCAACTCTTGGACCGATGAGCAAGTATGTGGTTACAATCGAGGCATCATGGCAGATCCAATTCGGTATCAGTCGGGGCACCCCAGACGTCCGCCAGCAGAAAATCCAGAGAGACTCCCATCATGACGTTGACATGCTCCTGAACTGCTAACAGACGACCCTGGCAAGACATCGCTGACAGCAATAGTACCTTTACAGCTCTTGGGCACCAGACTTTCTCTGCAACACATAAACCAACCCAGGAAACGGCCCCAGAAGTAGAGCTCCGGGTCATCAATCATCCCATTTCATGACCAGATCGCATATTAACTGCGAAGAATATGATCCATACTCCATCACGTAGTTTGAGTTTGACTTCCATAGTTCTTTTGTCATTTCTAAGTTGTCGATGTACATACTTTCGCATCAGATTTTATGTCAACAATAAATATATTTTCCCCTATTTCATTACATTTACCGTCAGCAGCCAATATTAAAGAGAAGGTGCCATTACAAATTAAGTCTGAAAATAAAAAGATCCACAGCCCCATAATTAAATGAATTAAAAGGTACACAACAAAATAAAGAAAATCAACATTAATTGAAGTTTTAAAATTTATTCATTAGGTTCGGTCTCCGTTTCGCCTGCAGATTTGCAGTACGATAGATTAGTCCGAAAGATTCTTTTCTTTAATGAGTCTTTCAACAACACAGTTACAGAACCTAAAAATGGCAACATTTCATATGGACCTCTATATCGTGCTTGGAGCTTCCCCGAGATTTGGTGACCCGGAGATTTAGGCAAAAAATTCTTAATGTAAACAAGATCACCAATTTGAAACTTACACGGAGTACGTCCCAGATTGTATCTCTCAGCAAGTTTATCATGAGATATTTTAATAGCCTGTTGTGCCTCTTTCCATATTTGTTTAACACCGTCTGAGCAATAAAGGACAGAATGTTAACGTAGATAGGCAGGTTACAAGTCGTACACACCGATTCATAGTTTTCACACGACAATATCCCAGAACGATCTCTTAGCAAACAGAAGATTTCCAAAACAGAGCATACATCACGTTACTCAAACAACCCAGTCCGAAAATAACAATAAGATGTACACACGATCGAATTTAAAATGAATCACACCTTGGTCAGATTCCCCTGAATAGTCAATTACGTTTAAGTCTACAAAATTTTGCAGTATGTCCTGAGCGCCCACATACAGAGCACTTAAATGGTCTACTAACATCAGCATCATTAAATTTTATATGGGGTCGCACAGGCCTAATATCAGGAGGTCTAAAGTTGGGAGGTGGAACCTTGGCACAAACCCTCTGAGCATCAGCTTGAAGAATACATTCTGCTTCATTAGCAAGTGAAAGGTGAACACGCGGCGAAACATAATTATTACTTGCCCCAGGCAACGAGAGACCACTGGGTGCATAAGAATATCGACGTGGCCGTTCCGTAGGAACGCTAGGTTGTCTACAACCAACGGCAATGTTCATTCTGGATATCGAAGTAGAACAATCACATACTGGTCGAGAACCAGCACGAGCAAGAGTGCCGTTAACAAACGAGTTAGAATTGTTCATGGCCAAAACAGGCATAGAGTTACCAACTGAGGCAATTGGCCTACCAACAGGCATATTCACTTTCGGCGCAGACAAATCAACATACTTATTCAGACTGGTAACATGACTGACACACGGGACGATACAAGGGTCAGAAGATAGAGATAAGTTTCTTGAATATTCTCCATGTAGAGAAAAGTTTGCTTTACTGCACCGCATATTATGCCTAACATATTCACTACAATTCACACGCGAGCCTACAATATGATGAAAACTAGCATCCCCACTAGAACTAACTCTACAGCACATTCACATAAACAGCAGAAAAACTAGAAGATGTTACGACAGAATTAGGTATATTAACAGATGATGTTATAAAATTCCGAACAGGCATACTATCGGATGTTCCAGCAGTTACGTTATTCATATTAGCCACACTAATAATGCCACTATCAACATTAGGATTAATATTTTCTAAAACTTCTGAACATACTACATTCTCAGTACTCACATTAGCTACAAGGCTAGAATTAGTCGAAGTTACTACTTGGTTCTCCAAATTAATATCTCGAGCATTATCAAAAATATAGGAATCACACTCCTCGAGTTTCATTTTGCAATCAGTTAAAATCTGAATATCATCACTCGAACGATGACCAGAAGCAATTAACACATCATCAATACGGGTAAACAGATATTTTATCCGAGAGCACATCCTATCATATTGGGCATTACTAATACCGTCCAGAAAGCATAAATTTTCGTCATTCGTCAAGAATTTGATTGCAGGAATTGGACGAGCCATTACATGGAAACAGGAATACAACACAAGAATTAGAAAAAAATACACAAGACACTCCAAAATACACAAGACACTCCTAACGTAATTAGCGTTAAGTTTCACGATAGATACAACCAAATATAATTTGAGAAAACGATAACCACGCTCTGCTACCAATAAACTGTACCGGTACAAAGAAGACCGTAGTGTGAAAGAGAGCCTCAATCCCAGAACCGTGTTAGAAGCAATTGTGATCATTATCTTAACTAGGAAATGAAGAACAACGTCTTTGCAAAACAAATATAATGTAAGAACAAAATCAAATTACAAATAAAGAACAGATCTAGGAAGAGTTAGTTAGTTAATTAGGTTAGTAATTACATCCGAACAACACCAAATACATCAAAGGAAGAACAAGTAATAACATCAATTACAACAGGTAAGGCTTATTACAAACCCTGAAAAATAATAATAATTCATAAATCAAGTAAATGAGAAAGGGTAGGGGAAGAAAATCGTAAAACCAAACCCCTCTTAAGAGGTCGAAAGAGTGCCCAAGATTCGGCAAAAGTTAGATTATAGCCCGAAGGAAAGTTTAAACAGTAATTACCGATATGTTATGTTTCAAAATGGTAAACCTCGCAAGGAAGGTCGAAATCATATCACGAATGACAAAATGAAGTTTATCCGCTCGAAATATTAAACCAAATATGTAATGAAGCGGATCTAATTACAGCTCGACTGACTGCTTTCATCTCAATCTTATGACAATATGCCAGAAAAAGGTAATGGCGACCGTCGCCAGGAAACGAACAATAATAGTGAAACAAAATTTTATAAAAAAGAATTACTACCATCAGAAGGCCAAGATATAAAATGAAAACAAATTAATAATTAATATGAGAGCTGTGGATCGCACAATTTAGGTTATGTGATTTGGCATAGGTTTGGTATTTCGTAAAACTTACAAGGGCTTGGCAGATTTTGTCCGATCTCAATCAAATGACATAAAACGGCTCTCAGGCCGTAGCACAAGGCAAACACAATTAATTAATCCATGAAGGAAATACGACATATAAACCAAGTAATTAGTGATGAGACACAGGAACAAAGCAAAACATACTCAAATAAAATAAAAGGCAAAATTAGGTACTACAGAAATAAAACTCAAGGTTCCGTACAATTTACAATTAAAGAAATGGAGTTACAGATATAACTTAATGCAGATCAAAAGCCAAGAAAGAGATATTGGGTCTCGGACAAATCTGCCAACCCAAAGCCCACTCACAGTACATCTTTAAACATACAAACATTACCTTTGCTGCAGATTATAATTCAAATTAAATGTTAAATTTCGCTTTAGAGTAATGAGTACAATACAAGCTCTTCGGGGTTCCGATACGAGTAAAACTCGCCCTCGATAAATTATTAAAAAAATTACATCTGACGTGCTAACTCTTCCAAGATGGAGTGTCGAAGTTTTTTTGTTTAAATTGTTGACCTTAATTCAGTGTTGATTCGGAACAGCCAACACAACCTCAGACTAGGCCAAAACCTGACAACTAGAAGGTCACAATTATAATTGCTTAACAGTTGTCGGCACTCGCAAGATGGCAATAGCCAATCACCTTACGACAGGAACGCGATCTCATTGGCCACAACTATTAAAATTTGAAAGATTTGTGGGAAATACCTGGAGAGATGAATCTTATTGATGTAGGTTGGATTTCTAGAATAAGTTCATGTACATAGGCAAGTTGTAGAAACATTAGGCATTGTAACGTTAATATCTCGGTACAATTCTCCCCCCTCCAAATTTCACCCTGGGAGATGTGTTGATACCAATTTCCAACTCTTGGACCGATGAGCAAGGATGTGGTTACAATCGAGGCATCATGGCAGATCCAATTCGGTATCAGTCGGGGCACCCCAGACGTCCGCCAGCAGAAAATCCAGAGAGACTCCCATCATGACGTTGACATGCTCCTGAACTGCTAACAGACGACCCTGGCAAGACATCGCTGACAGCAATAGTACCTTTACAGCTCTTGGGCACCAGACTTGCTCTGCAACACATAAACCAACCCAGGAAACGGCCCCTGAAGTAGAGCTCCGGGTCATCAATCATCCCATTTCATGACCAGATCGCATATTAACTGCGAGGAATAAGATCCATACTCCATCACGTAGTTTAATTTTGACTTCCATAGTTCTTTGTCATTTCTAAGTTGTCGATGTACTGTACGCGATACCTAATTGAGGCTATCGGCTACGCCAGTTGACATCGAGCCATAGTTGAGATTTATGGGAAAAGTAGAAGAGATAGCGCTCAGATCGAGTCGAGAAGTATGTTAGGAAATGACGTAGGAGGCCAAGGATGAAGGTGGCACTACTAGTCAAGCAGGTGGAATTATGGGAGGAATATTGAAGTATTATCAAGATCTATGTGGAACATAATATTATATCATCTCAGAAGAGAAGAAATATCAAGCAATCTTTATGGTGATAACTTGAAGAAAGGCAGATAATCCCTTAAGTTATTGTATAACTTAATTGCCGAGATGATGGTGGTCGAGATTATACTTGTGACGTATGACCGCAGAAGGTATGGGAACGTCACGTGACTGCGCCGAGTAGGAGCTCATCAACGCAGTCTGAAGAGAGCTGTATTAGTTCAGCCAGCAGAGCCGAGTATAACACATGGTACGCGGAGAACAGCAGTGTTAGTTCAGCAAGCGGGGCTGATGGCAGCATACGCTGGGAAAACGAAAGTAGGTCAGTCAGTCAAGAGAAGCACGGTAGGCAGCGTGAGGAGTGGTTAGCGAGGCAAGCTATACAGGCCGTGAATAGAGAGCCGGTGTTCGGACAGTAGTATTTCCAACATCGTGGTTACGGTTATGCGAACAGCAATGCTTTTCAAATGTTACAGTTTGTTAGAGTGATAAGCAGCATTATAACAGAATTGAGAACAGTATTTCAAGCCGCATTCGTAACACAGGACAGCACAGCGAAGCGATATGACGAGGCAAGTTTTACGCGTTGATCATTCTAGAACAGTGAGATAGAGCAGGGCGTGCTGGTTCCGACATTTTTATAAGCAGGCAACTTGCAAGCAGCTGAACTTTATTTCGACATTTTGTTACAACTTTATAAGTTTGGACTTGTATCCAACAGTCAAATTGTGCAGGCAGATAGTAATTATATACTGCTATTGTGAACTTTCAAATGAACTTAGATATATTCCAATGATATTACGGCTTATTAAATAATGCATTTCATACCGGAATATTTAAAGCGACCATGGGGTCAAGCCAACATTAATGCTTTTAGGCAAATGAACAGTGACGAGTATATGCACTTAATGAACATTGGCACGTGCATCCTTATAGTTGTTTTTCATGAACTATTATGAAATATCAATTACGAACACAACTACAGGGTGTTTCAGAAATGTATACACTTTTATAAACAATTTATTTTCTGCAAGTGAAATTCAGCCGCTGTGGAGATTAACTTTTTCATATGCAAACCGAACATTGTATGGAACAGTGGCGTGACATAGTTAAAGAGTATGGGGTACTCTACGTTTATGAACTTTTACGGAAGAATTTGGACAGTATCCGTGATGGATAATATGCAGTTCATTATGTCGGAGTAGGCGAATACGGAGACGTGATGGCACCACAGAGTGATAGATTCGGTTCTTGAAGAAGAGGATGTCCAACAGTTGATTCACTTGGAATATGAAGGCAATTGTTATTTTAGTGGGTGATAAGATATTTCCGTCGATCTTTCGAGAAATTTGTTGCACACACGAGGATAATCGACGATCTTTGATATATATTAACAGCTGATATAAGAAGGTAATGTAAGAGTTATGACTTTCCTGATATGAATTTTCATGAACACTGGGCATACTTGTATATATTTCTAGTAGGAGTTCTACGATTATTTTGACATGGCTTAGACATTATTTGCTCCATTTAGCTAGAATATGACGTTACCATATGATATGGCAGGCACCATTATACGATGTTCTCACCATTGGTTGGCTTTATTAAGCAGATGTTTGGTCTTTTTGACATATTTCAGTAAGGATATTTTTCTTGGATAGTTATTTTTTGTGGCGAGTATTTCGAACTCGTGATCTGCAATTGGATTATTTAAATGACTTCGTCAGTTCATTGCATACTAGCGAGTGTGTATTATTCATCAGTAGGGATTTTTTCTATTGGATTGTTTGGAGATATTAAGATTTTATTCACTCAAGTGAATGAATATCGCTTTTATGTGACAACTAGAGACTTGTTGATTCCAATCTGGTACATTCACTCATTAGTCAACGAGATGGGGCATTTCGTTTTATACGATTGCGTGGTGGTACACATCTGACCCATCGTCTAGGGCATTATCATGATAGTCAACGGGGCAGGGCCTTTCGCTTCAGGCGATTGCGTGGTGGTACACACCTGACCTGCCATTGAGGACCTCATTTTTATCATCCGAGTGTACCTGAGATTGTAAGAGGATTAAACAAGCAACTACTAGTCACATATCAGTCGAATTTTGTTAAATAAATTAAAAATAAATGTCAGCAGGGTTACATTTTGTAATTCTTGTTTGCCAATCCAATATTTTGTTGCTATACTCTTTTGAGAGTACATTCATTTAACAGCTGATGCTTTTGATATTTTGATACTTTTTATGATTGAGTTTGATACCTTTGAGAAGGATTTCAAGTAATTGAATCTTGTAAGATGAATCATTAATGGTCAGATTTATTTTGAGGCAGATCAGTATTACATAGTTTTGATGTGAGAGATTATAACAAATTGGTGTTTTTCTGTGAAGTGAATTTTGAGAATTTTAAGAGAATTTATGCTCTATTAGAAAGCAGATCTTGAATTGGATTTCGATTACTAAGGTAATATATTTTTCCTAATTGTTTAAGAAGTTGTCTAGATGTGATCAGATTAATTACAGTTATTGGAGATTGTGTGCGTTAATAATTTGAAGCCAGTTATATATTTTTGTAGATCATGCAACGTGATCAAGTGAAGTTTGTGATAGGAATTTTATGGAAGTTGCCAAGTTGAAGTTGTAATATTGCTAATGTATTTTGAGGCAGACATGAGGTTGTCGAACCCAGTCTAGCATAATTTTTGAGATTCATGCTGTGCGCTGAATATTTATGATGTTATGTGGAATATTTATGGTGTTACGTGGAATAATTATGGTATTCAAATATGGTATTTGATAAAGTGAGAGTATATGATGAAGTTTTGGATAATGAGATCCAACGTGATTTTGTGAAGGCAATAATATTTTTTGGCATGATAATTAAATACGAGATATAACTTGGAAGTGATAAAACTGTAAGACAACGTTCTATAACCCATATTAAACAATTTGTTAGGAAATTAAACAAATAAATAATGTTGATAATACAAGATTTTCTGATAATAATAATTAATGAAATAATAATCTGAAATTTAAGCATATTAATGATCTGACCTAATGAAATAAAAATCTGAATGACTCGATTAAATAAAAATCTAAATAACCAGATGAATAAAATTTAAGTAAATTGATACATTAAATTTTGGAATAAATTAATGAATTGAATAAATGAATGAATTAGAGATTGAACGAATAAGCTGATTTAAATAAATTAATAGATGATTAAATAGTTGATGAATAACTGAATTAGAAGGTGATAATTAATTAAAGAAGCTGATGATTAATAAATTTAAATGGATTTTAATAAATTTATTTGAGAGATATGATTTAAGTGATTTGAAGAATTGCAACTTGAATTAATGAATTAAACAATTTATATGGATGATTTAAGATGATTTAATTTGAATGAGATGATGAAAGGAGAGTGTGTGAATAATTAGAGAATACAATGAAGTGATGATTATATTATTCATTTAAATGATTTAATGGTAATGAATTAATTATTCTGACATGAATACAATGAATTTTGAAATGAGAACTAATGTGAGAAATATTTAATTTTGATGATGATGATTATAACCAATGAGTAGTGGAGTTTCTGTGATTCACAAACAAGCAATTATTAATGACAGTGTAAATAGTGTAAATTTATTATTCGATTTATAGGAGCTAAGATTTTTAGCATTTGAATAATGCCATTCAAGCCATAAAATTATTTGATATTTAAATATGTGATTAGAATATATGTGTTTAGACAGATTCATTATTTTTTACATCCACATTCATGATGTTAACTTAAAGAGAAATTAGGTCTCAGGTATCACGAATGTCAGTGACGCATAGACATAGTGCTACGGTGATCCTGCGAACCCAAGTGAACTTTAGAAATTGTTCATATTTTATGTGGATAAAGTACACTTTGAATAGAATAGAGATGGTTCGATTTTCTGGACAATGACAATTTAACGTTGGCATTCGATCATACTCTTAGGTAGGATATGTGTTTAATATGTCTGTCTGACTATCAAAGTTGAATAAATTTGTTTTTATCTTAGTTGTGATCTGATGATGATGTGATTTTCCTATTCTTTCCTTGTCTTAATTAAGGCTTATCCAGGAAGGATGTGGTTTGCTAGGGATTCAGTTGGTGGCGCCCATTTCTATTTGTATTTTTTTAAATTAAATTTAAACCCGTAACGACCCTGGAGATACTTTATCTCGTGTTACACTCTGCTTTTGTGATATTTCAACTGAATTTCCGACACATTCCTTATTTGACTTCATGTTCATTTAACTCCGCTCTGTCCTGGAAATCCAGGAATGCGATGTAATAGCAGATGGGTCATCGCATCCCCAGGACGAACGGGCACAGTAGATACTTTCGCATCAGAATTGATTTCAACAATAAATATATTTTCCCCTATATCATTACATTTACCTTCAGCAGCCAAAATTAAAGAGAAGGTGCCATTACAAATTAAGTCTGAAAATAAAAAGATCCACAGCCCCATAATTAAATGAATTAAAAGGTACACAACAAAATAAAGAAAATCAACATTAATTGAAGTTTTGAAAGTTATACATTAAGTTCGGTCTACCTTTCGCCTGCAGATTTGCAGTACGATAGATGAGTCCGAAAGATTCTCTTCTTTAATGAGTCTCTCAACAACACAGTTACAGGACCTAAAAATGGCAACATTTCATATGGACCTCTATATCGTGCTTGGAGATTCCCCGAGATTTGGTGACCCGGAGCTATAGGCAAAAAATTCTTAATGTAAACAAGATTACCAATTTGAAACTTACACGGAGTACGTCCCAGATTGTAACTCTCAGCAAGTTTATCATGAGATATTTTAATAGCCTGTTGTGCCTCTTTCCATATTTGTTTAACACCGTCTGAGCAATAAAGGACAGAAGGTTAACGTAGATAGACAGGTCAACACTCGTACACACCGATTCATAGTTTTCACACGACAATATCCTTGAACGATCTCTTAGCAAACAGAAGATTTCCAAAACAGAGCATACATCGCGTTACACAAACAACCCAGTTCCAAAATAACAATAAAATGTACACACGATCGAATTTAAAATGAATCACACCATGGTCAGATTCCCCTGAATAGACAATTACGTTTAAGTCTACAAAATTGTGCAGTATGTCCTTAGCGCCCACATACAGAGCACTTAAATGGTCTACTAACATCAGCATCATTAAATTGTACATGGGTTCGCACAGGCCTAATATCAGGAGGTCTAAAGTTGGGAGGTGGAAACTTGGCACAAACCCTCTGAGCATCAGCTTGACGAATACATTCTGCTTCATTAGCAAGTGAAAGGTGAACACGCGGCGAAACATAATTATTACTTGCCCCAGGCAACGAGAGACCACTGGGTGCTTAAGAATATCGACGTGACTGTTCCGTAGGAACGCTAGGTTGTCTACAACCAACGGCAATGTTCATTCTAGATATCGAAGTAGAACAATCACATACTGGTCGAGAACCAGCACGAGCAAGAGTGCCGTTAACAAACGAGTTAGAATTGTTCATGGCCAAAACAGGCATAGAGTTACCAACTGAGGCAATTGGCCTACCAACAGGCATATTCACTTTCGGCACTGACAAATCAACATACATATTCAGACTGGTAACATGACTGACACACGGGACGATACAAGGGTCAGAAGATAGAGATAAGTTTCTTGAATATTCTCCATGTAGAGAAAAGTTTGCTTTACTGCACCGCATATTATGCCTAACATATTCACTACAATTCACACGCGAGCCTACATTATGCTGAAAACTAGCATCCCCACTAGAACTAACTCTACAGCACATTCTCGGGCTACTATAAACAGCAGATAAACTAGAAGATGTTACGACAGAATTAGGTATATTAACAGATGATGTTATAAAATTCCGAACAGGCATACTATCGGATGTTCCAGCAGTTACGTTATTCATATTAGCCACACTAATAATGCCTCTATCAACATTAGGATTAATATTTTCTAAAACTTCTGAACATACTATATTCTCAGTACTCACATTAGCAACAAGGCTAGAATTAGTCGAAGTTACTACTTGGTTCTCCAAATTAATATCTCGAGCATTATCAAAAATATAGGAATCACACTCCTCGAGTTTCATTTTGCAATCAGTTAAAATCTGAATATCATCACTCGAACGATGACCAGAAACAATGAACACATCATCAATACGGGTAAACAGATATTTTATCCGGGAGCACATCCTATCATATTGGTCATTACTAATACCGTCCAAAAAGCATAAATTAACTACATTTACAATTGCATCTACATCTGATACAATCTGGAACTTAGTAGATTGAAATGCATCATCATCAAGCATTTGGTGAACCACATCCAACTCAGCATTCTCCGAAAGAATTGCCCGGGCCAAATTCTCATCTCCGGGTCCCTCCAAGTTACGTATAGAAAGTTCATACTTCACTTCGTCATTCGTCAAGAATTTGATTGCAGGAATTGGACGAGCCATTACATGGAAACAGGAATACAACACAAGAATTAGAAAAAAATACACAAGACACTCCAAAATACACAAGACACTCCTAACCTAAATAGCGTTAAGTTTCACGATAGATACAACCAAATATAATTTGAGAAAACGATAACCACGCTCTGCTACCAAAAAACTGTACCGGTACAAAGAAGACCGTAGTGTGAAAGAGAGCCCCAATCCCAGAACCGTGTTAGAAGCTATTGTGATCATTATCTTAACTAGGAAATGAAGAACAACGTCTTTGCTAAACAAATATAATGTAAGAACAAAATCAAATTACAAATAAAGAACAGATCTAGCAAGAGATAATTAGTTAATTAGGTTAGTAATTACATCCAAACAACGCCAAATACATCAAAGGAAGAACAAGGTAATAACATCAATTACAACAGGTAAGGCTTATTACAAACCCTGAAAAATAATAATAATTCATAAATCAAGTAAATGAGAAAGGGTAGGGGAAGAAAATCGTAAAACCAAACCCCTCTTAAGAGGTCGAAAGAGTGCCCAAGATTCGGCAAAAGTTAAATTATAGCCCGAAGGAAAGTTTAAACAGTAATTACCGATATGTTATGTTTCAAAATAGTAAACCTCGCAAGGAAGGTCGAAATCATATCACGAATGACAAAATGAAGTTTATCCGCTCGAAATATTAAACCAAATATGTAATGAAGCGGATCAAATTACAGCTCGACTGACTGCTTTCATCTCAATCTAATGGCAATATGACAGAAAAAGGTAATGGCGACCGTCGCCAGGAAACGAACAATAATAGTGAAACAAAATTTTATAAAAAAGAATTACTACCATCAGAAGGCCAAGATATAAAAGGAAAATAAATTAATAATTAATATGAGAGCTGTGGATCGCACAATTTTAGGTTATGTGATTTGGCATAGGTTTGTTACTTCGTAAAGCTTACAAGGGCTTGGCAGATTTTGTCCGATCTCAATCAAATGACATAAAACGTCTCTCAGGCCGTAGCACAAGGCAAACACAATTAATTAATCCATGAAGGAAATACGACATATAAACCAAGTAATTAGTGATGAGACACAGGAACAAAGCAAAACATACTCAAATAAAATAAAAGGCAAAATTAGGTACTACAGAAATAAAACTCAAGGTTCAGTACAATTTACAATTAAACAAGTAGAGTAACAGATAAAACTTAATGCAGATCAAAAGCCAAGAAAGAGATATTGGGTCTCGGACAAATCTGCCAACCCAAAGCCCACTCACAGTACATCGTTAAACATACAAACATTACCTTTGCTGCAGATTATAATTCAAATTAAATGTTAAATTTCGCTTTAGAGTAATGAGTACAATACAAGCTCTTCGGGGTTCCGATACGAGTAAAACTCGCCCCCGATAAATCATTAAAAAAATTACATCTGACGTGCTAACTCTTCCAAGATGGAGTGTCGAAGTTTTTTTGTTTAAATTGTTGACCTTAATTCAGTGTTGATTCGGAACAGCCAACACAACCTCAGACTAGGCCAAAACCTGACAACTAGAAGGTCACAATTATAATTGCTTAACAGTTGTCGGCACTCGAAAAATGGCAATAGCCAATCACCTTATGACAGGAACGCGATCTCGTTGGCCACAGCTGTTAAAATTTGAATGATTTGTGGGAAATACCTGGAGAGATGAATCTTATTGATGTAGGTTGGATTTCTAGAATAAGTTCATGTACATAGGCAAGTTGTAGAAACATCAGGCATTGTAACGTTAATATCTCGGTACAATTCTCCCCCCTCCAACTTTAAACCTGGGAGATGTGTTGATACCAATTTCCAACTCTTGGACCGATGAGCAAGTATGTGGTTACAATCGAGGCATCATGGCAGATCCAATTCGGTATCAGTCGGGGCACCCCAGACGTCCGCCAGCAGAAAATCCAGAGAGACTCCCATCATGACGTTGACATGCTCCTGAACTGCTAACAGACGACCCTGGCAAGACATCGCTGACAGCAATAGTACCTTTACAGCTCTTGGGCACCAGACTTTCTCTGCAACACATAAACCAACCCAGGAAACGGCCCCAGAAGTAGAGCTCCGGGTCATCAATCATCCCATTTCATGACCAGATCGCATATTAACTGCGAAGAATATGATCCATACTCCATCACGTAGTTTGAGTTTGACTTCCATAGTTCTTTTGTCATTTCTAACTTGTCGATGTACATACTTTCGCATCAGATTTTATGTCAACAATAAATATATTTTCCCCTATTTCATTACATTTACCGTCAGCAGCCAATATTAAAGAGAAGGTGCCATTACAAATTAAGTCTGAAAATAAAAAGATCCACAGCCCCATAATTAAATGAATTAAAAGGTACACAACAAAATAAAGAAAATCAACATTAATTGAAGTTTTAAAATTTATTCATTAGGTTCGGTCTCCGTTTCGCCTGCAGATTTGCAGTACGATAGATTAGTCCGAAAGATTCTTTTCTTTAATGAGTCTTTCAACAACACAGTTACAGAACCTAAAAATGGCAACATTTCATATGGACCTCTATATCGTGCTTGGAGCTTCCCCGAGATTTGGTGACCCGGAGATTTAGGCAAAAAATTCTTAATGTAAACAAGATCACCAATTTGAAACTTACACGGAGTACGTCCCAGATTGTATCTCTCAGCAAGTTTATCATGAGATATTTTAATAGCCTGTTGTGCCTCTTTCCATATTTGTTTAACACCGTCTGAGCAATAAAGGACAGAATGTTAACGTAGATAGGCAGGTTACAAGTCGTACACACCGATTCATAGTTTTCACACGACAATATCCCAGAACGATCTCTTAGCAAACAGAAGATTTCCAAAACAGAGCATACATCACGTTACTCAAACAACCCAGTCCGAAAATAACAATAAGATGTACACACGATCGAATTTAAAATGAATCACACCTTGGTCAGATTCCCCTGAATAGTCAATTACGTTTAAGTCTACAAAATTTTGCAGTATGTCCTGAGCGCCCACATACAGAGCACTTAAATGGTCTACTAACATCAGCATCATTAAATTTTATATGGGGTCGCACAGGCCTAATATCAGGAGGTCTAAAGTTGGGAGGTGGAACCTTGGCACAAACCCTCTGAGCATCAGCTTGAAGAATACATTCTGCTTCATTAGCAAGTGAAAGGTGAACACGCGGCGAAACATAATTATTACTTGCCCCAGGCAACGAGAGACCACTGGGTGCATAAGAATATCGACGTGGCCGTTCCGTAGGAACGCTAGGTTGTCTACAACCAACGGCAATGTTCATT
This sequence comes from Meconema thalassinum, assembly GCA_946902985.2. Lineage (NCBI taxonomy): Eukaryota > Metazoa > Arthropoda > Insecta > Orthoptera > Tettigoniidae > Meconema > Meconema thalassinum. The sequence continues at coordinate 540,898,331 of OX336392.1, forward strand.
CTGGATATCGAAGTAGAACAATCACATACTGGTCGAGAACCAGCACGAGCAAGAGTGCCGTTAACAAACGAGTTAGAATTGTTCATGGCCAAAACAGGCATAGAGTTACCAACTGAGGCAATTGGCCTACCAACAGGCATATTCACTTTCGGCGCAGACAAATCAACATACTTATTCAGACTGGTAACATGACTGACACACGGGACGATACAAGGGTCAGAAGATAGAGATAAGTTTCTTGAATATTCTCCATGTAGAGAAAAGTTTGCTTTACTGCACCGCATATTATGCCTAACATATTCACTACAATTCACACGCGAGCCTACAATATGATGAAAACTAGCATCCCCACTAGAACTAACTCTACAGCACATTCACATAAACAGCAGAAAAACTAGAAGATGTTACGACAGAATTAGGTATATTAACAGATGATGTTATAAAATTCCGAACAGGCATACTATCGGATGTTCCAGCAGTTACGTTATTCATATTAGCCACACTAATAATGCCACTATCAACATTAGGATTAATATTTTCTAAAACTTCTGAACATACTACATTCTCAGTACTCACATTAGCTACAAGGCTAGAATTAGTCGAAGTTACTACTTGGTTCTCCAAATTAATATCTCGAGCATTATCAAAAATATAGGAATCACACTCCTCGAGTTTCATTTTGCAATCAGTTAAAATCTGAATATCATCACTCGAACGATGACCAGAAGCAATTAACACATCATCAATACGGGTAAACAGATATTTTATCCGAGAGCACATCCTATCATATTGGGCATTACTAATACCGTCCAGAAAGCATAAATTTTCGTCATTCGTCAAGAATTTGATTGCAGGAATTGGACGAGCCATTACATGGAAACAGGAATACAACACAAGAATTAGAAAAAAATACACAAGACACTCCAAAATACACAAGACACTCCTAACGTAATTAGCGTTAAGTTTCACGATAGATACAACCAAATATAATTTGAGAAAACGATAACCACGCTCTGCTACCAATAAACTGTACCGGTACAAAGAAGACCGTAGTGTGAAAGAGAGCCTCAATCCCAGAACCGTGTTAGAAGCAATTGTGATCATTATCTTAACTAGGAAATGAAGAACAACGTCTTTGCAAAACAAATATAATGTAAGAACAAAATCAAATTACAAATAAAGAACAGATCTAGGAAGAGTTAGTTAGTTAATTAGGTTAGTAATTACATCCGAACAACACCAAATACATCAAAGGAAGAACAAGTAATAACATCAATTACAACAGGTAAGGCTTATTACAAACCCTGAAAAATAATAATAATTCATAAATCAAGTAAATGAGAAAGGGTAGGGGAAGAAAATCGTAAAACCAAACCCCTCTTAAGAGGTCGAAAGAGTGCCCAAGATTCGGCAAAAGTTAGATTATAGCCCGAAGGAAAGTTTAAACAGTAATTACCGATATGTTATGTTTCAAAATGGTAAACCTCGCAAGGAAGGTCGAAATCATATCACGAATGACAAAATGAAGTTTATCCGCTCGAAATATTAAACCAAATATGTAATGAAGTGGATCAAATTACAGCTCGACTGACTGCTTTCATCTCAATCTTATGACAATATGCCAGAAAAAGGTAATGGCGACCGTCGCCAGGAAACGAACAATAATAGTGAAACAAAATTTTATAAAAAAGAATTACTACCATCAGAAGGCCAAGATGTAAAAGGAAAACAAATTAATAATTAATATGAGAGCTGTGGATCGCACAATTTAGGTTATGTGATTTGGCATAGGTTTGGTATTTCGTAAAACTTACAAGGGCTTGGCAGATTTTGTCCGATCTCAATCAAATGACATAAAACGGCTCTCAGGCCGTAGCACAAGGCAAACACAATTAATTAATCCATGAAGGAAATACGACATATAAACCAAGTAATTAGTGATGAGACACAGGAACAAAGCAAAACATACTCAAATAAAATAAAAGGCAAAATTAGGTACTACAGAAATAAAACTCAAGGTTCCGTACAATTTACAATTAAAGAAATGGAGTTACAGATATAACTTAATGCAGATCAAAAGCCAAGAAAGAGATATTGGGTCTCGGACAAATCTGCCAACCCAAAGCCCACTCACAGTACATCTTTAAACATACAAACATTACCTTTGCTGCAGATTATAATTCAAATTAAATGTTAAATTTCGCTTTAGAGTAATGAGTACAATACAAGCTCTTCGGGGTTCCGATACGAGTAAAACTCGCCCTCGATAAATTATTAAAAAAATTACATCTGACGTGCTAACTCTTCCAAGATGGAGTGTCGAAGTTTTTTTGTTTAAATTGTTGACCTTAATTCAGTGTTGATTCGGAACAGCCAACACAACCTCAGACTAGGCCAAAACCTGACAACTAGAAGGTCACAATTATAATTGCTTAACAGTTGTCGGCACTCGCAAGATGGCAATAGCCAATCACCTTACGACAGGAACGCGATCTCATTGGCCACAACTATTAAAATTTGAAAGATTTGTGGGAAATACCTGGAGAGATGAATCTTATTGATGTAGGTTGGATTTCTAGAATAAGTTCATGTACATAGGCAAGTTGTAGAAACATTAGGCATTGTAACGTTAATATCTCGGTACAATTCTCCCCCCTCCAAATTTCACCCTGGGAGATGTGTTGATACCAATTTCCAACTCTTGGACCGATGAGCAAGTATGTGGTTACAATCGAGGCATCATGGCAGATCCAATTCGGTATCAGTCGGGGCACCCCAGACGTCCGCCAGCAGAAAATCCAGAGAGACTCCCATCATGACGTTGACATGCTCCTGAACTGCTAACAGACGACCCTGGCAAGACAGCAATAGTACCTTTACAGCTCTTGGGCACCAGACTTGCTCTGCAACACATAAACCAACCCAGGAAACGGCCCCTGAAGTAGAGCTCCGGGTCATCAATCATCCCATTTCATGACCAGATCGCATATTAACTGCGAGGAATAAGATCCATACTCCATCACGTAGTTTAATTTTGACTTCCATAGTTCTTTGTCATTTCTAAGTTGTCGATGTACTGTACGCGATACCTAATTGAGGCTATCGGCTACGCCAGTTGACATCGAGCCATAGTTGAGATTTATGGGAAAAGTAGAAGAGATAGCGCTCAGATCGAGTCGAGAAGTATGTTAGGAAATGACGTAGGAGGCCAAGGATGAAGGTGGCACTACTAGTCAAGCAGGTGGAATTATGGGAGGAATATTGAAGTATTATCAAGATCTATGTGGAACATAATATTATATCATCTCAGAAGAGAAGAAATATCAAGCAATCTTTATGGTGATAACTTGAAGAAAGGCAGATAATCCCTTAAGTTATTGTATAACTTAATTGCCGAGATGATGGTGGTCAAGATTATACTTGTGACGTATGACCGCAGAAGGTATGGGAACGTCACGTGACTGCGCCGAGTAGGAGCTCATCAACGCAGTCTGAAGAGAGCTGTATTAGTTCAGCCAGCAGAGCCGAGTATAACACATGGTACGCGGAGAACAGCAGTGTTAGTTCAGCAAGCGGGGCTGATGGCAGCATACGCTGGGAAAACGAAAGTAGGTCAGTCAGTCAAGAGAAGCACGGTAGGCAGCGTGAGGAGTGGTTAGCGAGGCAAGCTATACAGGCCGTGAATAGAGAGCCGGTGTTCGGACAGTAGTATTTCCAACATCGTGGTTACGGTTATGCGAACAGCAATGCTTTTCAAATGTTACAGTTTGTTAGAGTGATAAGCAGCATTATAACAGAATTGAGAACAGTATTTCAAGCCGCATTCGTAACACAGGACAGCACAGCGAAGCGATATGACGAGGCAAGTTTTACGCGTTGATCATTCTAGAACAGTGAGATAGAGCAGGGCGTGCTGGTTCCGACATTTTTATAAGCAGGCAACTTGCAAGCAGCTGAACTTTATTTCGACATTTTGTTACAACTTTATAAGTTTGGACTTGTATCCAACAGTCAAATTGTGCAGGCAGATAGTAATTATATACTGCTATTGTGAACTTTCAAATGAACTTAGATATATTCCAATGATATTACGGCTTATTAAATAATGCATTTCATACCGGAATATTTAAAGCGACCATGGGGTCAAGCCAACATTAATGCTTTTAGGCAAATGAACAGTGACGAGTATATGCACTTAATGAACATTGGCACGTGCATCCTTATAGTTGTTTTTCATGAACTATTATGAAATATCAATTACGAACACAACTACAGGGTGTTTCAGAAATGTATACACTTTTATAAACAATTTATTTTCTGCAAGTGAAATTCAGCCGCTGTGGAGATTAACTTTTTCATATGCAAACCGAACATTGTATGGAACAGTGGCGTGACATAGTTAAAGAGTATGGGGTACTCTACGTTTATGAACTTTTACGGAAGAATTTGGACAGTATGCACCGCGTTGTGCTTTTACGTTAGACAAAATAGCAGAGGCGTGAGGAAATACAGTAGAAGTGAAAACAACACCTTAAACAGGATCGCTAAGGAGCGGGGAAAGGATGTCTCTTTCGATGCGTGCTGGGCCCAAAATTCCGGATCGAAAGAAAGATACTTTCCAAAAAAGGAATCGAATGAATTGTTTAAAACAAATCAAAAGCGGAATTGAATTTATCTAATTGATCGATGAACCCAGAAGCGTGAAGGTCGTGACTGCGTTACAGTACGAAGCCAAGACCGACGAAATCGAACGAGAGATGAGGGAACTTAAAATTACAAATGAAAGAGGACGAAACCAAGTGAACTATTTACTATTGTATTTAAAGTAAACTAAAACAGGTGCGCATAAGAGTAAGGATATATCTAAACACAAAATGAAAGGTAAACGTGAAGAGGTATAAAATCGCTTAATAGCAAATAAAATAAAATTAATGACTAAAGATGGTACCTAAGAAAGGGGTACCGGTACACAAAAACAATCTCAAGAGAAAAGTGTATAAATGAACTTAAGCACTAACAAAGATGAAACAAGATTAATTAAAATGTACTTACAATCAATGTGCAACTAAACCGTAAGCGCGACTCGATAACCAAAATTTAAAATACAAAAACAAAACAAAAACGAAAAAGATAGAGAGTATGGATGAGTCGAATAAGAGAACACCTCTACTTACGAGGATGACCTGGACTAGAATGCCCTTGCCAAGAACAGACTTCTAAAAAGCTCATGATGTTGTGAAATCATGGGGTAAGGGGGGGGGGGGGAGTGGTGGGGATGAGAAGGGTGCGTATGTAGGAAACGGGGGTGGGGGGTGGGAGAGGGGGGATGACACGGAGTTACGTAATATAACGAAGCCAGAGGAAACAACACAAAATTAACACATAAAAATAAAGGAAAATGAGTATTACATTAAATTAATTGACATTACCGGGACAGGAAATGAAAGGAAAAATCGATCAGCTAAGAAATATGCTTTGTAGGAAAATATAGGCTTACGTAGAGGTAGTTATGTCTAAATATAACGACATACGAAGAAACAAAGGAATTAAGGCATGACGAATGGACAGTGACTAACACAAAGACCATCGCTCACACACTTTTCCTAAAACAGAGGGAAGGATCAAATAGGAGGCGAAATGAGACATGGCTCCGTTACTCCAATGATACCTTGACCCAAAAAACAAACTCTGATACGACAATCAAATGAAAGATACCTCGAAAGAGTGCACATCAATTTGTGACGTAATACAGAGCGTTGGTAAGCCTCGCAGAAAAGTAGCATATATTTCAGACCTGAGAGATTTGAGTAAAAATAAAACCGATTACATGAAAGGTAGGGATGACAAATAAACACAGAGGCTTCGCTAAACTAACGTAAACAAAGGCGAAGGGACTTGGGTTCATGGATCGAATTCACATCATCATAAGAAAGGGAAATTGATAAACTGAAATTCAAAAATGATAGCATGCCAGATAAAACCAAGTGATCGAATCGTACTTACGTTTAGTTGCGTTGGGCACGGGCGAAAAGCCCGACACACCTAGGCTGTGACCGTTTCACATGATGGTCAGAAATGGAAGGAAGCCACCTTCTCTAAAAGGAACGCAGTAACGCCGCTCGGGAAAAATAAGTCGTAGAACTCCCCCTCTCCAGAACATAAAGGGGGCCAATGGGAGAAGCAAAGCTTAGTAACAAGTTATGCTTCAACCAATGGTAACACAGTGTCAGTAGGGGTGAAAAGTTTCACCACCTGACGAAACATTTACGCAGAATTACAAAGTTTGAACGCAGTAGGTGAGACAGAGAAACGTATGTCACAATAATGCGACATGAAGGAAATGATGATAATAATAATAATAATAATAATAATATGACAAAAAATAATGAACCTGATAAAAACGGTTCAAAATTCCCCTGCTCTCCCAAAAAAAAAGGAATTATCCTGGCCATGGAAATTTCTTTTTTCGTACAAAAAGAGAGGAAAAAAATATGTAAAGGGGGAAAAAAATGAATACTAAAAAAATTGGGTACTAAAGACCTCTAGGAGAATACAAAAAAAATGAACAGTTGACTAATCTGACCGTGAAATGAAGGTGGTACCCCCTTCATTGCTCGTCAACACTAGCCACTAACGTCAAAAGTACTGCGTTCAAAAAGAAATACAGTGAGTTCATATATTAAATAGTGATCATTGTTCTTGCTAGTTCATGATGATGCGGATGTCGAAATCTTCAAGATGGACGTTACCTCGGGACTGCAAATCTCTCCAGTCTCTGATGAGAAAAGATAGACAAAGTTAAATCGTGATCACATTTAAAAAAAAATACATTTGGGACACCCTGTATATAGGACCTTTCGTTGCGTCAACGAGGAATATGCAATAGTGTCATAATGTCTTCGAAAGGGAAAGTACTCTCCTTTTCAGCTGCTGAAAAATAAAGCCATGTATAGACCCAGTGAAGGGTGACTGGTCCGTTAACGAGTTCCGAGAAGACCCTCAGCTGTGTTAGCTCAGGTACACAAAGGTTGTTTGTTGTCACTCGCCAACCCTCTGGATGGTTGCTAGACAATACACGATATGCTGAGAACACTTGACAATTTAAAACCTAACAAAATATATGACTTCACAATAAATATCAAAATCAAGATGACACTAAGGTGCATGATATCTCAAAACCATGACACAAAAAGTCAATTACATGAATAAATGTAAAATAAATACCAAATTCCTACAAGGTCAAACAGGAAGTGTTGAAGGGTCCTTGTCTGTCGTCGAACAATAGGAGTTAAGCCGAGGGGCAGTGCAAAAGAGGAGTAGGGGTGGTTTGCAAATAGTGACCGACCAGGTATATACTGACGGCCTCAGGCAAAGATATAGTTTGACAGAGATGTCAAGTATACACGACTCACTCGCGTACGAGAAAAAGGCCACGGGTGTCTCCTGTCTTGTCACAGGAATAAATGAAAAGGAAGCACACGAATTAAGATCAGAATAGGCTCACATGCTAGGTTGGCTATTAAGGAGCTCGGGCATCCAATTAGAATAAAAGGAAAACAAAAACACAACATTATAGCGAGGCGAAATTCACAAGATCATTTGACAAATTTTTTCAACTGCGTGACGTGGGCCGAAGTCACTGAATTATCGTGATCATCCACTAACTCGACTGAGACAGGATTTAAAAAGCGTGAAATAGTCTTGGGAGTTGACCAACGTAAGCACAGCTTACTGGAAATTTGTTTGGTAGCGTCACTCAAAGGATGTAAACGACACAAAACTTTGTCCCCAATTTGGAATTTAACATCATGACGGCCTAAGTTGTAGCGCTTCGCTACTCTGGCTTTTGCCTTCTTGAGGTGACCGGTAGCGATGGCCCATTTTTGAGCAACAGAGGTAGTGCGAGAGGGTTCGGAAAGATATTCAATATTCCATTTGAGCAGCAAGGGGTCGACAAGCGATCGGCCTAGGAATAATTCCGCTGGAGTAGTTTGAACGGACGAATGGAAAGAGGTATTGAACCCGAGACTGAAATACTGTAGGTTCGTATCCCAGGAGGTTTGATCGGCATTGTGAAAAGCGGACATACAAGCCTTCAAGTTTTTGTGAAAACGCTCTACGTGATTTCCCTGCGGTCGATACGGTGACAAGAAAATATGTTGGATGCCCCAGTTAAATACCATAGTTTCAAAGGCTTTGGAACGGAATACAGAGGCGTTATCTGACACAAGGTACTTGGGAGGACCAAAAACTCCAAATATATATCTAGACAAGAAATGGATAGTAGTCTGAGAAGTGATATTCTTTACTGGGAATAACCAAACAAACTTCGAAAAACCATCAATGACAGTTAAAATGGCTTGATTGCCAGATTTTGATCTCACGACTGGACCAAAGTAATCAATGAAAAGGCGTTCGCCGGGACGAGTGACGATACCAGCTTGGTGGAAGCCTACACGAGTGTTCTGGGCAGGTTTAGAACGCTGGCAGGTTAAACATCTTCTGACATGAGCAAAAGCATCTACTTTAATTGAGGGCCAATAAAATTCACCGGATATCTTACGGAAAGTGCGCTGCATCCCTGCATGAGTTCCCAGTGCAGAATCATGATAATATGTCAAAAGCATATCACGTACTGCTAATGGAGCAAAAATTCTAAATTTAGAAGAGTTAGGAAGAACATAGCCAATAACATCATTTCGAACACAAAAGTTGCTTACTGCCGGATCTTTGTTTGCAATTTTTGCACGGAGGTCAGTGCAAAATGGATCCTCAGACTGGAATTTCCGGATATCCACAAAAGACCAAGGACAATGTTGCAATAGGAAAAGATTTTCTTGAAGTGGTGTACTGGTAGAAACGCTCTCGATTGGAGTCCTAGGGGTCTCTTCAAACATGCGTGACAGGCAGTCAGCCACCGGGTTCTCGCTCCCTTTTACGTGGATGATATCAAACTTAAAAGATGACAACCTCAAAATCCACCTGTTGATGCGTCCAAGCTTTTTTACGTGAGAAAGGCTCCATTTCAAAGCCTCATTGTCGGTAAAAACAGTAAAGTGACGGTGTTCCAAAAAGGTCCTGAATTTTTCACATCCAAATACCACAGCAAGACTTTCCTTCTCGAAAATTGAGTAACGTCGTTCATGTTGATTTAACATACGACTCGCGAAGGCCACTGGTGCAAATTTTCCATCCACACGCTGGCTCAAAACACTAGAAATGGCCAAATCACTGGCGTCACAATGTAAAAAGAAAGCTGATTCGAAATCAGGCGTGTGCAGTACTGGTGCTGACATAAGGGCTTCTTTCAAAACATTGAAAGCTTTGTCCTGTTCTGGCCCCCACACAAATTTCACATTCTTCTTTTTGAGAGCATTTAGAGGTGCCGAAATGTCAGAGAAGTTTTTGATAAAACGAGAATAGAACGTGAACATACCCATTACTCTTCTCAAGGCCCTAACTGTGGTGGGTACAGGTAACTGCTGAATGCAATCTGCGCGCTCGGGTATGACACGGATACCATCGGCTGACAGAATGTGACCCAGAAATTTAATTTGAGTACAGCCCAAAGAGGTCTTTTTTGGATTGATAGTGAGGCCGGCCTTCCTGAGGCGGGAGAAAACTTCCCTAAGATGAACGACATGCTCCTCAAAAGATCTGCTGTATACGACTAAATCGTCAAGATAATTAAATACAAAATTGAACTTCAGGTCTCCCAAGATGTCGTCTAGCACGCGACTGAGGACTTGTGCACCAACAGCTACACCCATCGGAAGACGTTTGAAATTATATAACCCGAAAGGGGTGTTAAAAGCAGTGAAGTCGCGACTCTCAGCATCCAAAGGAATCTGATAATAGGCACTATTTAGATCAATCATCGAATACACATTGGCCCCGTGGAAATGTTGAAAAGCACTCTCAATAGTAGGCAGTGGGAAATTATCAAAGACTACCTTCTTGTTCAATTTTCGGTAGTCTACGACTAGCCGGTACTCGCCCTCTTCTTTCTTGGGAATTAAGAAAGCAGGAGACCCATAAGCTGATTTGGAAGGAACCACTACTCCCCGATCTTGCAAATCATTGATATACTTTTTCATGGCCAAGAGCTTGGGTGGATTACAAGGAAACGGAGGACTTCGAACAGGTACATTGTCGCTCAAGTCAATGTGGCATTCGTGATTTACAGCAGAACCTAAATCTTCTGTGAGGACATCAGAAAATTCCTCAACTAAACCGTTCAGAGTATCACGTTGCTCGGACATCAAAGTTAATGGAAGATGTACGGAAAATACAGGAGACACATCAACGTAGTTAGAAGTACATTCTTCAAAGGGGAACATTTTATCTGAGCGAAATTTGAAACAAAATGAATCGTTAATAAAATCCAACTGCATACCAGTTTTATGCATAAAGTCAATTCCTAAAATACATTGAGTGGAGAGATTGTTAACCACATGAAAAACATGTTTCCAAGAAAATCCGTGAATTTTAATGCGACATAGAATAGTTTCGGCAACGTCGATAACTGACGATCCCGCAGAGAGGAACTGACATTTATTCTGTACGGGGTGTTTTTGCGAAGATCGAATGCTATCTGCCACTGAACGGTGGATGAAACTTCTGGTGGCGCCTGTATCCAAAATAGCAGGTGCCGAGACATTATCGAAATTTACTGAGACTCCTGGTTGTAACACAACATCGAAATTAGATGCATTGTCAAGTTTGGATGGAGGACTGCTCCGGGAGTCGAACTCAGAACACCTCCCTATGAGTTTTCCTGGTTGGAATTACAATTTGGACAGGAACGAGTCGTGACCTCATTCATCCCACAGCCAAAACAGAATTTTCGGCGTTTTAAAGAACACATTTTAAAATGATGTCCAAGTTCATTACAGTTCCAACAAGTTATGCGACCAGAAGAAACATTGCGTGTGATTGTTGTTGGGGTGTTTGTAGTCCTTTCACGGGAAACAGCAGAAGAATTACGAGCCACAGAAGGGCTTGGGTTAGAATTCCTAGAAAGGGACTCAGCACGGCGAGCAGACGGCTTAAACCGTAAGGTGTCGTCTTTTGTTCGGTCGACAGCTGGGCTAGACAGTGTTGTCTGGGGGGAGTAGGCTAACTCGGGGAAAATCGTATTATCGGCTCTTGGAGGTGGAGTATAGTTCGAACAGGCTCGTGCATTTAATTCATACTCACGGCCTTGCGATATGATGTCCTCGATGGAAAAAATGGATGTACGCCGAATGAAGTATTTATAAGTGGGATTTAAATTCCTGTATATAATTTCCAACAGATCCCTGGGATGAAAGGGTTGGGGGAGGTTCGCTGCTAACAGCCGAACTGAGGTTACATAATCGTCGATCATCTCCCCAGGAGCCTGAGTACGGGAGTATATTTCTTGTTTGAGAGCGAAATCGAAATCTTGTGGCGTGAAACGGTCCTTAATGCACCCAACAAATTCGTCCCATGACTTATAAAAATTCGGAGTAGTGCGATGCCACATCAGCGCTTTTCCAGACAAAAGAATAGGTAAGCAACGTACAATATTGTCGGGATTAATATCGTGACAATAACACAATTCCTCCACACGTTGGATAAAACAAAAAACTGATGAGGTATTGTTTTCTCCGGAAAAAGTCAAACCCCACCTACTCACTACTGATGCAACATTTTCGTTGTGGCGAGCACTATTAACAATGCCTACAGGGGCGATGGAGCAATCTAAAAGGGGAGGGTCTATCATTAGCAGGTCCTGTGTCGTATCTTGCAATAGTGGCGTGGGCATTGTTAAAGATTCAAAGCCCATAAAATTTAACTCCTTTTTGACGGGTGGGAATTCTGACTTAGACATGACAATAGACAAGGAGAAAAGTAAAACACTTTAACTTAGTAAAATAAAGGTCACAATACCGTAATGCGTCCTATTCCAGCGTTGCGAAGTACTCACTAACTTGTTGCACTCTTCACCTCGGAACTAGATTCTTTGGATGTCTTGTTCACTCGAGAAATGCTTTCACACTCCGCACTTTCTTCGGGGATGGGGGAACAATTCAGTACAGGTATCTTAAACTCAGAAAGCCAACATTGTAATAATTGCAAAAATAATATAAGTTTGGTAATTTAAAGGGAACGATTTCACGAAAAACCACGCTCTGATATACCATTTGCACCGCGTTGTGCTTTTACGTTAGACAAAATAGCAGAGGCGTGAGGAAATACAGTAGAAGTGAAAACAACACCTTAAACAGGATCGCTAAGGAGCGGGGAAAGGATGTCTCTTTCGATGCGTGCTGGGCCCAAAATTCCGGATCGAAAGGAAGATACTTTCCAAAAAAGGAATCGAATGAATTGTTTAAAACAAATCAAAAGCGGAATTGAATTTATCTAATTGATCGATGAACCCAGAAGCGTGAAGGTCGTGACTGCGTTACAGTACGAAGCCAAGACCGACGAAATCGAACGAGAGATGAGGGAACTTAAAATTACAAATGAAAGAGGACGAAACCAAGTGAACTATTTACTATTGTATTTAAAGTAAACTAAAACAGGTGCGCATAAGAGTAAGGATATATCTAAACACAAAATGAAAGGTAAACGTGAAGAGGTATAAAATCGCTTAATAGCAAATAAAATAAAATTAATGACTAAAGATGGTACCTAAGAAAGGGGTACCGGTACACAAAAACAATCTCAAGAGAAAAGTGTATAAATGAACTTAAGCACTAACAAAGATGAAACAAGATTAATTAAAATGTACTTACAATCAATGTGCAACTAAACCGTAAGCGCGACTCGATAACCAAAATTTAAAATACAAAAACAAAACAAAAACGAAAAAGATAGAGAGTATGGATGAGTCGAATAAGAGAACACCTCTACTTACGAGGATGACCTGGACTAGAATGCCCTTGCCAAGAACAGACTTCTAAAAAGCTCATGATGTTGTGAAATCATGGGGTAAGGGGGGGGGGGGGGAGTGGTGGGGATGAGAAGGGTGCGTATGTAGGAAACGGGGGTGGGGGGTGGGAGAGGGGGGATGACACGGAGTTACGTAATATAACGAAGCCAGAGGAAACAACACAAAATTAACACATAAAAATAAAGGAAAATGAGTATTACATTAAATTAATTGACATTACCGGGACAGGAAATGAAAGGAAAAATCGATCAGCTAAGAAATATGCTTTGTAGGAAAATATAGGCTTACGTAGAGGTAGTTATGTCTAAATATAACGACATACGAAGAAACAAAGGAATTAAGGCATGACGAATGGACAGTGACTAACACAAAGACCATCGCTCACACACTTTTCCTAAAACAGAGGGAAGGATCAAATAGGAGGCGAAATGAGACATGGCTCCGTTACTCCAATGATACCTTGACCCAAAAAACAAACTCTGATACGACAATCAAATGAAAGATACCTCGAAAGAGTGCACATCAATTTGTGACGTAATACAGAGCGTTGGTAAGCCTCGCAGAAAAGTAGCATATATTTCAGACCTGAGAGATTTGAGTAAAAATAAAACCGATTACATGAAAGGTAGGGATGACAAATAAACACAGAGGCTTCGCTAAACTAACGTAAACAAAGGCGAAGGGACTTGGGTTCATGGATCGAATTCACATCATCATAAGAAAGGGAAATTGATAAACTGAAATTCAAAAATGATAGCATGCCAGATAAAACCAAGTGATCGAATCGTACTTACGTTTAGTTGCGTTGGGCACGGGCGAAAAGCCCGACACACCTAGGCTGTGACCGTTTCACATGATGGTCAGAAATGGAAGGAAGCCACCTTCTCTAAAAGGAACGCAGTAACGCCGCTCGGGAAAAATAAGTCGTAGAACTCCCCCTCTCCAGAACATAAAGGGGGCCAATGGGAGAAGCAAAGCTTAGTAACAAGTTATGCTTCAACCAATGGTAACACAGTGTCAGTAGGGGTGAAAAGTTTCACCACCTGACGAAACATTTACGCAGAATTACAAAGTTTGAACGCAGTAGGTGAGACAGAGAAACGTATGTCACAATAATGCGACATGAAGGAAATGATGATAATAATAATAATAATAATAATAATATGACAAAAAATAATGAACCTGATAAAAACGGTTCAAGTATCCGTGATGGATAATATGCAGTTCATTATGTCGGAGTAGGCGAATACGGAGACGTGATGGCACCACAGAGTGATAGATTCGGTTCTTGAAGAAGAGGATGTCCAACAGTTGATTCACTTGGAATATGAAGGCAATTGTTATTTTAGTGGGTGATAAGATATTTCCGTCGATCTTTCGAGAAATTTGTTGCACACACGAGGATAATCGACGATCTTTGATATATATTAACAGCTGATATAAGAAGGTAATGTAAGAGTTATGACTTTCCTGATATGAATTTTCATGAACACTGGGCATACTTGTATATATTTCTAGTAGGAGTTCTACGATTATTTTGACATGGCTTAGACATTATTTGCTCCATTTAGCTAGAATATGACGTTACCATATGATATGGCAGGCACCATTATACGATGTTCTCACCATTGGTTGGCTTTATTAAGCAGATGTTTGGTCTTTTTGACATATTTCAGTAAGGATATTTTTCTTGGATAGTTATTTTTTGTGGCGAGTATTTCGAACTCGTGATCTGCAATTGGATTATTTAAATGACTTCGTCAGTTCATTGCATACTAGCGAGTGTGTATTATTCATCAGTAGGGATTTTTTCTATTGGATTGTTTGGAGATATTAAGATTTTATTCACTCAAGTGAATGAATATCGCTTTTATGTGACAACTAGAGACTTGTTGATTCCAATCTGGTACATTCACTCATTAGTCAACGAGATGGGGCATTTCGTTTTATACGATTGCGTGGTGGTACACATCTGACCCATCGTCTAGGGCATTATCATGATAGTCAACGGGGCAGGGCCTTTCGCTTCAGGCGATTGCGTGGTGGTACACACCTGACCTGCCATTGAGGACCTCATTTTTATCATCCGAGTGTACCTGAGATTGTAAGAGGATTAAACAAGCAACTACTAGTCACATATCAGTCGAATTTTGTTAAATAAATTAAAAATAAATGTCAGCAGGGTTACATTTTGTAATTCTTGTTTGCCAATCCAATATTTTGTTGCTATACTCTTTTGAGAGTACATTCATTTAACAGCTGATGCTTTTGATATTTTGATACTTTTTATGATTGAGTTTGATACCTTTGAGAAGGATTTCAAGTAATTGAATCTTGTAAGATGAATCATTAATGGTCAGATTTATTTTGAGGCAGATCAGTATTACATAGTTTTGATGTGAGAGATTATAACAAATTGGTGTTTTTCTGTGAAGTGAATTTTGAGAATTTTAAGAGAATTTATGCTCTATTAGAAAGCAGATCTTGAATTGGATTTCGATTACTAAGGTAATATATTTTTCCTAATTGTTTAAGAAGTTGTCTAGATGTGATCAGATTAATTACAGTTATTGGAGATTGTGTGCGTTAATAATTTGAAGCCAGTTATATATTTTTGTAGATCATGCAACGTGATCAAGTGAAGTTTGTGATAGGAATTTTATGGAAGTTGCCAAGTTGAAGTTGGAATATTGCTAATGTATTTTGAGGCAGACATGAGGTTGTCGAACCCAGTCTAGCATAATTTTTGAGATTCATGCTGTGCGCTGAATATTTATGGTGTTATGTGGAATATTTATGGTGTTACGTGGAATAATTATGGTATTCAAATATGGTATTTGATAAAGTGAGAGTATATGATGAAGTTTTGGATAATGAGATCCAACGTGATTTTGTGAAGGCAATAATATTTTTTGGCATGATAATTAAATACGAGATATAACTTGGAAGTGATAAAACTGTAAGACAACGTTCTATAACCCATATTAAACAATTTGTTAGGAAATTAAACAAATAAATAATGTTGATAATACAAGATTTTCTGATAATAATAATTAATGAAATAATAATCTGAAATTTAAGCATATTAATGATCTGACCTAATGAAATAAAAATCTGAATGACTCGATTAAATAAAAATCTAAATAACCAGATGAATAAAATTTAAGTAAATTGATACATTAAATTTTGGAATAAATTAATGAATTGAATAAATGAATGAATTAGAGATTGAACGAATAAGCTGATTTAAATAAATTAATAGATGATTAAATAGTTGATGAATAACTGAATTAGAAGGTGATAATTAATTAAAGAAGCTGATGATTAATAAATTTAAATGGATTTTAATAAATTTATTTGAGAGATATGATTTAAGTGATTTGAAGAATTGCAACTTGAATTAATGAATTAAACAATTTATATGGATGATTTAAGATGATTTAATTTGAATGAGATGATGAAAGGAGAGTGTGTGAATAATTAGAGAATACAATGAAGTGATGATTATATTATTCATTTAAATGATTTAATGGTAATGAATTAATTATTCTGACATGAATACAATGAATTTTGAAATGAGAACTAATGTGAGAAATATTTAATTTTGATGATGATGATTATAACCAATGAGTAGTGGAGTTTCTGTGATTCACAAACAAGCAATTATTAATGACAGTGTAAATAGTGTAAATTTATTATTCGATTTATAGGAGCTAAGATTTTTAGCATTTGAATAATGCCATTCAAGCCATAAAATTATTTGATATTTAAATATGTGATTAGAATATATGTGTTTAGACAGATTCATTATTTTTTACATCCACATTCATGATGTTAACTTAAAGAGAAATTAGGTCTCAGGTATCACGAATGTCAGTGACGCATAGACATAGTGCTACGGTGATCCTGCGAACCCAAGTGAACTTTAGAAATTGTTCATATTTTATGTGGATAAAGTACACTTTGAATAGAATAGAGATGGTTCGATTTTCTGGACAATGACAATTTAACGTTGGCATTCGATCATACTCTTAGGTAGGATATGTGTTTAATATGTCTGTCTGACTATCAAAGTTGAATAAATTTGTTTTTATCTTAGTTGTGATCTGATGATGATGTGATTTTCCTATTCTTTCCTTGTCTTAATTAAGGCTTATCCAGGAAGGATGTGGTTTGCTAGGGATTCAGTTGGTGGCGCCCATTTCTATTTGTATTTTTTTAAATTAAATTTAAACCCGTAACGACCCTGGAGATACTTTATCTCGTGTTACCCTCTGCTTTTGTGATATTTCAACTGAATTTCCGACACATTCCTTATTTGACTTCATGTTCATTTAACTCCGCTCTGTCCTGGAAATCCAGGAATGCGATGTAATAGCAGATGGGTCATCGCATCCCCAGGACGAACGGGCACAGTAGATACTTTCGCATCAGAATTGATTTCAACAATAAATATATTTTCCCCTATATCATTACATTTACCTTCAGCAGCCAAAATTAAAGAGAAGGTGCCATTACAAATTAAGTCTGAAAATAAAAAGATCCACAGCCCCATAATTAAATGAATTAAAAGGTACACAACAAAATAAAGAAAATCAACATTAATTGAAGTTTTGAAAGTTATACATTAAGTTCGGTCTACCTTTCGCCTGCAGATTTGCAGTACGATAGATGAGTCCGAAAGATTCTCTTCTTTAATGAGTCTCTCAACAACACAGTTACAGGACCTAAAAATGGCAACATTTCATATGGACCTCTATATCGTGCTTGGAGATTCCCCGAGATTTGGTGACCCGGAGCTATAGGCAAAAAATTCTTAATGTAAACAAGATTACCAATTTGAAACTTACACGGAGTACGTCCCAGATTGTAACTCTCAGCAAGTTTATCATGAGATATTTTAATAGCCTGTTGTGCCTCTTTCCATATTTGTTTAACACCGTCTGAGCAATAAAGGACAGAAGGTTAACGTAGATAGACAGGTCAACACTCGTACACACCGATTCATAGTTTTCACACGACAATATCCTTGAACGATCTCTTAGCAAACAGAAGATTTCCAAAACAGAGCATACATCGCGTTACACAAACAACCCAGTTCCAAAATAACAATAAAATGTACACACGATCGAATTTAAAATGAATCACACCATGGTCAGATTCCCCTGAATAGACAATTACGTTTAAGTCTACAAAATTGTGCAGTATGTCCTTAGCGCCCACATACAGAGCACTTAAATGGTCTACTAACATCAGCATCATTAAATTGTACATGGGTTCGCACAGGCCTAATATCAGGAGGTCTAAAGTTGGGAGGTGGAAACTTGGCACAAACCCTCTGAGCATCAGCTTGACGAATACATTCTGCTTCATTAGCAAGTGAAAGGTGAACACGCGGCGAAACATAATTATTACTTGCCCCAGGCAACGAGAGACCACTGGGTGCTTAAGAATATCGACGTGACTGTTCCGTAGGAACGCTAGGTTGTCTACAACCAACGGCAATGTTCATTCTAGATATCGAAGTAGAACAATCACATACTGGTCGAGAACCAGCACGAGCAAGAGTGCCGTTAACAAACGAGTTAGAATTGTTCATGGCCAAAACAGGCATAGAGTTACCAACTGAGGCAATTGGCCTACCAACAGGCATATTCACTTTCGGCACTGACAAATCAACATACATATTCAGACTGGTAACATGACTGACACACGGGACGATACAAGGGTCAGAAGATAGAGATAAGTTTCTTGAATATTCTCCATGTAGAGAAAAGTTTGCTTTACTGCACCGCATATTATGCCTAACATATTCACTACAATTCACACGCGAGCCTACATTATGCTGAAAACTAGCATCCCCACTAGAACTAACTCTACAGCACATTCTCGGGCTACTATAAACAGCAGATAAACTAGAAGATGTTACGACAGAATTAGGTATATTAACAGATGATGTTATAAAATTCCGAACAGGCATACTATCGGATGTTCCAGCAGTTACGTTATTCATATTAGCCACACTAATAATGCCTCTATCAACATTAGGATTAATATTTTCTAAAACTTCTGAACATACTACATTCTCAGTACTCACATTAGCAACAAGGCTAGAATTAGTCGAAGTTACTACTTGGTTCTCCAAATTAATATCTCGAGCATTATCAAAAATATAGGAATCACACTCCTCGAGTTTCATTTTGCAATCAGTTAAAATCTGAATATCATCACTCGAACGATGACCAGAAACAATGAACACATCATCAATACGGGTAAACAGATATTTTATCCGGGAGCACATCCTATCATATTGGGCATTACTAATACCGTCCAGAAAGCATAAATTTTCGTCACTCGTCAAAAATTTGATTACAGGAATTGGACGAGCCATTACATGGAAACAGGAATACAACACAAGAATTAGAAAAAAATACACAAGACACTCCAAAACACACAAGACACTCCTAATGTAATTAGCGTTAAGTTTCACGATAGATACAACCAAATATAATTTGAGAAAACGATAACCACGCTCTGCTACCAATAAACTGTACCGGTACAAAGAAGACCGTAGTGTGAAAGAGAGCCTCAATCCCAGAACCGTGTTAGAAGCAATTGTGATCATTATCTTAACTAGGAAATGAAGAACAACGTCTTTGCAAAACAAATATAATGTAAGAACAAAATCAAATTACAAATAAAGAACAGATCTACGAAGAGTTAGTTAGTTAATTAGGTTAGTAATTACATCCGAACAACACCAAATACATCAAAGGAAGAACAAGTAATAACATCAATTACAACAGGTAAGGCTTATTACAAACCCTGAAAAATAATAATAATTCATAAATCAAGTAAATGAGAAAGGGTAGGGGAAGAAAATCGTAAAACCAAACCCCTCTTAAGAGGTCGAAAGAGTGCCCAAGATTCGGCAAAAGTTAGATTATAGCCCGAAGGAAAGTTTAAACAGTAATTACCGATATGTTATGTTTCAAAATGGTAAACCTCGCAAGGAAGGTCGAAATCATATCACGAATGACAAAATGAAGTTTATCCGCTCGAAATATTAAACCAAATATGTAATGAAGTGGATCTAATTACAGCTCGACTGACTGCTTTCATCTCAATCTAATGGCAATATGACAGAAAAAGGTAATGGCGACCGTCGCCAGGAAACGAACAATAATAGTGAAACAAAATTTTATAAAAAAGAATTACTACCATCAGAAGGCCAAGATATAAAAGGAAAATAAATTAATAATTAATATGAGAGCTGTGGATCGCACAATTTAGGTTATGTGATTTGGCATAGGTTTGGTATTTCGTAAAACTTACAAGGGCTTGGCAGATTTTGTCCGATCTCAATCAAATGACATAAAACGGCTCTCAGGCCGTAGCACAAGGCAAACACAATTAATTAATCCATGAAGGAAATACGACATATAAACCAAGTAATTAGTGATGAGACACAGGAACAAAGCAAAACATACTCAAATAAAATAAAAGGCAAAATTAGGTACTACAGAAATAAAACTCAAGGTTCCGTACAATTTACAATTAAAGAAATGGAGTTACAGATATAACTTAATGCAGATCAAAAGCCAAGAAAGAGATATTGGGTCTCGGACAAATCTGCCAACCCAAAGCCCACTCACAGTACATCTTTAAACATACAAACATTACCTTTGCTGCAGATTATAATTCAAATTAAATGTTAAATTTCGCTTTAGAGTAATGAGTACAATACAAGCTCTTCGGGGTTCCGATACGAGTAAAACTCGCCCTCGATAAATTATTAAAAAAATTACATCTGACGTGCTAACTCTTCCAAGATGGAGTGTCGAAGTTTTTTTGTTTAAATTGTTGACCTTAATTCAGTGTTGATTCGGAACAGCCAACACAACCTCAGACTAGGCCAAAACCTGACAACTAGAAGGTCACAATTATAATTGCTTAACAGTTGTCGGCACTCGCAAGATGGCAATAGCCAATCACCTTACGACAGGAACGCGATCTCATTGGCCACAACTATTAAAATTTGAAAGATTTGTGGGAAATACCTGGAGAGATGAATCTTATTGATGTAGGTTGGATTTCTAGAATAAGTTCATGTACATAGGCAAGTTGTAGAAACATTAGGCATTGTAACGTTAATATCTCGGTACAATTCTCCCCCCTCCAAATTTCACCCTGGGAGATGTGTTGATACCAATTTCCAACTCTTGGACCGATGAGCAAGGATGTGGTTACAATCGAGGCATCATGGCAGATCCAATTCGGTATCAGTCGGGGCACCCCAGACGTCCGCCAGCAGAAAATCCAGAGAGACTCCCATCATGACGTTGACATGCTCCTGAACTGCTAACAGACGACCCTGGCAAGACATCGCTGACAGCAATAGTACCTTTACAGCTCTTGGGCACCAGACTTGCTCTGCAACACATAAACCAACCCAGGAAACGGCCCCTGAAGTAGAGCTCCGGGTCATCAATCATCCCATTTCATGACCAGATCGCATATTAACTGCGAGGAATAAGATCCATACTCCATCACGTAGTTTAATTTTGACTTCCATAGTTCTTTGTCATTTCTAAGTTGTCGATGTACTGTACGCGATACCTAATTGAGGCTATCGGCTACGCCAGTTGACATCGAGCCATAGTTGAGATTTATGGGAAAAGTAGAAGAGATAGCGCTCAGATCGAGTCGAGAAGTATGTTAGGAAATGACGTAGGAGGCCAAGGATGAAGGTGGCACTACTAGTCAAGCAGGTGGAATTATGGGAGGAATATTGAAGTATTATCAAGATCTATGTGGAACATAATATTATATCATCTCAGAAGAGAAGAAATATCAAGCAATCTTTATGGTGATAACTTGAAGAAAGGCAGATAATCCCTTAAGTTATTGTATAACTTAATTGCCGAGATGATGGTGGTCGAGATTATACTTGTGACGTATGACCGCAGAAGGTATGGGAACGTCACGTGACAGCGCCGAGTAGGAGCTCATCAACGCAGTCTGAAGAGAGCTGTATTAGTTCAGCCAGCAGAGCCGAGTATAACACATGGTACGCGGAGAACAGCAGTGTTAGTTCAGCAAGCGGGGCTGATGGCAGCATACGCTGGGAGAACGAAAGTAGGTCAGTCAGTCAAGAGAAGCACGGTAGGCAGCGTGAGGAGTGGTTAGCGAGGCAAGCTATACAGGCCGTGAATAGAGAGCCGGTGTTCGGACAGTAGTATTTCCAACATCGTGGTTACGGTTATGCGAACAGCAATGCTTTTCAAATGTTACAGTTTGTTAGAGTGATAAGCAGCATTATAACAGAATTGAGAACAGTATTTCAAGCCGCATTCGTAACACAGGACAGCACAGCGAAGCGATATGACGAGGCAAGTTTTACGCGTTGATCATTCTAGAACAGTGAGATAGAGCAGGGCGTGCTGGTTCCGACATTTTTATAAGCAGGCAACTTGCAAGCAGCTGAACTTTATTTCGACATTTTGTTACAACTTTATAAGTTTGGACTTGTATCCAACAGTCAAATTGTGCAGGCAGATAGTAATTATATACTGCTATTGTGAACTTTCAAATGAACTTAGATATATTCCAATGATATTACGGCTTATTAAATAATGCATTTCATACCGGAATATTTAAAGCGACCATGGGGTCAAGCCAACATTAATGCTTTTAGGCAAATGAACAGTGACGAGTATATGCACTTAATGAACATTGGCACGTGCATCCTTATAGTTGTTTTTCATGAACTATTATGAAATATCAATTACGAACACAACTACAGGGTGTTTCAGAAATGTATACACTTTTATAAACAATTTATTTTCTGCAAGTGAAATTCAGCCGCTGTGGAGATTAACTTTTTCATATGCAAACCGAACATTGTATGGAACAGTGGCGTGACATAGTTAAAGAGTATGGGGTACTCTACGTTTATGAACTTTTACGGAAGAATTTGGACAGTATCCGTGATGGATAATATGCAGTTCATTATGTCGGAGTAGGCGAATACGGAGACGTGATGGCACCACAGAGTGATAGATTCGGTTCTTGAAGAAGAGGATGTCCAACAGTTGATTCACTTGGAATATGAAGGCAATTGTTATTTTAGTGGGTGATAAGATATTTCCGTCGATCTTTCGAGAAATTTGTTGCACACACGAGGATAATCGACGATCTTTGATATATATTAACAGCTGATATAAGAAGGTAATGTAAGAGTTATGACTTTCCTGATATGAATTTTCATGAACACTGGGCATACTTGTATATATTTCTAGTAGGAGTTCTACGATTATTTTGACATGGCTTAGACATTATTTGCTCCATTTAGCTAGAATATGACGTTACCATATGATATGGCAGGCACCATTATACGATGTTCTCACCATTGGTTTGCTTTATTAAGCAGATGTTTGGTCTTTTTTACATATTTCAGTAAGGATATTTTTCTTGGATAGTTATTTTTTGTGGCGAGTATTTCGAACTCGTGATCTGCAATTGGATTATTTAAATGACTTCGTCAGTTCATTGCATACTAGCGAGTGTGTATTATTCATCAGTAGGGATTTTTTCTATTGGATTGTTTGGAGATATTAAGATTTTATTCACTCAAGTGAATGAATATCGCTTTTATGTGACAACTAGAGACTTGTTGATTCCAATCTGGTACATTCACTCATTAGTCAACGAGATGGGGCATTTCGTTTTATACGATTGCGTGGTGGTACACATCTGACCCATCGTCTAGGGCATTATCATGATAGTCAACGGGGCAGGGCCTTTCGCTTCAGGCGATTGCGTGGTGGTACACACCTGACCTGCCATTGAGGACCTCATTTTTATCATCCGAGTGTACCTGAGATTGTAAGAGGATTAAACAAGCAACTACTAGTCACATATCAGTCGAATTTTGTTAAATAAATTAAAAATAAATGTCAGCAGGGTTACATTTTGTAATTCTTGTTTGCCAATCCAATATTTTGTTGCTATACTCTTTTGAGAGTACATTCATTTAACAGCTGATGCTTTTGATATTTTGATACTTTTTATGATTGAGTTTGATACCTTTGAGAAGGATTTCAAGTAATTGAATCTTGTAAGATGAATCATTAATGGTCAGATTTATTTTGAGGCAGATCAGTATTACATAGTTTTGATGTGAGAGATTATAACAAATTGGTGTTTTTCTGTAAAGTGAATTTTGAGAATTTTAAGAGAATTTATGCTCTATTAGAAAGCAGATCTTGAATTGGATTTCGATTACTAAGGTAATATATTTTTCCTAATTGTTTAAGAAGTTGTCTAGATGTGATCAGATTAATTACAGTTATTGGAGATTGTGTGCGTTAATAATTTGAAGCCAGTTATATATTTTTGTAGATCATGCAACGTGATCAAGTGAAGTTTGTGATAGGAATTTTATGGAAGTTGCCAAGTTGAAGTTGTAATATTGCTAATGTATTTTGAGGCAGACATGAGGTTGTCGAACCCAGTCTAGCATAATTTTTGAGATTCATGCTGTGCGCTGAATATTTATGGTGTTATGTGGAATATTTATGGTGTTACGTGGAATAATTATGGTATTCAAATATGGTATTTGATAAAGTGAGAGTATATGATGAAGTTTTGGATAATGAGATCCAACGTGATTTTGTGAAGGCAATAATATTTTTTGGCATGATAATTAAATACGAGATATAACTTGGAAGTGATAAAACTGTAAGACAACGTTCTATAACCCATATTAAACAATTTGTTAGGAAATTAAACAAATAAATAATGTTGATAATACAAGATTTTCTGATAATAATAATTAATGAAATAATAATCTGAAATTTAAGCATATTAATGATCTGACCTAATGAAATAAAAATCTGAATGACTCGATGAAATAAAAATCTAAATAACCAGATGAATAAAATTTAAGTAAATTGATACATTAAATTTTGGAATAAATTAATGAATTGAATAAATGAATGAATTAGAGATTGAACGAATAAGCTGATTTAAATAAATTAATAGATGATTAAATAGTTGATGAATAACTGAATTAGAAGGTGATAATTAATTAAAGAAGCTGATGATTAATAAATTTAAATGGATTTTAATAAATTTATTTGAGAGATATGATTTAAGTGATTTGAAGAATTGCAACTTGAATTAATGAATTAAACAATTTATATGGATGATTTAAGATGATTTAATTTGAATGAGATGATGAAAGGAGAGTGTGTGAATAATTAGAGAATACAATGAAGTGATGATTATATTATTCATTTAAATGATTTAATGGTAATGAATTAATTATTCTGACATGAATACAATGAATTTTGAAATGAGAACTAATGTGAGAAATATTTAATTTTGATGATGATGATTATAACCAATGAGTAGTGGAGTTTCTGTGATTCACAAACAAGCAATTATTAATGACAGTGTAAATAGTGTAAATTTATTATTCGATTTATAGGAGCTAAGATTTTTAGCATTTGAATAATGCCATTCAAGCCATAAAATTATTTGATATTTAAATATGTGATTAGAATATATGTGTTTAGACAGATTCATTATTTTTTACATCCACATTCATGATGTTAACTTAAAGAGAAATTAGGTCTCAGGTATCACGAATGTCAGTGACGCATAGACATAGTGCTACGGTGATCCTGCGAACCCAAGTGAACTTTAGAAATTGTTCATATTTTATGTGGATAAAGTACACTTTGAATAGAATAGAGATGGTTCGATTTTCTGGACAATGACAATTTAACGTTGGCATTCGACCATACTCTTAGGTAGGATATGTGTTTAATATGTCTGTCTGACTATCAAAGTTGAATAAATTTGTTTTTATCTTAGTTGTGATCTGATGATGATGTGATTTTCCTATTCTTTCCTTGTCTTAATTAAGGCTTATCCAGGAAGGATGTGGTTTGCTAGGGATTCAGTTGGTGGCGCCCATTTCTATTTGTATTTTTTTAAATTAAATTTAAACCCGTAACGACCCTGGAGATACTTTATCTCGTGTTACCCTCTGCTTTTGTGATATTTCAACTGAATTTCCGACACATTCCTTATTTGACTTCATGTTCATTTAACTCCGCTCTGTCCTGGAAATCC
This sequence comes from Meconema thalassinum, assembly GCA_946902985.2. Classification (NCBI taxonomy): domain Eukaryota; kingdom Metazoa; phylum Arthropoda; class Insecta; order Orthoptera; family Tettigoniidae; genus Meconema; species Meconema thalassinum. The sequence continues at coordinate 540,924,396 of OX336392.1, forward strand.
AGGAATGCGATGTAATAGCAGATGGGTCATCGCATCCCCAGGACGAACGGGCACAGTAGATACTTTCGCATCAGAATTGATTTCAACAATAAATATATTTTCCCCTATATCATTACATTTACCTTCAGCAGCCAAAATTAAAGAGAAGGTGCCATTACAAATTAAGTCTGAAAATAAAAAGATCCACAGCCCCATAATTAAATGAATTAAAAGGTACACAACAAAATAAAGAAAATCAACATTAATTGAAGTTTTGAAAGTTATACATTAAGTTCGGTCTACCTTTCGCCTGCAGATTTGCAGTACGATAGATGAGTCCGAAAGATTCTCTTCTTTAATGAGTCTCTCAACAACACAGTTACAGGACCTAAAAATGGCAACATTTCATATGGACCTCTATATCGTGCTTGGAGATTCCCCGAGATTTGGTGACCCGGAGCTATAGGCAAAAAATTCTTAATGTAAACAAGATTACCAATTTGAAACTTACACGGAGTACGTCCCAGATTGTAACTCTCAGCAAGTTTATCATGAGATATTTTAATAGCCTGTTGTGCCTCTTTCCATATTTGTTTAACACCGTCTGAGCAATAAAGGACAGAAGGTTAACGTAGATAGACAGGTCAACACTCGTACACACCGATTCATAGTTTTCACACGACAATATCCTTGAACGATCTCTTAGCAAACAGAAGATTTCCAAAACAGAGCATACATCGCGTTACACAAACAACCCAGTTCCAAAATAACAATAAAATGTACACACGATCGAATTTAAAATGAATCACACCATGGTCAGATTCCCCTGAATAGACAATTACGTTTAAGTCTACAAAATTGTGCAGTATGTCCTTAGCGCCCACATACAGAGCACTTAAATGGTCTACTAACATCAGCATCATTAAATTGTACATGGGTTCGCACAGGCCTAATATCAGGAGGTCTAAAGTTGGGAGGTGGAAACTTGGCACAAACCCTCTGAGCATCAGCTTGACGAATACATTCTGCTTCATTAGCAAGTGAAAGGTGAACACGCGGCGAAACATAATTATTACTTGCCCCAGGCAACGAGAGACCACTGGGTGCTTAAGAATATCGACGTGACTGTTCCGTAGGAACGCTAGGTTGTCTACAACCAACGGCAATGTTCATTCTAGATATCGAAGTAGAACAATCACATACTGGTCGAGAACCAGCACGAGCAAGAGTGCCGTTAACAAACGAGTTAGAATTGTTCATGGCCAAAACAGGCATAGAGTTACCAACTGAGGCAATTGGCCTACCAACAGGCATATTCACTTTCGGCACTGACAAATCAACATACATATTCAGACTGGTAACATGACTGACACACGGGACGATACAAGGGTCAGAAGATAGAGATAAGTTTCTTGAATATTCTCCATGTAGAGAAAAGTTTGCTTTACTGCACCGCATATTATGCCTAACATATTCACTACAATTCACACGCGAGCCTACATTATGCTGAAAACTAGCATCCCCACTAGAACTAACTCTACAGCACATTCTCGGGCTACTATAAACAGCAGATAAACTAGAAGATGTTACGACAGAATTAGGTATATTAACAGATGATGTTATAAAATTCCGAACAGGCATACTATCGGATGTTCCAGCAGTTACGTTATTCATATTAGCCACACTAATAATGCCTCTATCAACATTAGGATTAATATTTTCTAAAACTTCTGAACATACTACATTCTCAGTACTCACATTAGCAACAAGGCTAGAATTAGTCGAAGTTACTACTTGGTTCTCCAAATTAATATCTCGAGCATTATCAAAAATATAGGAATCACACTCCTCGAGTTTCATTTTGCAATCAGTTAAAATCTGAATATCATCACTCGAACGATGACCAGAAACAATGAACACATCATCAATACGGGTAAACAGATATTTTATCCGGGAGCACATCCTATCATATTGGTCATTACTAATACCGTCCAAAAAGCATAAATTAACTACATTTACAATTGCATCTACATCTGATACAATCTGGAACTTACTAGATTGAAATGCATCATCATCAAGCATTTGGTGAACCACATCCAACTCAGCATTCTCCGAAAGAATTGCCCGGGCCAAATTCTCATCTCCGGGTCCCTCCAAGTTACGTATAGAAAGTTCATACTTCACTTCGTCATTCGTCAAGAATTTGATTGCAGGAATTGGACGAGCCATTACATGGAAACAGGAATACAACACAAGAATTAGAAAAAAATACACAAGACACTCCAAAATACACAAGACACTCCTAACCTAAATAGCGTTAAGTTTCACGATAGATACAACCAAATATAATTTGAGAAAACGATAACCACGCTCTGCTACCAAAAAACTGTACCGGTACAAAGAAGACCGTAGTGTGAAAGAGAGCCCCAATCCCAGAACCTTGTTAGAAGCTATTGTGATCATTATCTTAACTAGGAAATGAAGAACAACGTCTTTGCTAAACAAATATAATGTAAGAACAAAATCAAATTACAAATAAAGAACAGATCTAGCAAGAGATAATTAGTTAATTAGGTTAGTAATTACATCCAAACAACGCCAAATACATCAAAGGAAGAACAAGGTAATAACATCAATTACAACAGGTAAGGCTTATTACAAACCCTGAAAAATAATAATAATTCATAAATCAAGTAAAAGGAGAAAGGGCAGGAGAAGAAAATCGTAAAACCAAACCCCTCTTAAGAGGTCGAAAGAGTGCCCAAGATTCGGCAAAAGTTAGATTATAGCCCGAAGGAAAGTTTAAACAGTAATTACCGATATGTTATGTTTCAAAATAGTAAACCTCGCAAGGAAGGTCGAAATCATATCACGAATGACAATATGAAGTTTATCCGCTCGAAATATTAAACCAAATATGTAATGAAGTGGATCTAATTACAGCTCGACTGACTGCTTTCATCTCAATCTTATGACAATATGCCAGAAAAAGGTAATGGCGACCGTCGCCAGGAAACGAACAATAATAGTGAAACAAATTTTTATAAAAAAAATTACTACCATCAGAAGGCCAAGATGTAAAAGGAAAATAAATTAATAATTAATATGAGAGCTGTGGATCGCACAATTTTAGGTTATGTGATTTGGCATAGGTTTGGTATTTCGTAAAGCTTACAAGGGCTTGGCAGATTTTGTCCGATCTCAATCAAATGACATAAAACGGCTCTCAGGCCGTAGCACAAGGCAAACACAATTAATTAATCCATGAAGGAAATACGACATATAAACCAAGTAATTAGTGATGAGACACAGGAACAAAGCAAAACATACTCAAATAAAATAAAAGGCAAAATTAGGTACTACAGAAATAAAACTCAAGGTTCAGTACAATTTACAATTAAACAAGTAGAGTAACAGATAAAACTTAATGCAGATCAAAAGCCAAGAAAGAGATATTGGGTCTCGGACAAATCTGCCAACCCAAAGCCCACTCACAGTACATCTTTAAACATACAAACATTACCTTTGCTGCAGATTATAATTCAAATTAAATGTTAAATTTCGCTTTAGAGTAATGAGTACAATACAAACTCATCGGGGTTCCGATACGAGTAAATCTCGCCCACGATAAATCATTAAAAAAATTACATCTGACGTGCAAACTCTTCCAAGATGGAGTGTCGAAGTTTTTTTGTTTAAATTGTTGACCTTAATTCAGTGTTGATTCGGAACAGCCAACACAACCTCAGATTAGGCCAAAACCTGACAATTAGAAGGTCACAATTATAATTGCTTAACAGTTGTCGGCACTCGCAAAATGGCAATAGCCAATCACCTTACGACAGGAACGCAATCTCATTGGCCACAGCTGATAAAATTTGAAAGATTTGTGGGACATACATGGAGAGATGAATCTTATTAATGTTATTCTAGGTTAAGTTCATGTACATAGGCAAGTTGTAGAAACATCAGGCATTGTAACGTGAATATCACGGTACACTTAGTGTATTATCCTTCTTGTACCGATCTAAGTCATATTACCAACTGTAAGATGAGGAAATAAAGAAATAATATTAATAGTTTCTCAGGCCTGGTACATGTCCTTCGCATCATAGGCCGCTGGCTAAATGCGTGGATGAAGTGAGAAGGATGAAATGAATTAATAAGGCGTCAAGGATACCAAGCTCCAAGTCAAGGAACGGAGTTTGGCTCCGCGAGCAGGCGGGATATAGAATACAAGAAGTCTTGGAACAAAGCCTGCTTCCACAGGGGAAGGTGAGAATAAAAAAGAGTTCTATTACCCGAAAAAATCAGGTTGGGAAAGATGAAAATGATGTATGCTATAATTCTGTAGAATTGACCAAGATCAGTAGGGGTGCTTCAAGAGCGGAGACTGAGGAAGCCGTGCCGGCTCAGTTGGGCCCCATGGTCTCACTTCACAGAACGTAATATCGTTAGGTTCTAAATCCCCATTCTCTGTCCATTCGTTTCCCGGTCAATGCATGTGAGATTTTCGAAGTGAAATGCCATGTCCTGTGGTTCGGATTCCACGTAAAAAGGAGGTCCCGTGGCTCGTGATCTCGAGATTAACGGTCACGTTAAACTACAAGCTTCCTTCCTTCCTTCTCTGTCCATTCCATGTTAGGCTAAGCGAGTTGGTCTCAGTATGCTCATGCATAGAGTGTTGTCTGTTGATCTCAGCTGTCCCATTCTTGAGGTCCAACGAACATCACATTTACTCAGTACTTGGATGCCTTTGCGACAAATTTCATTCCTCTCTTCAAGAACTCGGCAATTCGGTCTGTACTGTAGGTTGGAGCCCTTGAATACTACCATTAGGTTTAACTTCAGTTAATATCGATAGCTTACCGTTGAGGAAGTATCGAGGGTGTCTACGATGATGATGATAATGATGACTGTTGTTTTAAGGGGATGAACAACGAGGTCTTCTGTCCCTTGTAACAATACAGATTGTAATTCCTTAGGCTACACATTACAGGTCGATTACCGAATAGAGAAACAACTTAATATAAATAAAATACCTCCCAGGGGCTCACAACTTGTGGGACGTTGGTCGGCAACCACGGAACCCCAGCTGAGTCCAGCATTGCATCCACTTACTTGGGCTGGGATCCTTTCAGTTATCTTTCTTGTCGACCTCCCTTGGTCAACACTTGTTCTCTTCCAACCCCGACGGTATTACGGTATCTGAGACCTAGGGAGTCTTTCCCTTTTCTCGCCTAAATTGGCACTGGTCTAATCTTTCCTGATAATCTCATTCCTCTAGTGGTCAGTCTTCTTTATTCTTTCCATTATATCTCGTGCCTCCTGCACAAGGCCCTCAAGGAGGCAGGATGTGTGTAGCTCCACCACTTCTGATGCACTCTGGATAGTGCTACACCCTCAAGGGCTCACGGCTGGTGACTTTGTGAGTTAGCGACCTCGAGGGATTCCTGAGCCAGGTTGGTTTTTTCCCTTTTTCTAACTGACTTTGGGTTAGGCCCTCTCCTCTTTCCCCCTTTCCTATCTGCCTTTCGTGGCTCTCCATCCTTCCAAGTCCCTCAATCCTCATTCTTCGAGGATTGAGGGTATTTCTATTCTTCCTGTCCTTCATTTCATTTCCTTTTTTGTTTGTTCCTTTCATCTTGTAGTATGTTACTTTGATGTTAAGTCCGTGGGTAGTTGAGGTTGTAGGATTCATGGCATTATCATTCATTATCACTAGGGCTTGGATTTTTTTTGTATTTAAAATACCTGAAATATGTGACAAAAAAGTAGAAATATTTAATTATAATTTAGTTTATTAATGTGAATATAAACATTTCAATATAAACAATATGCAGTACTCACGAATGCAATTTATGCTAAGCCTCACTGACTACTGAAGCATTACAATACACAACGAGATACATCTTCAGGTTGTCCATCACAAATGACCGACGATTATCGCGAAATACTTCTTCTGAAGGCGCGAAACTGCGGCAATATGTTTCTTGACCTTGAGGTGTGGTGTAACTTGAGATCGCTGTTTAGCCTTGATTGCTTTCGCACATGGTTGGTGGAACAGAACGCCCTCATCAGAAGTAAAATCATCCTTAAATTCTGCAACAGACTCTTCAGACGATAACTTGTAGTTGCTTTTACTTTAGGAATCGTAGAACTGCCTTACCCTTCACAGTGCCAGAAATGAACTGTACTTGAGTGTCACCGGTTCCAGGTAGCCGGAGGGAAGGTCTAGCACGTGGTGCAATATGGGTACGGACAAGGAAATCCCCGGCTTCCACAGTGAGTGGCACGGGGCGACAAGGTAAGAAAAACACAGCTGCAAACTGACATACGCACTGCCAAGATAGCTCACAGGTTCATCTCCATGAAAGTAACACAAAACGAAAATGCAAAGAACTGAAAGATCTAGCATAATGATAGTAAAAATATATATATATATATGTGTTTGTATGTGCTAATAAGTGAAAAGCAGGAATTTATGTATTTACAGAGATACAAATTCAGATATAGATTTACATAACAAAACATATATTTATCTAAAAATACGAGTCCTAATTATCACGATCACACAAACCATTAAGGGGCGATAACCTAGACAGTAGTGGCTACGCAGGTTAAAGCGCAGCGTTAGGCCATGGGGCCAAGCTCTCTGCTGACTCGGTAGACTCGTGGGTTCGAGACCCACCGTCGGCCGTCCTCGAAATGGTTTTCCGTGGTTTCCCCATTTTCAACACCAGGCAAATGCTGGGGCGGTACCTTCTGACAGGCCACGGCCGCTTCTTTCCACATCCTTGCCCAGTTTCATTCATCTTCATCCATTCCACCTCTCATTCCGACGCGCAGATCGCCCACGGGAGTCGACTAGAAAGACCTGCACTCGGCCTCTCAGGAGGCCACAAGACCAAAAAACCTAGATGTTAGGCCCCTTAAAACAACAACAATTATCTTCATCATCTTCCTAAATTAAATAAAGCTACTGTACAGTAAAACTTGGCTTCAACGGACCCTTTATTAAACGGAAACCTGTCTTAAAAGGAAATATTTGACGGTCCCGAGAACTTCGGGGTGAATAACGTGTTAAATTTCCTTCATTTAATTATTATTATTAAACCCAATGTGTACAAAGAAAGAAAATTAATTATTGAATGAATAATATAATCCTGATTTGTATCAGTCTTTAGGAAATGTGCTGATCGGTTGTGAGCTCTCAGCACAGTTTCCAAGATGGTACAAGAAGCACTTTTCTGTCGGTTTGTGGAATCTCAGATTTGTACATCTTTAGCCTACTTTTCACATTTTGCAAAAGTGAGGAAAAAGTAGACTTCGGGAAAATGTGTTTCTGTCTGTCTGTCCTTTTGTCTGGCTGTGTGTGTGTATGTGTGTGTGCCCCCTATCAACTCCTAAACGGCTGCAGCAATCGAAACCAAATTTAGTATGAGTAAAGATGTATACCGGAATATCTCAAGCCCATATTTGAAATTTATGTCAGTGCTACCAACTGCTGAATAAACCGCAATAGAAATTTGAGCTCCATGTTGGATATCATGGAAGGTATGCATGGGAGCTATTCCATAATTGGCACACATGTAGATAATACTATTTCAGTTTAATTTCCAGGGGGCCATACATGACAGTGTTGCGAAAATAATTTTAAGCCTTCTGATAGGTCCGATGTTTAAATGCATATAACTTCTACACTATTAATTGGATTTCAACCAAATGTTGTATGTAATATGTGTACATAAACCGATATGACTGAGTGTATTCTTAAGGGCCACCAGGGCTGCCAACTGTTAATAATTACTCTCTCTATTTTCTTCATCCAAATACAAATATATCTGAAAGTATGCAAGCCAACAGCTTTGAACTATGCACACGTATAGTACCTGAAATTTTAGATTAATTTGGAGTAACTTATATACTTCAGTTCTACCAACATGCTTCTAAGCCTGCTGATAGGTCCAATTTTTAAATACATGTAACTCCTATACTATAAGTTGGATTTCAAACAAATTTCGTATGTGCTATGTGTAAGATAACAGATATGACTATAAGTATTCTTAAGACAAATCAGGGCTGCCAACTGTTAATAAATGCTGTCTATATTTTTTACCCTAATATCAATATATCAGAAATTATGCAAGCCAACAGCTCTATACTTTGCACACGTATAGCACCTGACATTCTAGATTTATTTTGAGTAATTAATATAAGTCAGTGCTGCCAACATGATTCTATGCTTGCTGATGGTCCAATTTTAAAATACATGTAACTTCTATACTAACAAACGTATTTCATCCAAAATTGGCACAACAAGATATCACAATATTTCCGATTATTTCTAACCAGCACACGCATGACATTGTTGCCAACATGCTTTTACGTGTGCTGATAGATCCAATGTCTCACTGCATGTAACGTCCATTGGCCTTCAACCAAATTTTGTATGCTGTACCTTATGAGATGGAACTAAGAATAGACTATATTCAGTTACCAGGGCTGCCAACTGTAGTGCTCTATTAGGCTACATTATACCAGGAATATTTCGAACTAATTGGACATTTCGATATTACCAACTTAATTTCGTCATTATTCTAGATAGGTTCATATACTGTAGAATAATCATTGGCATCAAAAGTAGGCTCTTTAGTTCGTCACGGAACTTCTTGTTTACTATGAAAACCATGTGCAGCTTAACGCGTGAAGACGTGACGTAACTTGAAATTTGGTTCTTTCCATGCGTGATTCATCATTGCTTCAGTATCTAAAAATTCTCTAGGAATTTGACGTGCTTTTGTGTTCCTCTCTTCCAAGATCGCGTCCATGGCAGCCGTGTTGGGTAGCTTGAGGAGCGATTTGATATCTTCCAGAATGAATGTTTAATTTACGAGGAGATATGCCATTTGATTTTCTGAAAACTTGGATATCTGCTGAATGCGTTTTAAATACCTGGCTTTTATATTTTCTAGTCGTTTTAAGTTTGTTACCGAAAGATTATTCCATATGAGATGAATGCGTGTGTTACGTGGACAACATAATTATATCAATATACACATTTTAACGGAAAGTGTTTGAGTTCAGGAATGCTGTAGGAAACAAGAAGGCGGTTATTTTCAACACTTTATGCTGATGAGGTGACCGTGTGTCCCTAATTGGCTAGAGGCCACTTGGAATAGACTTGAAACTTCCCTGTCCGACCCCAAAAGTGACTTTCAAATTTCGGTAAACGTCCTCCTCGTTGCTCAGTGACTAGCATTATTAGCTGTCACTGCGGGCCCGGCATCGATTCCCGGCTCTGCTAAGAAATTAAATTCTGGTCTGAGGCCTGGAACGGGGTACAGTCTGCCTCGTGTGGCAAATGTTGAGATGAGGCTGGTTTGTTTCCTGTCTGAGCCATCCTGGAAGAGGTTTTCCGCGGTTTGCCACTTCTACTCCAGGAAAATGCCGGGATGGTACCTAACGTAAGGCCACGGACGCTCCCTGCCCAAATCCTACCCCAATTACAAATACACACACAAGCACAGACTTTACAGTGAAACAGGTTAAAAGACAAATTCTACCCATACCAAGTTAACGGGGCTAAGCAACAACAAATCTAACATTGTGGAGACGCGAAATTTATCGCAATAATCGCCAAACTGTGGCGACAATCAACCTGAATGTTAGTGTGTTGATAGAAAGCAACGTTTACTTTCATAAACCTGATCATTATGTATTTGAAATTTGTAAATTTACTTATCTGTCGACGTAATCATCCGAGTACTAATTATGCTGACGTAGAATGTAATTCAGTAGTTTTAAGAATCAAATTAGAGGCCATAAAAGTTTAAGAAATGGTTTTTACATTTTGACGGCACCTATTGAGGCTATCGTAGTGAGACATTGTAAAATGAAAATGAACCACTACCTTGGTGTTTATTTACTGGTGGATCAATCTATGGTTACATTTAATAAATTATAAGTGGTGTGCGTAACAATTCTTCCGGCAACTAAAAATAAGAGGTTCATTGTAACAAATCCACCTGGTTCTGAATTTCAACCGAAGACCTGGTCGGCTCTTACTAGGATCTGATCAAGTTCAGGAAGATATGGAACACAACACCTCCGAACTGTGAGGGAGGTGCTGAAAGGCAAACTAATCAGCGAGCTTTTCATGCTCACCCAACAGAATTCCTGATGTTGACGGAGAATACTTCTTTGGCTTCGACATTAGTATCTCTTTTAACACTGGGATGCTAAACATTCGTAAATTTGACGATCAAGGAAACGTTTTCGGTTATTTTTCAAATTCGGGCCGCTTGATAGCGCCAAGAGTGTCACTCCTCACTCCTCAGTATGCTGTAAGTGTGCACCGTTACTCAGTAGCGATCGTAAATTTTACGAGTGATTAGCTTCAACCCGAGTTTAGGCATGGTGTTGTGTGTTTACCTTTTCATATTGTTACGTTTTTAGGGTTCGTAAAATAACTGCTCAAGCTTATAATGCACTAATACTTTATTTACACTAATATTATTTACACTAATTGACAATAAAAAAACTAGGCCTACTCCCTCACACACAACACATACTGAGTATCCCTTCATACAACTACTAGTCACTATTTATTTGCACTGATCTCTGCAAGGCAGTATCTCTTACAGTCACTATTTATTTCCACTCTTACTGTCTACGTTATTTATATCCACATTTATTTTGACACCACAGTCTTCACTATTTACAGTAGTTCACATTTATTTCCACTCATCGCGCTCTGCACGGCATACCGTTCAACTCCACTCAGACTAACTCAGAACTTCTAAGACTCAGAACTCTCGCTCGCCGCAGCTCGCTGGTATATATATCCAATCCGGCTCCTGGTCTGGAAAGTTCCCGATGTCGCTACTTCCAGTAGCATCGAGTCTGTTCTCGTGGTTGGTTTCCAGAACTGTCCAGTTCCTCCCACCGCTGTTCTGGGTCTTCCAGTCGCACCCAGTAGGTTCAAGTCTATTGTGGTTGACTCTATTCAACGTTGCGCGGGGAGGGGCCAACCCTAATTACCCCCAGCTGGATTGGCTGTCCAGCACTCTTCAAACACCCTGCCCGCCTGTCACTCCGAGACAAGATGGCGGCCGCCGGGCAATCACGCGAATCTGGTGCACGTTACAATATTTCATATTTTTCATATTCATATGAAAGTGCACACTTGCTTACTCACTGAATACAAATGTAAAAATTTTCCAAATATTTCATTTGTCAAATATTTTATTTTAAGACAGTATCACATGAACATGTAACAATGTAAAATAATTTTTTGAAGATCTAATCAAGATTTTATCATGTCAATATGCAGTATATTTAATATAATATAATAATAATAATAATAATAATAATAATAATAATAATAATAATAATAATAATATCGTATGGCCTTGGGTGCCGGGTGCAAGCTTTGTTGTTTGACACCCGAAGGGTAGCTTGCATGTCAAATTTCGTTGTTCCTTGAAGCATTATGAAACTCAAGGATGTTAGATATCTAAGCCCCTTGAACACTATAGCGGTTTCTAGTAGAGAAATGAGAAACGTCATGTTGGTTGAAACTCCCGAGATTAATTTTGCCATTATGAACACGGCCTACTGAATTCAAATGGGTTCTTTGTCATGCCAACATCGTATGACATGGTGTCGTAATTTTTGCCACCATTCAAAAAAATCTCTTACCACGGCCAAGAGCGAACCTGCAAGCTTGGGATTAATAGTCCGACATGTTGACCACTCACCCACCGTGGCAACCATTTAATACAACTAGAGTTCGCAACAGATAAATAACGTTCATTAACTTTTCAGCCTTATTAATACCTAATAAAATCAGAGGTCGTAAGGTTTACGAACGGTTAGCCTTAACGTACAGTATGTCAAAGGAAAATAAGCATTCTAGGGTTAAGCATAATTTGAGGTATGCATTAATTAGTTAATAGTGGATTTGTATGCAATTGTATCGTATTGTGTTGTGATTTAATAATTTATTGATGAACCTCTGGTCCAGTTGTCAGTTTTCTACCAGGAAGTACAGCCACATCATTCCGCTCGGATGCTGGATATTTTTAATGTGTAACATCATTCCGCTCGGATGCTGGATATTTTTAATGTGTAACATCTTTCCGCTCGGTTGCTGTATGTTTTTGTGTGGGGGTGATTTTGTAAAACGGGACGGAAGTGGGATGGAAATGCAACGGAAACAATGAGCGCGCGCGGTGGCGGAGATTGGTACAACGACGTACTGTTGGCCATGTAACTATGTGGAATGTAAAACGCATAAGGTTAACTGCAAGTTTTGGAGACCCCATTACAGATATTCCTACAATAAATCATCTTCAAACTGTCGTTTTTTGGTGTGAAAATATTCATTATATCATAATTGCTGAAAACAATTATGATTTATTAAATCTTACTACTTTTGCTGTATTCTTATTTAATGTAAGCACTCTAGCTACTGTCGGCCAAAATACAGCACTATTATATCATATTAGCTGAAAGGATTTGTCACTGGAGTTTTACAAGTAGTTATTGCAGATATAATAGTGATGAGAACTTACCGATGGTAATAACACGAAGGAATCCTTCGTGTTTGCTGGCACAAGGTAGCACTATGAGGTCATTCTTAAACAAAATGCCAGTAAATAATATGGAATTATTCGAATAACATGTTACACATCATATGCAACTACTGTATGGCTCGTATTTTTAGCCTATTTTCAATTTTGAAAAAATAGGCTTATGAGATCACCTTTTGTCCGTGTGTGTGTGTGTGTGTGTGTGTGTGTGCGTGTGTGTGTGATTCGTGTGTGTGTGCCCCCCCCCTAATAAAATCTAAACGGCAGGAGCGATTTCAATGAAACTCGGAAAGTTCATAGCACTATTCCGGGCGACCTCGACCGTGCCCTTCAAATTTTGTTACGACTCACCAATCCAACATGGCGGCTGTGCGAAATATTTCACCAGCATTCAATATGTCCGAAACTATTACCGATATTACCCTGACATTTTCTATGGTGATAGAGGAAACTACTATAAGTTCACTAATGTGACTTTTGAAAACCTGGTAACTACAAAACCAACATGGCGGCCAAGCGAATTTGCGACTTTTAAATAGACGTTTCTCGCGATTTGACCAACCAAACGCAATGAAACTTGGTACAGGATATGTTTATATACATTGTAATGCACCGACATCTAACTTCGTTCAATTGTTTACATAATCACAAGATGGCGGATGTGCGAAATATTTCACCGGCATTCTATATCTCTGAAACTATTAGCGGTATCTCCCTAAAATTTTGTACAGAGATAAAGAGCACTACTGGAAGTCCTTCTATAAGACTTTCAAAAACCGGTTAACTACAAAACGAACATGGCGGCCAAGCGAATTTGAAAATTTTAAATAGACCTTTCTCGCGATTTAATGTTCCAAGCGCACTGAAACCTGGTACAGGAAGTATTTATACACATTGTAATACACTGGTATCTAATTTAGTTCAATTGTTTACATAACCTCAAGATGGCGGCAGTCCGAATTTTAAAATTAAGTTTTTATTTCTTGTGATGTATTCATGCGATCGAAGTGAAAGTTCGAATAATGAACCTACGCAATAATTTTCCTTTAATGGTACATGACTCTATGGCCGATACATTTAACAATCCAACATGGCGACCATCCGAAATATTAAGACGATACTGAATATCTACGAATCTATTTTAGCAACCAAACTGCATTTTTAATGTTCATAGGGGCTATCAACTTAAGTTCACCTATAGGACTTTAAATAACCTGGTGATCACAAATCCAACATGGCGGCGACGCGAATTATAAATATTCACATGGACGTTTCTCGCAATTTAACCATCCGCGTGCAGTGAAACTTGGTACTAAAATCCTTATACGAATGTTAATCCACTGGCATCTAATTTATTTCAATTGTTTCCATAACCTCAATATGGCAGCTGTGAAAAGTTTTAAAATCTCCTTGTTACTTCTTGTGTCCTAATTATGCGATTGAAGTTTGAATGCTACACGTACACAATAATCTGCATGTAACAGTACATAACTCTAGGACCTACTTATATAAAATCCAACATGGCGACCATCCGAAATATTTAGTCGGTTCTCAATATCTACGAATCTATTACAGCAATCAAACTGAAATTGTGTATGTTCATAGTGGCAGTTAACATAAGTATGATATATGAAAATAGGCTGTATAGTTCTTCACGGAACTACTTGTTTGAAATTTATTTGCCATTTTATCAGAAACTATTTCCACCGTGGGTATCTATATGTTATCTCATCTCCCTCAGTGTCTGTCCGACTGCTCGAGTGAGGAAAACATTTGATTTATAACTCATCACAATATAATGAAAATGTTATTTATCGTAGCTAAACCTGTTATTTCCCACATCATCATGTACTGTACATTGTCGAATGTGAACAAAGAACAGTTTGTATGTATTCGTTCCGTGGATTATTTATGACTGCGCTTTGGGAATACACATTGTAGCTTGTTCGTCACACAAACATTCCAGTTGTAACAGTAGAGCTGTATTCCTTGTTGGATATTATATAGTCTCATCTACTTGTACATAACAGTGACTCGTAATAATAGTAATAATAATAATAATACTTACTTTCTACTTTCCGTGTCCGGGAGACACACTAAATTCTTCCTTTCCAGAACTCTGCAGCTCTTATCCCTCGGTCTGTGTCCAACATAAGGTCTTCCTGGCTGCAGGTTTCATTAAGATCTTTGCACGTGAGCAGGTGTTGTGGAGTCTTGATTTCTCCACAGGCACATCGTGGATCTTCTGCATAACCCCACTTCACAAGGTTGCTACGACACTTAGGCACTCCTGTTCTCATCCGGTTTAAGGACCTCCAGGTGGTATAAGGCAAATGACTACCACTGCTCAGTTCTTCTTTAGGGGTAAACCCCTCTGGTACTATTTGTTTCCAGAGTGACACACGCCAGACGTCTGGCTTGGTATGGAGGGGTACTGTTCTCTTAATAAAACTCTTCCTGGATCTTAGGCGAGGAGTGGTCACCTTGTGGTTGAACATAGAATGTCTGGGATCTGTTTCAAGCTTTTGTCTCTCTTTCTCTGCTGCCACCCTGCGTCGAATAACTGGAGGTGCAATGCCAGCGAGAGGGTAGATCTTCTGCTCTGGAGTAGGTCTCAGACATCCAGTGACAATACGTGTGGACTCGTTAATAATAATAATAATAATAATAATAATAATAATAATAATAATAATAATAATTCTATGCGTCAGAATGCCTTGTCCTCTCTCAGAAATGTGCGCTTGCTACGTTAGAGCAAAAAGAGAGAACGATCTCATGTAATTTAATTTATTTCAGGATTAGGGCATAACCCATCTCTTTTGGGTACATTCGTGTTGACCGACTGAAAAGCACTAAACTCTTGTTTACTAAGGCAACACTGAAAATATGGCTTCAAACACCACAATACTCGGTCCAAACTACAAAAATTGGATCTACGTAAGAAAATCCAGGCAAGGAATCTATTCTAAGATAGAGAAGATCACAGACACAATGCGCAAACACAGGGCTCGCTTCTACGGTCACTTGCGACGGATGGACGACTCTAGATGGACAAAACGTATATTTAACAATTTCGACTCAAAACCAAAAACAACAGTTCCCTAGTACGTTAACGCCAAGAAACACCTCCAAGAAATGGGCCTACGACCTAGTGACGCGCACAAACGAGATCTTTTAAGAAAAAGCATCGTGACTTTTGGGACTTTCCGAGATGAGAAATGGACAACCGGCGCAAAGTGGTCGGATGAACGCCGGGCTCGACACAGCAAGTTAATGAAAACTTACTGGATCAATCGTAAATTGAATACACCCAGAATGTATAGTGGAATGTATCAAGGTCCCCAGTTGGCCGATTAGCGAATCTCTACTTAGTATAAAATAAAGTCCCCGATTCTTGGATGTTACGGGTAAACCTTTACAGAAAAGTCGAAAAAAAACCTGGCGTCCGTGCGCTTTTTAAGCTTACGCCGGGCCCGGGAGAGGATATCTCTATCTTCAATACATCGCCTACTACAGTAGGCTATAAGTGTTTTTACGTTTTCATTTCTTCCAACAATCTCCATTCAGTTACTGAGGCGACAGTTTACGAGCTAGATAGGGGCGAATCTATCACCCTAATTACAGCTTAGCTAGCGAACGAGCTTATTGCCCCAGATACAGCCAGCAGCAAACTGTCGAGTCGTGTTGAGTTAAAAACTTAAGAGAAGAGTGGTTGTGTTTGGAGTTTCCCTGGAAGTGCAACTCGGCTTTTCTTCATTTCGCCTGTGAACAGTTCGTTCCGCAAAATTCACAGTCAAGTTAAGATTGGCCGGAAGGGGGATTTGTGTTTCGTGCACCTCGCCATTCTTAAATTACGTCTGACAAGAATTTGTTGCACATGCATCTCCATGATAATATAATGAATAGTCCAGTCAGTGATTTTAACCCATCATGCCGAGACATAAAACGGATATCGGTCGTTGTTCATTGACATTGAAAAAAAAAAGAGAGCTCATCACGTAATGCATTCATAAATGTTCCCGGGCGAAGCCGGGGCGGGTTGGTAGTAAATAAATAAATAAATAATAATTCAGGCCCCGACTACTTTCTTGTAAATATTCGAATTATTCAGGAAGAGGAAGAGAAGTGAGAATGGATCTAGTCAGGATAGGGGTAAAAGAAGACTATATTGCAGATAGGGAGAAATTTAGACGACTGATTAAGGAGCATAGAGGTTTCCAGGAGACGGGGGAGGAGCCAGTGACAAAGATAAGATACTACACAGAAGAACAGAAGAGGGAAGGATGAGAAGATACTGGCAGAGAGTCAAGGCAGAGAACTTAATAATTTGCAAACTGTTCCGTCTTTTCAATACTAGTTGTATTCTAGAAGATAACAACGGTACATGTTTCGGACACTTATGTGTTCTTCTTCAGCCAGAGATACATACAGTATTTAAATACATTATAAAACACTGAGTAGTCATGAGATTTAAAATCAAGGTGTCCCATAGTTCATGCATCTGGAGCAAGTTGTTCCATATTATAATTATGCATGTCAACTCTGCTGGTCGACAGTAGTCATTGAGTTCTTATTGGCTCCTTCCTGTGCCAACACCTATTATGATAAAACTTTTAAATATTTGCTGAAGATCCTGTCAGTTGTATGTTGGTGAAGTTCTATTTGTTGAAATATTAAAAGTGGAATTGACATATATTTGCACTTTTCACTTGGTATCTGGTATTTGGTTGTAATTATGCACCGACCGTGTTTGTGGTAGTTTGGAACTTGACGGTTTCTTATGTGTTACTAATGAAGACGGAAAAAGTCTATTATAAAATAAAAATAAAATGAAACAAGTAGTATTCTACTAAGTCATTCAAAGCAAAGCAAAGATAACTCCGTACAGGCCATGGAGGCCCTGGGAGTAGCGGAAGGTAGAGGCGCTAGATGGGATGGAGTTGTCAGCTCCAACCCCGGCCGCCTTTGCTCCCAGAAATTACCCTGGTACTCATTTCTGGTGTAGACTGAGTGAACCCCAGGGCTATTTGCGTTTCCGAAAGTGGTAGTTTTGTTTCTAAAATCCTCTACCTGGGTGAGGATCGAACCCACTCCCATTCAGTTCGAAGCTCAGCGCCTCTACCGACTGCACCACGCAGCCCCCACTAAGTCATTGAAACCATCTCCCTCATTGACATTATGTTATCTGGGAGAACTTTCTTTGTTACCATGGGAAAGGATACCAGTGTTACCGAAACACTTAGCAACGTTCTTCCACAAGGTTCAGTGCTCGCACCTCTTTTGTCCAATAGCAGATATGCCATCAATAATATCTAGAAAATTAGGTTACGCTGATGATTGAGCTATAGGAGCACAACATGTTACCTTCGAGACAACTCAAGAAGTCAAAATTCTTGTTTCTGATTTTATTCCTGAATTGATTTCTGTCCTCATTTTCGTCTTCAGAGATTTTGAATCGTTTCTCTCATCCAACTGGTCTTGAATTTACTTGTATTATTGATGCTAAAAACGTTCTTAGTAACTCTGTTTTCATCCATCCTCCACAGGTGTCCATAGAACTGTAGGCGTCTTTTACCAAATTTCTCTGTAAAGGTGTCTGTGTTTCTGTAGAGTTCCTTTGTAGGTCATCTGATCCAAGTTCCGTCTCGGAGAACAGCGTCTTGTATCTTACTAAGAATTTTCTCTTCTTGTTTCTCGATGACATGAATTCTTGTCTGCCCTCCAATTGATGTTGCTTCTGCCACATACAGGGCTTCTGGTAAAACAACCATGCTGTAGTGTCGTACATCATCAATTTCATTATTATTATTATTTATTTATTTATTTATTTATTTATTTATTTATTTTGCGCATGCGCTTACACATTCTCAGCATTTGCTGGAAAGAAAACATTTACAATCCCAGATACCGTACATATCATAAGGAGCAAATTCTTGGTGACTGCGTTGAGTAGTAGCTTCATATTCCCCTCATTGCTTCAGGCCTGCTTGCCCAAGAACAGCCTTACTACGCGACACGTAGAAACTATGACTGTTTTCTGCATCAGTTTGAAAAGGCCAGGGTTTAATTTCAACTCTCTGAGCGATTCCTTTGAGTTGTTGGGAATCACGCCAGTGCTGGAGATAATAATAGGAACTGTCCTGACTTGTGCCATGTGCCATTGCTTCCTTATCAGTTCTGAAAGCTCTGTGTATTTTGACAGTTTTCAACATGCTTTGTTAGCATGTTGCCACTGTTTGGGAACGCCACATCTATGAAGGTGGTGAGCTTCATGCATTTGTCAACAAGAACCAAATCAGGTCTGTTGTGCACAGCTGATTGGTCTGTCAATACAGTACGATCCCAGTACAACGTAAAACTGTCATTTTCCAGTACACTTTCAGGAGCATATTTGTAGTACGGCACTTTCTCTTGACTCAGCAGTTGGAAGTGTATAGCCAGTTCTTGATGTAATATCTTGGCAACAAAAACATGTATCTTCCTATATTCTGTCCGTGCAAAATGGCGACAACCTGATATAATATGCTGAACCGTCTCAGATGTTGGACAACCGTATCTGCAATGGTCATCTTGCACAGATGCATCCTTGATTATGAACTTTAGGTAGTTCCTCGTGGGGACAACCTGGTCCTGAATAGCCATCATAAAGCCTTCTGTTTCAGGAAACATCTGCCCAGAAATCAACCAAAAGTTTGACGCTAGCTTGTCGACGTGAGTTTGTATGACTTCATTAGGATGTCTTCCGTGCTTATTATTATTATTATAATTATTATTATTATTATTATTATTATTATTATTATTATTTTCGTTAATTCCCCATTAAGCAGTGTATTAAAACACAATCACTTTTTATTTCTTCTGTGTGTTTCTTATTTCATCCCAAAAATCTCTCATATATTCACGGTGTTATCTCTTTCTCTCTTATATCCAATTCTTACCTGTTTCTTTTCTCTTTGGGCGTTTGCTCAAATTACTGTTTTCTGATGTTGTCTCTGTATATTCTCCTGTCTGTCATGTCTTCTGTGGAGATGTTTAGGTTCTCGAGGTCTTCCGCGGTTTCCTTTACCCAATTGATTGTCAGTGTACTATTCATAACTACAATATTAACAAGAAGTTCCGTGACGAACTAAAGAGCCTACTTTTCTTAAAATTTAAGATTCATGCTAATGCTTAATCTAAATGGATCTATCTAGAATAATGACGAAATTAAGTTGGTAATATCGAAATTTCTAATTAGTTCGAAATACTGTATACCTGGCATAATGTAGCCTAATAGAGAACTAGAGTTGGCAGCCCTGGTGACTGAGTATATTCTTAGCTCCATCTCTTAAGGTACAGAATACAAAATTTGGTTGAAATCCAATGGATAGCATGGACGTTCCATGCAGTTAAACATTGCATTTAACAGCGCGCGTGAAATCATGTTGGCATCAATGACATACATGTATTGGTCAGAAATAATCTGAAATAATATGATCTATTGTTGTGTCAATTTAGAATGAAATCCATTAGTTAGTAGAGAAGTTACATGCATTTTAAAATTGGACCTATCAGCAGGCTTAGAATCATGTTGGCAGCACTGGCGTAGGCCTATAATAGTTACTCCAAATTAATCTAGAATGCCAGGTACTATACGTGCGCAAAGTTTAGAGCTATTGGCTTGCATACTTCCTGATATATGGATATTAAGGTAACAAAAATAGAAATGAAAATCCACAGCCTGCTTCCAGTCTCCGACCGGGTCAGGAATGGAATGAATGAAGCCCCCCATCTAGCGGCGAGGATATGAATTGTGCCGGCTGCCGAGGCCTGACGCACTCCTCTGGGGCAATGATTAGATGAATGACGGATGAAATGAAATGATAGTGGAGAGTGTTGCTGGAATGAAATTTTGACAGGGAAAACCGGAGTACCCGGAGAAAAACCTGTCTGCCCCCGTTTTGTCCAGCACAGATCTCACATGGAGTGACCGGGATTTGAACCACGGGCCCAGCGGTGAGAGGCCAGCGTGCTGCCGCCTAAGCCACGGAGGCTTCAACAAAAATAGAGACAGTATTTATTAACAGTTGGCAGCCCTGGTTGCTCCTAAATATACGCATAGTCATATCTGTTATGGTACACATAACACACACGAAATTTGGTTGAAATCCAAATGATAGTATAGAAGTTACGAGTATTTAAATTTGGACCTCTCAGCAGGCTTAGAATCATGTTGGTAGCACTGACGTATATAAGTTACTCGAAATTAATATAGAATGTCAGGTACTATGCGTGTGCATAGTTTAAAGCTGTCTGCTTGCATACTTTCTGATATATTGGTATTTGGATAAAAGCAATAGGGAGTGCATTTATTAACAGTTGGCGGCCCTGGTGGTTCTTAAGAATATGCTCATTCATATCCGTGTATGTACACATTGTACATACGAAATTTGGTTGAATTCCAATTGATAGTGTAGAAGTTATATGCATTTAAAAATTGGACCTATCAGCAAGCTTATACTCATTCTGGCAACACTGCGATGTATGGCCTCCTGGAAATTAAACTGCAATATTATTATCTACACGTGTGCCAACTTTGAAATAGCTCCCATTCATACCTTCCAAGATATCCAACATGGGGCTCAAATTTCAATTGCGATTTTTCAGCAGTTGGTAGCACTGACATCATTTTCAAATATGGCCGTGTTCAGGTATAGATCTTTACTCCTACCAAATTTTGTTTCGATTGCTCCAGCCGTTTAGGAGTTGATAGGGGGACACACACACAGCCAGACAGACCGACAGACAGAAGGACAGACAGACAGACACACATTTGCCCGATCTCATAAGTCTACTTTTTCCTAATTTTTGCAAAATGTGAAAAGTAGGCTAAAACTCTTCTTGGTCACTCTGTCTTCGTTCATCCTATATGTGTCCATAACATTTCCCTGATGTTGTTTGTAAACGCCCCTGTCTGTATAGTTCTATTGTCGGTCTCATTATCCATATTCCCTCCATCTGAAATATCCCCCAGGGGCTCACATCTAGTGGGACGTGGGTTGGTGACCACGGGACCCCAGCTGAGTCCGGCATTGCTTCCACTTACTTGTGCCGGGCTCCTCTCCGTCTTCTTTCCTGTCGACCTCACTTGGTCAACTCTTGTTCTCTTCTGACCCTGTCGGTATTAGGGTATCCGAGGCCTAGGGAGTCTCTTCCTTTCCTGCTTTAATTGGCCCTTGTCTCATCTTTTCTGATTCCCTACTTCTGCGAGGGGTCAACCTTCTTTTTCTTTTCCTGTTATCTCCTGCCTTCTGCTCAACGCCCTCAAGGAGGCATTTGTGATTTAGAAAGTGGTAGGATTGACCAAAATATTTGACTGGTGAGAAACGGGGGTAACGAAATTGATAAAATGGCTTGTTGATTGTGTGGTTATGCGGTTGTAGGTTGAAAATTTTTTTTGAAGGTTGGTGAGAAACGTGTTTAATTAGGGACTCCAATTGTTGATTTGTGATTTAGAAAGCGGTAGGATGACCAAAATATTTGACTGGTGAGAAACGTGTTTAATTAGGGACTCCAATTGTTGATTTGTGATTTAGAAAGCGGTAGGATGACCAAAATATTTGACTGGTGAGAAACGTGGAGTAACGAATTTGATAAAATGGCTTGTTGATTGCGTGGTTATGCGGTTGTAGGTTGAAGTCTGTATAATAAAAATGATATAAATGAGTATAAATACAGTTATAGAAGTTGATTTTATAAAATTTTGAGTGTAATTATATATATATATATATATATTTCTTTTTAGTTACTAAAAAGTATTATATATATGGAATATATAAAGTTATTATAGTTGAACCAATATTTTATGTATATTGATAAAAGTTTTATTCTTACTTAATAATTTATTGTTTGAATATTTTACATGTAAATTTTTGTGAGTTATAATAAGATCTAAATGATTATATATTATTCGCAGTATTTAATATTAGTAATTAAGGCAATTTAGAATTAGTAATTTGATTTATGGTCGACAAAAGTCGT
The DNA here is from genome assembly GCA_946902985.2 of Meconema thalassinum. Classification (NCBI taxonomy): domain Eukaryota; kingdom Metazoa; phylum Arthropoda; class Insecta; order Orthoptera; family Tettigoniidae; genus Meconema; species Meconema thalassinum. The sequence continues at coordinate 540,946,991 of OX336392.1, forward strand.
GCCAGCAGTCGCGGTTATACGTAGGACTTGAATGAATATTATCAGTGTTGAAGTTAGTATGTTTAGAAAAAAAGGTTTTAATTAATTTTAGAGGGTAGAATTTGTGGATAATGCTACACCCTCAGGGGCTCACGGCTGGTGAGTCGGGAGGTGGCGACCCCGAGGATTCGTGAGCTGGGTCCGGTTTTCCCTTTTTTCCCTTACCTGTGGGGAGAACCCTCTCCTCTTTCCCTTTCCTATCTGCCTTTCATGGCTCTCCTTCCTTCCAAGTGTCTCAATCCGTATTCTTCGAGGGTTGAGGGCATTTCTTTTCCTCCTGTCCTTTATTTGCCTTATTCTCCTTTTGTTTTCCATTTCTTCTTCTGGTCTATAAGTTAGTAGTTAGTTCTAGTTATAGTTTACATTTCATTACCATCTTCACGATCACCTAAACAATTAGCGGCCGATAACCTAGATGTTAGGCCCCTAAAAAAACTATTATCATCATCATCATCTTTCTGAACTGGCCCATAGATCTTTCTCAGTATTTATCATAACTTTTTCTTCTTCTTCTTCTTCGTTTCGGCCAAGTATTGATTACGTTACTTCAACTGTTCCCGTCTTTGAGCTTTAATCATCCCCCAGTAGTCCTTCATCCGTTTCCTTTGCGCCCCCTTTCTGTCAGCCGATCCACTTCTTGCCTGTTCTCAGTTTTGGCTTTTCTTGGAATTGCTGGTGTGCTCTAAGTTTTTTCTGTAGAGGAAGACGTTCTTGAATGTCCTCAAGCGAAATCCCTACTTCTATACGATCTTTTTCGATCTCAGAGATCCATAGTCCCTTGGTTTTATTGCCTACAAAGTAGGAAAATATGCGGTTGGTCAGTCTCTGCGAACTCATACGTGTTATGTGGCCATAGAAACTAATTCTCCTTTTTCGCATCAAGTCCGTTATCCTTTCCACACGGATGTAGAGTTCATTGTTATGTCGCCTCCTGTACTCTCCATTTTCTCTGACTGGTCCTAGGATCTTTCTCAGGATATTTCGTTCTTAGGCCTCTAACTTTTCAACTAAACCTTTCTTATTCATTGCAAGGCATTCTGCTGCGTACAGAGCTTCTGGACGAATAACTGAACAATAATGCCTAACCTTGGCATTGATGGACACTGATCGTTTATTGTAAACCTCTCTGGTTAGCTGGTACGCAGTTTCAATCTTGTTGATCCTTGATGTAAATTCTTCTTTCTCAGAGTTGTTTGGTTTTATCCATTCGCCTAAATACTTAAATCTTTCTGCCCGCTTGATTATTCGTTGTTCCACATATAACTCTCTGGGGACCTGCTTGATGTTGGTTATAAATTCCGTTTTCTCAAAGGAGATCTGGTGGCCTGCCCTTGCCGCTTGGGTTTTAAGTTCGATGATTTGTTTTGTAGCAGTATCAATGGAATCAGACAATATAACTAGATCATCTGCAAAAGCTAGACAGTCAATTGTCAGATACATTTCCTTATAACATATTCTGAGTCCGTTGTCGAACTCATCTCCTTGCGCCACTGCCGAATGACTTTTTCTAATACGCAGTTGAAAAGTAGAAGTGATAAACAATCTCCTTGTCTACCTGTTTTGATTTCGAAGGTGTTCGACATCTCTGCGCTGAATTTCACTCTGGAGGTCGTATTGGTTATGGTTTGTAGGATAATTGTACTTGTTTTTTTGTTTAAGCCCATTTCCTTTAGAATTTGAAGGACTGTACGTTGTTCAATAGAATCGTAGGCCTTCTTGAAGTCTATGAAAGTCACCACAAACTTCCTGTTCCTGAGAGTCAGATATGTAAGAATAGATTTAAGGGTCATGATCTGGTCAACACATGAGCGCCCTTTTCTAAACCCTCCTTGATACTCTCCCAATTGCGAATCAAGTTGTTTCTCTGCCCGGGTCTGAAGGGCTTTCGAGATAATGTTATATGTTTATATCTGCTTTGTCATCTTTCTTATGAAGGGGATAAATCAGGGCTAATGTCCAGTCACTGGGGAGTTTTGTCAGTTTTAGAGATCTCATGGATAATCGCTGTTAGTTTGTCAATCGCTTTGTCACCTGTAGACTTCCAGAGTTCGGCTATTAGTGTATCTTCACCAGGTGCTTTGTTGTTCTTCAGTGACTGGATGATCTGTCTGATTTCCTCTTTCGTGGGTGGAGTGTGGTGGAGTGGATTAGAGTGTGTAGCTTCTTCAAACGTGAATTGTGATTGTGGCTCTTCACAATTAAGAAGAAATTCAAAGTATTTGGCTAAGATCTGGCAGTTGTCCTTGTCGTTGTATGCAAATTTACCTTGGTCATCTCTGAAGTGTAGACTTGGGGGAGTCTATTTAGTGAGGTTGCGTCTGAAGGTTTTGTAAAAATCTCGGGTTTTGTTCTTGTTGAAATCCTGTTCTATCTGTGTCAATTGGCTTTTGTCAAACGCACGCTTTACTCCACGTATGACTTGTGCCGCATGTTTTCTCACAGTCACGAAGTCCTCGTACCTATCTTGATTTTTCTTCGAATTCCATCTTTTCCAGGCAAGTTGTATTTGAGCTACTACAGCATCACATTCAGTAGTCCACCACGGGTGTTTCCTAACTTTGTTAATGAGACAGTCTCCTCAGCCGTTTTGACGATGGCGTTTTGTAGTTGATCCCAATTCTCTGGATCCAAGGAATCGAGTTTCTGAGCGAACTCATTGTTGGTTTTGAGCATTTCTGTGTGGAATCTATTATTTTGTTTTCGTTTACCGGAGTCTCCTGTTGTTTCTTGGGATTAGCTTGAGTTTGATTTTTGAATGATAGTGATCCGAGTCAAAGTTAGCATCTCTCATGACTTTTACGTTTTGAATCTCTCGAGTTGCTTTCCATGTAATAGCAACATGGTCAATTTGAAACTCACCCAGATTAGGATTTGGAGATGTTCATGTCTTTTGTTTCCTCGGTAAGTGTTCGAAGGCTGTTGATTTTAGAACAAGGTTGAATGCCTTACAGAGCTCCACAAGTCTTTCTCCATTCCGGTTAGTTCTTCGAGGGGCTGGATAGTCTCCAACGATATTCTGGTATTTTCTTTCTATGTCAAGGAGGGCATTGAAGTCTTCAAGCAAAATGATTGTGTGTCTGTCAGGGATTTTTGAGATGAGATCTTCTACTTCTTCCCAAAATGTATCTGTTCCATCAGGGTCTTTCTTGTTCGCTTTGTTGATTGGTGCAAGTACGTTCACAATCGTGTATACTTTGTTCATGCGTCAAAAACTAAGCATTGAGACTCGGCTATTTGGGGAGATGAATTCTGTGACCGAGTCTAGAATATTTCTGCTAACAATAAATTCTGTGCCGAGAAATGGAACATTTTTCATCACACGTTTGTCTGTTTTCCCTATGAAGATCCTATAACCTTGTGATTCGAAGGCCTGTTCATCAGTAAATCATGTTTCTTGTATCGCCGAGATTAGGATTTCATGGTGAGAGAGGATGCCAGTGAGTTGCTGGAGCTTACCTACCTTCAAAAGGGAGTTCACATTTAAGGTTGTGAAGAACTTTCGTCGTTTGTGATTTATCTTAGTTCTAGGAGTCTCCGATACCTGCAAGCATGTTGGTGCGGGATCCCCAGAATCCGAAGGCCCGCATGTGTCACTCGCGACGATTGTGGAATGGTTACCACCTGGGGTAGTAGCTTCTGCTAAAATTTCCTCCATGCTTTGTACGGTTGAAAACGACTGTAGAGTGGGGTCAGTGATGTATCACACTGACCAAGACACTACCAAGGTTGTGAGCCTTGGAGTTCCCCCAGCACCGATCAGCTCACCGACTCAACTTCCCGCTGGGATTGTTTACCCAACTTTCCACTGAGTTGCTCGGCTTAACAGGGACATCTCCTGTAGGTTATGTGCGGGAGTTGGAGTTAAAGAGGCTAGTTGGATTCTCTTGCTGAATCCAAAAGATTATAATTGCAGGTGATACGCAATGACGCATTTCACTCCCATTCGCCCAGTGTCACAAGGACTCTGCCCATGTTAACTCCTGGGACCTTATTTGTTATTATTATTATTATTATTATTATTATTATTAGCTACGCGTGGAATGGAAATATGGGCGGATGCCCTAGATTAGGAAATTTATAGGAAGTCACTAGCACAAGTGCAGAGGCGGGGTGCTTTACGCGTGGCATCTGCTTATCGCACGGTCTCTGAAGAAGCAGTTCCTGATATTGCTGGAATAATTCCATTTTTTTTCTAGCGAAAGAACGCAAGTACATTTACTGGAGGAAATCGGAAGTAGGTTTACAAAATGCAAGACGAACAGCAAGAGCACAAACCTTTCATAATTGGCAGATCAAATGGGAGCAAGGACACCGAAGCCAGTGGACTAGGAGAATGATACCCCAGGTGCAGGTTTGGACGGAGAGGAAACATGGTGAGGTTGGCTATTATCTCACTCAGTTCTTGACTGGCCATGGGTACTTCTGTTCTTATCTTGAGAAGATGGGGAAAGTGGATTAACCGGATTGTATCTACTGTGTTAATGAGGTAGATAGTGCTAATCACACCTTCTTCTCTTGTGGACGGTGGGTCCAAAATAGGCAGTCTCTTCAAGATCAAATTGAGTAGAGATATCTCAGGACAATATTGTTGCGGTAATGCTACAAAATGAAGAACATTGGAAACTTGTAACAAGTTTTGTTGAAGATATCCTCCGAACAAAGAAGACGGATCTGGATCGACACTGAAGATGATTCATTACGGAAGAGTACGCTACGGGCAAATATAAAATGACTCTAGCCTGAAGTAATGTGATAAACGGTTCCAGGCTAGTGTTCAGAAGTAAAGGGGGAGTTTAAGTCGGTAGTCTGCTACTCAGGAGCAGGAGCCCGACACTCTGTGCGTAAATGCATATCTTCCCCTAAAAAAATAAAAATGAAAATAGCTACGCGCATTAACACGCTAGGCCATAGCCTCGCTCTATCTCCAGCTTCGGCGTAGAAGTAGCCATCTTGATAATATATATATATATATATATATTTGTGTTTTCCCATTTTCATGATTATCATAATTGTTGCTTAAGTGGGCCTAACATCTACCTGTTTGGCCCCAATCTCCCATTTTTAACTCCAGGAAATTGACAGATTGATACTTTCTAAAAGACCCATACTACTTTATTCGTAGCAAGCTTAGCTTCTATGCCCAAGGTCACGGGTTCAAACCTGGCCGAAGTCGTCGAATTTTTTAAGAGCGTTAAAATCCCTCAGTGTGCCTTTCTTCGGAGGGGAAGTAAAGTCAGCGGGTCCATGTCATAGATTTATGGGATGTAAAAGAACTTCCATTAATTAAACTTGTGTGAAGCAAAATTTGTAGGCTAGGTTTGATTAATGCTCACAAATTCCAACGTTCATCACCAGGCGCTGGTTGCGTTGGCATCTAGTAGTAGCCAAGTTCACAGCTAGGTGTCGTTGACGGTAGCATTTGGTAGCGAAAGTAGGAACTACTTGAAATTGATCGTTTGCAGCCCTTACCTGAATTACAGATAACACACACTAATACAGCCATTAAAATTACACCGGTTATCAGACAGATTCTACGCACACCCAAAGTACACGGGGCTACATGAGCACGTTGTTGTAGCCCCTAAACTGAGGAACCAACCAACTACTTTCTTCTAAATCATTGCTGAGTTTCATTTATATTCAATAATTTCATCGCTGAATACCCCTTTTGTTGAGATTGGTGACAGACAGGGCATCCGGTCGTGAAACACGTCCGCTTTTTAGAAAACACTTTCGGCTTCATCCTGTAGAATGGGAATTTTTAGTATGAAAGTAAAATAAATTGGGTGGAAATTCAAACGCACATGATAGTTCAAACAATAAAATTTAGATACCGGAAAGAGCGAAATAGCGACACTTGCTTTGTAGGTACTGTCTACAGAACTATGCACACTCTGTAGCGATAATGACAGAGATAGTAAATTAGATATTGGTGAATGATCGCGCTGTTAATCTGTTTGTGCGGGAGATGTCCCACAGTGATATGAAACTGGTTACGAGCGAGTATGAATCAAATTCCCTTCGAAGCAAATGGTATTTATTTTGTCGCTGTTGTGTGAAGGAGAAAGTTTTCTTACATCTCGCTCACAAGCCGGAGAGACAGCTCCTTTGGGAGGTGCAATACAACGGGCAATAGCTCTAACGCCAACTGAGATGACGATCCGAATTAGGTCAAGCAGACCATACATTACTTCTTGGCCGTTAATTCAGCAGTCTGGAGGCTCAATATACTCTGTTCTCACCAAAAATACGGATTATCTTATTATATATTACGCTAAGGTGTATGTTTCACAGAACTTAAGCTCCTAAACCAGAGGGAGTTAGAAGGTGTGGTTTGTACTAAAATCTTCCAAATCGTCTCAATAGTACGGGGAAAATCTTGCATTTCTTGAAACGTCAACGAAAATATATTTATTTGTTTATAAAGTTCTTTTAAACAAATAAACAAGACGATAGCCCCTGGCAGAACTGTGACGCATACAGCCGCATAGCAGTAGTGCCGGGCAGGTAGTCTGCACACATGGGGCGCACACAACCCAGATAGCTCCTGGCAAAACTGTGTCGCGTACCACCCGCATAGCACTAGTGCCGGTAGGGTAGTCTGTACTCATGGGGCGCGCACAACCCAGATAGCCCCTGTCAGTACTGTGTCGCGTACCACCAGCATAGCACTAGTGCCGGTAGTGTAGTCTGTACTCATGGCGCGCGCACAACCCGGTTAGCCCCAGCCAGTACTGTGTCGCGTACCACCCGCATAGCACTAGTACCGGGCGGGTAGTCTGAACACATGGGGCGCGCACAACCCAGATAGCCCCTGGCAGAACTGTGACGCGTACAGCCGCATAGCAGTAGTGCCGGGCGGGTAGTCTGTACACATGGGGTGCACACAACCCAGATAGCCCCTGGCAGAACTGTGTCGCGTACAGCCCGCATAGCACTAGTGCCGGTAGGGTAGTCTGTACTCATGGGGCGCGCACAACCCAGATAGCCCCTGTCAGTACTGTGTCGCGTACCACCAGCACAGCACTAGTGCCGGTAGTGTAGTCTGTACTCATGGCGCGCGCACAACCCGGTTAGCCCCAGCCAGTACTGTGTCGCGTACCACCCGCATAGCACTAGTACCGGGCGGGTAGTCTGTACACATGGGGTGCACACAACCCAGATAGCCCCTGGCAGAACTGTGTCGCGTACAGCCCGCATAGCACTAGCACCGGTTGCGTAGTCTGTACACATGGGGTGCACACAACCCAGATAGCCCCTGGCAGAACTGTGTCGCGTACAGCCCGCATAGCAGTAGTGCCGGGCGGGTAGTCTGTACACATGGGGCGCGCACAACCCAGATAGCCCCTGGCAGAACTGTGACGCGTACAGCCGCATAGCAGTAGTGCCGGGCGGGTAGTCTGTACACATGGGGTGCACACAACCCAGATAGCCCCTACCAGAACTGTGACGCGTACAGCCGCATAGCAGTAGTGCCGGGCGGGTAGTCTGTACACATGGGGCGCGCACAACCCAGATAGCCCCTGGCAGAACTGTGACGCGTACAGCCGCATAGCCGTAGTGCCGGGCGGGTAGTCTGTACACATAGGGTGCACACAACCCAGATAGCCCCTGCCAGAACTGTGACGCGTACAGCCGCATAGCAGTAGTGCCGGGCGGGTAGTCTGTACACATGGGGCGCGCACAACCCAGATAGCCCCTGGCAGAACTGTGTCGCGTACAGCCGCATAGCAGTAGTGCCGGGCGGGTAGTCTGTACACATGGGGTGCACACAACCCAGATAGCCCCTGGCAGAACTGTGACGCGTACAGCCGCATAGCAGTAGTGCCGGGCAGGTAGTCTGTACACATGGGGCGCGCACAACCCAGATAGCCCCTGGCAGAACTGTGACGCGTACAGCCGCATAGCAGTAGTGCCGGGCGGGTAGTCTGTACACATGGGGTGCACACAACCCAGATAGCCCCTGCCAGAACTGTGACGCGTACAGCCGCATAGCAGTAGTGCCGGGCGGGTAGTCTGTACACATGGGGCGCGCACAACCCAGATAGCCCCTGGCAGAACTGTGTCGCGTACAGCCGCATAGCAGTAGTGCCGGGCGGGTAGTCTGTACACATGGGGTGCACACAACCCAGATAGCCCCTGGCAGAACTGTGACGCGTACAGCCGCATAGCAGTAGTGCCGGGCGGGTAGTCTGTACACATGGGGCGCGCACAACCCAGATAGCCCCTGGCAGAACTGTGTCGCGTACAGCCGCATAGCAGTAGTGCCGGGCGGGTAGTCTGTACACATGGGGTGCACACAACCCAGATAGCCCCTGGCAGAACTGTGACGCGTACAGCCGCATAGCAGTAGTGCGGGGCGGGTAGTCTGTACACATGGGGCGCGCACAACCCAGATAGCCCCTGGCAGAACTGTGACGCGTACAGCCGCATAGCAGTAGTGCCGGGCGGGTAGTCTGTACACATGGGGCGCGCACAACCCAGATAGCCCCTGGCAGAACTGTGACGCGTACAGCCGCATAGCAGTAGTGCCGGGCGGGTAGTCTGTACACATGGGGCGCGCACAACCCAGATAGCCCCTGGCAGAACTGTGACGCGTACAGCCGCATAGCATTAGTGCCGGGCGGGTAGTCTGTACACATGGGGCGCGCACAACCCATTATGCGGGAATTCTCGTACGGGTCCGCTTGTTAGACTAAATAGAGTCATGGAAACAAGGCCAATAATATGAGAATTTAATACCCTTCATTGATTACGAAACAGTTTGCTAATTCCATTAGAAACGCGCACTAAAATCTTCGACTCATTAATGAAATAACTACCTACAATGATACTAGTGGAGACTTGTGCATGTGTATAAACTACCCGCTCGGCTGTATTGTTATGCGGGCTCGACATGTTACAGTTATGGCAGGGGCTATCTTCTTCTTTGTAAACAAATTGTCGATCTTTATGAAATGAGAATGCAATTTGTCAATGCTGCGGGTCATTCTCATTCTTTTGAATTCCCCCAGGAGCTCACATCTAGTGGGACGTGGGTTGGCGACCATGGGACCCCAGCTGAGTCCGGCATTGCTTCCACTTACTTGTGCCGAGATCCTCTCCGTCTTTTTTCCTGTCGACCTCTCTTGGTTAACTCTTGTTCTCTTCCGACAGTGACGGCATTAGGGTATCCGAGGCTTAGGGAGTCTCGTCCTTCCCGCCTTAATTGACCCTAGTCTCATCTTTCCTGATACCCTCCTTCTGCGAGGGGTCAGCCTTCTTTTTCTTTTCATGTTATCTCCTGGCTTCTGCTCAAGGCCCTCAAGAAGGCAGGGTGTATGTAGCCCCACCACTTCTGGTGCACCCTGGATATTGCTACACGGCTGGTGAATTCGGGAGTTGGCGATCCCAAGGGATTCCTGAGCTGGGTCCGTTTCTTACCCTTTTTCCACTGACTTTGGGGTGGGCCCTCTTCTCTTTCCCTTTCCTATCTGCCTTTCATGGCTCTCCTTCCTTCAAAGTCCCTAAATTCTCATTCTTCGAGGGTTGAAGGCATTTATTTTCATTCTGTCCTTCATTTGCCTTATCCTTTATTTGTTTACCATTTCTTCTTCTAGTTTGTGAGTCTGTTGTTAGTATTAGTTATAGTTTTCATTCTCATCTCATCTTTCACTATCATCCAAACAATTAGGGGCCTATAACCTAGATGTTTATTTCATTTTATTTGAATACTAATTTGTTACGATAGGTTACTTGTGCCCGCTCTATGTGTATATACCACCCGCTTTACTGTTATGTGGGCACGACACAACACAGTTCTGGCAGGGGCTACCTTCTTGTTTTACAGGGTTATGTTTATACAGTACTAGCAGGTACTCGCGGCTTCGCTCGCGATGATGACAATAGGGACGATGCATTTTTGCATATATTTGGTCTATTCTATCACAGCAATCTCGGCTACAGGTGGGTCCATTTCAATTCGAAAAATTATGATACATACAGTAACTGATATTGATATGAGCTGCAAAGTGGGAATTCCATAGAGTTGAGAAATATTACAGGTTACGATGTTGCCTTTCGAGAAAACATTTGAACTTGGTTTTGCCTTCTTCTACTGAGACAACGATTTTGTTGTCCGGATACTTGTGAGTACGCCACATTCAGATGCCCATGGGAAAAACTGGTTTTGTCTAAATGTACACCTGCGCTTTGTTAATAGTAATATTGCGAATACTGTTCGATGAGGGATCTGCACTATTGCACACTGGAATGACAAATCTATCGGAATAATTGAAATATCGGGAATTAATAGTATTTTTCCTTAAGCTATTCAGGGTGTACTTTTCCCACAATTATTGCTGATCTGAACGTCAACATGTCGCTATTAATAGACCAATAGCTAAAATATCTCTCATCTTGGCCAAAGGGATACATTGTGCAGCCACTTACAGTGTTACATTCAGGGATTGCAATTCTCCAACAACCCTTTTGCCCCTTATGCGTCTCTAATTTTTGGAAATACCTGATTATTTTGTTTTTAGAAATTTTTGAAAGAAGTTACCTTTGCACATGGTGTGGATGCATTGTCAAATGAATACATTCCGTGTTACAAACATGGACCGTGTAACCTGTATACTATACTATTAAGACATTCCTTCTGACTCCCTTTGATATAAGAGCTTGAGTATGTGAAACATACCCCTTAGCGTTTTATATATATACAGTGAGGTCCTTCTCTATAGAACGGGACTTCACCGGGGCCGTGTGACGGGCGGAGAGCGATGAATTACGGCCAGATGACTAGCATCTACTGATTACACAGCACAGCGGGTCTGGAAGCACCGGATGCTGTCATAGCATTGTTTACATACGCAGCTGGCAAGATACCTTAGTTGAGAGAGTTAGGCTTGTGGTGAATAACTGTAGACTATCTCGTATCCCGTGAACATGGTTAGGTATAGATAAAAACATTGAATTTTCCTAGTGGAAACTTACCTTCTCAAGAAGTAGTTTCCAGTAAATGTGTTCGTAAGTTTCTGCACCGTGTGATATTTACTTGTGGGGGAACTCAAACAAAAGGTATACAGAAACAATCCGCGTACTCTGGAGGCTCTCGAGATCGAAATAACTGCACTCATACCAAATATCAGTGAGCATGAATTACAGTGAGTGTAGCAACACTTCCTACGTGTGTTTAGAACATGAAGGACAGCATTTCCAGCACTACTCTGACATTTATGTAAGTAATGATGATTATTATATACGTTATAAAGTGTAAATGTGGTAAACTAGTTGGGCGCTACGCTGCTGCTAGCGCCAGTGCCTTGCTCGACAGGTGGCTAGCCAGAGATCGAGTCCGTCACACGGTGCCTGTGAGGTTCTATTCTGTAGAAAAGGGCCTCACTGTATGTGATTATTGTTGTTGTGTGACTCTTCAGTTTTTGACTGGTGTGATGCAGCGCTCCATGCCTCCCTGTCCTGAGCTAATCGTTTCACCTCTACATAGCTACCACACCCTACATCCGATGTAATCTGTTTAACATATTCTAACCTCAGTTCTTGTCCTCAACCCTTCCTTCCTTAACTAAGCTTGCTATTCCTGGGTGTCTTAGTATAAGTCCTACCAACCTATCTCTTCTCTTCATTAGCAATCGCCAGAAACATTTCTCCTCTCCCACTCGTCTTAATACCTCTTCGTTTGTAACCCTATCTACCCATCTGATCTTCATCATTCTCCTGTAACACCACATTTCGAACGCTTCAATTCTCCACTTTTCTGCTGCACCAATAGTCCAAGTTTCACTTCCATAGAGCGCCACGCTCCAGACAAAGGCTTTCAAATATGACTTCCTAATACCTAAATCTATATTCGATGTCCACTTATTCCTTTTCTGAAGAAATGCTTTCCTTGCCTGAGCCAACCTACGAAAACAAGACTGTATCAATGACTTTCCGCAAAGGGGGAAAACCATCAGTTTTTCACACACATAGAAAACCCCTGGAGAGCGTTTCTAACTTTAAATATCTAGGCGTGACACTTCAGACAACGGGCAACGTCTTTACGCTTCACGTTAACGATAGGATCAGTGCGGCTACGAGGGCCATAAATGATATCAGACAGTTGAGAAAACACTCCGTCAAAACAGCCTTGAAACTCTTCCAGCTCAAGGTTACACCCGTTGTAACATATGGATTAGAGAATATCTGGACACACCTCAAATTGAAACACCTGGAAAAGTTGGAAAAACTAAAAGCGACTTTCTTAAAGAAGGTTCTGTGTGTGCCTTCAAGACTAGTCTATGAATTAACACGTGAATTATATTATGTGGAAGAACTCCGCCTCCAACTGTCGCTACCGTCTACACCAGCATACGTGCAACTCATGGAGAACCTGAAATCGAAGAAGAGAGACAGACATATGGTGGGATTTCTACATCACTGACGCAATGACCTGCAATGATTGGAAACGGGGAGGCTACGAACTAAGACATACTGTTACACGCTTTGCCATACATGGCTTTCACCATAAGCTGTGCAAGTTAAAGAAGTTTCACCAGCCAGACGCAGACTGTGTATGTGAACGTTGCGTCAAATGTTGCGAAAGATATCACGCGATGTACTGTACATATAGACTTGAATCTCTGACGTTCTTCTGTTGTAATTAATAGTTTATTCCTATGTATGTTTCATTTTGTCTGTATCATTCCTTTGGCTATTTGCTGAAATAAATATTTTATTTATATCCTCTTTGCTTCGTCCATCACTGGTTATTTTGCTTCCTAAGTAACAAAAATCTCCTAATTTCTTTAGGTTTTCACCTGCCAATTTGATGTCCATAGAAAGGTTTCTAATTTATTTCGGCTGCATTCAAATATTTACACTTATTAATTTTCATCATGAATTCTTTCCTCACGACGGACTCCATACCATTCAAAAACTCATTCAAACCCTCAGGCGTGTTGGCCAAAATGACGATGTCATCTTCAACCAAAACCGCATTTCGCACGAATTTTGAATCTAAATTGCATTTTGTTTGGTGGGCATTTTGCACATATTTTGATTCTCAATTGCATTATGTGGGTATTTTGAATCTAAATTACATTTTGTAAGCATTTTCAATTTCAATTGCATTTTGTAAGTATTTTGAATTTCAATTGCACTTTATGAATAATTTGAATTGGAACTGAGATAGGGCCTACTTCAATCTGAATTGCATTGTGTATTTTCAATTTCAATTGCATTTTGTAAGTATTTTGAACATCAATTGCATTTTGTACGTATTATAGATCTCATTTGCATTGTGTAAGTATTTTGAATTTCAGTTGCATTTTGTAAGTATTTCGACGCTACATTGCATTTTGTACGTATTTTGAATCTAGCCTACGTTTTGTGGGTCTTTTTCAATCAATTCTTTTTGTGAATCTTTTCGTTCTAAATTCCCTTTTGTAAGACCATATTGTGAGTTGTTTTCCATCTGAGTTTCTCTTTGTACGCATTATCCGTCTCACATAATTTTCGTTCTGGTTTCCATTTCATTCTCATTTTCGCTATCACCCAGATCATTAGGGGCCGATAACCTAGATGTTAGGTCCCTTAAAACAACAATTATCATCATCATCTTTTCCATGCGAATTGACCACTTAGAATCACGCAACAGCTTCATTTCTTTTTATTTTCCATTGATTGGAGTTTCCTCTGTCTCCAATATTACTTAATGTTGTCACTGGCGTATTTCCTTTGATCTTCTGTCCAAATTAGTCCAGTTCTCTTAGGTCTTCCTTCATCTTGAAACTCTTCCAGATTTTTCAATTTACTCGCAAATTCACTTCTTTCTAGCTTCTGAGGCTCTGTGATCTTTCTCAACTTCCTTAGTCTACGTTGGAGTGGTCTTCTTCTTCCAGAGTTAGGACTAGTCGAATATTTGTTTGGTTAATCTACACTCCCACTTTATCATTATTACTCGTAAGTTTATTATTAAGATTACGAGACTGAAAACTATTAATATTGGTTAATATTATTGCTGTCTTGCTAATAATATCAGTAACTTATAGGAGATATACGAAAGACGGCCTAGGCCATGTTGATCACGTCTCCCAAAAGAAATAGTGTGTTGCCATCTGAAAGTCAGATATCAGGAAAAAGTGAGGGAAATAGAAACGCTCAAAGGTGTTCTGAAGTACAACATGGGGTAATGACCAAACTGGGTGAATACAGCCGGTGACGTACCGACGGGGGGAGGGGAGGGGTGGTTACACCCCCCCCCCCCCCCCTGAGACATTTGTCTACTTGAATCCATATATTGTCCCATATATCACCTGCATTACATTACCACTTTCTTTACTCCTGTATATATTGTTACGGCTGTGAGTTTGTTTCGTCGCCTCGCCGCGTGAGTCACAGCTACCCCGGGCTATGCTCTGCCTCTGTGTGTTACCTGCGCCTTACGCAACGGGCTGCGAGGACAAAGGGATGGTCCAGAATATTCGTGACCCAGCCAGTGATGGAAATCTCGAGAAGCCGTGAATCCTGGACGATTCTAGAAGCATTCATTGAGTCACCAGCCTGCTATATAAGAGCGACCTGGCCAGTGGACTGTGTTTATGAGGTAGTGAGTGCTTTTGAGCGAGTGCGACAACAGTTGGTGACGTGACTTGCGAAACCCTAGTGAAGCTGATTCTCTTGACAGCGAAGGAGTGTGAAGCCAACGGAGGGACTGTATTTGAAGAGTGTGTGTTTTCCAGTGCGACATAGGTCATTGTGGTGAATTGTGAAACAGCGTGTAGTACGGTGACAGGCTGAGTGCAGTTATTTCCAGCCAGCGCACGGGGCCACCTCATTAGGAGGGATTAACTTCGGTGGCTTATTGACAAGTGAAAGGGAAGTGTTCCCTACAAGAGGAAACTAGAGTGAGATACTAATTGCTTGTATTTGCTATTGTGTGGTGTATCTTTCTGGCCTGCAATAAAGCTAATACGTTTCTTTAAAGGAACAATTTGTGTTGTGCTTTCTACCCACCGTAATCCAGTTAACGGAAGTGCCACTAGGGGGTGGCACGTAACAATATTTTAAAAGTTGCCACGTTCGTCAGTTGGTAAATGTCCTGCACTCTAACCATAACGTAACTCCTCCTTCAGTGTTGGAGTTAGCCATCAATCGGTTATTCTGTTTAAGTGTGTGATCGGTAACTTTTATCACATCGCTTTAATTGTGTGTCCGTTTCGTTAAACATAATTCGGTGCATGAGGAGTTTCTGCAACTTATTCCTACCAATGATGCCATTAGGATGGGCACATTTTGAGAGTCAATAGTAATTGAAGTAAGAACACGGAGAGCAAAACATTATTTTTGTCTCACATAATATCAATATTATAAGCAATCACGTATGGACATGATGATATCACTGCATCATTCCAGTTTTTTTTTTTAAATTTTAGTTACTGTTTAAAAAAACCTTATTTTTTGTCATTTTTTTATTGCGCTGAAAATATAACGAGGCCCAAAACAGTTTTCATCCAAAGAGAATGTTTAATTAATTATTGTTTTTTTTTTCATTTTAAATGATCTTGTCAACTTCGTCGTTACGCTGGGGTCTGGCGTTACGTTACGGTGACGGGACGAAATGTACCCAGATGCACTGTAATGTGTGACGTCATAGTACCGTTTGATGCATGTGTTCCCGACAATCTCTACTTCGTTAGTATAAGACAAAAATCCCCGATTCTTGGATGTCACGGGTAATCTCGAGAACCACTGGATGGATTTTTATTCGGTTTTCACCATTCTGCAAAGGATTTCTCGAGGAAAGATTCTGTAGAAAATAATGTATGTATGGTCAAAGGAAGCCAAGCAGTAACGATTTCAGTGAAAAAGTCGAAAACAAACTTGGCGTCCGTGCGCTTCTTAAACTTACGCTGGGCAAACCGTTAAAAATATCAATGTACTATGAGCGTAAGAATTGGTCAGCATGAAAAGTTCTACAAAAAGTCCGCGAGAGCATATCTCTATCTTAAATACATCGCCCACTATAAGTGTTTTTAGACTGGATGGAAAGGGCACGTCCCCGCGCGCTCTGGTGAGCGTAACGGCATCCCGCGCGCTTAACCTTGCTTTGCCCTTGCCGTTCGCGAGTAATTTGAAACAAGATAAGCAAGATAAGTATTATGCAGATTATTTTCTAACATATCAAGAGTCTTTGACTTCGAGCGAAGCGAGAAGCCTCCACCCTTTCTAGCATTTTTCAGCATTTGTAGTATTTAAAATGATACAAAGTCTAGTCTTTCAGACTGACTGTCACTTTTTATGAATGCTGATCGAAATATTTTGATAGTGTATGATGATAATGATGACTGTTGTTTTAGGGGTGGAACAGCAAGGCCATTTGATCTAGGCCTACACAATTACCCAAGAAGGAAATCCTGCGTACGCCACTGATCACAGCATCTAGCGAGGTGTCACAAGAGCAGCGTGTGGGGCCATCACTATTATACTCTCGGCAGAGCAATTTTCATGCTCTCTTTCAGGTATAGGATAGGATAGCTTCCTTTACGACCATGGGGCTTCCTTGAGGTAATAAATATCCCCTCCTGTCTCGTGCGGAAGTTACTTGGGAAGTAATACCGACCAAGTATTGTGAACACCTCGTACCCTAGCGCTCATTATGAGAACTAAATCGGAAAACAAATGATGTCTACTAGCCACAACCGGAAGTAAGATCACGTGCGAGTAAGTGGTACGCTGGAACATGAGCGAGACTGTAAATTCTGACCAGTTCCCTTTCAACACGATTGTCGACCGGAGCGAACTTAATCATGGAGGAATGTTCTCCCACGACTTAATACTGTTGAACAAACAATACACCGTACTATGCAAATCTGAGCCACGAAGGGTGGTCAGACTTCTTCCTGTACTCATGATTGCGTTACAGGTGATAATTAGGGACCAGATTGTTAGCCTACTTTTCACATTTTGCAAAAATGAAGAAAAATTAGTCTTATGAGATCGGGCAAATGTGTGTCTGTCTGTCTGTCCTTCTGTCTGTCTGTCTGTCTGTCTGTCTGTCCTTCTGTCTGTCTGGCTGTGTGTGTGTCCCCCCTATCAACTCCTAAACGGCTGGAGCAATCAAAACAAAATTTGGTACAAGTAAAGGTCTATACCCAAATATTTCACGGCCAAATTTGAAAATGATGTCAGTGCTACCAACTGCTAAAAAATCGCAATTGAAATTTGAGCTCCATGTTGGATATCTTGGAAGGTATGAATGGGAGCTATTTCAAAATTGGGATACGTATAGATAATAATATTGCAGTTTAATTTCCAGGAGGCCATACATCGCTGTGTTGCCAAAATGATTATAAGCCTGTTGATTGGTCCAATTTTTAAATCCACATAACTTCTACACTATAAATTGGAATTCAACCAAATTTCGTATGTTGTATGCATACATAACCAGATATGACTGAGCGTATTCGTAAGACCCACCAGGGCTGCCAACTGTTAATAAATGCTCCTAATTTATTTTATCCAAATACCAATATATCAGAACGTATGCAAGCCAATAGCTCTAAACTTTGCATACGTATAGTACCTGGTATTCTACACACATCAAAAAAAGTTTTGCATCACCTCGGTTCCAAGAGTTCCGGAACCTTTAAATACAAAGGGAATAGAGATCAACACAAACAACATTTCAGCTCGTTTTATTGCTCATGAGACCCACACATTGCATGTTGTACCATCATACAGCTAGACTTTCAGCATTTGTGGTCCAGATTGCAGTACACACCACTACCTCTAATACCCAGTAGCACGTCCTCTTGCATTGATGCATGCCTGTATTCGTCGTGGCATACTATCCACAAGTTCATCAAGACACTGTTGGTCCAAATTGTCCCACTCCTCAACGACAATTCGGCGTAAATCTCTCAGAGTGGTTGGTGGGTCAAGACGTCCATAAACAGCCCTTTTCAACATATCCCAGGCATGTTCGATAGGGTTCATGTCTGGCGAACATGCTGGCCACTGTAGTCGAGCGATGTCGTTATCTTGAAGGAACGCATTCACAAGATGTGCACGATGAGGTCGAGAATTGTCGTCCATGAAGACAAATGCCTCTCCAATATTCTGCCGATATGGTTGCACTATGGGTCGGAGGATGTCATTCAGGTATCGTAAAGCCGTTTCGGAGCCTTCCATGACCACCAGTGGCGTACGTCGGCCCCACATAATGCCACCCCAAAACATCAGGGAACCACCACCTTGCTGCACTCGCTGGACAGTGTGTCTAAGACGTTCAGCCTGACCAGGGTGCCTCCAAACACGTCTCCGACGATTGTCTGGTTGAAGGCATATGCGACACTCATCGGTGAAGAGAACGTGATGCCAATTCCGTGGGGTCCATTCAGCATGTTGTTGGGCCCATCTGTACCGCGCTGCATGGTGTCGGGGTTGCAAAGCTGGACCTCGCCATGGACGTCGGGAGTGAAGTTGCGCATCATGCAGCCTATTGCGCACAGTTTGAGTTGAAACACGACGTCCTGTGGCTGAACGAAACGCATTATTCAACATGGTGGCATTGCTGTCAGGGTTCCTCCGAGCGGCAATCCGTAAGTAGCGGTCATCCACTACAGTAGTAGCCCTTGGGCGGCCTGAGCGAGGCCTGTCATCGACAGTTTCTGTATCTCTGTACCTCCTCCATGTCCGAACAACATCGCTTTGGTTCACTCTGAGACGCCTGGAAACTTCCCTTGTTGAGAGCCCTTCTTGACACAAAGTAACAATGCGGACGCGATCGAACTGCGGTATTGACCTTCTAGGCATGGTAGAACTACAGACAACATGAGCAGCGTACCTTCGTCCTGGTGGAATGACTGGAACTGATCGGCTGTCGTACCCCCTCCGTCTAATAGGCCCTGCTCATGCATGGTTGTTTACATCTTTGAGCAGTTTTAGTGACATCTATGAACAGTCAAAGGGACTGTATCTTGGATACAATATACACAGCCAACTTCTATATGCCGGAGATCTGGGAACCGAGGTGATGCAAAACTTTTTTTGATGTGTGTAGATGCATTTGGACTAACTAATATACGTCAGTGCTGCCAACATGATTCTAAGCCTGCTGATAGGTCCAATTTTAAAATGCATGTAACTTCTATACTAACTAATGGATTTCATTCAAAATTGGCACAACAATAGATCATATTATTTCAGATTATTTCTGACCAATACATGCATGACATTGTTGCCAACATGATTTTACGCACGCTGTTAGAACCAATGTTTAACTGCATGTAGCGTCAATGCTATTTATTGGACTTCAACCAAATTTTGTATTCTGTACCTTAAGAGATGGAACTAAGAATATATTCAGTCATCAGGGCTGCCAACTGTAGTGCTCTATTAGGCTACATTATGCAAGGTATACAGTATTTCGAAATAATTAGACATTTTGATATTAGCAACTTAATTTCTTCATTATTCTAGATAGGTTCATATACTGTAGAATAATCATTGGCATGAAGAGTAGGCTCTTTAGTTCGTCACGGAACTTCTTGTTAACTTTTTACAATTGTAATTTAAATTTTTCAAATAAATAAATAAATAAATAAATAAATAGTTATTTTTTCGTTTTTTAATCAGTAGAATTGGTTTTAAAATAGGTTTAATATGGTTAAAGTGGAGCAACAGTTGACACAAATTCCGCAAAGCTTAAAATTAATGCCTAGTCGTTAGTAGACAATCTGATTGCAACGAGAGTGTAAATATTTTACATACACCGAGAACTACACACTTTTCGGCAATATTTTCTCTCCTTAAATATGTTAACTATTCAAACTCAATAAAACCAAGGATGTCAGAGGGGATTTTTACACTCTGACCCGTTTAATTAATTTTGTTTATTTAGAATATAGGATTCGTGGAAATAAAAAGGTATTTATTCCCACGTTCCTGGCGGTAAATAACCAAACAAAAAGATATAAGGTTTACTTTGAAAATTATGGACTAAAATTTCAAATATACTACAATAAATGGAACAAAACTGCAATTATTTTTAGGCACTCGCATATAATTTAGTTTTGTTTAGAAAAATGATTTCGAAATTTAAAGAAAATGCCAAGAATCATCAGAGGTTGCCATGACAACACCATTGCACGAGATCACATTCAGTTTTCCATCCGACTCTGTGGGAAGTAGCTTCGGTGACATAACTGGTAGCATGCTGAACTTATATGCCCAAGGTCGCGGGTTCACAGCCGATCGAGGGTCAAATTAAGGAAACATCATGAATTATTGGTCTACAGTCCTAAAATAATTACAATTTCCCGCCTCATTGACTTGTGGTTGCACAGTTCTATTATTAATGCACCTTCGTTCCTTCCCAACAATTGGAGTAAAAACAATGAACTTTCAATAATTCATCAGTGAGGGATTTTTGCTTAGTAGCAATTTTATTAATTTATTTAATTTGGCCTTCAAAACATTAGATGTTTCAACCCAGCTGGGTCAAGCAGAACTCTTCTTAGAATAAAATTGACTTCTAATCCTGAAATCTTATCGGTAGGGTAACATTTCTACCAAAAACGACAATTGTATCTCAATTGGTTGGCAAGTTATTTATTGTTTACATTAACATATTTCGTTAATTTTATTCACACACTAAAACACAAAATACTCAATAACTTTTTATCTTTAAGACCTACGGAGTTCTGGTATTCACCTAAACAATTCAGTTTTGATACATAAAACCCCATGCGTATCATATGACATGATATTAGAAAGGTATTTGTGCTGATGACCATCTATACTTTTAAGGGGGTGTCCTTATACTTTCCTAAGCCACTGTATAATACAGGCATACTTGAGAAAATTGTATGTCTTCTCGAGAATATAAGTTTTAGGAGCAAGTTCTTCAGTGTTGCCTTCGTAATCTATAAAACGTTCGCTTTTCAGTTGGTCAACACAGTATTTTGTCGTGTTAAATTGGGTGGGAACTGCGTGCCAATCTCGATAAAATAACATACACTTTGACACAATTTCTTAAATAAGAGATTTGATTTGATAACATGTTTCGCTCGTCAGGTGATAATCATCAGATAATATTAATTTAAAACTAGAGTATTTTACTACTGCATTTTTTAATGTTATTACTATTAGTCTATTATTATAATATTATTATTGCAATATAGGATAACACTACTTAATAGCCTATTATCGTGTTAGAAGCCATTTTTTCTGTGTTGCCTTAGTAAACAAAATGTATGCTCTTCAGTCGGTCAACAAGATTGTTCTCGAATGTAATGGGGTGTTATGCTCTAACCCTGAAAATATATATGAGATAAATTCGTTCGTCAAGCGATTAAATCTGTGTCATCATATAAGAGGGTTAAGGTATTTAGAATATGTAAACTTATTTAGTTTCAGAAGTTTATTATAAACTTGTCAAGTTTCTTAGTTATGTGTGCTTTTTGTTATAATGTTGGTGGCTATTGACCTGCAGATTTACTTAGTAGGAATAAAAGGGCGATTCTGGCGCAGGGGCTAATGGGCAAGATGGCCGCCGCGCGCAACCAGCCCTATGTTATTCTTATGGAGACCGTGCAAGACGTCACAGGAAGAGGTCGGCCGTGTAGTTGCTAAATGGAATGTTCATTATTATTATTATCATTATTATTATTATTATTATTATTAATAGGTAACTATTGATTGACCGTGTGCAATCAAGACCAGCCTTATATTGTCCACTTCTTGGTGTAGTGGCTAGCATTCTTGGCGGTCATTCCTGAGGTTTGAATCCAAGGCTCTGCCAAGAAATTTAATTTCTGGTCTCAGGAGTGGAACGGGGCACACTCAGCCTGGTGAGGCAAAACTGACAGGAGCTGGCTTCTGATTCATACCGCAGCCATTCTGCCTAACCCAACTTCACCTAACCTAACATAACCTAACCTTACTTCAAAGTCAGATCAAATATGAGAGCAAATGTGAGAGCACACATAATAAACTAAGTTATAACCTAACATAACCTAATCTAACCTAACCCACAGAAACCTCATTTAAAGATTTTAGATTTTACATTTTAACATTTTAAATTTAAGATTTTTTGATTTTGGATTTTACATTTTACTTTTTCCGAAAAGAGTAAACTACAAGATCACATACCTAACCTCACCAAACCTAACTTTACCAAACCTAACTTAAGCTAATCCAAAGGCTAATGCACATACACAAAGTATGTAAGGTACATGCAACTATCCTTATGCTAGTCTCATTGGTTACTGTACAACATGATAACTACCCCCAACCAGGTTATTAGCCTACTTTTCACATTTTGCAAAAATGAGGAAAAAGTAGTCTTATGAGATCGATCCGGGAAAATGTGTGTCTGTCTGTCTGTCTGTCTGTCTGTCTGTGTGTGTGTCCCCCCCTATCAACTCCTAAACGGCTGCAGCAATCAAAACCTAATTTAGTATGAGTAAAGATGTGCACCGGAATAGCTCACGTCCATATTTGAAAATGATGTCAGTGCTACCAACTGCTTAAAAAACGCACTAGAAATTTGAGCTCCATGTTGGATATCTTGCAAGGTATGAATTGGCACACATGTAGATAATACTATTTCAGTTTAATTTCCAGGAGGCCAACCATGACAGTGTTACCAAAATAATTTTAAGCCTTCTGATAGGTCGAATGTTTAAATGCATATAACTTCTACACTATCAACTGGATTTCAACCAAATTTTGTATGTAATATCTGTACATAAACAGATATGACAGAGCGTATTCTTAAGAGCCACCAGGGCTGCCAACTGTTAATAATTGCTCTCTCTATTTTTTTAAATCCAAATACCAATATATCAGAAAGTGTGCAAGCCAACAGCTTTAAACTATGCACACGTATATTCTGACATTTTAGATTAATTTGGAGTAACTTATATACGTCAGTTCTACCAACATGATTATAAGCTTGCTGATAGTACCAATTTTTAAATACATGTAACTTCTATACTATCATTTGGATTTCAACCATATTTCGTATGTGCTATGTGTACCATAACAGATATGACTAGAAGTATTGTTAAGAGCAATCAGGGCTGCCAACTGTTAATAAATGCTGTCCATATTATTTTTACCCTAATATCAATATATCAGAAAGTATGCAAGCCAACAGCTCTATACTTTGCACACGTATAGCACCTGACATTGTAGAATAATTTGGAGTAATTAATACAAGGCAGTGCTGCCAACATGATTCTATGCCTGCTGATATGTCCAATTTTAAAATACATGAAACTTCTATTCTAACAAATGGATTTCATCCAAAATTGGCACAACAAGATATCATAATATTTCAGATTATTTCTGACCAGCACACGCATGGTATTGTTGGCAACATGCTTTTACGCGTGCTGATAAATCCAGTGTCTAACTGCATGTAACGTCCATTGGACTTCAACCTAATTTTGTATTCTGTACCTTAAGAGATCGAACTAAGAATATATTCAGTCACCAGGGCAGCCAACTGTAGTGCTCTATTAGGCTTCATTATGCCAGGTATATTTTGAACTAATTAGATATTTCGATATTACCAACTTAATTTCGTCATTATTCTAGATAGGTTCATATACTGTAGAATAATCATTGGCATGAAAACTAGGCTGTATAGTTCTTCGCGGAACTTCTTGTTTTTTTTTCATTTTGTTGTTTACACATTTGTCAATTTTCCAATTTTCCATTTTTAGTTTTTTAATGTAGTTTAAAGTTTTTCAATTTCATAATATGGAAACATGGATTTTGCATTTTGTTGTTTACACATTTGTCAATTTTCCAATTTCCCATTTTCAGTTTTTTTTAATGTCAGTTTTAAGTTTTTCAATTTCATAATATGGAAACATGGATTTTGCATTTTGTTGTTTACACATTTGTCAATTTTCCAATTTCCCATTTTCAGTTTTTTTAAATGTCAGTTTTAAGTTTTTCAATTTCATAATATGGAAACATGGATTTTGCATTTTGTTGTTTACACATTTATCAATTTCACAATTTACCATTAACAGTTTTTAAAAAGTCAGTTTAAAGTTCTCCAATTTCATGATATAGAAACATGGATTTTCCAATTTGTTTTTTACACATTTGTCAATTTACCAAATTCCCATTTACAGTTTAAAAAATTTCAGTTTAATGTTTTTTCTATTTTGTCAATATGGAAACATGGATTTTCCAATTTGTGTTTTACATGTTCATTTTGCATTAGGAGTGGAGAGAGGGGGCTAGTAATTAAAAATGTACAAGCAGTGTCCATACAATATTTTTTATTTTAAATACATGTACACTATTTACAAATAATACATTTTTATATATATTCTTTTTTGTTATAAATTGTACAGTTGTTTTTATTTTGTTTTCTATTTTATTTATTTTTGATTATGAATACCATTTTTTGTAGTACTATTGTTTTATTTCCTAAATTGTTTTGTTTTATTTATTTGATAGTTGCAGGTAGAATATTTTGATATTCATAACTTAACTCTTTAAGCATGGTTAATGATTGAGTAATGACCATATGCATGTGTACCTATACCATCAGCATCAATCACACTTTTATCATCACCAGGACACAAAGCAATTTTGTTTAGTCTTATAGAAGATATGTCATGTTGTTTAGAAGCGATAATGTTCATTGGTATTCTTTTTACATTGTTTTTCATGACACAACCCTTATAATCTTGAAAGCTTATACAAATTTTGACAACACCTCTGTTAATACCTTTAATCTTTTTTATTTCTTTACAATTTATGTCTAAAGCGTACATTTTAGCTCTAAGTCCAAAAATGGTTCTATAATTTGTCTACAAGCCTCGTCTTTAAAATTCCCCAACGTTTTCTTGTTTGATGTAGAGTAACATATGTGATTAGTAGGATAATCTTATGTGTCCAGGTGTTCTAGGAAATCCAACTTGTCTTGATATACATCTGGGGTGTTAACCAAATAAATGAACGAGTCGGTATCCATATACATGAATTTAATATTGTTCATTCCATAATAGGGTAGCAGGACATCATAGTGGTGGGAATACATTAGAGTTTTTGAAATATCCAGTATATACATTCCAATATATATAGGCTTATTGAATACAATGTTACGTTTAGCCAGGTGGAAAGCAGCTAGGTTAGGACCATAAATGGTTCTGTCAATAAATGTAGGCTTTGCTATTAGCTCTATTCTTTTGCGGATATTTTCCGTTGTTTATCCAAAAATGGCATTGTTGAATAATTTGTACAGATTTTTATCAAAATCATTTTTGGCTTATTTTCGAAGGTTGTTATTAAAATCAATTTTATCAATTTTATTCCATGATCTAAAGCCTGTTTTAATGCCATGTAGTGAACAACATATCGCCTTCGATTTCCAAGATGAGGAATTAGTTTTTTCAGAGACGAATCCTTGGGTTGTGTACACTCTGGTAGGAAAGGTAAATCGTTGTGTAGATCATGAAGGTCAGATGGGTAATCAACATCAACGTCTAGAATGTATCCCACAGGATCGTCTTCCTTTATTTTTCTAGATCAACAGTATCTGGAGAAACCCACTGAAATCCACCATAAGGAAGAGAGTGACATATAGTCCACCCGTATTGGTTGTTGGCATCATCATATGTAATCGACTGCTATGGTTTCTCAGAATCATAGGTTTCCATGTATTTATTGTTAGTTTCAGCATACCGATGAGACACCTGGCATATGCCTCCACGTATTCCAGACTCGATTAGAAGAATCTGATCGTAATCCTGTAGCAATTCCAGATCAATGTCTGTGTAAAGGAGCATTGCCTCGAAACTTAAACCAGGTGAAGTAAAAAAGTGTGTAGCATCCACACGGTGTGTTTCTAGTGTTTTGTTTCTAAACGTTTCAAAGGAGTAAATCTGAAGTTAGGTAGAGGTCACTATATTCCCCTAGAGTTTTAATGTTGAACTGATTCCACACATTTTTGGCATGTTCATAGTCTTCTTGACTAACATCTTCTTGACTTAATTTGTTAAAGAAGACCTCTTTTGGAGGTGAACACGTTTCACTTAACTTTTCCCATGAATCAATGTAATTATAACAAAATACCCCTTTACGAGTCATGAGCGTTGCATTTTCTTTCCCAAAGTACTTGTCTGTTTCAGGGTATGATGTTAAGTTGGAAACTAAGTTTTCCGAACTACTTGTCATTAACCGAAACTTGTCCACAAATCGAAGCTTAACATTTCGTACATATTTGGTGAAGGAAATGTACTTTTCTTTGGAGTTAGCGATAACATCCACTCTCTCAGTAGTACATCCCAATTGCTTTACAATGAAATTTGCGTCATAGCCACTCATATTATGTAGAAATACAGGAACGTGGTTACGTGTTTTACACCTCAAATTACAGTATTTGTGAGCACTTACATGGTATTCCCCTGTAATATGGCAATGTTCTCTAACTTTCCAGTCGTCTTTGGTAAATGTTTTTTCACACAAATAACAGGTTTCAGAACATTGGAACTCTGCTTCTTGACACTGAGTTAAGGCCTTTGGAACATTTAAGCTGTAAAGGCGATACATTTCATTAGCTATTGAGATCAAACAGTCCATAAACTTTTCTGCAGCGTCAGCTCCACGATAAATGACAGGTTGGCTTGGAAGGTTTGTCTTTATGTGTTCCACAGCAGGTGAGGTTTTAGCGTATATACCAAAGCTCATAGGAACATGCCTCTGGTATGGCACTGTATAACTTGCTTCAGGATTGGGTAAAGATGTTTGATATGGTAAGAGTATACTTTCGAAATCTGCACCGATAATGTAAGGTATTCTCAGCATTTTTTCAACATTTAAGAATTTCACGATTGAGTTTTTAATAGGCATTTCAACCCTAGCAATGTCATGCTGGACACACAAAGCTCTATGTTCTTTTAATATTTCCATTCCTTGTTGTCCATATCGGTTATCGAAGTGAGTAGAACACCGGTTACACGTATATATCTAATGTTGATGGTGGGTAATCTGATGTCTTACTAGTTTATCAAAATCTTTGATAAAGACGTAGTGGTTCTGCCCGGATGATGAACTTAGCAGAAGGAGGTCGCGATGGTCTTGCAGCTCTTGATCTACAACCTTTAGAGGGAATAATTTGTTGTCTTGTTCCAATCCAAATACATTAATGGATATTTCGTTGGCTTTTTCAAATTTGGGAATGTCAGCTAGTGACGTAGGAAACGATATTACTAAAAAATCATACTTGTTGTCCAGGTCCTTGTATTTACTAATGCGTTTAGCATCCTTTTTAACCAGTTCTGCTAAAATGGCATACATAAAACACTTTTCATCTTTCAAGTTTTCAGGATTAATGCAGGCTTTCCTTGCTTGTATAGCTGCTGGTAATGGAATATATGTGCTACCACGCAAGGGATTGTACCTATTTATTTTCAATCGTACTCCTTCCACTGCTAACAAAGCCCAATTAATGCCTTTTAGCTCAGATTCCTCCATTTCGGTACTTAACTTTGTAATTGTGTTTCCAAGAAACTACTCAAGTCCGTTTCCAAAAATAGGGCCTGATTTCGTGTTTTAAAAGCACGATCTGTAATTTCATTGGTAGATGTATGAATGAATCTACATTCAGCCACAATATTAACTTTCATCGACTTGTGCATTGCTAGCTCTTTCTGCATAGCTTGTATTATTTGCTGTTTGGACTCTTTAAGGTATGAATTTAAGTCCTTACACGTGTACAGTACCCCAGGGGTACGCATCCCTTGGAGACCATCCCCCCATCATCTATTTAAATCTCCTAACGGGCAATCCTTGTAAAGCCAGACCAACATCTATCAACACCGCAAGGACAGCTTGCCATGCTGGAAAGCTGGCCCAATCCTTGCATAACTACTACAAACAGCGACACACTATTAACTAGGGCAGCTATGCCATCACAATGCTGACAGCATAGCGCCGAAGAATATAAAAGGGAGTCTTAAGGAGGTCAGAGGCTCTCTCAATTATCAGTCTTACAGTGTGACGGCCGGAGGCTACGCTGGTATCATCAGGTGAGTGAGTCAGAACGTGTTCAGAATCCTATAACTTTGTAACCTTACACCCAATCTGTATAGACAAGTTTGTACACATTGTAACATCACTACATCCCTTAAAAGGGACTCACAATTCCATTATTACTGACCAATAAACACTTGGTCAGTACATTACACCTGCATTACTGTTTACACGCTTCTTTACGCCCTAACTCCCTTCCTGAACTCTCCGTCACTATTAGACGTGACTTATAGTAGCCAGATACTTGCTAGTGCAAGCATCATCGTATTCCCGTACCGGCCTGCCTGCTAGGAGCGGCCCGCGCCATATAGCTGACGCGTACAAGTCGATTATCTAACCAGCCAGCTGGACGACCAGCACGTTGACCCTTGCATTGAGTTCCATCCCCTAAAATACTCCTACATCATTTAAAGGAGCACCCTAACACTAAAACAACACTCTACACTGGTCAGCTTGCCCGACTACGGGAAGCTACCCCCTTTTAGGCATTTCCTTCTAAATCAACACAATAACTCTTCCGTTTTAGATCCTGCCACCCCCAAATAAGGGATCTAAAACAGATGGTGGAGGCCGGGTACTACGCACAGTAGAACAGGACTCAACCAACGAGCCCTCGTAGTAAAAACGGCCCGTACCGCATATAGCCAAGTGAGACTGAATTTTTTTTCCTTTCCTCTCAGACAGAAAGCAGTTTTTTTTGCTTTGCACTGTCTACACAGGGAATTTCTTCTCCCATATCCACCCCCACCCCCTGGAAGGAGTCAGAAATTACGTGCACATTTCTCCTTACACTCACCCTTTACGTAGAATGGCACCTCATACAGAAAGCCACAGAGGCAGTAGGGGTACGCCAATATTATTAGCATTATTGCTCAGATGCCAGAGGCACATATAAAGCCGGCAAACACAAATACGGGCACTATAAATAAAAATCGGGACAATGCAGGGCAAACAGCCATACACTCCGTAGGGTAGGACAGCGCGATTAAGATGCGCACACAAGCACACTGGTACAACAATTTGCCAGCAGGCCATGAGCCTCAACAGTCAGTACGCCCAAATTTGGGGCGGACATAAGGAACTCCGGGCTCACTAGGCCATTTTTTGAGTTCATGGCAGGGCCACCAACCCAGCCGAGAGAGAGGACATAAGCGTGGATACGCTGACTCGACAATTTGCGAGGATGTCCCTCTCGCCATGTACTGCCACACATGGGAAGGAGGTCACCATGGCCACAGTCCAGAAGACGGCCAGGTTAGACTCCAATACACTGCGGGGACAAGCTTACACCAATACACATCCCTTAGCTCCGGTTCGGAAGGCAATTTTGCCAAACCGAGCAGCAGACCCTAGGCCAACCCCCTCGCAACGGGCGAACGAGAGGGAGTTGAAGCCAGGACCCTCAGACTCACATAGCATGACAGGGAGACAACGGGACGTAACCACGTCATGGGCTGAGGACGTAGAGCCCGCCCTACAGCACATTGAGCCTACACACACCCACACAGATAGGCAAACGCAATGGCAGGAGTCTGCCGTGGCCACAGGCCAGAAAGCGGTCAGGCTACACGCCACCACAGTGCCAGGGCAAAGACAGGCAATTAAGCGGCCTTTACCGCCAGTTCAAAGGGCAAGTTTGCCAGAACGAAGGCGAACACCGGCATTAGCACCCCAGGTGCGAATGCATAAGAGGGTGTTGCATTCAGTCCCTCAGCATGCACGATACACGCCTGCACATTGTGACCACGCACTCACACACGGTACACGGGGTACAGGAAAGGTGTTATTACCTACCCCACAAAACCACTCAGGCAAAAACACACACACCCCCGTAAACTCTACTAGGGTAGCGCAGAGCGCAATTAGGCCCTCGAATACAGGCACACTCAAACCTACAGACACGCGCTACGGTGGAAGTAGGCCCAGGCTTACTTTGCTACAAAATCCCCCGAAAAATGGCAAAGAAGCGCCTCAGTGGATTTCAGGGGCCTCTAATCTCATAACAGGGCAGAACCCTTCACCTTTCCGAGCAAGGACGCTCGGACCGGAGTAACGACTTCCACCAGGGACACAGAAACAAGCTAATATCACTTGAACCTATATTAGGGACACACATAAGCTCGTTTACACGGGTGAAATACGCCAATAAATACATACAGACTCACTAACATAAACGGTACATTTTTTTACATCTATATGCAGTACAGCATGGCTAAACCAAAAGTACATAATTCTAAATCCTTCTTGATTTTTATTGTGGGCACCTAGCATTTTTTTTCTCAGGCCATCAATGGTTACTGAACATAGGGTCCATATTATAACTTGGATAACGTAAAGTGCTAATATCCAAAGCCAAGTAGAAGCCCATCAGGTGAGCTACGCGGCTTAAAGCCGGAAAGAGATATTCCGAACACAGCTTAAGCAACAAATCACAGCATAGAGCTTAAGCGGGTCTTTCCAGGTAGAAATGACTAAGTGTTCTATGTTCCGGTCCAACAGTTTGATAGATTCCCTTGTGACGGGCGAGAGCCCTCATTGTAACAAGAATTAAGAATATCAAACTATTTTCCAAAAGTGGTAGATTTCCCTGAGACGTAACTAGATTACTATAGTGCTAACGTCACCTACTAGGTGGATAGTACGATCAGGACCTACTTACCATTTTTAAGCATTTTTTTTCATAGTGGTTACAACACAATCTTGGCAGACTATCGCCATCGGGCAACCCGCTTTAATCAGCATAAGGCAGGGGGCAGGCGACATACAATATATCTTCTATACCTTTTCAAAGTGCTCTCTTAATACGGAGCGGGGCATAGCTCATTTTTTTTCTTCTCTGCCTCAGTCATTAGGCCCGATGAAGGAAAAATTGGCCAAGTTGAACTATATATATTGCATACATAGGCATACGTGACACGTTACACTGCCTATAATATGACTTTTTTCTCATTTCAACAACAACACGCAAGCTAAAACGCTATCACACCGTAGGATGAAAATCCCAGACTTTGGGAAACCCTGCATATTTTTGGAAATCACACAATCAGTTTACATTGCCACATGACAGTAAAACACTACTAAAAGAAAAGGAAATGATCCCGCTGGCAGACGTGGAAAGACGGCCAAGAAATAGCCTTCAAACCTCACTGACCGCACCGGGATACGATCCTAACACTACCAAACTGTCCCGGAGACACAGCCTAGAATGGCGCCAGAAACAATTACTCTGAGAAAAGACGGTCTCCAAACCCGCAACCTTCTGAATACCAGGAACATAAGGTCGGATAGCTATCCAGTTCTAGGATAGAAGAGTAGGAAGCTAAAATAGATTGGGACAGTTCCACTAACAGATGGTCATAAATGAAAAACAGCAAAATCACCTCCGGCACATAGTCACCAAACAGGCGACAAGCCGCCCGGAGACACTCGTGTATAACGACATTTTGAACAATGGATAGGAATATACTTGACCCACGTTACAAGTAACACAAAATTTGGGGACACAAATGTAAGTAATGAGAGGTTCTTTTACAGTGCGGCCAATGCATGTGAGACTTTCGAAGTGAAATGCCATGGCCTGTGGTTTGGATTCCACGTAAAACGGAAGTCCCG
The DNA here is from genome assembly GCA_946902985.2 of Meconema thalassinum. Taxonomy (NCBI): domain Eukaryota; kingdom Metazoa; phylum Arthropoda; class Insecta; order Orthoptera; family Tettigoniidae; genus Meconema; species Meconema thalassinum. Next base: position 540,978,689 of record OX336392.1, read on the forward strand.
TGGCTCATGATCTACAGATTAACGGTCATGTTAAACTACAAGTTTCCTTCTTTTTTTTACAGTGCGAAAAGCACTACTCACAGTCACAGAGAGCAAGCCGATTAGACACACACGTGCCGGACACACAGTATTATCGAAACAAGTAACAAGTGAGCACGCATGACATTGTAATCCAATACCGCCGCACTCAGCGATAACGCAGGTCTCATGAATAACCTGCACGCTCACAGACAGCAATATACTAGCAGCTCTCAGAGCAGAACACACGACATCATTTAAGCCAAGTCTAGAACCCCACAAATCCTCAAATTACACTACGAGGAGAATTCAAAAACATACAAACTCTGCACAGGTATGCGTACTTTCATTTGCGCATTGCACATACACGGGGAACGTGCCATAATATGGACGGCACAAATACCGTCGTAACAAGCCTTTACAGCACCCCGGGTCCGAACCCATGATCACACACCACACTCGTACCAAAAACTAACTAGCCAACGGTATTTTTGGTACGAGAAACACAAGCAAAAGCCACACTGAGGACACCTCAATCCCTGAAACACAACGCAGACATATAACACAGAGAATTACATTAAGTCACGGGTTCAAATCCCAGCGAAAATCGGACACCAGGAAAACAGCTATCCAGGCTTCCAATCACACTGAAATTAGCCCATACAACCACACAACCAGATAATACTACATTTCCTTCGGCCAAAAGCCAGGCATAAAATTTCAAATACACCTGACATGGAAAATATATTTCCCAGACACAGGCATAGAAATTTCATAAGACAAAGGTCTTACGGAATAGTGACCACACAATAGTATTAGCAAATAGTACGAATTGCTACATTAGTCCGCCAGGAATCTAGAACAATGACAACACTCGCATACGTGCAGGAAAGCACATGCCGGCGGATGACATACATAACATCCCAGCCTGACATTACACATACAAACTGCTGACTGGCAGACTTCGTCACGTTTCAATACCGCTGGTGACAAGACACTATTGTTTATCGGCATTGACCATGAAATTACGAACGCAAAACAATTATAATACCATACATTTTTTTAACACTGCAAAAGCATTTAGCAATGGACAAGACGTGACAGATCGGAACTTATCTTGGGCCCATAGGAGCACGTTTTCAAAGACGTTGACAGGCCACGGGCACCTCCCGCCCATACACGCGATACATATTAAGACTTAGCCTGTAACAGACCAACCGTCCGCGTGGTGTAGCGGAACATAGGCACACACACACACGCTCACTAATTAGAAGCGAACACAGACAGGGGCTCTGAGGAAACAAGACCTCCCCCCCAATAACTTCTTTTCGCGACTCTATTCCTAAAATAAATCATTCCAGGCGTTTAGGACATGGCCAGTCGCACTACGACCACTGGCCACATTCGCACTACAAATGGCAGACCAGATTAGGTCGTGAAGCTTTACTATCCCAAGGCGCGGATAGAAAGCAAACATGGACCAAGGGAGGATGACAGGAGCACAGGCTACCAGCGTACCACCTTACTCCCTTCCAATAACCTTCTCACGTCCAACATAACCAACGCAGACACATGAACACGACCAAAACAGCTACACTACATTACAGAGTATACACAAGGGGTTGATAGACTTCATGCGTCTAAAGAGAAGGCCTACTACGCCTTGGATCACGATGCTACCACCTGAGTATTAGGGGTGGGTCGGCAAACATTAAATAAGCATAATGCGCATCTCCAAATGAGAGATGAGGCCACAATTATATATATTAACCACTCTTTGTTAATTAAATACTCCCGCATGACAGGGATATATTATTATTACGCCACAGCATACGCCTATCCTTATATGAGTGCAGATGCCTCATATCCAGATACCTGCATGAGTATCCCATCCATTTACCAGGGATATTACTATCAAACCTGCATGGAATTTTCATATTTTTGCAATCCCGGGAATTACCTCCCCAATCCACTCATTGTAGGAGCAATCCTAGTAGCATTACCGGCTCAAGGCCACCATTTATTTGAGCCCAAAGATGCACAACCCCTTCCTACCATACTTTCAGCCCACTCTACAAATAACTACCCCCAGATCCTAATAACAGGGTACCTGACGTCATAGACCCTACTAACACCTCCATAAAGGGTTAACAGAGCATTATCGCTGGAATGCTGACGTAGCAATGGTAGACCAGAAGTAGTCTATGTACTTAGAAGCTCTACAACCGCACAACACTGGAAATATTTTACATTTTACACAAAGATTAAATTATTTACACAGGTTACGCCCATATTTTTTTTGCAAAGGAATCTGAAACACTCTGATGGTGATAACGGCATAAGCCGAAGGTCAAAGGCACCACACTTTGAGAGCGGGTAAGGCGATGTTGAGCCTACCCTAGTTCACTTCACGACTAGACTAAACAGACGAACCACGTAAGGTTGAGGCACTCGCGGCCTGGCCAGGCAAGCTCTGGAATCCTAGGTGCGCCTCAACTGCCCCTGGGAGGAAGGGATGCTACACCCACTCGGTGCCACGGTCAGCGACGCCAAGACCTGCAGGGAAGTCTTTCTGAGGATGGTGGGAGAAATAGCTCACTCCGCGCTGGACTCAGGGGATGACCCTAGAGACGACCCAACCTATGACTAGACTTCTAGTTAAATTTAAGCAAGTAGGGCTTCTATAGCGGGAAGCAAGACTCCTGGGCGTTGGAGTGAAATATTAATGCGAAAAGCATACTACTGCGGCCGATAAAGGCGAAGAGAAATATTATTGCGAAAAGCATGCGAAAAGCATACTACTGCGGCCGATAAAGGCGAAGAGATTCTTATACTGCGAAAAGCAGAGTACGATTGCCGATGAAGGCGAAGATAATATTATGCCATTGGACGATGTCCAATGCCCACATAAATGGCGACGCATCGGGCAACCAGAGGGCATTAAATGGGTAGCATAGCGAGCAACCCACAGGGGTTAAGTGGGCGACCCAACTACGACTACATACGCAAAGGCAACGGTAAAGAACTGATAAATACAGCGGGCGAAACGGTTTGCTCAGGGGCACCGTAAGCCGCCTGCGACTAGGTTAATACTAGTTCATAAGTGTCGACATCTAGAATTAAGGGAACGGAATCCGGCGACCCTAGAGACAACCGGTGTTTCTAGGACTCGTACGGGTGGTGCCCTGAGGAAATAAATTGCCTCAGGCGATCGTTCTGGTCCAAATTTAGCCAATAAGACAGTTGCACTTTGGTACGCAACTTAGGATTAAGCAAATTCATTAACCGCTGTTGCCAGGTAATGGCACAGCACATTTCGGCAATAGAGTAAGGCCACCTATTCGGATTAGTCATAGCAGCCATTTTTTTACCATAAGTAAGGTAAATAGTACTAAGATTAAGCCGCTCGGCTCCTGATGACCGCCAAACCCGTCATCAGGGTAAGTCCGACAATACACTAGAATATAGGATAATATATAATATAGTAAAATAGGTATAATCAAAGTGGAATATATCGGCACCCAGTAACCACAATTCCGCTACCGGGGTAAGACCAACTACACATTCAGAAACGGCATTACGGCACCGTATAGGGTAAGCCCGGCCATGCAGCAAATTAACATTAATCATGCTATTTTTTTTCAGAGAAAGAAGAGCTTCAGCCAGTAAAAACAATGACACAGGAAGCGACATAGAGAATATGTCATACTAATATGTTTTTTCTAAACCTGGCCATTTTTTCCCAGGCATCGTCACCAGATACAGGAAACTGGTGACAGGAATTTCACTACCATATAGCAGTGTCATATTATTTACGGCATGCCATGATTGTGTACTATTTTTTTTATATACGTCAACTTGCACTAATCCTAACACACTCTCACACACTCACCACATTTTTTTTCAGCTACACACTCCAAAAAAATCTGCACAGCAGGACTGGTGCCTGTGGGGTACCAGGCTTGCTGGCAGATCAACTAAACAGAAACACATAAAGCGTCAAAATGCGACGCAGATTACGACAATGAGGGCGCAACCGATTTGTGGCGGCGACTCTCATTGTCAAGTGTGAAAGCATTCACCCACAGAGGATGCTTCACAGATTAGGTATTAAGAATACATTGCAAGCGGTACGACCACTAAACCGTACCAAGAAGTGGCCGTACAGGATCAGCCGTGAGACGGCAAGCGTACGTACAAACGGGTAGCGTGCACGCGAGGTATCAAACAAACACTAGAATTATAAGGGATTAGCGCGCTTAAGTTAGACATAAGACCACTGTAATTAATAATTTTAAAGGGTAAACTTAATACAAAGTCATGCGCCCACGGGCAATTATTCCACTAGACATAAGGTCATTGTAATTCATAATTTTCAAGGGTAAACTTCATACAAATTCATGTGCCCACGGGCAATTATTCCACTGGAAATCGACAATATTCCTAAATGTCAGAATCGCAACATAGTACATTAAACACTATATATTTTTTGTTTGTTTATCAAGATTCCATGTACACAATGTCTGTGATTTGTTTTCTTTCAATTTTCTTTCTTCTAACTTCCCCATTTGTCAGGGTGTTCCGTTTTATCCCAAACCAATAAATGCCTTTTGAATATTTCCCTTAAATTATACCCTGGAACACCCATTTTTCTATTTTCTTCTACCTTTCTTATTGCAGGGAGCACTTTTTCCCTAAGATAGGGCGGACGACGCAATCATCCGTTCGGCCATGGGTTTTTTCCCTCCCTGCACAACAATGTACCATCAGCACCATGTATTTTTTTTCTCTATCAAACTTCCAAAATGCCAATGTCAATTTCTGTTGCAATATTTTTTATGCCAATGTCAATTTCTGTTGCAATATTTTTTATGCCAATGTCAATTTCTGTTGCAATATTTTTTATGCCAATGTCAATTTCTGTTGCAATATTTTTTATGCCAATGTCAATTTCTGTTGCAATATTTTTTATGCCAATGTCAATTTCTGTTGCAATATTTTATGCCAATGTCAATGTTATGTATATATGTATATCCCATAACCCTCCCCTCTGAACACGAGCTGATCTCACGCACACACATCAACACGACATCACGACGACGAGGAAGACATCTACAGAAGATACGAGGGGACTTCAAAAACAACCACATCGACTACATCTATAACATCAACATCCCAACCCCAAGTTCCGTTCCCGTTCGCGGGGACGCGAACTAAATAGGGAAAGAGGCTTGTACAGTACCCCAGGGGTACGCACCCCTTGGAGACCATCCCCCCATCATCTATTTAAATCTCCTAACTGGCAATCCTTGTAAAGCCAGACCAACATCTATCAACACCGCAAGGACAGCTTGCCATTCTGGAAAGCTGGCCCAATCCTTGCATAACTACTACAAACAGCGACACACTATTAACTAGGGCAGCTATGCCATCACAATGCTGACAGCATAGCGCCGAAGAATATAAAAGGGAGTCTTAAGGAGGTCAGAGGCTCTCTCAATTATCAGTCTTACAGTGTGACGGCCGGAGGCTACGCTGGTATCATCAGGTGAGTGAGTCAGAACGTGTTCAGAATCCTATAACTTTGTAACCTTACACCCAATCTGTATAGACAAGTTTGTACACATTGTAACATCACTACATCCCTTAAAAGGGACTCACAATTCCATTATTACTGACCAATAAACACTTGGTCAGTACATTACACCTGCATTACTGTTTACACGCTTCTTTACGCCCTAACTCCCTTCCTGAACTCTCCGTCACTATTAGACGTGACTTATAGTAGCCAGATACTTGCTAGTGCAAGCATCATCGTATTCCCGTACCGGCCTGCCTGCTAGGAGCGGCCCGCGCCATATAGCTGACGCGTACAAGTCGATTATCTAACCAGCCAGCTGGACGACCAGCACGTTGACCCTTGCATTGAGTTCCATCCCCTAAAATACTCCTACATCATTTAAAGGAGCACCCTAACACTAAAACAACACTCTACACTGGTCAGCTTGCCCGACTACGGGAAGCTACCCCCTTTTAGGCATTTCCTTCTAAATCAACACAATAACTCTTCCGTTTTAGATCCTGCCACCCCCAAATAAGGGATCTAAAACACACGTATCAAATCGTATGAAATAGAATTTAAGTCGACCTTCAAAAGAAGTCTCATATTCAATAAGTCCATTTTTGTCAGGGACCAATGACAGTAGGTAATGTTTTGTAGGCTCCGCTTTTTGTCTCTAGCTGCCGACACAACATTACAACATTTTTCATGCCGACGTTTTTGTACACATTGTTGAATGTACTACCACAGGTCTTGCACTCATGGAATTCACCACAAGATACTTCATGTCGCTTCCTATGATAGTCTCGAAGAAAAGTCTCTCCACACTCTTTACACATATAGCTAGGAATGGGTTCTTCCATTATGAATGTTGATTTCTGCAAACAGCTGCTTACTGCGTATCACAGGGCTAAAGGTTGGTCGGTGAGTCGGTATTTTCACGATGTGAACACCGTGAGAGGTAGTAGTCAACTGGTGATATTCTTGTTAAGGGTCCTCTAATATAGCCTAGTCTAGACCAATAGCTCGTTACAGCGTATGACAAGGCTGTAGACTGGACAGTGAGACGGACTTTCACGATGTGAACACTGTAGCAAGTAGTAGTTAACTAATTGTATTCTTGCTAAGGGTTCTGTAATATACCATAGTCAAGACCAACAGCTACTTACTGTGTAGTACAAGGCTGTACAATGGTTGTTTTGACAGTCTTTCACGATGTGAACACCATGAGAGATAATAGTCAACTGGTGATATTCTTGCTAAGGATCCTCTAATATACCCCTAATTAAGGGTAACAGCTGCTTGCTGCATATGACAAGGCTAAAGACTGGTTGTTTCAACGGTCTTTCACAATGTAAACACTGTGACAGGTAGTAGTCAACTGAAAATATTCTTATACCCTACTCAAGGTTATCAGGTACTTACTGCATATCAAAAGGCTGTAAAATCATGTGTGTTAGGCACTCTTTCTTGCTAAGGGCCCCATATATTCCCTACACAAGGCTATACATGTTAGTTCTGAACACTTAGTAGTTAATTAAATATTCAATTTTATACAAATCTTATACAAGCACGTTTTCATGAGGTAAACCTTTGTTAAATAGCTGCATGCGACACGCAAAGTATGTTTCCGCTATCTAGCGGTGACTACGAGAAATACTTGAACGACCTGCATTCTACCTAGGGCTCCATTTTAACACTCACTCACTGACCGACCAGCATGCTATCTAGCGGTCGATATCAATACTCGCTCAACTACCAGCATGCTACCTATCGGTCAATATGACAACTCACTCAACTACCATCATGCTACATGGCTTTTTTTGTCAGATTTTTGTTGGCATTTTTGTTGGCATTTGTTGGCTTTTGTTGGCTTCTTTGTTGGCTTTTGTTGGCTTTTGTATTAGCTCTCTCATATTTGCTCTTGCTTGTTGGGGCTTATTTGGTCTTGGAAAGTATGTCAGTCTTTTTTATGGCTTCATAATGCTTACAGCCATGTTTGTAAGCAGCAACAACAACAACAACAACACACAAAATTCCAAAAAATCCAAAGTACTCTAAGGTTTATCAATGACTCTCAACTCTTACACTTACCTCTATCCCATGCCTAGTCAAAAAAATTGTGTATTTTTCAAGTTTTTCAAAATATATTTGGAAAGTAGGCTATATCATTAAACTAAAAATCCTAAAAAATATATGTTAACTCCTACACCTACGTCTATACCACTCTCAGTCCAAAAATAGTGTATTTTTCAAATTTTCCAAAACATATTTCCAAAATGGGTTATATTTCCAAAATTAAAAAGTTTACAAAAATGTTTGTTTGACATAAATGAATGGCCTTTGCCCCCTCTACCCCTACACTAAGTCTCAGGTCTCTAGGACTTTACTTGTTTAGTGTGAGGTTAGTAAATGATCAGGTTGGTGTTTGTAACTTAGGCAGTATGGACAGTGTTAGTGATAGCAGCTGCACAAGAACGCTTAGCAAATTGCTCCAAACCAGTAAAGTTCTTTAATCCATTACATTCCATTACAGAAATGGCGTCAGTTACTCTATGATAGGAACTTGCTCGAACCATTAAAGCGATCACCTCGTGATCACTACCTGTCAGCTCTGAGGTTCAAGTTCCATACCCGGCTCTGTCAAGCATATTAATTTTGGTTTGAGGGCCGGAAACCCCGTGAGGCAAAGAGGGGAAGAAGTAAGCTCTATTCCCATCTCAGCCATTCTAGAAGTGGCTTTCCGTGGTTTCCCACGTCTACTCCAGCAAAATGTGAATGTACGTTGTAGAATGAAACTTATCGTTGGCTCTAGTTGGTCGATTAGCGAATAATATTAAGCGTGATCTCAAATTAGCCTATTAGCCTACAAGCAGACCAACGAGATGGACTTTGAACCACAAGGCACCAGGTATGTGGACCGAGTTATTATCAACACAGAAGATCAGCGCTAGCGAGAAGACAGTCAATATTGTCTAGCAATTAGGGAATATTAATGCACATATTGTACACAGCTCGAAACCTCAGATCAAATGTTATTAATAATTTTGTTGTAAATAAACCCGTATTAGTTAAAATGTCTTGTTCATTGGGAGTTGAATATATAGGATAGTTGGAATGCAAAGAGTATCTCATGGAGCAAGTTTATTGCCCTACGCTCCGATGATAGATCTTGGCTCAAGGAAGGGAGCGGCCGTGGCTAAATAAAATTTTAATGTGTTATCTCTACGATAACTGGCGCCCAGTAAATCTAAATTAATAAAGTGTATGTCGTCTGTCTAGACAGGCCAGTGCTAAATAAGAACGATGAGGTGGTTTTAAGGAGTCTTCAGTGTAATATCTGTAGAAACGTTATAAATGATCGCACAACTTGTAGAGCGATATCCAACGACAAAGGTAGCCGTTACAGTTTGTGTACACCGTTTGTCATTTATTAACCCATACCTGCAACCTATACTCTCTCTGTACTGCAGTTTGATCTGAAAACAAGTTCCAATGGTAAAAGACTTGTCAGTCACCATACATGTAGCCTACACTAATTCTTTCTCTACCAAGCTATGTTTCATCACACATGGTCAACATCTCATCTGTTCGTATCCGATTATTAGTTTATAAAATCTCGGGTCGATGACCTTGATATATTGGGTATTTTGGGTAAATTCATTGGCTATGGGAAAGGGTTGATCATTCTAAGTCCTATGAAACCTCACATGTTGATATCCGATTATTAGTTTATAATAATAATATTAATAATTATAATAATGATAATTGATGTCGTCAGTAGCGTAAAATCATAAAACCCGTCCCCTATCGTGAACTTGTGACCACGAGGACTGTGGGAATCCCGTCGAAGATGATTGGGCACCAATTACGAAACGTTTCGAAACCTACTCGCCACTTTTCCCATGACCGTATACTTAAAAGCGTACGGGGAGCGAGAAGTGCATCAACCCATTTAGAAATGACAGCCTACGTAGCGTCGCGATAGTCTACTAATTTTTCCTCGTGATCCACTCTGAACTGATGAGCTCCCAACCACAGCATAGGGACAGCGGGAATCACGGCACCGGCCATACATTTTGTCCATAACTACTCGTGAATTTTAACCATGCCCAACCCTGAGCTTGCATCCACCATTCTGTCAGGACGAATAGACAATCGTTCAACGGCCGGGTGCGGCGTGGTGTGCATAATATCTCGTAAAACGGCCGAGAGCGGCAGCGATTACGATACATCGCGATATTTCTCCGCATTCAATGACGAGGAAAACTGGATTCTTGTCAAACGACAGCAAGTGGCGCCGATTGCATAATAATGCTATATTATCTCGTGCCCGACCTCAAGGACAATGGAAATCTCGTCGAACGACTAAAAGTGACACCGATTATCTAAATCGTGATATTTATCCGTGTTCTATCGCGAAAACTACGGGAATCTCGACAAACGGCGCCGATCGTGGAACATCTCGAAATTCCTCCGTACTTGACTGCGAAGACAGAATTCCGTTACAATCACGTAACGTCCCATAAATTTCTTCGTGATCTACCGCGGGGATAAAGGAAATCTCGCCAAACGGTCAAGAGCAGAGCAACCTCTTGGCAATTATAAAAACGCCTTGTGCACAAGACGACATATTAGCTGAAACAACTCATTTGATAATAAATATCTAGTATTTATTTATTATTTTTTACATTTTTATAACTCCCTAAGTGAATTGTATTTACCGCTTTAAACACAGTTCATTGCTGTTTTTCTTCACCGCGTGATGAGCCCCTTTGCTTGCAGACCGCAGACGTATCTTGAATTCAAAGGTAACTAAAATTAACTAAAAGGTAACTAAAAGGTAGCTAAAAAGTAACTAATTTTTACTTCATCCTTACAGTAGACACCCTGGTTGATGAAAATGTGCATTTGCACGTCGTTAAGAGAAGACACGAAGAGTTTCTTATTTTTCATATTTGGTTTTGTAAAAACTTAGGCAATATATCGTCGTTTACCCAAATACGGATTAGCTTGTAATGTGTTTTCTTCCCTGAATTAAAGAATTGACAAGTTATTGAAGGTTCCGTGGTTTTTCATTTATTAAATACAATGGGTCAAATAATTCTTTACGCGCTACTTTTGTCTTATTTGGCCAAACTAACTTAATTTGCTGAGTACTAAAGTTGTCCTTGTCTACACATCTCCAAATCATAGTGGGTGTTTCCTCTAAACGGTAACAGTACTGCCTTTCAAACCTCACTTTAATTTCTTATCTTCGTTGATCAAAACTTTTAATTACGAAATTCACTCATATGAGGTGCCTAGAATCAAAACCCGCCAAATCCATATTTTATGAAAATTGAGATAAGCATTGTTTCTTATAGCTTTTGATGCGCTGAATTCATTAAAACTATTATTTTGTCACAAAACCCGCTACATCCCACTGTAAAACGAAGTCAAAGTTGAGGCTTAGTTGCAATATCCGCCAAGTCCAAAGGCAGTTTCGCCATTTTTGGTTACAAAACCCGCCACATCCACATCAGTCAATAGGAACACTCAGTTCGGCCATCTTAACTTCCATGATGCTTTGCGACGTGTTTACATTTTACCTAACAGCGTTAGTCAGAGAACATACGCCTGCCTGACGTGATCAGAATGGTTTATGTTGTTATACTTTCCGATAATAATAATTTGTTTTGACAAAGAACAATAACATTTTGGTCCGGGGTGAAGTTTTCCACAGAACTGACATTTGCGAACATAAACGTGTCACGAGACCTGATTTTGATATGACTCACGTACAGCCAGAATACATTAACAGAGGGGTTGTCCTTTAGGAACAAGAAGTGAAAGATGTTTAGACTGCTTTCGAAGCATTTTGGAGAAAGATGGAGGGAAAATGAAGTGCTGCAGTTTTATTACAATCTGGAAAGTCGTGGCAAACATGAAGGGAATGATGACGATTGTGAAACTACTATTGAGGTTGAGGTAGAAAGACATTTTGTAGCTAGAACTTCCAATAAAGAATGTGATTTAATAGTTGAATGACGATTGTTTTGTCGCTAAGAACCTGAACCATATGAATTGAACATGAATTTAATTTGACTTTTTCCCTTATAATTATTATTCAATACTCTTTCACGAATTGATTGTCCGGCACCGTGACTAAATGGTTAGCGCGCTAGGCTTTGGCCCGAAGTGCCCCGGGTTTGATTCCCGGCCGAGCCATCAGGGATTTTAATCTCCTGGGGTTAATTCCCGTGGCTCGGGGACTGGGTGTATGTGACGTCTTCATCTTCACTTCATCCTCATTACGACGCGCAGGTCGCCTACGGGCGTCAATTGGAAAGAACTGCACTCGGCCTCTCCGGAGGCCACACGATCATTTTACGAATTGATTGCCGGCGGTGGAGATGAAAAGGGTTTGCAGTTCTGGTTGTGTAACATTCATTTTAAACATAGCCCAGGCGAACGACTTTCTCCTCAAATATATAGCTTTGCGTAGCCTACTGTTAGTTTAGCTTATTCTTTTTCTGTTTATTCTTACTAGCCAATAATCTTTGTGCAAATAAACACAAAAATGATACGATTTTTTATTTTATAACCTAAATTTAGCTAACTTTCATTCAAAATATTAATTTCTTAGTAAAGCTTACGCAGTTTCTACAATCACTTCGCAACTTCAAATTTATTAGGGCTCTTTGGTATCAAAACCTGCCAAATCCAAATCTTAGTAACAAACCCCGCCAAATCCGAATTATTGCTTTATATTTTTCTAAATAAATTTATAACTATCTCGTGGATCAGTTTCATACTTCGTCACTGTTTTTAAAAATAATTAATTGACTTTTTATTGAAAGAAGTATTTCCTTTTGGGTATTGGTTCGTTTGTGGCAGTTTTTGCCACTTTACCAAAAAATTGAAGGAATGGATTTGGAGGGTTTTGATTCTAGGCACCTCATATAAAAGCACTGACATACTAAATAATTTGCAAATGCATAACCTGTTCCGCAATAACTTACAGCGAAAACCCAGTTAAGACTAGAAAAAGTCTCATAATAACCGGAATAGCGTATTAACCGGCCGCGGCTAAAACGCACTCGTGAAGGTTGAATTCATAGATGGAGGAATGAGACAAATACCGTATTTCGAACGATTCGAATAGAATATTCGTACGAAACAGTTAATCCAAATAATGAAAAACAATGGGCATGCTTTCCAAATTATTCGAATACAATATATTCGAATGTGCACAGATGTTATTATTCGAATACCAGAATAACAATGGTATTCGAATAATATTCAAATATTCGAACATTTTTCACGTATTAGCGAGTATTGCCAATTTATTCGAATCACAGTCCGAGCCCTAATTCTATACTCTGAGCTGCCAGAATGGTATTGATATTTGGCCGGAAATTCCACGTCAGTCTCATCACCCCTCTGCCTTTTGACCAATCTATGTTCACATAGTTGATGTCGTAACACTCTGCGTTGCAATATCACATCCCACGTGCGTCAGTGCTTGGTTAGCTTTGTCACTGGCTTGTACAGTGTGATCGCATGTTATTGTAACTGTTCGGCAACCTTGTTCCCTGACCACATCGCGAGACGGAAACTGTCAATCCTACGTTCTGACAGCTCACAGAGTGTAGAACCCGGATGTTATTTTTTCATGACAAATCTCATTCAAATTATGTCATTGCGCACGATTAACATTCCGAGCTGAAAAGGGTTGCAGTTCTGGTTGTGTAACATTCATTTTAAACATAGCCCAGGCGAACGACTTTCTCCTCAAATATATAGCTTTAATACTTTATGCAATTAAACATATTGTTGTGCTTCGCACAGTTCTTCGATGCTATGCTCAATGGTCAAATACTTTTCAGATGTTATTAATATGTGTTAATAATTTGTGTTGCTTCAATGATGATAATATTTTCGACGATATATTTTTGAAAACTGGAAAACAAATGAAAGTCTAAGAAATTCTATAAACATTTATTCTACGAGTGTTAATATCGTGTAAATAGTCAAACAGTGATCTACGTTATTTCCAGTATAGACAATTAATTTTGAACTGGAATTACATATTAATAATTTTGGAACACAGTCCACAGGACTATTAATCGGACTTGTGTTTCCGAAAAGATTGTCAAATGTGTTTGGAAGATTTCTGTATATTGTGTGTAAATAAGAGTGTGGATCGCCACACGTGGATGATGCTGCTTTGAGCATCTTTGCAGTCAGATTTTAACTTTTAAATAAACTGAGATAATTTTACCAGATGTGTTTCACCCAATTAAATCTCCTTCTATCCTTATTGTTGCATTGAGCCAAAAATCAGCAAAGAGTTTCTTTAATTTGATGTCGTTTTTGCGATTTGCTTTAACCCATCTGGCGCTCCGGGATATTTTGATTCTCGTGCTGACTGATTATTGGTAAAATGCATATGTGGTCGTGCGGACTCCGGTCTAAACGGGCACAGTATGGTGATACTTTTCTTGGGTGGCACTCTTGTCTTGTACAAATCTTAGCTCTATATTGTCAATCCTCTGTATTCACAAGATATAACTGCAGCATACGCAGTTTGACTGGCATCGCAGAACACATCTAGGAATCTTAATCTCAGACAGCTGAGGTAGTTCTGCCAACCACTTCATGAATCTTCTCTTTGTTGTTTCATCTACTTCGGTGTCCCAACCCAACTCAGTGGCCCATAGTTCTTGCAAGATTAAATTTTGGACAGAGAAATACCGGGCTTGAGAAGCCAGTTGGGTCCAACACCTTATGTGCAACTCCTAGTATAGCTCTTTTTGTGATTACATCATATTTGTAATTGTTAACATGAGTTAGATTCAGTTCAATGGTATCTTCTCCTTTATTCCAAATGAGCCCTAGCACATGAGTAAGATTTTCAGCTGTACCATCCTGAGAATATCCACCCTTGCAGATTGAAAGATGCCTTATCCATTATTATGCTTGCCGCTCGCATGAATGAATGAAGGTCATTTCTGTTGTTAACACTAATAGCGCAGTTATCCACATAAAAACATTCTTCCAATCTTTCTATTGTTGAAGTTGAGTATGAACTATTATCGACTGTCTCTCTCTTCTACTTTTTTTTTCTTCAAAGAACTAAACCTCAAATGAATTTGTGTTCAATACCTAACCTAACATTCACTTCTCCATGACTACCATAGTCCTTTTCTCACTAACCCCAAAATATAAGCAGAGCATTGTTTCCATGTTTTCAGGACTTCAACCAATCAAGTCTGAGAAGGGACTTCGTTATCCCGCATCGTATGAAACGTTTATATTTTTAGGTTTCTTATTTTCTATGAAGGGACTATTTCGATGAAATTTAAAGTAAAAAATTAAAAAATTATCTTATTACCAGCGTTTCGTTGGCATTTGACATTTTAGGGAGGAAATAACATATTTCGCAAAATAAATTTATTTCGGGATATTCAACAAGATAATAGATACAGAAAACATACCTAACCAGTGGCTGCTAAGTACGATAATATTATTGTACAAGAAGGGAGCACGTGATGATCTAGACAACTACATACCAATAACTCGGATCTCAAACAATATAAAGTGTTTATTAAAATTTAATTATAATATTATTATTATTATTACTGTAAATATTGTCAATTCAAATAACTGTACAGTACGTATGTAATTAGTTTTAGTTGTAAGTAGGTAGTTAGTTTGTCTATTAAGATATATGTCATTGTTCTATTAGACTGTGGTGTGTGAGTGTGTCTGGTAGCAGTTGCATTCTTTATTAGTTATAGTTCATTGTTTCAGTAGACTGTGAGGGTGTATGTGAGTGTGCCTGGTGACAGACTGTTTTAGTGGTAGTATTTGTTGTTGGTGGAACTTTAGTATTTTTTTCGTTAGTAGAATTTTGGTATTTAATTGTTAGTACGGTAGAAGGTTAGTATTTTTGTTTAGTAGAATTGCTCTTTACTTATTCTGAAAGGGAGTAGCAGCCTTTCAGAATAAATCAATTCTTTACTAGTCTTATAGACGGTTAAGATATTGATAATATAAGCCAAATAATGGCTACACTGCGCCCTGCTGCACGGCTGAAAGCAACGGGAAACTACAGCCGTATGCTATTCCCGAGGATATGCACCTCTCTATGCATAATTACATGTGATGATGGCCTCCTCCCTTGTAAAATTTCAATCCGGAGGTAAACTAGTCCCCCGTTCGGATCTCCGGGTGGGGACTACTCGAGAGGGGGTTAACATCACAGAAGTGACAAAGAGGAAATCTGACATTCTACGGATCGGAGCGTGGAATGTTAGAAGTCTGCTAGGAAGTGGAAAGTTAGAAAACTTAGAAAGGGAAATGGATAGGTTGAGGTTGGATTTGGTTGGGATTAGTGAAATGCGCTGGCAGGAAGAACAGGACTTTTGGTCAGGAGACTATAGGGTCATTAGCACTAAATCAAACAATGGCCAAGCAGGGGTTGGCCTCATATTGAGTAGGAAACTTGGACAGCGGGTGGAATATTATGAACAATATAGTGAACGGATTATTGTAGCAAAAATCAATACTAAACCTACCTGCACCACAGTGGTACAAGTCTATATGCCTACCAGTCAAGCTGATGATGAGGATGTTGAAAAGGTCTACGAAGAAATAGACGAAATTTTGAGGTATATCAAGGGTGATGAAAATGTTATAGTAATGGGAGATTGGAATGCTGTGGTAGGAAAAGGGAGAGAAGGGAAAATAGTAGGAGATTTCGGATTAGGTGAAAGGAATGATCGAGGAAGCAGGCTGGTAGAATTCTGCACCGAGCATGAGTTGGTCATAGCTAACACCTTATTCAATAACCACAATAGAAGAATATACACATGGATGAGACCAGGAGATACAGGGCGTTACCAAATCGACTTCATTATGGTCAAGCAGAGGTTTCGAAACCAGATTTTGGATTGTAAAGCATATCCTGGTGCTGACATAAACTCTGACCACAATCTGGTCGTAATGAAATGCAGATTAAAGTTGAAGAAACTGAAGAAAAGTCAAAAGCCAAAAAGGTGGGCAATAGACAGACTGAAAGAGAAGGATGTAAACGAAAGATTCAAGAAGAGTATAAAGGAAGGACTAATGAAAAACCCTAAACAAACTTCAATTGCAGACGAATGGGCACTTTTGAAGAATGAAATAACAAAATCCGCAGAAGAAAACATTGGTAGGAAAGAAAGAATAGGTAGAAAATTGTGGATCACTCAGGATATACTAGAATTGATGGATGAAAGGCGGAAACACAAGAATCTAAGAGATGAAAAGGGGAAAGCAGAATACAGACGTCTGAGAAATGAGGTTAACAAGAAGTGCAAGGAAGCGAAAGAAGAATGGTTGAAAGAGAAATGTGCAGGTATAGAAAATTGTCTGAAATTAGGTAAAGTAGACACAGCTTATCGAAGGATTAAGAATACTTTTGGGGAAAAGAAGACTAAGTGCTGTAATATTAAGGACACAAATGGAAAGCCTCTAACAGATAGGGAAGAAAAGGTTGAGAGATGGAAAGCTTACATAGAGAGTTTGTATAAGGGAAAGGAGATTGAGAATCATGTAATGGAAAGGGAGGAGGAAATTGATGAGGATGCGAAAGGAGATTTAATATTGAGATCAGAATTTGATAGAGCTTTGGAAGACTTAAGCAGGAACAAAGCACCAGGCATAGATGATATACCGATTGAGTTGCTACGCTGCATAGGAGATGAAGGTCTGATCAGGTTATTTCACTTGGTGTGTAGGATTTATGAGACAGGTGAGGTACCCCCTGATTTCAAGAAGAATGTAATCATCCCTATACCAAAGAAAGTGGGAGCTGTCAGATGTGAAGATTACCGTACAATCAGCTTGATTACTCATGCTTCAAAGATCCTGTCTGGGATAATTTACAAGAGGATTGAAAGCCAGATAGAAACGGAGTTGGGTGAAGACCAGTTTGGTTTCAGGAGAAATGTAGGAACAAGGGAAGCTGTACTAAGTCTTAGGCTGATTTTGGAAGGTAGAATAAGGAAAGATAAGAGAACGTTCATGGCTTTTGTAGACTTAGAAAAGGCTTTTGATAACGTTGATTGGACTAAATTGTTTGACATTTTGAAATCGATTGGAATAAAGTACAGAGATAGGAGGGTGATATACAATCTATACAGAAACCAGACAGCAGTCATTCGAGTTGAAGGACATGAGAGAGAAGCTGGTATTCAGAAAGGTGTAAGGCAAGGCTGCAACTTATCACCCATACTTTTCAATCTTTACATTGAACAAGCAATGAAGGAAATTAGAGAAAAATTTAAAGTGGGAGTGAAGATTCAAGGAGAAATAATTTCAACGCTGAGATTTGCTGATGACATCGTCATCTTGGCCGACAAGCCTGAGGATTTGAATGAGTTTTTGAATGGTATGGACTCCGTCTTACAGAAAGAATTCATGATGAAAATTAATAAATGTAAAACAAAAATACTGGAATGCAGCCGAAATAAATCAGAAACCTCTATGGAGATCAAATTGACAGGTGAAAAGCTGAAGGAAGTAGAAAACTTCTGTTACTTAGGAAGTAGAATAACCAGTGATGGACGAAGCAAAGAGGATATAAAAAGTAGGTTGGCTCAGGCAAAGAAAGCTTTTCTACAAAAAAGGAATCTGCTGACATCGAATATAGATTTAGGTATTAGGAAGTCATTTTTGAAAGCCTTTGTCTGGAGCGTGGCGCTCTATGGAAGTGAAACTTGGACTATTGGTGCAGCAGAAAAGAGGAGAATAGAAGCATTTGAAATGTGGTGTTACAGGAGAATGTTGAAGATCAGATGGGTAGATAGGGTTACAAACATAGAGGTATTAAGACGAGTGGGAGAGGAGAGATGTTTCTGGCGACTGCTAATGAAGAGAAGAGATAGGTTGGTAGGACACATACTAAGACACCCAGGAATAGCAAGCTTAGTTATGGAAGGAAGGGTCGAGGACAAGAACTGTAGGGGTAGACCAAGGTTAGAATATGTTAAACAGATTGCCTCAGATGTAGGGTGTGGTAGTTATGTAGAGATGAAACGATTAGCTCAGGACAGGGAGGCATGGAGATCTGCATCAAACCAGTCAAAAGACTGAAGACTCAAACAACAACAATTGTTGATTGATATTGTTTTAAAGGATGGAATGGCTTGCCACGGTGGGTGAGTGGTTATCGTGTCGGACTACGAAGCCCAAGGTTTTAGGTTCGCTCCTGGCCGTGGTAAGTGATTTTTGAAATACGACAATTATCACGATACGCATGTCATACGATGTTGTCATGTTAAAGAACCCAGTTGAATTCACTAGGTCGTGTTCATAATGGCAAAATTAATCTCGGGATTTTCCGCCAACACAAAGTTCCTAATTTCTCTACTAGAAAGCGCTGTAGTGTCAAGGAGTTTAGATATCTAACCTCAATGACTTTCATAGCATTTCAAGGAGCTTTAAAATTCGACATGCAAGCTGCCTTGTGGGCGTCAATTAACAAAGCTTGCACTCGGCACCCGAGGCCATACGTTATTAATAATAACGGGGGGCGGATTTCTATGACCCAAAAATGTATGAAATATGTATGCATTTATGACCTAAAAACATAAAAATATGACCTATAAAATTCAAAATATGAGTTAATGAATAGCATCTACGTTTCATAGAAACACTTTTATTACTCCTTCCGTACTGAATATGTTTTCACCTAACTCGTGAACAAAACTTCGCAACTTCCTACAAATTGAGACTTTAGTTTTAGGCATATTTAAAGGAACTGAATGACTGAAGCTCCCTAATGAGTGACCAAGGTCATTCAGTGTGTTGAAGGTGGAAGAGGGAAGGGCCAAGGAGAGAGATAAGAATGATGACAAATAACTGCGGAATTACCTCTGCTTCCGTGTAAACAATAGCCCGGTTTCCGGGAATTGACCCAGCTAGCAAACAATAGCTCTTACCTGTTAGAAACATTCCATACACTACTTTAGAATGGTTCTTCAGTAGTATATTCCAGTCTATCCTGAACAATATTTTCTAGAGCTTATTCTGATTTTTATAAAACGAAATTCAAAGAAAATTACCAAAATATGCCGTTTATAATGATATTTTGTTCAAAATATGCCATGAAACTTAAGAAAGCCTAAATATGCATTTATATGCTTAATACAACCTGTTTAATTTTGGTTATCATGCTTGGAAACGTGTTGAAAATACAAGACTATAAGATATAATGTTAAGGGAAAAAATATGACTTATCATAGAAATCCGCCCCCTAGTTATTATTAGTATAATGGGTGGAATGGCGCAATAATCTGCTCTTTGTAAGCCTTATTGACCACATATCAAATTTGTCTCGTCAGCTTGAGAATTACTACGCCGAGTGCATGCGGTGAAGATGGAACTTGAGACCTATTGGAATCCCAGCGTGTAACCATTTTAATTCCTTCTCTTCAGTCTTACTAGTGTCCTCTTTCATTACAAAGTTAAACAACGACCCTTGCCATCTCCTTGTCAGTTAATCAGAAAGAAAGATATTTGTGTGAAGTTTTAATTCCAGTCGGCACCTGCTTTCACCGTCAGCTTATTCTACACGCCTCACAGTGTCCATACATAATGCGGAACTTTCTTATTACTTCCCAACAGAGTAATGGAATTTTTGTTCCTCTGCTCTGGTGTCAAGAGTCTTCAAAATCAATTTAAGTTCCTTCTCTGCCAAGTAATTTTAACTTTAAGATATTATTTTATGCTCCGTAGGTCGGTTTTATCGCTTTAATTCTCTTTTCTTTTCTAATTAATTCAATGGAATCTCATTTGAGAATTATGGAATTCTATCGAGAGTTCCTTTGCCGGTAATGTGGCTTACAATTTATCATTAGAGTCTCCTCTGTGCTCAAGTTTCTACCTCACACTAAATTGCAAGAAAGGCTCACCCGTTGAATTGGATGGCAGCGTTTCACAAGACTCGAGATGAAGTACCTGGAGACTTATCCAGTAACAAGCAGCGCTCAATACACTGGGGCTGAAGAATCGAACTCGTATTTTTGGACTTCACTCAATACTGCTCATGACCTGTCAAACACCATGGCGCTGCAGTGAATGTTTAACAGCCAAGTATTTTCTTTAAACTGCGTGTTTGAGTCTTCAGACTTCTGACTGGTTAGATGCAGCTCTCCATGGTTCCCTATCCTGAGATAATCGCCTCATCACTATACTACACAGATGATGATGATGATGATGATGATGATGGTAATTGTTGTTTTAAGGGGCCTAACATCTAGGTTATCGGCCCCTAAGGGTTTGGGTGATCGTGAAAGATGAGATGAGAATGAAAACTATAACTTGGATAGGAGAATCCTCAGAATAATTATGGGTGCTGTTCAAACCGAAAGTGGATGGAAACTTCGAAGTAATGAAGAAGTTTACCAGAAAGTAGAAAGAATCTCTGAGACTATGAAGAAGAAGAGGTTGAAGTTTCTCGGACATCTACAGTATACAGAATGGACCAAAATAGACTCACCAAACGGATATTTGATTACTTCTGGAGAAAGAAGACCACAAAGCATGGATTAAGGAAACTAAGGCGGATATGGAAAGATTGAACATCTCTGAAGACCA
The DNA here is from genome assembly GCA_946902985.2 of Meconema thalassinum. Lineage (NCBI taxonomy): Eukaryota > Metazoa > Arthropoda > Insecta > Orthoptera > Tettigoniidae > Meconema > Meconema thalassinum. The sequence goes on from OX336392.1 coordinate 540,999,897, forward strand.
ACTGTTAGACTGAAATAGATTTAAGAACATACTGAATAATTTGTAAGGGATTCAAGCCGCAAGAAGACCTAAGAAGACCGGAAGAGCCTGGACGGACGAACAGCGTCAACAGGCCAGCGAACGCATGATGGAGTATTGGGTGCAGAGAAAACTTCGCGCCAAGAAAAATAAATGAAGTTGTAGCGTGATCCTGTGTGGTCCATTCGCGTGTTAAAAAATAATAATAACTACAGATATAGAGAATGACATAAAAATGACCATGATAGACCGGTATCTTGCTGACGTGTTAGTTATAAACTATTTATTTTCAATTAAATTCAAGATTTATTTGATTGTAAACCATTCTGGTTAGGGTCACATTATGACCTTCAGCTAGTATATGATGAGTAGTAGTCTGCTATATCTAAAGTTCACATAGTAACATTTTCCAAAAAACCAGATATGTTACAATACATTTTGTAAATTAAGAATAAAATATTGTCTTGAAAAACAACGTAGAAATGAGGATATGTGAATGCGAAAATATGTACTGTTTGTTGAATCAGTTAAGCTATAAAAATTCTTGATGTGTATTTACTAGGATAACATCAAGGATATGCAACTACATTTCTTTCTAATAATAATCTTCGGGGTCGAGATGATGTTACGCACATAACGAAATAAGAAATAGGTACAACACTTTTATTACTTGTTTGTCTACATGTAAGCAAGTTTCCATTACCTGCATCTCTCACAACTACCTTCATGTGGGAAATACCCCTCACAATTCTTAGTATTCTTGGGCTCCATTCTTATCTTCTTGCATTTTCTTAAAACATCTTTTTCTACATCAGCATACATCAAGACATCATATGACCATACATCCAAAACATTTCTTCTTATTCCTTTTCATTCAAAGTCCTCCCACATATACATTCAAAGAACAAGAAAAGAAGAAGTAAATAACCCAATCCACTGTCAACAAGCCTACACATATCCTTTCCAACAAGCAGACTTCTCCTAACCATTCCGAGAATATAACATTTTTCAATCTCAACAAAAACAGATAACCTCCCAATTATTATTTTTTCATAGTCCACTTTTCAACCAATAAGCAGTCACAAACCAACACACTATCTCAAAAGGAATTTAGAATAACCTACATCAGAAAACGTAATTGGGCACGCAAAGCCCTCTGCTACCTCACTGCTGGACCACAGAGTATCTAGCTAGCACACAGCACTAAACTCCCAGCAGCAGCCCAGCATGAGGCAGCCATGCTTCCAACGCCAAAACCAAACATAATACCAACATAAAAGGTGGGGGGTGAACACTCTAACCAAATACATTCGATTACAACCTAATTACTCGTAATATTTCGTGAAATCACCAAATGTGATATTACAGATCTTTTATAAGCCAATATTGTACGGCTCACAGTGTATTTCCTGCCCTTCAAAAATGTTATTTTCTTGCCCAGAAGTTAAACCCTCAATTCTGGGATCATGAGGCGAACACTCTACCATTGATCCGGGGAGGAAGCAAATGGGATAACATATACAGTGGCTATGCTACAGATCACTCAATTTGAAAGCAAGCCACGCCCCATTGATACAGGACAGAAGTATGGGACACCTGGTTATATTGCTAAAGAGATAATCCATTGCATGTGTGGAGAAGATGTTGTGCATCACGGTACGGACTGGTACATTAACCAGGGAACAGCCTCAAGATTACCAGGTAACACACACGATGCGACTGTATGAATGAATGAACAGTGTAGGATACAGTGGGTAAAATAACTATTCATACTCTACATTTTACCCTCTATAATTCGTCTTGCAGCATCATGGTATTCCATAGGTTTAGGAGTTCTCCTGACCATATACGCAATTTGCCTAACAGTGGTGGCCAAACTGTAGGATATCTTACAGGGGAGTCTTCACTCTCGTTTACGGGTCGGCGGCAAACTTCTATGATGAAGGTATCCAAAAACTTGTGCCACGCTATGACAAATGCCTGCAAAAGTTCGGCAGTCATGTGGAAAAGTAGTTTTAAGGTGTTGAATGTTGTGCAATAAATGAATTTTCTATACCTGTACACAATTTTATTTTATTACCAAACGGAACTTACTTTCTGGACGTGCCTCGTATTACAAACATACATGTTCTAGTAACGTGTACACATTAGTAAATAACGAAAAAAGGCATATTCCTAGGCAAACAAAGTATTCATACGTATTCAATGTTTGTAACCATTGGACTGTTACACGTCTTAGAGCGTGACGACAAGCGAAGGTCGACTCACCGTAGTGTTCTAAGATGAGACTGTTTACTTTACATCTGATAGTCTAGTGGTACACAATTGGTCGGATATCACAAGAGTTGAGTGCCACCTGCAAAGACCACATAGTTTCATTATTTAAACAAGGATTCAGCTAGCGGAAGATTGGGAAGCTGGTGAAACGATCTCATGTGACTTTCCAATATATTATTAACTAGTTCCAAGACCGCATCGACCGATAATGCAAAGCGACAGGGACGACCAAGGGTAATTTCACCCTAGAATTAGTGCAGCTGAACTAGGGAAACAGCTTGCTTCACGTTCCGGGAAGATTGTTACACCTCAAACTATCTGGAATCGGCTCCATGAAGCAGGCATTAACGGAAGAGCTGTGCGAAAGAAGACTTTTATGAGTGAGATAAACCGAGGGAAGAGGTTGGCATTCGCTAAGGAATATATAAACATGAGGCAAGACTTCTGGAAGAATATTTCATTTTCGGACGAAAGTAAATTTAACATGTATGGATATGACGATCGACAGTTCGTTTGGAGAAGACCAAATACAGAATTGGAAAGCAAAACTATACTACCAACAGTGAAGCATGGAGGAGGCCATATCATTGTATGGGGTTGCAGGAGTTGGTGAACTAGACGTAATTGAAGGTAACATGAATGCTCAGGGCTACATCAAAGTGCTACGGGGTAATTTCTTTAGGAGTGTTGTGAAATTAGGCATACAAGACACCTATCTATTTCAACATGACAACGACCCGAAACATACAGCAAGAATAACGTGAGAGTGGCTGGTGTACAACGCCCGAAAAGTATTTCTCACGCCACCGCTATCTGCGGGCGTTAACCCCATTGAAAATTTATGGGCCCTTTTCGAAAACATAATCCGAAAATTAATCTGTTCCTCCACAACGCAACTAGTAGACAATTTGCGAAAATGTTGGTCTGAAATTACACCAGACTTCACGAACAAGCTTGTTAAATCCATACCAATGAGGCTTCAGGCCATTCTAAATGCAAAAGGTTGGCATACAAAATATTAATTGAGTTTGTATACTGTGGAAATCCACATTTTTGGTGTGTATGAATACCTTTTTGGTTCGCCAAGAATTGTTTTTGTCTCATATTGTAATACCTATTGCGCTAGAACGGTTTTCGTTTCTCGGTAATGAATAATTGGTACATTTTGTTCTACATAATGCAAACACGAAACTCTCTGGCCATATATTAAACCAACGTTCTAAAACAACATGGTGTATGAATACTTTCTTTTTACCAACTGTAGCTATTCAGTCGGTCAACACGAACATTGCTCAAAGACTGGGAGGGGTACAAAAATAAATAACATCCCTGGAAAGAATTACGATTATTAATTATGATCAGTGTTATAACGGGACAGTGATCATATCTAATAAGTGTAATTTTTTTCCAGGGGTGTTAGTTATTTTTTACCCCTCTCAGTCTTTGCGCAATGTTCGTGTTGACCGACTAAAGAGCTACAAATAACTGCCTGTACATGCAACACCGATAAACGGGATCGAAACGTTACATTGAATGAATAAGCCTCAAGTGTCCCGTGAACGCCAAAGGCCTTCCTCTACGGGGGTTGCTCTTGTGATTGGTGAGCTGGTCCACGTGATCTGGTTGGTTCTGTCTCGTTGATAGTCTTCTTCCATAGTTATACACTTCGCTTTGTTCATTTTATATCATCCATCGCTTGCCACGGTGGGTGAGTGGTTATAGTGTCGGACTACCAACCCCAAGATTGCAGGTTCGCCCCTGGCCATGGTAAGTGATTTTTGAAGGCGACAAAAATCACGATACTCATGTCATACGTTGTTGGCATGTTAAAGAACCCATTTGAATTCAGTAGGCCGTGTTCAATGACAAAATTAATCTCGGGATTTCCCGCCAACACAAAGTTCCTCCATCCTCTACTTGAAAGCGCTGTAGTAGTGTCAAGGAGTTTAGAATCTAACCTCCTTGACTTTCATAGCGTTCAAAGGAACGACGAAATTCGACATGCAAGCTACCCTCTGGGTGTCAATTAACAAAGCTTGCACCAGGCACCCGAGGCCATACGATATTATTATTATTATTATTATTTCATCCATCGTCTTGTCATCTCTATCCAAACAGTTCTGATTCGTGTGGTCCTAGTAAATGTCAGAAGTCATCTGGCCACATTCTTCTTGGTAGGCCACTGCTTCTCCTTCCTATGTAGGGGTCCCACATGGTTGTCCTCTGCACCCGTCTGTTCTGGTGTAGTCTTGCTACGTGGCCTGCTGAGTGCTGCTTTGTGAGGATGTCGTTTCATGGAATTAATGAGCTGGAGATGGTATGAAGCAAGGTTGCTAGGTTTGTGCTCAACGATTTTAATCCTAGAAGTAGTGTAATTCGAATGATAGAAAACTAGGGTAGAATCTCTGGAAGAGAGAAGGCCGAAACCCAGACTATTCGCTATGTTTAACACTTTCACTAATCGGTCAGCATGGGGAGAACTGAGCAATTGTCTGGGCAATCCCACCAACCTGTGCAGGGCAGATCATCCACATAAATTTAGAGGCCGACCACAGCTTACACTTTATGGGAAATATTATTTCATTAACCGTGGTATTGATAATTGGAACTCAATTCCTGCCACAGTCTTAGAGCCTTTCCCCAAACACATTGGTGTATTTAAGAGAAGCCTGAAATTCTGTGTAAACACTACGATGTAATTACTCTAGTTCCCAAATCGCGACTTGTGTACTTTAAGAGTATTTGCTATTATTGTTGGAAATTGTCTGTGAATGTACAATTTGCCACCGGGGAATTAACCCCCTCCCCAGAACGATTTGCAAATAAAGTAAATTAATAATAATATTATCGTATTGTCTCAGGTGCTTGGTGAAAGCTTTGTTATTTGGCGCCCATAGGGCAGCTTGCATGTCGAATTTTGTTGCTCCTATGAAAGTACTGTACTCAGGAGATAAAGTCCAGGATCGGTCAAGCCAGAAATGCATTCAATAAAATGAGGAGAGTGTTCTGTAGCAGAGACCTTAATTTACATCTAAAAATTAGACTTGTGAGATGTTATATCTTCTCCACCTTGTTCTATGGAGTTGAGACCTGGACTATAAAGAAACGAGAAATGGACAGATTGGAGGCATTTGAGCTATGGACGTACAGAAGAATACTGAGTCTGAGTTGGAAAGATAAGGTCAACGATGAGGTGATGAGGCGGATGGGAAAGAGAAAGGAAATACTGTCAACATTAGAAAACTGCAGTATCTGGGGCATGTGATGAGAGGAGATAAACATCATCTGCTGCAGCTGGTCATTCAAGGAAAGTTACAAGGCAAAAGAAGACCTGAAAGAAGACGCATTTCTTGGATCGAAAATCTGAAAACTTGGTTCAATTGTTCCACTATTGAGCTGTTTCGTGCTGCATCATCTAAAGCAAGAGTCTCTATGATGGTTGCCAACCTCCTGAGAGGAGATGGCACTTAAAGAAGAAGAATGAAAGTCAAGGAGGTTAGATATCTACGCTCTTTGACACTATATCGCTTTCTAGCAGAGAAAGGAGGAACTTTTTTGTGTTGGCGGAAAATCCCGAGATTAATTTTGCCTACTGAATACAAATGGGTTCTTTAACATGCCAACAACATGCCGAGATTTTTGTCGCATTTCAAAAATCACTTACCACGGCCAGAAGCGAACCTGCAAGCTTGGGCTTGGAATTCCGATACGATAACCACTCACCCACCGTGGTAAGCAATGAAATGAATGAAAACAAGAAGTTCCGTGACGAACTAAAGAGCCTACTTTTCTTAAAATTTAAGATGCATGCCAATGATTAATCTAAATGGATCTATCTAGAATAATGACGAAATTAAGTTCGTAATATCGAAATGTCTAATTAGTTCGAAATATACCTGGTACAATATAGCCTAATAGAGCACTACAGTTGGCAGCCCTGGAGTGTGAATATATTCTTAGTTCCATCTCTTAAGGTACAGAATACAAAATTTGGTTGAAGTCCAATGGGCGTCACATGCAGTTAGACATTGGATCTATCAGCACGCGTAAACGCATGTTGGCAGCAATGTCATGTGTATGATGGTCAGAAATAATCTGAAATAATATGATCTATTGTTGTGCCAATTTTGATTGAAATCCATTAGTTAGTATAAAAGTTACATGCATTTTAAAAATTGGACCTACCAGCAGAATTAGTATCATGTTGGCAGCACTCACGTATATTAGTTACTCCAAATTAATCTAGAATGCCAGGTACTATCCGTGTGCCAAGTTAAGAGCTATTGGCTTGCATACTTTCTGATATGTTGATTTTAGGGTAACACAAATAGAGACAACATTTATTAACAGTTGGCAGCCCTGGTTGCTATTAAGAATACGCATAGTCATATCTGTTATGGTACACCTAGCACATACGAAATTTGGTTGAAATCCAAATGGTAGTATAGAAGTTACATGTATTTAAAGTTGGAGCTCTCAGCAGGCTTAGAATCATATTGGTAGCACTGACGTATATAAGTTACTACAATGTAATATAGAATGTCAGGTACTATACGTGTGCATAGTTTAAAGCTGTCGGCTTGCATACTTTCTGATATATTGGTATTTGCATAAAAATAGAGAGAGCAATTATTAACAGTTGGCAGCCCTGGTGGCTCTTAAGAATACGTTCAGGCATATCTGTTTATGTGCACATACTACATACAAAATTTGGTTGAAATCCAATTCATAGTGTAGAAGTTATATGCATTTAAAAATTGGACCTATCAGAAGGTTTAAAATTATTTTGGCAACACTGCCATCTATAGCCTTCAGGAAATTTCATTAAAATAACATTATCTACATGTGTGCCAATTTTGGAATAGCTCCCATGCATACCTTCCAAGATATCCAACATGGAGCTCAAATTTCTAGTGCGTTTTTCAGCGGTTGGTAGCACTGATATCGTTTTCAAATATGGGCGTGAGATATTTCGGTATACATCTTTACTCGTACCAAACTTGGTTTCGATTGCAGTAGCCGTTTAGGAGTTGATAGGGGGGGGGGGGGACACACACAGCCAGACAGACAGACACAAATTTTCCCGGATCGATCTTATAAGTCTACTTTTTCCTCATTTTTGCACAATGATGAGAAAAAGATAGGGCTAATGGATTCAGTACCTTTGCTCATTACTTCAACACGGAGAAGAAGCTAGCGGCCTTTGAATTGTGACTTTATAGACGGATCCTAAGAATACCTTGGACACAAAGAGAGACAAATGTAGAAGTAATGAGAAGAATGAACACCATAATTGATCAAGATAGTGAAATGGTGAAAATTGCAATATCTAGGTCATATCATGCGTAATACAAAATAGATATGACCTATTACAAAACAAGTAGTTCAGAGAAGAACTATACAGCTTATTTTCATATCGTACTTATGTTAACTGCCACTATCAACATACAAAATTTCAGTTTGATTGCTATAATGGATTCGTAGATATTCAGAGCCGTCTAAATATTTCGGATGGTCGCCATGTTGGATTGTTAAAGGTATAGGCCATAGAGTCATGTACCATTCAAGGAAAATTATTGCGTAGGTTCATTATTCAAACTTTCACTTCGATGGCATGATTACGACACAAGAAATATAAGCTTAATTTTAAAATTTGCACAGCCGCCATCTTGAGGTTATGTAAACAATTGAACTAAATTAGATACCAGTGCATTACAATGTGTATACACATTTCCTGTATCAAGTTTCTTTGCGTTTGGAACATTAAATCGCGAGAAAGGTCTATTAAAATTTTCAAATTCGCTTGGCCGCCATGTTCATTTTATAGTTAACCGGGTTTTGAAAGTCATATAGATGAACTTACAGTAGTGGCCTTTGTCAACGAGCAAAATTTCAGGGTGATACCGCTAATAGTTTCAGCGATATAGAATGCCGGTGAAATATTTCGCACATCCGCCATCTTGTGGTTATGTAAACAATTGAACGAAGTATGATGTCGGTGCGTTACAATGTGTATAAACATATACTGTACCAAGTTTTATTGCGTTTGGTTGGTTAAATCGCGAGAAACGTCTATTTGAAAGTCACAAATTCGCGTGGCCACCATGTTGGTTTTGTAGTTACCGCTTTTTCAAAAGTCACATAGGTAAATTTCTAGTAGTTTCCTTTATCACCGTAAAAAAATTGCAGGGTGATATCGGGAATAGTTTCGGAGATATTGAATGCTGGTGAAATATTTCGCACAGCCGCCATGTTGGATTGGTGAGACGTAACAAAATTTGAAGGGCACGGTCGGGATCGCCGGGAATTGTGCTATGAACTTACCGAGGTTCATTGAAATCGCTCCAGCCGTTTAGAAGTTATGAGGGGGGGACACACACACCTCACACACACACACACACACACACACGGACAAAAGGTGATCTCATAAGCCTATTTTTTGAAAATTGAAAATAGGCTAATAATTACGAGCCTTACAGTTGTCGCATATGATGTGTAACACATGACATATTATCCCTTGTTAACAGTGAATTCTGTTGGTCATTGAAATAACTACATGTAAAACTCCATTGCCGGTTTTCAGGAAATATGATATAACAAGCTGTACCCGGCATGCGTTGCAATGCCAATCAAAGAAAGTGTTGGCGTTGAAATTCTGTTTCTTGAAGTGCTTTTGGATACAGAACATGTTAACTGCCTCTAAGCTATCGTAAAATAGATTTTCTAATTTAGAACCATTCGTGGGAGCGTGCACAACAACTTTCAAAAGTTTCATCGCTGTCACTCATTTGTTGAATCTACTCGTACGCTACCTATTGTGAAATGGATTTACTAAGTCGAAACCCTTCTCTGGCGTGTACACAATAACTCATCAATGATTCATCGCAATCGGATGAATGGTATATGCACGTATAGGGGTTTTTGTTTAAACGATTCGTGCGCTGTCACTCATTTGTTGAATCTACTCGTGCGCTACCTATTGAGAAATGTATTACTAAGTCGTAGCCCTTCCCTGGCGTGTACACAATAACTCATCAAGGTTTCAACGCAATCGAAGAATGTTATATGAACGCAATAGGGGATTTTGTTGAAACGCTTCGCGCGTCGTCACCCATTTGTTGCATCTTCTCTTGCGCTACTTATTGTGAAATGGATTTACTAAGTCCCCTTCCCTGGCGGGTACACAATAACTGATCAATGTTTCATCGCAATCGGATGAATAGTATATGAACGCATACCTGATTTTGTTTAAACGATTCGCGCTCCGTCGCTCATTTGTTGAATCTACTCGTGCGCTACCTACTGTAAAATGTATTTACTAAGTTAGAAACCGTCACATAAGTGTCCACAACATCTCACCCAAGTTTCATCGCTATCGGACTAATGGGATATGAAGACATAGGGGACTGTATTGAAACGCTCCGCGTGTCGTCGTTCATTTGTCGAATCTACTCGTGTGCTACCTACTGTGAAATGTATTTACTGAGCCAGAAACCTTCCCTGGAGTGTCCACCATATTTCACCCAAGTTTCACCGCTAACGGCAGAATGGTATATGACATTATACGGGACTTTGTTGAAACGCTTCGCGCGTCGTCCCTCATTTGTTGAATCAACTTGTGCGCTGCATATTGTATAGGGGATTAACTAAGCCAGAATTTTTCCATGACGTGTACACAACATCTCACCCAAGTTTCATAGCTACGGACGAATGGTACATGTATGCATACGGGACTTGGTTGAAACGCTTCGCGTGTCGTCGCTCATTTGTTGATTCTACTCTTGCGCTACGTATTGTAATATGGATGTACTCAGTCAGAAACCTTCCCTGGAGTGTACACAACATCTCACCCAAGTTTTATCGCAATCGGATGAATGGTATGTGAACGTATACGGGACGTTGTCGAAACGCTTCGCGCGTAGTCACTCATTTGTTGAACATAAACGTGCGCTTCGTATTGTAAAATGGATTTACTTAGCCAGAAACCTTTCCTGGAGTGTACACAACAATTCTCCAAACATTTATCACTATCAGACGAATGGTATATGGCTTTATACGGGACTTTGTTGAAACGCTTCGCGTGTCATCACCCATTTGTTGAATCTACTGGTGCGCTACCTATTGTAAAATGTATGTACTAAGCCAGAAACCTTCCTTGGAGTGTACACAACATCTCACCCAAGTTTCATCGCTATCGGATGAATGGTATATGAAATTATATGGGACTTTGTTGAAACGCTTCGCGCGTCGTCGCTCATTTGTTGATTCTACTCGTGCTCTACCTATTTTTAAAGGGATTTACTAAGATAGAAACCTTCCCTGGAGTGCACACAAAATCTCAGCCTAGTTTCATCGTTATCGGACGAATGGTATATGAACGCAAACGTGACTTTGTTGAAATGCTTCGCGCGTCGTAGGTCATTTGTTGAATCTACTCGTGCGCTGCCAATTGGATGTACTAAGCCAGAAAATTTCCCTGCAGTGTACACAACATTTTACGCAAGTTTCATAGCTATCGGACGAATGGTATATGAATGCATACGGGACTTTGTTGAAACGCATTGCGTGTCGTCGCTCATTTGTTGAATCTACTTGTGCGCTATCTACTGTGAAATGTATTCACTAATTTTGAAACCTTCACGTAAGTGTACACAACATCTCACCCAAGTTTCATCGCTATCGGACGAATGGTATATGAACACATACGGGACTTTGTTGAAATGCTTCGCGCATCGTCGCTCATTTGTTGAATCTACGCGTGCGCTACCAATTGTAAAATGGATTTACTAAGTCAGAAACCTTCCTTGGAGTGTACTCAACATCTCACCCAAGTTTCATCGCAAACGGACGAATGGTATATGAACGCATAGGAGACATACAGACATACCCACAGACAAACTATCACGTTACATTGATTTATATATATAGATGAATGTTTTCACACCAAAGAACGACAACTTAGAGATGATTTATTGTAGGAATAGCTTGCCACGGTGGGTGAGTGGTGAACGTGTCGGTCTACTAACCCCAAGTTTGCAGGTTCGCTCCTGGCCGTGGTAGGCGATTTTTGAAAGGCGGCAAAAATTACGACACCATGTCATACGATGTCAAAGAACCCATTTGAATTCAGTAGGCCGTGTTCATAATGGCAAAATTAATATCGGGATTTACCGCCAACACAATGTTCCTCATTTCTCTACTAGAAAGCGCTGTAGTGTTCAAGGAGCTAAGGTATCTAAACTCCTTGACTTTCATAGTGCTTCAAGGAACAACGAAATTCGACATGCAAGCTACCCTTTGGGTGCCAAATAACAAAGCTTGCACCCGGTACCGAGGCCATACGATATTATTATTATTATTATTATTATTATTATTATTGTTGTTGTTGTAGGAAAAGCTTTAATGGGGCCTCCAAACGTTGAAGTAAACCGCATACGATATACATTCCACATAGCCACATGGCCGACAGTACCAATCTTCGCCACCATGCGCGCTCATTGTTTCCGTCCCATCCATTTCCGTTTCATTGTTTCCGTCCCATCCATTTCCATTTCATTTTTCAAAATCACCCCCACAAAGAATATATAGATAGCGAGTGGAAAGATGTTACACATCAAAAATATTCGAAGGAATGATCAACAGCAAATGAGGCCCTGAACGAAAAATAATAGCTTCGTTCGTCATTCTTAGATGTTGGTTCATTACGTCTTTAACTGAATTATTCCTTTTTACCACCAACGAGACAAGAATAGCCGTCATGGTCGCCAACATCCGAACATGTAGGGCAAAGGAAAAAGAAAACGATTGTACTCTTTATTTGCACGCCCATAGAACATAACTTTGAACACTTATGAGTAAATTCCTTTTTATTTATCGACCCAAGTTGCTAGTTTGTGTGAGCGACTGTGTATTTCAGGTTCCGTCGAATTTAGGAAAATCTTGGTATTTAAGCACGAAATACCAAATTCCTTTTGTTTGCTATGAATGTAAGAAGCAATTTACTCTCCGAGTAGGATTATCTGCAGTACCTTACTAGTTATCATGTATCGCCGCTATCTCATGACTTGGAAGTGGCTGCTCACTTCTCATTGTTAAAAATGTCGATATTTCTTACGGACTAGACTTTCAAAAGGAAGGCGCCCACAAAGGCAGCATAAGACGCGAACATCCATTATACTGGTATATTTAAACTTTGCCTGCAGCTGAAATATTGGAAAGAAGAGTACACAGTCAGGTGCTTGGAGAGTCTCCGAAGATTAGTTTCTTTGTGCAAGGCTCTGTAACCAGCTAATAGTACGGGGGATGTTTTTTTTTTCAAGTTCCTATGGACTGCTGTATAAAAATAACAGTTTGACATACCAAATTGATTTTACTACTAAATGTTTCCTTGTTTTGTACTTAAGTCTCAACATAATCTCCAAAACAGTTGAAACATTTGTCTTATCGTTACACGAGCTTTCCAATGCCCTCTGCAAAATATTCTGCCGCCACTGAGGTGGGTACGTGTGGAGTGTCTCCTGAAGTGTTTCCTTTTTGGTGAGACGTTGCCGCCCAACCATACCTTCAATTCTCGAAAAGGTTGAAAATCATTCAGTGCTGGTTTGGACTAAACGGCAGATGGTCCAATACATCACACTTGGATTCATTAAAAACGTCTATCGTAACGTTGGCACAGTGCGGTCGCGAATGATTTTCACCTTTTTCGAGAATTGAAGATAAGATTGGATGGCAACGCCTCACGAGAAAGGAACAACTTCAGGAGACTGTCCAGACGTACTCACCTCAGTGGCGGCAGTAATCTTTGGAGAGGACATTAGAAAGCTGGCGTAACGATACGAAAAATGTTTCATTCGTTTTGGCGATTATGTTGAGACTTAAGTACAAAACAAGGAAACATTTAGTAGTAAAATCAGTGTGATTGCTGTAATAGATTCGTAGATATTGAGATCAATTTAAATATCTCGGATGGTTGCCATGTTAGATTGTTGTATGTATAGGCTCATGTACCATTAAAGGAAAATTATTGCGTAGGTTCATTATTCAAACTTACACTTCGATCGCATAATTACGACATAAGAAATAAAAACTTAATTTTAAAATTCTCACAGCCGCCATCTTGTGGTTATGAAAACAAATTAAGTAAATTAGATACTAGTGCATTACAATGTGTATAAACATTTCCTGTACCAAGTTTCATTGCGTTTGGATAATTAAATAGCGAGAAAGGTCTATTTAAAATTTTCAACTTCGCTTGGCCGCTATATTCGTTTTGTAGTTAACCGGTTTTTGAATGTCTTACAGATGAAGTTCCAGTAGTGCCCTTTATCTCCGTACAAAATTTCAGGGTGATGCCGCCAATAGTTTCAGAGATGTAGAATGCCAGTGAAATATTTCGCACAGCCGCCATCTTGAGGTTATGTAAATAATTGAATGAAGTTAGATGTCGGTGCAGTGAAATATTTCGCACAGCCGCCATCTTGAGGTTATGTAAATAATTGAATGACTTTAGATGTCGGTGCATTACAATGTGTATAAACATATACTGTACCAAGTTTTATTGCGTTTGGTTGGTTAAATTGCGAGAAACGTCTCTTTAAAAGTCGCAAATTCGCTTGTCCGCCATGTTGGCTATGTAGTTACCAGCTTTTCACAAGTCACATGGGTGACTTTCTAGTAGTTCCCTTTATCACCTTCAAATATTCCAGGGTGATATCGGTAATAGTTTCGGAGATATTGAATGTTGGTGAAATACTTCGCACAGCCGCCATGTTGGACTGGTGAGACATAACAAAATTTGAAGGGCAAGGTCGGGGTCGTCCGGTATAGTGCTATGAACTTACCGAGTTTCATTGAAATCGCTCCAGCCGTTTAGAAGTTATTAGGGTGGGACACAGACACGAATCACACACGCACACACAGACAGACACACGGACATCAGGTGATCTCATAAGCTTATCTAAAAACACCCCTCGTAAATCACCTGGTCTTCACATGACTAACAAATAATGGAAGATTCCAGTTTCTAGATGCGGTTAGTGCTATAACGACCTTTCTGGTGGTGAACAATTCAACAAGAAGTGTGCTTTTGTTCAAAACTTAATCATCTAGTTTATTCAACAGTACTGGTTTGATCCTGTCTAGAATAATTTACAAGAGGATTGAAAGCCAGATCGAAAGGGAATTGGGTGAAGACCAGTTTGGTTTCAGGAGAAATGTAGGAACAAGGGAAGCTGTACTAAGTCTTAGGCTGATTTTGGAAGGTAAGATAAGGAAAGATAAGAGAACGTTCATGGCATTTGTAGACTTAGAAAAGGCTTTTGATAACGTTGATTGGACTAAATTGTTTGACATTTTGAAATCTATTGGAATAAAGTACAGGGATAGGAGGGTGATCTACAATCTATACAGAAACCAGACAGCAGTCATTCGAGCTGAAGGTCATGAGAGAGAAGCTGATATTCAGAAAGGTGTTAGGCAAGGCTGCAACTTATCACCCATACTTTTCAATCTTTACATTGAACAAGCAATGAAGGAAATTAGAGAAAAAATTAAAGTGGGAGTGAAGATTCAAGGAGAAATAATTTCAAATCTGAGATTTGCTGATGACATCGTCATCTTGGCCGACAAGCCTGAGGATTTGAATGAGTTTTTGAATGGTATGGACTCCGTCTTACGGAAAGAATACATGATGAAAATTAATAATTGTAAAACAAAAAATACTAGAATGCAGCCGAAATAAATCAGAAACCTCTATGGACATCAAATTGGCAGGTGAAAAGCTGAAGGAAGTAGGAGACTTCTGTTACTTAGGAAGCAAAATAACCAGTGATGGACGAAGCAAAGACGATATAAAAAGTAGGTTGGCTCAGGCAAGGAAAGCATTTCTACAAAAAAGGAATCTGTTGACATCGAATATAGATTTAGGTATTAGGAAGTCATTTTTGAAAGCCTTTGTCTGGAGCGTGGCGCTCTATGGAAGTGAAACTTGGGCTATTGGTGCAGCAGAAAAGAGGAGAATTGAAGCATTTGAAATGTGGTGTTATAGGAGAATGATGAAGATCAGATGGGTCGATAGGGTTACAAACGAAGAGGTATTAAGACGAGTGGGAGAGGAGAGATGTTTCTGGCGACTGCTAATGAAGAGAAGAGATAGGTTAGTAGGACACATACTAAGACACGCAGGAATAGCAAGCTTAGTTATGGAAGGAAGGGTCGAGGACAAGAACTATAGGGGTGTACCAAGGTTAGAATATGTTAAACAGATTGCCTCGGATGTAGGGTGTGGTAGCTATGTAGAGATGAAACGATTAGCTCAGAACAGGGAGGCATGGAGAGCTGCATCAAACCAGTCAATAGACTGAAGACTCAAACACACA
Organism: Meconema thalassinum; assembly: GCA_946902985.2. Lineage (NCBI taxonomy): Eukaryota > Metazoa > Arthropoda > Insecta > Orthoptera > Tettigoniidae > Meconema > Meconema thalassinum. The sequence goes on from OX336392.1 coordinate 541,015,568, forward strand.
CTGGTTTGAATTCATAGGTGATTATGGTTATAACATTTTGATTCTTCATTTACATGTAATTTGTTTATCTGAATTCAGGAATGCCGTTACCTTTCTAGGACCCACTTGGCCGTTAAACTAGTTCTCCGTGACCGGAGCGGTGTCTGAATGTCTGACAGGTACTCATTTGTCCTCACGAGGCTGAGTGAACTCCTTTCCAGCCCTCACGTCAGTATCTAAAATCACCGATGGATCCGGGAATCAAACATGGGGCCTCCGTGTGCGTGGTAAGCCTGCTAACCCAACACCATGGGACCGGCATTCAAAACAAGAAGCATCTTCCTAATTAGGTGATAATAATGATGATGTTAATTGTTGTTTTAAGGGGCCTAACATCTAGGTTATCGGCCCCTAATGGTTTGGGTGATAGTGAAAGATGAGATGAGAATGAAAACTATAACTAATACTAACTACAGACTTATATACTAGAAGAAGAAATGGTAAACAAATAAAAGACTAGAAGAAAAGAAATGCCCTCAACCCTCAAAGAATGAGGATTGAGGGACTTGGAAGGAAGGAGAGCCATGAAAGGCAGATAGGAAAGGGAAGGAGGAGAAGGCCCGCCCCAAAATCAGTGGAAAAAGAGAAAAATCTGACCCAGCTCAGGAATCCCTCGGGGTCGCCAACTCCCGAACTCACCAGCCGTGAGCTCCTGAGTGTGTAGCACAATCCAGGGTGCACCAGAAGTGGTGGGGCTACACACACCCTGCCTCCTTGAGAGGCTTGAGCAGAAGGCAGAAGATAAAAGGAAATGAAAAGAAGGCTGACCCCTCGCAGAAGGAGGGTATCAGGAAAGATGAGACAAGAGCCAATTAAGGCGGGAAAGGAAGAGATTCCCTAGGCCTCGGATACCCTAATACTGTCGGGGTAGGAAGAGAACAGGAGTTGACCAACAGAGATCGACAGGAAAATGGACGGAGAGGAGCCTGGCACAAGTAAATGGAAGCAATGCCGGACTCAGCTGGGGTCCCGTGGTCGTCAACCCACGTCCCACTAGATGTGCGCAAGGCGGCTACGGTGGCGTAGTCAGTAGCATGCTGAGCTTCTATGCCCAAGATCGCGGGTTCAAACCCGGCCGAAGTCGTCGGGTTTTTAAGAGCGTTAATAATCCCTCAGTATGCCTTCCTTCGGAGGGGAAGTAAAGCCGGCGGTCCCATGTCATAGATTTATGGCATGTTAAAGAACCTTCCACTAATTACACCTGTGCGAAGCTGAATTGTATTGGTTACGAATGTAAACAACGCTCTTAGGTTCCTACGTTCGTTGCCAAGAGGCGACTGCGGTGACGTCTGGTAGCTAAGTTCTGAACTAGTAGTCGTTGACGGTGGCGTTTGGCGGCAAAAGTAGGAACTACTTGAAAATTGATCGTCTGCAGTCCTTACTTGAATTAAAAGAGATACACACACTAATACAGTCATCACAATTAACACTGGTTACCAGACAGATTCTACACACACCCAAAGTACACGGGGCTACATGGCCGCGTTGTCGCAGTCCCTAAACTTAAGAACCAACCAACCAGATTTGCGCACCTGGGGGATCGTAATTAGAGTTCTAGATGTTAAGCATATCCAAACAACAAATATCGTCAGCATAACGTACCTAATTCAAGGCCACAATATAGACATAGACGCATAAAGACACACATACTGCTTCAGTCACAACAAGATACACGATTAATCGAATACACTTTCCTCTTCACGAGGCTGATAACTAAGATGTTCCGAATACATATTGAAACAATAATGTCCTAAATTCACAATAGCGATATCAGTGTCAGTGGAGGTCAACTACTGTTGTAACCAACAAAGGTTTAAATTGATGAGAAACATCCTCTCTTACAGTAGCTCATTTTACCAGGGAGAGCCCTCCATTACGCTGCAAAGTGTTTGAAGGCAATTACTGTAACCCGAGGAGGGTGGAATTACAGCTTGAATAATATTCACCTGAAGGCACCTTAATGAGCACATATATACCTGCTTGAGCTAGGGCCAAGTTAAAAGAAGAAGAATTTGGGAGGGGCGTTATTTAGATCAAATTGACTTTGCACTCACAGAAGATTGGCTTAAGAAATTATATAAGCATCAGTTTTCGCAACAATATGGTATATTGGCCTTCACGGCCGGTGAATTAAAACTCAGCAAATTTTCTAGGTATGTGCCGTGTCTTGTGTGGGGTTTCGACTAGGACACCATATTTTTGGAAGCCTTCATAGGGAGGTTAGGGGTGCTCGAGCTGTTAGTTCTCGCAGTAAAGAGGTGCAGGTGCGCTTCATAAAATGAGAGGTAGCACACAGTTCGCTACTCCTGTGGGAGTCAGGGCCTGGACACCAAGAGACCGCTGATGAGCCAGCTTGATGTCCTAGGCGAAATCCCACACAGGACACGGCACAAACCTAGACAAAAGCTGAGGTTTAATTCACTGGCCGTGAAAGCCAATATACCACCTTGTTTGGAAGCCTTCATAGGGAGGTTAGGGGTGCTTGAGCTTTTAGTTCTCGCAGTTTGGAAGCGCAGGTGCGCGTCAAAAAGTGGGAGGTAGCGCGCAGTTCGCTACTCCTGTGGGAGTCTGGGCGGGGCACCAAGAGCCCGCTGATGAGCCTGCTTGGTCTCCTAGGCGAAATCCCACACAAGACGCGGCACAAACCTAGAAAAATTGCTGAGTTTATCTCACAACAATGTTTGAAAGCATACGAATCACTGCCAGTTGGTCTCCGCGTGGACACTGCCACCTGTAAGGGATGCACACTAAATACAGAGTCATCGAAAAATAATGCCATCATTTCTAAACATTTTAGCACTGAAGCCCTTTATGTTAAACGTGTAATTCTTTCACTGAACGCCAGCTGGTTAAAGTAAGTTTTGTTTTGGAGGGGACGTGACCTTGCTATGCGCACACTAGATGCGCAGTATCCAAGGTCGGCCGGGGGCGCGTGCGCCAATGAAGTCCTGACCTAACCCCTTTGGATTTTTTTCTGGGGGTACATTAAAAACATTGTGTATGCAGAAAAAATTCGGGATTTGGAGCACCTGCGGGAGAGAATTTCTGCCGCCATCTTGATAGTTACTCCTGAAATAATTGCACGTACCAATCCAGCCATTGGGAAAGCGTGCGTTCACTGCTGATGTTGGTGGTCGGCCTGGCCTAGATTTTTTCTCTACAGTCCCTGTTTCCTTAAACTGATTAAACCATCGAATGGCAGCTTTGTAATCAGGTGCACTATGTCGGGCGGTGCAGTCATTGGCGCGCGCGCCCCCGGCCGACCTGGCTACTGCGCATCTAGTGTGCGCATAGCAAGGTCACGTCCCCTCCAAAACAAAACTTACTTTAACCAGCTGGCGTTCAGTGAAAGAATTACACGTTTAACATAAAGGGTTTCGGTGCTATAATTTTTTGAAATATTGGCATTATTTTTCGATGACCCTGTACAGTCTCACTATTATGTAAAATTGCAGCGCAGAGTAGTAATTGAAAAATAATGACATTTGGACTAATTTAGTTCATAACAGTAATGACGATTAAATGAGTTCGAGTTGATTGATATGCACATCAGGGTGATGTGTAAGGACCAATTAGAACCGCCCGGCGAGTTCACTTCATATTCAAGATGATTACATTTAGATGCGGTCACTAGCACTGGCCATCTCGACTAACCATGAACATTGTGATCACTTCGGTGTGTTTAGAGTTTGTCTAGTAATCTGTGTTCTTGTGGTGTCTGTAGAAGTGTGTGTGCTTGAAATTCAGGTGAGGGTTTTAAAGGGGATGGTCTTTGCCGTAAATTAGGCAGCATTGGCCGGGGAAAACTGGAAACCACGAGAAACCATTTCAATGATGACTGAGTAGGTTATGTATATTCCCGAATGGGAATAAGATAATAATTCCGTTTGATCAGATAAATTATCAATTCCCAATCGGTAATATACTGAACCCGCTGAGCTATGGTTCATGTGATATTTTTTTTATGACAGAGCATTTATGAGGGGATGTTGTACTTTTGAACACACCCAGGAAGCCACGTGAAGCTGAGAGATCACGCGATACTTTGAAGTAGCGGTGAATCGCACTTTTGACTTTGGTGTAAACTGCTAATTATTATCTGAGGTCTTATTAATTATTTTATCTTTCCTACGAGACTCAGAATATTCCATTTCGTCATGCTGCATTATTAAAACATTTTGGAGAATGTTTATTTTTACTTTAGGTAAGGTAATACCCTTGCAGATACGCAAAAAGGAACGTAAGTAGTCGCTCAACGTTTTCGTTTTGACGACCTACTTTCTAGAGACACCCAGTACCGGAGCACTGCGTCTTGAGAATCCGCCTTGTGTAGGCGTGGAATTACATTTGTCCTACGAGACGTAGAAGAATATCCGCTGTTTAGCGTTAAAAGTGATTATAAGGTGCCATCGAGCAAGCAAATACTAATATTCACTGTCGATGAAGTCCAGTGAATTAAATAAGAAGCTTGGGAAATAATTATTGGCAAGTATAGTGTATTGCACAACATTGCTGTGACATCACATATTACCCACGCGTATGTGGAGGGCAGATGCCTAGAGGAAATATACAGGTAATAGTGTTACAATTATCCTGAATAAGTGTGATTATAATAGTATGAGATATTTAAATTGCCAAAGTGGAAATTTCATCTTTGAAACGTCGTATAATTCACGGATGCTGCGTGATACAAAAGTAGCGTCACTAGCACGTGCAGCATTATAAAATAGTATTAGCTCACATGCTAATCCACATCTGCAAGATTAAGGCTGTGTCGTATCTTATAATTGAAGCCTATAATAGTCACGACGGACATTATAATTTTGGAAGTGAGAGGATGAATAATCACGCAACTTATTTCGCTACCCACGTGATTGGACTTTTCTTCACAATGGTTGAAGCAGTCACCATGGGCTAATACCATCCCAGTATGGGGGGGGGGGGGTGGGGTGACGTTTCTACAGGAACCAGCATGATGGTGGAACTTCCAGAACGATGAACGAGAGGGAAGGAGCCAAAATGCCATTTCCAGGCATATCCACGAAGATGTCGACAGGGACAAATCGAACCCTGGTCTTTGGGGGAGTCCAGATGGGAATCCTGATGAGGAGGATACCGATCCAGAGAGCCAGAGAGGTTTATGTACAACCCTTGTTGTGGAATAGAGAGCTGAGTGAGAGCTCCTCCATTTCGTGAGTTTTTGTCACACCCCTTCTTTGTTCTAGTTTCTGGTGGTATAGTAGTTTTAATGTAGTTTGTGAATCAACCACACTCAGTGTCAGCCATTTTTCTAGGTAGGGATGTAACTAGATTAGTTAGATGTCATTTATTTCAGTTTAGAGTGAGACACCCTTGGGGTCAGACATTTTGGTCAGCCGTGGTGCAGCTTGGTGAACGTCGTGGAACGTCAATGCCTACCTTTTTGCTGAACCTGATCGTAGTCATTTTGAGGCTATTTTGTTCAACCCTACTTGGGGTAATTTTCAAGTCTTTGCTGACTGTAGTTATGGCAATCAGATGCCTTGGTTATTAATTGACTGCATTCTTCGCAGCCATCCTTTGTTACACCCCTGACTGTCGTTAGAACGGTCGTATCATTTAGGTAGTCGACAGTAACTACCAGTTTGTAAATGCATTATATTTCATTTTGAATAAGCTCAGAAGCTATTCTTGGTCATGTTTGAACCTAACAACTAGAAGGAATGTTTCGTTGCCTAGCATCGAACGCGGTTCCCAACGTATCATTAAGCAGATCTAGTGTGTGAATCTGTGCCACATTTATCATATTTTTCTTGTGTCGTGTGAGACACGTTTTTATTTGATGTTCTAGCAACTACTGAGTTGCATTTTTAAAGCAAAGAGCTTCAGTTACTGTAAGTTTACTTTCATTTAGACGTCTTTGGTAGAAAGACGGAAGTGTATTACTATACTCAGATTTATAGCGTGCGTTTGATACACGGACTCTGTAGAGATCCGTAACATATGGTAAAGTTTTTTATGAACCGGCCAAGTGCAGGTTTTGTATTGATTAAATCGCCGGCCTTGAATAAACTGGTTATGTAACCCAGTGACCTAGAGCACGCCTGCTTCATTGTGAGACAAACCTACTATAGACGAGGACAGAGTACAATTTGTATTCGCTTTTCCTTTCATTGCTATTTTGCTTATGGAAATCAGTTTCCACTCTTGTATTTGATCACTTGTTTTATGGATCGGTTTTTGTTAGTTTAACGCTCTGTTGCGTGTATTGTCGTATGACAGGTACAGTTATGTAAGGTTTTCTATAGGATGGTGAAGTCTACCCTGTTATAGCAGGATGTTATTGTATGCTTTGTCCGGGGATGATCCCGTTGACCAGATGTTACTGGAAGGTAACTGTTGTACAGGCCTATCCCAGAGTTATTGAACGCGAGCTTAGCGCCGCTGGTAACCCGTGTTATTGTGTGTCCGAGTTGTTATACTCGTTGATTATATTCCGACTGTTGAGTCGAGGCTTTTTGGTGGAGAATGATCTCAGTTGGAGACACTCCGTGCCCAGGCTATTGTCAATGTTATTCGCCATAAACCTACGATAAACCTATAAACCGACATTCTAATAATAAAATGCATAATTGTTGTAAAACAAGCCTAACTAACGATTCTTTCTATCTAACTTTGTTCTTTGCATTCTGGAACTGTTGACATAGCCATGCAGTTGAAGATAATTTCCTTGTGAGGAAATGACTAGGACAGTTGACATTTTTGTAGCGACCTGAAGCATGTGCGAACCTAGAGTTCGTAGCTTGTGGAGCTCAGGCCATGCGATGTCAGACGTGGTCTCAACTGCGCATTCGTCACCGTAACTATACACATTAGATGACTATGGTTTACAAAGAGTAAACCAAGGTGTAGGCAGGAATTTTTAATAAAACTACTGTGTCTATTTCGTTATTAATTTATGATGTCAAGTGTACTAAACCCTACATGTTACTTTATTGTGTGCTGTTAGCACATAGTTATTAAGCATAATTAAATCGTTTGCTTTTCATGGCTGTACACTTAGCTTTTGGATGTAATTGTTTTCTTTTACGGACGTCATCGCCGTAAATTTTGTTAATTGATAGGACTTAGCTAGTTGAATTAATGTTAAATTTAAATGTCGAAATGGTACCATCCTAACCTAGATTTGTTTTGCTACCCTGTTAAATGTAAATTCAGATATTAGCTTGATCTTGTAACTTGAACTAGGGACTTGCGTCGTGCCATATTCCTAGCGTTGCTGTTGTTGCTTTATCATTGTGAGTTAGATCTTTCGCGAGGGTTTTCAGTAACTTCTCAGGTAGGGGACCTGTTCTTTATCTTAGTTTATTTATTAATTTGCGGACTAGCCGATTATAACCCTCCGAACTAGGCTAGGGGCTTGTGAATTTTAATAAATTTTCACGGTGTTTTACATGAGTCTGGATGTTTATTTTCTCAGTCTAGTTTTAAGGTGAACCTTTCCTTAGGCGGTCTATGACCATCGTCACCATGTACCACGATCCCTGTGGACTACGGACTCTCGTGCCGCTTTAGCCTTTTTGGAAGGTCACCTGATCCTCACGGTACTTTTTATTCGATTTATGTGTCGTTAGTTGAGTCATCGTGGTTGTTGACATCAACTAAACGGTCTCATAAAATGGCGCCCAACTCATGTGCCGACGTTAACGTGGTGACCCTCAGTACCATGTTATTTTTTTTTGAGGATCCTAATGTTGATTAATGGTAAATTGACAGGACTGGGACGAACTTAGAAAGTCGTACTGCAGATCAATTGACCGCATGGCATTCATGTTTGATAGAAGTCCATGGGGTGAGGCTTTAGTGTTGAATAAATGAAGGATAGGATTTTCTTTGATGATGCCTCATCCTAAGTAAATGTAATACTTTGCTTTGCTCACCGTTGTCTTTGTAAGTGTAGAAGCACTTACTTTGCATACTCCAGCTGTACTCGTGATATTTATATAAATGAAGCAAGCTTTATACCACCAAGTAACTAATCATAGCTGTAAGTTCCAGTAGAAATTGATCCCTCACTTTCTCATATATTTCTTATCTATGGATGAGGAAACTATTCGTCGTGTGTTTGGAGAGATGATGGCAGGTGTGAATGCCAATCTTCAACAGATTACTGCTGACTTAGGTCAGAATACTCAGGCTGTAAATACTGTCAGTGGTCATGTGGACCAGGTTAGACAGGAAGTCAACAATGTCAGTGGTCATGTGGACCAGGTTAGACAGGAAGTCAACAATGTTAGTGGTCATGTGGACCAGGTTAGACAGGACTTAGAGATTAACACTCAGTCTATGAACAATGTAAGACAGGACTTAGAGATTAACACTCAGTCTATAAACAATGTAAGACAGGACTTAGAGATTAACACTCACTCTGTAAATAATGTTAGGGCTGATTTAACTCAAGTCAGGGCAGACATGGACACATATAGGATCGAAGCGAGAAATGATCTGACGACAGGTTTAGCAGCTATTAGGGTTGATGTCATACGACACCATCAGGAGGCTAACCAGCGCGTAGATTGCTTAACCGACCAGATGAATAGAGCTAGGGAGGAGGTGCAAAACCGATTGGAGGAGCACACAGCTCAAATTCAGACAACCTTGAATAAAGTCCAGATAGACATGAGAGCAGATCTGGAACATACCAGGGAAGAATTCGGGACTCGACTAGATCACGTCGAGGGATTTATCGGAAATGTGAAGAAGGACATGGCAACCATGAACGTTGGTTTAATCTTGATGAGAGGAGCTGCCAATGCCGTTAATAACAACGTGAAGACTATCGTTGATGGCATGATGGAGATTAAAGAGGAACTTAACACCAACAGGAGAAACATTTCTGAATTGACGGAAACCGTAGCCAGTCTACGTGAGACAGTTGATGTTCATCATGAGGAACACAAAATTGACCTCATGTTATTGAGAGGTGACCTCAACGAACACGAAGCTACAGTCGAGGCTAAGGTAGCCGAGGTTAGAGACGATGTGGGTAAAATCCAAGAAAATATGTCCAGAGTTGAAGGAGATATCGATTCCTTACAAAAGAGATTTGAGGAAGTCGCGGTGACCGAGAGGTTAGACCTCAGTTATAACCTTAGGACGGCCATACGCGAGGTAGACACAAACCTCAAGGGAAAGGTTGACAGGATCGAGCTGCAATTGAACGACTTAGGCAACAAAGTCGCAGCCAGAACCATCCCAGGTCTTGAAGTAATAGAAAGACGCCTGGACAGACTCGAGACGACTCCAAGAGAGAGACACGTACACCCACAGATGGGAGAATCTCAGGAAACGCCTATATCTCAATCAGGAGGAATGATGCCTACCCATTTCCAACCCAGTGCGCCTATGGAATCGCAACCGTCACAATTCACTAATTTAGCGCAAGGTCAGACCTTGAACTTTGACGCTCACCCGTTTCAACCAGCATCTAATCGAATTAGTCATGAGACCAACACTCCTACGCAGAGTTACATGCAAAATACTTTCAGACCCGCGAATACGCAGGGAAATGTCACCATAATTCGATCAAGAGAGGAGCAACCAGCTCGCTTCTCGGGAACTGGGAGCGGTGTTACTCCAGTGGAATTCCTAGCAAATGTCGAAAGCTACTTACGTGATGCTATGGTAACTCCAGAGAGGGAACTAAGAGTTATAGAGCGACTGCTTGAGGGACAAGCCGGTACCTGGTTTAGAGCATTCCGATACTCATTCACAGGCTACCAAGACTTTAAGGAAGCGTTATTAAGAACATATTGGTCGAGCGACATCCAGCAGAGTATCCGAGCTGAGATGTACACTCGAAGGTACAGTTCCAATACACCTACTCGTTATGCGAATTACTTCGCAATACAGCTCGCGAAGCTCCGTTGTCTTCAGCCTCCATTGTCCGAACAAGATTTGGTGAACACAATTGTTTGGCAGTACCCTGCGGATGTACAACGTGTGTTAATCGCTGCAGGGGCATCCACTTTCCAGCAGTGTGACCAGATACTGCGAAGGTTGGACGCTAACACAGAACAGTTTCCTACACACCGTCAGCAGAAGGCTGATAGGCGCGAGGATAGACATATGAATCTGACGACTGTTGATAAAGTGAGCCAGACGCCACAACAAACACAAACCACAGAGGATTCTGGGCGACGTGATAACAATTACAGTTATAACAGGAGAGAATGGAACAACACTCCGTATACTCGAAATCAACATGATGACCGGCGAAGTCATTGGGACCGGCGATTCGACCGAAGGACGGACGACAACCGACGTCATGAAAACAACCGCCGAGGGAATGAAGGAAGAAATCAGCAACACGGACGTATCCGTAGAGACTATCGATATAGTGGGGGTTACGACAGAAATCGAGACCCTAGATACCAGCCAGACAGGGATTGGAAAGGAAGAGCGCGGGAGAGCCGTGAGTACCTCCAACAATTGAGAGAATTGCAGATCCAAGAAGAGGGAGAACGGAACCCTACTTCGAGGGAAAATAGACATTCGGCGCAGGAGACGGAGCAGAACCAGCCCAGTACATCTCGCCATGACAGAAAAAAAACTCCGAAAAATCAATAGATTCTTGTTTGGTTGAGCACCGAGTAACTGCCTCTATATTACTCTGGGAGCCAATCCAAGAAGACTTGTTGGACGAAGGACGAACGTCGAACCACAATTATGAATTAACACGTCTACCCAAGATTGTAGCCACCTTGAATGAAGTCAGTGTAGTCATACTCATCGACACTGGAGCGATGATTAGTGTAATTTCCGCCGATTGCCATGCCAGACTTAAAGCAAACTCTGAGGTGACGGAGTTGCCCATTTCAGCTATAAGAGTCAGAGGTGTCATACCTGACCGCGTTGTAACGTGCAAAATCCAGATTTTGTGTACTGTGAAGATTTCGAGCCACGTGTACTTGCACGAATTTCTCGTAATGAATCATGATGCCATTTTAGGCGCAGACTTCATTAGAAAATATGATGGAATCATTGACATGGGACGGAATACGGTAGAGTTTAAGCCGAACGAACCCATTCAGATGAGCCTAATTGAAGAAGAACCGGAATTCCTATCCGAAGTAGACGTAGTCGAAGCATTAAATGGCAAGGAAATTGAGGCGACACTAGATGCCGACGAAGAGGCAGAATCGTTATCAGCACCCACACATGAGGATCTTGAGGCAATACTGAACGAATACCGAGATATATTCGACACCACACCTGGTGAGATATTAGACTACGAGTATGATCTTGTATCACTGGACGATTCCCCATTCCAGAAAAGGATCTATCCGATTGCCGAGAAACATCTCGAAGAAGCTGCTAAGAAGATCCATGAGATGGAAGCAGCAGGTACAATCAAGAAATCACCGACTCCTTTCTTGAATCCCATAATACCTGTGGTTAAGGTAGATGGAAGCTTGAGACTTTGTCTTGATGCCAGAGCCTTGAATGAACGCCTAGCTCCTGAGCACGACAGACCGCCCAAGATTAGGGACATTCTCAGGAAGTTCAAAGGAAAAAGGATATTTTCATCATTAGACTTGGTTCAGTCTTATTACCATATCAGATTATCTGAGCATACTCAGAAATATACTGGATTCTTGTTTGATCAGACTACTTATGTATTCCAAAAACTACCATTTGGATTGAAAAATGCCGGAGCCGCATTAATCAGAGCACTTGATGCCAAGCTGACTCATGAAGGGAAGCAGAAAGTAATATGTTATGTGGATGACATAATCATAGCTTCGGGAACAGAAGAAGAGCATTTAAAGACATTGTGCCTTGTTTTTGAGAATCTCCGACAGCCTTTAAACAATGGAAGTTATGTGATAGAAGACATTAGGACAGGAGAACGCATTGGAACCTTTAATGCAGCCAATCTAAAAAAATATCACTCTTGAATGAATTTCAAAGCAAATAAATATGTTATCCCAACATTTTATTTGAAACGACAGAGAGGCAGATGAACCCGCTGAGCTATGGTTCATGTGATATTTTTTTTATGACAGAGCATTTATGAGGGGATGTTGTACTTTTGAACACACCCAGGAAGCCACGTGAAGCTGAGAGATCACGCGATACTTTGAAGTAGCGGTGAATCGCACTTTTGACTTTGGTGTAAACTGCTAATTATTATCTGAGGTCTTATTAATTATTTTATCTTTCCTACGAGACTCAGAATATTCCATTTCGTCATGCTGCATTATTAAAACATTTTGGAGAATGTTTATTTTTACTTTAGGTAAGGTAATACCCTTGCAGATACGCAAAAAGGAACGTAAGTAGTCGCTCAACGTTTTCGTTTTGACGACCTACTTTCTAGAGACACCCAGTACCGGAGCACTGCGTCTTGAGAATCCGCCTTGTGTAGGCGTGGAATTACATTTGTCCTACGAGACGTAGAAGAATATCCGCTGTTTAGCGTTAAAAGTGATTATAAGGTGCCATCGAGCAAGCAAATACTAATATTCACTGTCGATGAAGTCCAGTGAATTAAATAAGAAGCTTGGGAAATAATTATTGGCAAGTATAGTGTATTGCACAACATTGCTGTGACATCACATATTACCCACGCGTATGTGGAGGGCAGATGCCTAGTGTAAATATACAGGTAATAGTGTTACAATTATCCTGAATAAGTGTGATTATAATAGTATGAGATATTTAAATTGCCAAAGTGGAAATTTCATCTTTGAAACGTCGTATAATTCACGGATGCTGCGTGATACAAAAGTAGCGTCACTAGCACGTGCAGCATTATAAAATAGTATTAGCTCACATGCTAATCCACATCTGCAAGATTAAGGCTGTGTCGTATCTTATAATTGAAGCCTATAATAGTCACGACGGACATTATAATTTTGGAAGTGAGAGGATGAATAATCACGCAACTTATTTCGCTACCCACGTGATTGGACTTTTCTTCACAATGGTTGAAGCAGTCACCATGGGCTAATACCATCCCAGTATGGGGGGGGGGTGACGTTTCTACAGGAACCAGCATGATGGTGGAACTTCCAGAACGATGAACGAGAGGGAAGGAGCCAAAATGCCATTTCCAGGCATATCCACGAAGATGTCGACAGGGACAAATCGAACCCTGGTCTTTGGGGGAGTCCAGATGGGAATCCTGATGAGGAGGATACCGATCCAGAGAGCCAGAGAGGTTTATGTACAACCCTTGTTGTGGAATAGAGAGCTGAGTGAGAGCTCCTCCATTTCGTGAGTTTTTGTCACACCCCTTCTTTGTTCTAGTTTCTGGTGGTATAGTAGTTTTAATGTAGTTTGTGAATCAACCACACTCAGTGTCAGCCATTTTTCTAGGTAGGGATGTAACTAGATTAGTTAGATGTCATTTATTTCAGTTTAGAGTGAGACACCCTTGGGGTCAGACATTTTGGTCAGCCCTGGTGCAGCTTGGTGAACGTCGTGGAACGTCAATGCCTACCTTTTTGCTGAACCTGATCGTAGTCATTTTGAGGCTATTTTGTTCAACCCTACTTGGGGTAATTTTCAAGTCTTTGCTGACTGTAGTTATGGCAATCAGATGCCTTGGTTATTAATTGACTGCATTCTTCGCAGCCATCCTTTGTTACACCCCTGACTGTCGTTAGAACGGTCGTATCATTTAGGTAGTCGACAGTAACTACCAGTTTGTAAATGCATTATATTTCATTTTGAATAAACTCAGAAGCTATTCTTGGTCATGTTTGAACCTAACAACTAGAAGGAATGTTTCGTTGCCTAGCATCGAACGCGGTTCCCAACGTATCATTAAGCAGATCTAGTGTGTGAATCTGTGCCACATTTATCATATTTTTCTTGTGTCGTGTGAGACACGTTTTTATTTGATGTTCTAGCAACTACTGAGTTGCATTTTTAAAGCAAAGAGCTTCAGTTACTGTAAGTTTACTTTCATTTAGACGTCTTTGGTAGAAAGACGGAAGTGTATTACTATACTCAGATTTATAGCGTGCGTTTGATACACGGACTCTGTAGAGATCCGTAACATATGGTAAAGTTTTTTATGAACCGGCCAAGTGCAGGTTTTGTATTGATTAAATCGCCGGCCTTGAATAAACTGGTTATGTAACCCAGTGACCTAGAGCACGCCTGCTTCATTGTGAGACAAAACTACTATAGACGAGGACAGAGTACAATTTGTATTCGCTTTTCCTTTCATTGCTATTTTGCTTATGGAAATCAGTTTCCACTCTTGTATTTGATCACTTGTTTTATGGATCGGTTTTTGTTAGTTTAACGCTCTGTTGCGTGTATTGTCGTATGACAGGTACAGTTATGTAAGGTTTTCTATAGGATGGTGAAGTCTACCCTGTTATAGCAGGATGTTATTGTATGCTTTGTCCGGGGATGATCCCGTTGACCAGATGTTACTGGAAGGTAACTGTTGTACAGGCCTATCCCAGAGTTATTGAACGCGAGCTTAGCGCCGCTGGTAACCCGTGTTATTGTGTGTCCGAGTTGTTATACTCGTTGATTATATTCCGACTGTTGAGTCGAGGCTTTTTGGTGGAGAATGATCTCAGTTGGAGACACTCCGTGCCCAGGCTATTGTCAATGTTATTCGCCATAAACCTACGATAAACCTATAAACCGACATTCTAATAATAAAATGCATAATTGTTGTAAAACAAGCCTAACTAACGATTCTTTCTATCTAACTTTGTTCTTTGCATTCTGGAACTGTTGACATAGCCGTGCAGTTGAAGATAATTTCCTTGTGAGGAAATGACTAGGACAGTTGACATTTTTGTAGCGACCTGAAGCATGTGCGAACCTAGAGTTCGTAGCTTGTGGAGCTCAGGCCATGCGATGTCAGACGTGGTCTCAACTGCGCATTCGTCACCGTAACTATACACATTAGATGACTATGGTTTACAAAGAGTAAACCAAGGTGTAGGCAGGAATTTTTAATAAAACTACTGTGTCTATTTCGTTATTAATTTATGATGTCAAGTGTACTAAACCCTACATGTTACTTTATTGTGTGCTGTTAGCACATAGTTATTAAGCATAATTAAATCGTTTGCTTTTCATGGCTGTACACTTAGCTTTTGGATGTAATTGTTTTCTTTTACGGACGTCATCGCCGTAAATTTTGTTAATTGATAGGACTTAGCTAGTTGAATTAATGTTAAATTTAAATGTCGAAATGGTACCATCCTAACCTAGATTTGTTTTGCTACCCTGTTAAATGTAAATTCAGATATTAGCTTGATCTTGTAACTTGAACTAGGGACTTGCGTCGTGCCATATTCCTAGCGTTGCTGTTGTTGCTTTATCATTGTGAGTTAGATCTTTCGCGAGGGTTTTCAGTAACTTCTCAGGTAGGGGACCTGTTCTTTATCTTAGTTTATTTATTAATTTGCGGACTAGCCGATTATAACCCTCCGAACTAGGCTAGGGGCTTGTGAATTTTAATAAATTTTCACGGTGTTTTACATGAGTCTGGATGTTTATTTTCTCAGTCTAGTTTTAAGGTGAACCTTTCCTTAGGCGGTCTATGACCATCGTCACCATGTACCACGATCCCTGTGGACTACGGACTCTCGTGCCGCTTTAGCCTTTTTGGAAGGTCACCTGATCCTCACGGTACTTTTTATTCGATTTATGTGTCGT
Source organism: Meconema thalassinum (assembly GCA_946902985.2). Taxonomy (NCBI): domain Eukaryota; kingdom Metazoa; phylum Arthropoda; class Insecta; order Orthoptera; family Tettigoniidae; genus Meconema; species Meconema thalassinum. Next base: position 541,031,285 of record OX336392.1, read on the forward strand.
TAGTTGAGTCATCGTGGTTGTTGACATCAACTAAACGGTCTCAATACATAACCTATTTGGATTGCCAAGGTAATGTTTTTGTTAGTATGAAAGGGAGCTTGACTTCCGTAGCACATTGGCATCACTCGTGACGTCAATACTACTTGTATTTGGTGTCTTGTGATGGCCTTCTCAGTATGTGCTAGCCATGCGTCTTGGTGAGGTGTGTCTGTACCAACTGACGAGCCCAACGGCACACTGGGGCGAAACGCTGGAATTTTATGTTTGATCTGACCGGACCAATTTTATCATATTAATTGATAATGATGACTTAGGTCAGAATTGCACACGCCAGTTCTCAGATTTGCCTCATGAGCCTCAGCGGACCCCATTCCAACCCTCAGACCAGAATTGAATTTATTAACGGAGCCAGGCATTGAACCTGGACACTCGGGGTGACATACAAAATGCTAGTCCATACACTACCAGGTGGTGACGTAAATGAGTTGTTACGCGTTTAGAGGAGTGGTAATATTCCCACAATCTCATCAGAGAGAAACCATATAACATCTAAGACAAGTGACCAAGGATGATTCAGTCATATCGCACCCTCTGCAAGAGGGCTTACACACGCCAGGAAACACATTTCAGAGATAATGACCTGTAAATAAATGCATGGTGTTGGGGTAGCGCACCTGCCACTCACCCGGAGTCCCCGGATTCGATTCCCGGCTCCGTCTGGAATTTTAAAACTGACATGAGGGTTGGAACGGGGTGCACTCAGCCTCTTGAGGACAATTGAGTAGCTGTCTGACAGTGAGGCAGCGCCCCGATCACGAAATCCAAGATTAACGGCCGAGGGGACCCGATGCGCCGATCACGCGTCGCCCCAATATCAGCAGGCCAAATGGCTGGGCAGCCTAGGCCCTTCATGGGCTGTGTATTGCCAGGGGTTGTTGAATAGAACATTGTCTAGACCACTTTTCTCAGCAACGCTTGCATATTTGATATACATACATTTCTTTTGTCATAATACACTGCCACAATTCAAAATGTAGCAGGTTCGAAGCAGAAATATACTTGTAAGCGCAAGGCTAAAACTCCAAGTATTCCACCACGAATAAGTAGTTTTTTTTAAGTTTAGGGGCTGCGACAACGCTGTACTTTGGGTGTGTGTAGAATCTGTCTGATAACCGGTGTTAATTGTTATGGCTGTATTAGTGTGTGTTATCTGTTTTTAATTCAACTAAGAGCGGCTTCGGTGGCGTAGTCGGTAGCATGCTGAACTGCTGTGCCCAAGACCGCGGCTTCAAACCCGGCCGAAGTCGTCGGATTTTTTAAGAGCGTTAAAAATCCTTCAGTATGCCTTCCTTCGGAGAGGAAGTAAAGTCCGCGGTCCCATGTCTTAGATTTATGGCATGTAAAAGATCATTTCACAGACTAAACTTGTGTAAAGCAAAATTGTTAGATTAGATTTCGTCGGAACGCTCTATCAAAGGTATCATTGATATCTGGTGGCGAAAGTTGGAACTACTTGAAATTGAACGGAACTTGTAGCTCACCCTAATAAGGGTGTCTGATGGAAGCAGCTACAGACTCAGGCGAGCCGAACATGTCCTCGGACACTCCCGGCACTAAAAGCCATACGATAAATAAATATCAAATTTAAGTAAGGACTGCAGACGATCAATTTTCAAGTAGTTCCTACTTTTACCGCCAAACGCCACCGTCAACGAACGTAGGAACCTAAGAGCGTTGTTTACATTCTTAACCTTTACAATTTAGCTTCACACAGGTGTAATTAGTGGAAGGTTCTTTAACATGACATAAATCTATGACACGGGACCGCCAGCTTTACTTCCCCTCCGAAGGAAGGCATACTGAGGGGTTTTTAACGACGACTTAGGTCGGATTTGAACACGCGATATTGGGCATAGAAGATCAGCATGCTACCGACTACGCCACCGAAGCCGCCTCCCATGAATAAGGTTAGAGGTCTTCTGCAGTACTCACATGCAGTTCATTTCTGGCACCGTGAAGTGTAAGGCAGTAAAGGCCTAAAGTAAAAACAAATACAAGTTATCGTCTGTTGCAGAATTTAAAGATAATTTTACTTCTGATGGGGGCGTTCTGTTCTGCCAACCATGTGGGAAAGCAATCAAGGCTGAACAGCGATCTCAAGTTACACATCACCTCAAGGGCAAGAAACATATTGCCGCAGTTTCGCGCCTTCAGAATAAGTGTTTCGCAATAATCGTCGGTATTTGTGATGGACAACCTGAAGATGTATCTCGTTGTGTATCGTAATGCTTCAGTAGTCAGTGAGACATAGATTTCGTGAGTCCTGCAAATTAATAAACTAAATTATAATTATTATTTTTTATTTCTTTGTCACATATTTCAGGTAATTTTAATACATAAAAATTAAATATTTTCCCAATTTTTAGCACTTAAGAATCCGAGCCCTAGTCATAATACACTGCCACAATTCAGAATGTAGCAGGTTCGAAGCTGAAATTTACTTGTAAGCGCAAGCCTAAAACTCTAAGTATACCACCATGACTAAGGTTAGAGGTCTTCTTCATGTCCAATTTTCTTACAGTTGAATGAAGACGCCTATTGCATTTTCTCTTGTGTTTATGATTATACTTTTAAATAATATAACAATAATAATATCGTATGGCCTAGGGTGCCAGTTGCAAGCTTTGTTATTTGATCCCCAGAGGGCAGCTTGCATATCGAATTTTTGTTGTTGTTCCTTGCAACGCTATGAAAGTCAATGAGGTTCGATATCTAAGCTTCTTGACACTATAGCGCTTTCTAGTCGAGAAAGGAGGAACTTGCTGGCGGAAAATCCCATCCCGAGACTATCTTGCCATTATGATCACGGCCTACTGAATTAAATTGGGTTATTTAACATCCCAACATCGTATGAAATGCGAGCCGTGATTTTTGTCGCTTTTCAAAACTCACTTACCACGGCCAGGAGCGAACCTGCAAACTTGGGGTTGGTCTGACACGATAACCACTTACCCTCCGTGGCAAGCTATACTTATAAATGAACTGCTATTAGAATTAAAAACTAGTGCTCCTATTTGTCAATCATCATCCATAATTCTAATGGGATTTATCTGAGATGCGTGGCTCTATCAATAGGTCGAAAAACAAAAAGTTCCGTGACGAACTAAAGAGCCTACTTTTCTTAAAATTTAAGATTCATGCCAATGATTAATCTAAATGGATCTATCTAGAATAATGACGAAATTAAGTTGGTAATATCGAAATTTCTAATTAGTTCGAAATACTGTATACTTGGAATAATGTAGCCTAATAGAGAACTACAGTTGGCAGCCCTGGTGACTGAATATATTCTTAGTTCCATCTCTTAAGGTACAGAATACAAAATTTGGTTGAAGTCCAATGAATAGCATGTTCGTTACATGCATATAACATTGGAATTAACAGCGCGCGTAAAATCATGTTGGCAACAATGACATACATGTATTGGTCAGAAATAATCTGAAATAAAATGATCTATTGTTGTGTCAATTTTGAATGAAATCCATTAGTTAGTATAGAAGTTACATGCATTTTAAAATTGGACCTATCAGCAGGCTTAGAATCATGTTATCAGCACTGGCGTAGGCCTCTATTAAATACTCCAAATTAATGTAGAAAGCCAGGTACTATACGTGTGCAAAGTTAAGGTCTATTGGCTTGCATAATTTCTGATATATTGATATTAGGGTAACAAAAATAGAGACAGTATTTTTTAACTGATGGCAGCCCTGGTTACTTTTAAGAATCGGCATAGTCATATCTGTTATGGTACACATAGCACACTCGAAATTTGGTTGAAATCCAAATGATAGTACAGAAGTTACATGTATTTAAAGTTGGACATCTCAGCAGGCTTAGAATCATGTTGGTAGCACTGATGTATATAAGTTACTCCAAATTAATATAGAATATCAGGTACTATACGTGTGCATAGTTTAAAGCTGTCGGCTTGCATACTTTGCGATATATGGGTATTTGGATTTTAAAAATGAGAGCATTTATTAACAGTTGGCAGCCCTGATGCCTCTTAAGAATATGCTCAGTCATATCTGTTTATGTACACATAGCACATACGAAATTTAGTTGAAATCCAATTGATAGTGTAGAAGTTATATGCATTTAAAATTTGGTCCTATCAGCAGGCAATACTGCCATGTATGGCCTCCTGGAAATTAAACAGCAATATTAGTATCTATACGTGTGCCAATTTTGAAATAGCTCCCATTCATACCTTCCAGGATATCCAACATGGAGCTCAAATTTCAATTGCGATTTTTCAGCAGTTGGTAGCACTGACATGATTTTCAAATATGGCCGTGAGATATTCAGGTATGGATCTTTACTCCTACCAAATTTTGTTTCGATTGCTGCAGCCGTTTAGGAGTTGATAGAGTGGGGGACACACACACAGCCAGACGGACAGACAGACAGACAGACACACATTTGCCCGATCTCATAAGTCTACTTTTTCCTAATTTTTGCAAAATGTGAAAAGTAGGCTAAAAATAAACAAGAATTTGTTTGTAGTGGCAAACACGAATACGCTTTAACTGGACAGCATAGCCGGAAAGCTATACATCAAAGAAAATGTGAATATCATCAGAATTGCCGGCGGAAGTTGACGACTCTTCGTTGATACACCCGTCAAGAGTTACAATATAATGTGTGCGGGAATTAAAGCCACAACCTTTGCGATTGGCCGCTAATACACTAACATTAAAGCAACGTGGCAGGACAATCAGCTCTTTAGGCCAAGAGATTCAAGCGTAACTCAGCGTTTATTGTTTCAAAGCTTTCGCTTACACAGGGGTTTGGCGTTATGCGATACGGAGACGGCAAGTGCGTGACGTCATGCAGCAGAGTGCACCTCCCACTCTCCGTTCCTCGCGCGGGAAGCCTAAGCCAATAGTCCTGGCCCTCATGAGCCTTTCTAACATGTGTATCATTTGAAATGACAGACAGTATCGTTTTTTGTACCGATTCATTGTTATCGAACCAAGATTGTTATTGTTTTCAGAAGGACTGATGTTTAGTTCGTATTTATTTATTTATTTATTTATTTATTTATTTATTTATTTATCGTATGGCTTTTAGTGCCGGGAGTGTCCTAGGGCATGTTTGGCTCACCAGAAGCTTTAGCTGCTTTGAGCTGACACCCATTGGGTAAGCTACAAGCTCCGTTCAATTTCAGGTAGTTCCAACTTTCGCCACCAGATGTCATTGAAACCTAGTGGTGAACGTTGGAACTTTCATAGAGCGTTCCAACGAAATATAACCTAGAAATTTAGCTTCACAAAAGTTTAGTTAGTGGAAGGATCTTTTACATTCCATAAATCTATGTCATGGGACCGCCGGCTTTACTTCCCGTCTGAAGGAAGGCATACTGAAGGATTTTAACGCTCTTAAAAAGCGCACGACTTCGGCCGCGTTTGAACCCGCTATCTTGGTCACAGCAGTTCAGCATGCAACCAACAACGCCGTAAATAAGTTATTGTTTAAACCTCAATGGGTTTACTATGAGAAGTCGTTTTAGTAAAATCTATGCTTGTCCAAACTCTTGTTGAGCAGTGTATATTTATAAAAAAATTCATAGAAAAACCAAGTTAAATATTATTTCAAGACCTTTGCTCGTAATTACAATAGTTAATTTTCTTTTTAAACAAGATGTTCAGTAAAGAACATATAGCCTACTTTCTCCTAAATGCATGGGTATTGTTATAACTCTTTGTCCTTTTCAAGGAGTATAATTGACTGTTGGTTGTAGTAGCTTGTTGAAATACAACGTGCTATAGGGATATTAAACATGAATATGAGGAGCCCTTTGCTAGTGCTACCTCTGTAAAAAAATTCATTCAATTCGGTTTCACCGTGTTTGAATTGATATGGGGAATGGATTTACACATACTTGGCCACCATCTGCAAACTATTGGGCAGATGATCTTGCAGTTTGGTCAGGATATGCTTTCCACATAAAGATATGTTGTTGCAAAATTTGGTAGAGACTAGATTATTAGGTTGGTCGTATTTACATTTTAGCTTTTAACATTTGGGTGGCCGCGATTACGTTTCCGTCAAGATGGCGGTGATATAAAACATGACACTGAGGTGCCCTTTGCTAGTGCTACCTCTGTACCAAATTTCGTTCAATTCGGTTTCACCGTGTTCGAATTGATAGGGGGAATCGATTTTCAAACAAAGATGGCCGCCATCCGCAAAATATTAGGCTAATGACCTAATATTTTGGTCAAAGGATGCTCCCTCCATAAAGGTATGTTGTTGCAAAATTTGGTAGAGATCGGATGATTAGGTTAATCGTAATTTGATTTAAGCTTTGAACATTTGTGTGACCGTAATTACGTTTCCGTCAAGATGGCGGCGATATAAAACATGACACTGAGGTGCCCTTTTCTACTGCTACCTCTGTACCAAATTTCGTTCCATTCGGTTTCACCGTGTTCGAATTATTAGGGGGAATCGATTTTCACACAAAGATGGCCGCCATCCGCAAACTATTAGTCTAATGACCTATTAGATTGGTGAAATGATGCTCCCTCCATAAAGGTATATTGTCGCAAAATTTGGTAGAGATCGGATGATTAGGTTAGTCGTAATTTGATTTAAGCTTTGAACATTTGTGTGGCCGCCATTACGTTTCTGTTAATATGGCGGCAATATAAAAAATGACACTGAGGGGCCCTTTGCTAGAGCTACCTCTGTACCAAATTTCGTTCTATTCGGTTTCACCGTGTTTGAATTAATAGGGGGAATCGATTTTGACACAAAGATGGCCGCCATCCGCAAACTATTACTCTAATAACCTATTAATATGGTCACAGGATGCTTCCTCCATAAAGGTATGTTGTTGCAAAATTTGGTAGAGATCGGATGATTAGGTTAGTCGTAATTTGATTCAAGCTTTGAACATGTGTGTGGCCGCCATTACGTTTCCGTCAAGATGGCGGCGATATAAAACATGACACTGAGGAGCCCTCTGCTAGTACTACCTCTGTACCAAATTTCGTTCCATTCGGTTTCACCGTGTTCGAATTATTAGGGGGAATCAATTTTCACACAAAGATGGCCGCTATCCGCAAACTATTAGTCTAATGACCTATTAGATTGGTCAAATGATGCTCCCTCCATAAAGGTATATTGTTGCAAAATTTGGTAGAGATCGGATGTTCAGGTTAGTCGTAATTTGATTTAAGCTTTGAACATTTGTGTGGCCGCCATTACGTTTCTGTCAATATGGCGGCAATATAAAAAATGACACTGAGGTGCCCTTTGCTAGAGCTACCTCTGTACCAAATTTCGTTCTATTCGGTTTCACCGTGTTTGAATTAATAAGGGGAATCGATTTTGACACAAAGATGGCCGCCATCCGCAAACTATTACTCTAATAACCTATTAATATGGTCAAAGGATGCTTCCTCCATGAAGGTATGGTGTTGCAAAATTTGGTAGAGATCGGATGATTAGGTTAGTCGTAATTTGATTCAAGCTTTGAACATTTGTGTGGCCGCCATTACGTTTCCGTCAAGATGGCGGCGATATAAAATATGACACTGAGGAGCCTTCTGCTAGTACTACCTCTGTACCAAATTTCGTTCCATTCGGTTTCACCGTGTTCGAATTATTAGGGGGAATCGTTTTTCACACAAAGATGGCTGCCATCCACGAACTATTAGGCTGATGACCTATTAGTATAGTCAAAGGATGCTCCCCCCATAAAGGTATGTTGTTGCAAAATTTGGTAGAGATCGGCTGATTAGGTTAGTCGTAATTTGATTTAAGCTTTGAACATTTGTGTGGCCGCCATTACGTTTCAGTCAAGATGGCGGCGATATAAAACATGACACTGAGGTGTCCTTTGCTAGTGCTACCTTTGTACCAAATTTCGTTCAATTCGCGTTTACCGTGTTCGAATTGATAGGGGGGGGGGCAGACATTCAGAGTCCACACACTCACACACACACACACACACACACTGACTCACACACATACACACACACAGACAGACACACTTTTTTTCGCCCTGTGTTGATCTCATAAGTCTACTTTCATTTTTTGCTAAAATCGAAAGTAGGCTAAAAACAATTACTGAAGATAGCCATAATATGACCGAAACTAGTATTTCATTAATGGATAGTAACTGAATTGTATGTGAAACAGGTGGATGTAGCCCTCAACGACACCTGCAGAATTATAACAGCTTGCTTAAAATCCACCCCAGTTGAATGCTATACCACCTCGCAGGATTAGCACCAGAGTAATAGCTGCGAACAAGGAAAAAAATACAGTGGATCAGAAAAGAACCCATACTCTAAAAGGCGTGAACCGCACCCGCAACGACTGAAGTCAAGGAACAGTTTCCTTAGAACATTGAAGGAACGTAGAACCACTGCTGTAAAAGTTAGGTTGCAACTGTGGAACGCTACGACCTACTTTCCCCCTGGTTGGAAGAAAATCTCTTAATCCTCATCTCCTGACTATGAGGAGGAATGGTCGACTTGGAAGTTACTGAATATACTGGGATCTGGAGTCGGCAGTTCAGAAGCTTATTTGGCAAGATCAGGCTTATATCCAATGTGACCTTGGAGATATGCTTCAATGTCAACTATGTCCAGCCTACTGTACAGACGACGATCTTCATCAAGGAACAGAAAAAGCATTGGAATTGGCCAAGTTTTGGGCAAAAATAATATAACTGTGTAAAATATGTATGTTTCTGATACGTGAATAATAATAACTAGCATTACCCGTCGCGGCTTCGCCCGCGAATATTCTAGTTGTTAAGAGTACACTTAGCAAAATCTCAATCATGAATGCTATGACTGATTTATCCTTGGTATGAATAATCAGACTTTATCAATTCAGCTACTGATGCAGTGGTTAGGGGTTTGTCATTCCTTCATAGGTATTGTGCCCGCTGGCCGAAGGTTTCGGGGAGCCACCGGTTTCAAATGACCCTTCCGAGACCCTCTTCCAGTTAACACACAAGTATAGGGGACGATACATTCATAGGCTGGTGTAGCACAAAAGTCTGCACTCGGGGGTGTCGGGAATTAGTGAGGTTCGATCTTTAACCAGCTCAGAGGAATGCATCGATAACAAAACTAAACAAGAAAAGAGAGGTCAGTCTTAGGTTAAAATCACAAATAAATTTTATTCAGAATAGATCCCTAGCCTAGCATGAGAGTTGCAAACGGCTAGTCCGGTACTATTCTGCCCTGAAAGAAATATAAAAAAAGTCCTAAACAAGATCTAAATTGCTCTCATGGTCCTAATACAAAATTCGACAAAATGAACATGCTAAGAGAATGGCACGTAAGATCGGCCCTAAGCAATTACATCGAAATAACTTACGGGTGGATCAAACATCAAAAGAATTTACAGCAAAGCAAGGCATTTACTTGTTTACAGATACTAGAACATTTACATTTAGTAGCAAGGGGAAAATTGGTCCTATGCTATGATGATGCCATCTCTAACATTTATCTTTAGAGTTAAGTTTTAGCTAGTCCTAAATATCATCTTATATATAAAAGTGAAAGTCTGTATGTATGCATGTGGGTATGTGGGTGGGTCTGTTCCGTATACAAATCTACACCGTTCCACCAATCTCAACCAAATTTTGCATACACATAGTTTAGGACCCAGAACGAACCGCTGGCTACATGAATTTTCGATAGTCTTTCTCATTCTTCTGATTTCGGCCCTTTTGCACTCAAGCACAGGCAAATCAAATCATAAAATATACTCATGAAGGAATGGCAAGGCAGATAGTTTCCATGGCAACATAGCTCAAGTCGAGACACGGCCGACTGGATGCCATTCGCGCTCTGCACTACCGGTATAGAAAATGAGGATCTTTAATTGAAATCCCGTTAGTTACTCAACTACTCACACAGCACTGTCAACCGAGTTTAGCATAACAAAGACTTGACACCATCTTCTACTATATATTTGTCAAATACCACTCACTCACTCATTCATTCATCACGAAATCTCAGAAACCATCAAACGGATTGGAATGAAATTTGGTATGCAGCTTCCCCAAGGGCCGCAAATGCCCACTAAGAGAGGATTTTTGGAAATTCTGGTTCTAAAGGGGTGTTAAGGGGGTAGACCTGCATTTCATTGAACAGCAATATCTCCCGATTGGTTTCATTGAGGGATGTGATACTCGGCACATAAACTCATCATTAAAAATAAGAAGACACGAGTCGAAGGGTTTTTCGATGTGGTGTATATTATGAGGTGAAAGGGGTGAAAAGTAGGGACTGAAAGATTCCTAACGGAGCGTGTATCTCTTAAACGACATAGGCGAGGAGTTTGAAACTCAGCGGGAAGAAATCAGCATAAAAATAAGTAAATATGTGTTTGACCGTTTTATCATAAATTCAATTTAAGGGGCCCATGGGGAGGGGTGAAATTCTGGAGGGGGGGGGGAGAAACAGGAAAGAAAGTGTCCTAACTGATTGACTGACTGACTCACTCATCAAACTCAGGGGGAAAAACTGCTTTAAAGTAAGTAAATAGCTGTTCGACAGTTTTTTTTCATAAATCAAATTTAAGGGGTTCATGGGGAGGGGTGAAATTCTGAAAAAAGAAAATTGAAAGAAAATGTCCTGACTCACTCACTCACTCACTCATCATCGCCCAGCCAAAATTATTGAAGTTAGATACATGACAGTTTCGGGATATGTTCATTGTATTTCAAAACAGTCTACTAAGGGAGGATTTTCGGATATTCAGGTTCTAAAGGGGTCTTAATGGGGTTAAACCTGCATTTCATTGAATAACAATATCTCCCGATTGGTTTCATTGGGGGATGTGATACACGGCATATAAACTCATCATTAAAAAGTAAGACACCTGTCTGAGGGTTTTTCGATGTGGTGTATATTATGAGGTGAAAGGGGTGAAAAGTAGGGATTGAAAGATTCCTAACGGAGCGTGTATGTCTTAATCGACATAGGCGAGGAGTTTGAAACTCAGCGGAAAAAAAACAGCATACAAATAAGTAAATATGTGTTTGACCGTTTTTTCATAAATCCAATTTAAGAGGCCCATGGGGAGGGGTGAAATTCTGTGGCGGGGGGACTGGAATGAAAATGTCCTAACTGATTGACTGACTGACTCACTCATCAAACTCAGGGGGAAAAACAGCTTTAAAGTAAGTAAATAGGTGTTCGACAGGTTTTTTTATCAATCAAATTGAAGGGGTTCATCGGGAGGGGTGAAATTCTGAAGGGAAAAAAATGAAAGAAAATGTCCTGACTCATTCACTCACTCATCATCGCCCAGCCAAAAAAATTGAAGTTGTAAACATGGCATTTTGGGGATATGTTCGTTGTATGTCGAAACCGTACACTAAGGGAGGGTTTTTGGATATTCAGGCTCTAAAGGGGTCTTGAGGGGGATAAACCTGAATTTCATTGAATAACAATATCTCACGAGTGGTTTCATTTGTGGATGTGATACTCGGCATATAAACTAATCATTAAAAATAAGCAGACATGTGTCTAAGGGTTTTCCGATGTGGTGTATTATTATGAGGTGGAAGGGGAGAAAAGTAGGGGTTGAAGGATTCCTAACGGAGCGTGTAGGCCTATCTCTTAAACGACATAGGCGAGACATTTGAAACGCAGCGAAAAAACATCAGCTAAAAAGATAAGTAAATCGGTGTTCGACCGTTTTTTCATAAATTAATTTAAGGGGCCAATGGAGTGGATTGAAATTCTGGGGGGAAAAGGAGAGAAAGTGTCCTAACTGACTAACTCACTCACTCACCAAACTCAGGGGAAAAAGACAGCTTTAAAAATAAGTTAATAGGTGTTCATGCGTTTTTTCATCAATCCAATTTAAGGGGCCCATGGGGAGGGGTGAAATTCTGGTAAAAATAATTGAAAGAAAATGTCCTGTCTGACTCACTCACTCATCACGCCCAGCGAAAACTATTAATGATGGAAAAATGAAATTTTGGGAATATGTTCGCTGTATGTCGAAAACGTCAACTAAGGAATGATTTTTCTTTATTCGGGTTTTAAAGAGATGTTAAGGGGGTAAACGTGCATTTCATTGAATAACGTTATCTCATGAGTTGTTTTTTGGGGGATGTGATATTCGGTATATAAGCTAATCATTAAAAATAATCAGACATATGTCTAAGGGTTTATCGATGTGGTGTATATTATGAGGTGATAGGGGTGAAAATTGGGGATTGAGGGATTCTTGACGGAGCGTGTATCTCTTAAAGGACATAGGCGAGATGTTTGAAATTCGGCGGAAAAAGAACAGCTTAAAATACAAGTAAATAGGTGTTCGACTGTTTTTTTCATAAATCCAATTTAAGGGGCCCTTGGAGAGAGGTGAAATTCTGGAAAAAAAAACAGGAAAGAAAGTGTCCTAACTGATTGACTCACTTACTCACTCATCAAACTCAGGGGGAAAACAGCTTTAAATAAGTAAATAGGTGTTCGACCGTTTGTTTCATAAATCCAATTTAAGGGGTTCATGGGGAGGGGTGAAATTATCAAAAATAAATGAAAGGAAATGTCCTGACTGACTCACTCAATCATCATAGCCCAGCCAAAATTATTAAAGTTAGAAACATGAAATTTTGGGGATATGTTCGTTGTATGTCGAAAACGTCCACTAAGGAAAGAGTTTTGAATATTCAGGTTCTAAATAGGTGTTAAGGGGGGTAAACGTGCATTTCATTGAATAACAATATCACACAAGTGGTTTCATTTGGGGATGTGATACTTGGCATATATACTAATCATTAAAAATAAGCTGACACATGTCTAATGGTTTTTCGATGTAGTTTATATTATGAGGTGAAAGGGATGAAAGGTGGGCGTTGAAAGATTCCTAACGGACCGTGTATCTCTTAAACGACATAGGCGAGGAGTTTGAAACTCGGAGGAAATCAATCAGCTTAAAAATAAATAAATAAATAAATAACTAAGTAAATAAATAAATAAATAAATAAAATAAATATGTGTTCGACCGTTTTTTCATAAATCCAATATAAGGGGCCTATGGGGAGGGGTGAAATTCTGGAAGAAAAACGTCCCCTAAGGAAGGATTTTTGGATGTTCACTCTCATCGACCAACCCAAACGATTAAAGTTAGAAGAATGATATTTTGGGGATATGTTTGTTGTGTGTCGAAAACGTCTACCAAGGAGGGATTTTTGGATATTCAGGTTCTAAAGGGGTGTTAATGGGGTTAAACCTGCATTTCATTGAATAACAATAGGACACGACTAAGACGCGAGCGAAGCGAGGCTAAAAATGAGATGATGTGCGTCTATGTATTACTCAATCACGCAAGTACCACTGGTCCGATTTACATGAATTTTACATGGAAGTAGCTGATTTACCTGGTTAACATATAGGATACTTTTGATTTCAATACTTTGTACTATTTAAATATGGCGACCATTTTAGTGACTTCACTACACCCTTTGGTTTAAAACTTTCATATTTCCATTTCAAATACAAAGAGAACGCTAAGAAATAGCAAACTTTTGATGGTATATACGAGGTTATAAATTACATTTTCTATCCGAAAGGTATCTATAACCGTTAGCGAGTAAAACCTAAATTTGTGCTATAAAACACGGTCAACGCCGAGCGGTGTAGTTGGACAAAATGTTCCATCCTTAATCTCCTTCTGCGCAGCACCTCGCCTATCCCCTGTTTTAACTGTCACCTTCATATTTTAATTTATTTATGACGCGTACCAAAGCACGGGTACTTCAACTAGTTAATTAATAAACGAGATGCGTTTATTACTAAGAAAATCAAGCAATGTGCACAATGTTGCTGAATAAAAATGAACTATGCTAACACAACACAAATGCATACAATAATTTAGCACTCCTATGGTTGTGCAATTGGCACTGCCTACGTACTTGATTTGTTACTGTTTGTAACGAACGGTCATAGTGTCAAAGTGTTAAGAAAAATAGAAAATATAGGAAAGCCTGCAAATGCGATAGTAATTAAACAATTACATCGACTCATATTGCTACTAATCTGATGTGTGTGCTTCAGTTATCACATCAGCAATTAGTGGTCGACTAATCATGTGAAAATGTATCAAAATGTATCTACGATAGCTTAACAATATCTAAGTGTTAACATTTGGTCCAGAAAAATAGTTTATTTTTAATGTTTATACATTTTATTTTGGTTCAGGGGGCATTTATAAGATTTGTTAGTTTTCAAAACCCTATTTTTGATTATTAAAGTTTCACACAATTATTTATTCCTGCCAGTATTGTTGTTCAGTTTATGGACCTTTAAAAGCGTTCAGTGTATTCAGGTAACGTTTGTATCCAACTTAAGCAAATAACTCAATAGTTCAATAGTTTACGAGACACCCTGTGTCTTCACCAATATTTTTTGGTACGACTTTAGTCAGTTCATTACCACCGATATAATCACAATAACTATGTCGGAGGTATTCATCCACCTTCACGACTCATATAATATTCTTAATTTACAAAAGTGTGGAATCCTAATTGATACACGTTTGAATTGCTGGTAATAAAAATTATGTGTACAAAACACATCCTGACAACGCTTTAAATAAACATAAAGGTTTCTGATACAAGCTAACTGTGTGTGTGCGTTTATAAAATTGCCTCTTCCCTGAATAAAATCGAACCTGCGTTCATTTGGTTACAAAATACAATTTCATTCATTGCCTGTGTGGCTTCTTCTAAAGAAATAAACCTGTTTTGAAGTATTGTTCTGGCCATTAAATGTGAGTAACAGAACTCTGCATTCCACTTGTAATAATGTCAAGAATCTCACAGCCTTCTAAAACAAAATATTAATCCACTGCCTAGAATCGAGTGTACTGTGTAGTGAACTTGGCTCGTTACCTTGGCCTTGATTTAACATTGTCAAACTAGTTTATTTGTCATCAGCCTGACAAAATAAAAGTTGATAATACTTGTTTTTAAATGATACGAATGAGCATTGAAAATCCAGCCTTCCTGCTTCTATAAATGTTTAATAAACTATTAATTTCCACACGCGTCTTATAATTAGCTACCTGCATTACGCACTAAATAAATGAAACCAAAATAAACTAAGTCTACTGTTTTCCACTCTTACTGTTGAGAAAATTGTAAATGTTAAGGTTGGTAACGTTTCGTTCCTATGTACAAAACTCTTTGGTTTTACTATTCTGTGAATTGTTGTTAACATATTTGTTTGTGAATAAAAGTTGGTTAGAAATCTTTGAATCTCAATAAAGTGTTCCAGATAATGTGTAGTTACAACTAAAAGAACATATGGCGACCGAAGATTTGACAGGACTTTAACAAGCGTGTATAAACTTTGTTGAATTAGAATTTGATAGTAGCGAGTATAACTGTGCCTGTATAATCCAGTATACCGTATCCTGTTGTTTACATCCGTAGCCCGTAATTATGGCGGGTACACAAATAACTAAGAGGAGAGCGGTTATCCGCACATTGTTCACGAAAGCTTGCAGTGCTTTAGACGAACTACTGACGCAGAGAGATGCAGATTTACAATTAATAAGTGCGCGTTTATTAGTGCTCGAAGAAAGAAGACACGAGTTATCGGAGCTAGACAGTCAGATTTGTGAAAACATCTGTGCTGAAACAAAGGAAGAGGAGATCGAAGAAGTACTGATGGCGGAAATGGAGAAAGCAGAGGAGTATACCTTACGTTACCACAGCATTAAAGGTAAGGCCTCTGATCTGATAACAAGGAATAGCGCTGCTCATACTTCATCTAGTTGTGTTGGCGATCGTTCGGGAAACGAAATATCTCTTCGCCTACCGAAATTAGAATTGAATAAGTATGACGGGGAAATAGCCGGTTGGATCTCATTCTGGTCACAGTTCTCACAAATTGACGAGTGTCAGTCGTTTCAAGCCACGAAAGAGAACTCTCGAGCACGCGCGGTTGTTGTGAGTTTCCCTCCCTCAGGCGAAAATTACGGAAAGGCCATTCAAACACTTAAGGACAGATTTGGACGTAATGATCTCCTTATCGAGTATTATGTACGGGAACTACTGAGTTTAGTTATGGAAAGGATGACGGTCAAGATCAGCATTTTGTATGACAAACTAGAAACTCAATTACGGGCACTAGAGTCATTAAATGTGTTCTCGAATAATTATGCCGCATTATTGTTTCCGCTAATAGAATCGTGTCTGCCCGCAGACATACTGAAGGTGTGGCAACGTTCCAATGAACCCAATAGGACACTGAAGGAACAGATGGATAATTTAATGTTGTTTTTGAAGAGAGAAGTAGAAGGGGAGGAGAGAGTTGCAATGGCAAATAATCAGTCCCTTTCCTACAACCAGGCTAAGAGTCCAGGAAAATCGCATGATATGGACAAAGTTAATTTTGCTTCTGCGATCGATCTTGCCAGTCTGAGCATTGAATCTGACACTCAGAAGTGTGTATTTTGTAAAGGGGTGAATCATTGTTCCACAGAATGTCTCCATGCACAAAAAATGTCCCTTGAAAACCGAAAAGATGTTCTGTATAAAGATAAGCGCTGTTTTTCTTGTACCAAAGCAGGCCATTCTGCACAGCAGTGTCGAGCACGATGTGTTATTTGTCGTGGACGACATGTACCATTATTATGTCCAGCTGTTCAGAAGTATCAAGCAGAAGAGAAAGGTTGTGTTGAGGGGAAGAATTCTGAGATCAAAAGAGAAGAGGTTTCCTTGTTTAATACTTCATCTATTGACAGCAATTTGTCAGTTAGCTCTCAAACGGAGGTCTATCTCCAGACTCTGTTAGTTTACGTTAAGAATGGTGACAAAATCAGGAAGGCCAGGTTACTGATAGACAGTGGATCCCAACGTTCGTATATTTCTAGTAGTTTGGCTGAAGAAATGAACTACTCTCCGATTGGGGAAGAGAGCATTATCCACTCTCTTTTTGGTGGTAAGCCAACAGGGGTAGTTAAGCACCGATGTTACAAGGTGCACTTACTCAGCTTGAATAACGACTTTGCATGCAATTTCGTAGCGTTAGACCAAAGGACAATTACAGCTACGATTCCATCAGTAGAAGTCAGGAAAGAAGTGAGGGAAGAATTACTAAGAGAACACATTCCGATGTGCAGAGATTCTGTAGCTCCTATTGACATCTTGATAGGTTCTGACATTGCGGGAAAGTTGTGGACAGGTAAAATTAAGACTCTACCTTCTGGACTGGTAGCCATTGAAACCTGTTTAGGATGGACGGTAACGGGGAAGAAGAAGGTAGTAGACACCGTGGGAAAAAAGGAGCTAGCGAAGCATGCAAGTATTGCGAATGCAGTCACTGCACTCAGTATTACTCAGCTACCCGTATCTGATCTGTGGAAAATGGAGACCATTGGGATAACCGATCCTGTAGAGAACACCACAAAGGAGGAGAAGAGGATGTCAGCACTGAGGTATTTCAAAAATACGGTTGCTTTTGTAGATGGCAGATACGAGGTACGTCTTCCATGGGGGAGAGATGCTCCAGACCTTCCAACCAATCGAGGGATTGCAGAAGGCAGATTGATTCGAATGACCCGAAAATTAAAGGCAAAGCCTGGTCTCTATGAAGAATATGACACTATTTTACGAGATTGGGTGAAAGAAGGCATTGTGGAAATGGCGAGGGATCTATCTACTGGACACTATCTTCCTCACCGTCCAGTGCTGAAGGAAAATAGTACAACTACGAAAGTGCGTCCCGTGTTCGACGCATCGGCGAAGGAGAGAGGTTTGCCATCACTGAACGACTGCCTTGAAGAAGGACCTAACCTTATTGAAATCACACCCGAACTACTCTTGAGGTTTCGGCAACGAAAGATAGGCATCACAGCTGATATCAAGAAGGCATTTTTACAGATAAGTGTACACCCAGAGGAGAGAGACTACCTGAAGTTCCTGTGGTATGGTAATAATAGTGAGAAAGACCTACAAGTCCTTCGTCATGCCAGAGTGGTGTTCGGTGTTACCAGTAGCCCGTTTCTTCTTGGAGCAGTAATTGGCTACATCCTGGAAAAATATATGGAATCAACTGATCCAAAGGAGGCTAAAATTGCATCATCATTGAAGAACAATTTTTATGTTGACAATCTGGTGACAAGCCTCGATCGAGCAGAAGAAGTTGAGGAATTCGTTTACCTTTCAAGGACTATCATGGCGAGGGCCGGGTTCGACCTTCGGGGATGGGAGTCAACCGGAGACGGATCTTCTCAGGAGTCTTCACTGCTTGGCATTAGGTGGAATCGCCAAGACGATACTCTGAAGATCAATATGGATTGGTGGGAGAGATCGTGTGAAATAGGAGATTTGACGAAGAGGACTATTCTTTCAATAATCCACCGCATTTTCGATCCGATTGGACTAACCATTCCAGTAACGATTAGGCTGAAACTGTTAATTCAAGAGTTATGGACCAGAAAGTTGGGATGGGACGAGCCTATCGACAAAGATACTCGACGGCGGTTGGAGAAGTGGCTAAAGGACTTGCCTCACTTAAGAGAAATTGAGGCGATACGTCACCTTGGCAATGAGGAGGACATCTCACTACACGTATTTTGTGATGGAAGTCAAAACGCATATGCAGCTGTTGTCTTTATCAGGAGCAGTTATCAGGGAGAGGCACATCTTCGGTTAGCAGTAGCTAAAGCAAGAGTAACACCGCTTAAGCCCCTGACCATCCCTCAAGTGGAATTATTAGGAACTCTTATTGGAGCGCGTCTGCTGAAATCAGTTCAAGAAAGTCTAGGTTGGAAAGAAGTAGCTGTTTATTGTTGGACCGACTCAAGTACTGTACTAGCCTGGATTCTTGGCAACGGAGACAAGACAGTATTTGTTAGGAACCGAGTGAAGGAGATAAGGGAGCTCACTGATGCACGAAGCTGGAGACACATACCAGGGGATTTGAACCCCGCAGACCTACCCTCAAGAGGATGTACTGTCGCACAACTAATCGAATCCAAATGGTGGGAAGGGCCTAAGTGGCTTGTTGAAGGAGAAGAAAACTGGCCTGAATCTTCTATACGCTATGAAGTGGTAAACGAACATAACCTTATTGCCATCACTCATAATACGACATGGCTGTATCACCGGTTCAGTAAATATGAACAAATTGTGCGGATGGTGGGATGGATCTACAGATTTCTCAACAACTGTCGACGCAATGAAGTTAAAAGAAGTGGTCCGTTATCGACAAATGAGGTGGCTACAGCCGAAGACAAAATTGTTTTGTTCATTCAAAAAGAGTCCTTCGAATTCCCAGACGATCAGAGACTTAAGAGCCTTGAAGTATTCCAAGATCAAAAGGGCATAATTAGACTCAAGACACGGATAGTCGAACGTGTGGATAAGGGTCCGTTCAAACTACCAGCCGTGCTACCTTCCGAACATCCGTTGGTCAAGAGGTATGCAGAAGAAGTGCATTGTAAAAACAATCACCCCGGTCCAGCAACTCTCCTAGGTTTGTTACGCGAGAGATTCTGGATCCTTAAAGGACGCCAGTTGGCGAAGGGAACAGTCAAGAGATGTGTTGTTTGCCGACGTTTTCAAGCAAAAAACTTAGACACTCAGTCTCCTCCTTTGCCAGATCTTCGAGTTAACGATGCGGCCATATTCGAAGTCATTGGAATAGATTTGGCAGGACCCTTGTATATTCGTGATTCATCGAAGACATGGGTTGCTCTATTCACTTGTGCTTGCTACCGAGCTGTACATCTGGAACTAGTTCCGTCTCTGTCAACTGAAGCATTCATAAGAGCACTGAGGCGTTTTATCGCACGGCGTGGTCGACCTAAAGTGATCATCTGTGATAATGGAACAAATTTTCGAGGAACGTGTAATGCTCTTGAAAGGTTAGACTGGGAGAAAATCGTTACCTACAGCACTGGAGAACGCATAATTTGGAGGTTCAATCCGCCTACGGCGTCGTGGTGGGGAGGCTTCTGGGAACGATTGGTGAGCCTGGTGAAGCAAATTTTACGGAAGACATTGGGGAAGGCTTCATTGTCTTGGGATGAGCTTCAGACCATACTTATTGACTGTGAAGCAGTGATTAATGCAAGACCATTGACTTATACGGCAGAAGATAATAGAGATCCTATTCCATTGACCCCATCCATGCTACTGCAAGAAGTACGAGAGACAGGAGTTCCTGACCTGGACTGCATTGAGTCAGCAAGCATCACTCGGAAAATTCGGTATCTGCAAAGACTGAGAGAAGAGCTAAGAAGACGCTTCCGATCAGAATATCTGGGGCAGTTAACCTGGACCAAGCGGCGCGAAACTAGAAAGCCTATAATTGGAGAGGTGGTTATAATAGGATCGGACAATCGGAAGAGAATAGATTGGCCTTTGGCAAGAATTGAGCAGCTCATTCCAGGGCGAGATGGAAGAGTCCGGGTGGTTCAACTAAAGACTAGCAGTGGTACTGTTGTACGTCCTATACAGAGAGTCTACCCCTTGGAGGTCCAGTCCTGCACCGAGAGTTACCAAGAAAAAACCCACTTCATGGACGATGATGACAAGGATGTGTCCAAATCCCCTGAAGAATTGAGGACAAGAGCAGGAAGAAAAGTGGCCCCTCCTAAAAGACTAGATCTTTGATTTCATGTTACAGAGGAGAAGGAATTCAGTTGACATACATTGTACACCTGTTTGACACTTTGATAATTTCCAATTTTGAGAAAATTGTAAATTAGGTGGGAGTATGTTGAGAAAATTGTAAATGTTAAGGTTGGTAACGTTTCGTTCCTATGTACAAAACTCTTTGGTTTTACTATTCTGTGAATTGTTGTTAACATATTTGTTTGTGAATAAAAGTTGGTTAGAAATCTTTGAATCTCAATAAAGTGTTCCAGATAATGTGTAGTTACAACTAAAAGAACACTTACAATACGCTATAAATATTTGATCTGACTTACAGATTCAGCGTCACTTGGTTCGAGTCCCGCCATGATATGTTGTATGCGGTCTCGTGTATGGCTTTAGGTTACCATTTCATTGTGTCTGGACATCCTCCGTCGCCAATTCCCCACGCATGATTTAGCAATCACATGCCATTGCGCGGTTGGAGTTGTATCTGAAGATCTGCTGGTTTATCATTATTGCGATGTTAGCGTTGGAGAAAATGTAGCACATAATTAAATTAAACTGTCGCGCACTGCAGCTAATATGCGGTAAAAAATTGTCCATTTCACTCCGCCACTGGCTCTAGTTTCTGTCGCTTGCGCGACACTCACTCGTTACTTGCACTGACATTTACACAAGAAAATTTTAACAAAAAAATAAATCAAAATCACTGCCCATCCGGCAAATAAAAATTGTACTTGTAGATATTGTACAGTTATAAAGTTAGTTAAGTACACAGTTCATAGAACAATGAAACCTGTGTGTGTGTGTGCGTGAGAATGAGACCATGCGGTCGCAAAGTTTTCTTCGCACAAGTCCGTCATTTCACCTCGGATAATAATAAAAATATTTTACAGTTTTCGTAGTGGTGAATGTCTTCAATCGTTCAATTACTACACAATGCCATGCTGGCTATCCATAAGAAAGTTATTCGTAGATTTTTCCTGGCACATGGTTTCCTTTCACTTGTGCTCCATCATGCACATGTTGTCTCTTCCACAGACGAATAGGAACTGGTGTTACCAAATATGGCGTGCTCCCAGTACATGAGCTGGCCGCGTAAATTGATGGTTCCTTCGTTTTACGAAATATTCTGTACTTCAAATATGCAGAATTACTTGGTTATAATTATAGTTGATTTTTGGAATGTGAAAAATAAGTAAAAATATAATCATAAGCGATATTGCTTCAGCTTCTTCCCTCCGCTCGCAGGGTATGTTCAGTTACATTCCAGCATAAGTTTTAGTCTCTGTTGCCTGAGCGAACATGCGTCAACGGGCGCAGTAAATCAGAGCGAAGTTAGTTTTCTGGAAATATCACAGACACTGTTAATTTAAGGGTCCTTTAAATGTGGTTTTCGGAGACCCTTTATAGTCGGGTAAAAAAGACCTTCCGTACCACACTAACACGTGAAAATTGCTTGAAAAATTCTAGAGTGCCTCTTGACCCCCTTAAGCGCATTTTACTGTATGTATTGATGAATTTTACAGCTTAATTTGGTTCAGTGATAACCTTATATCCATCTGGAACCTTTCACAGTAATGTAATAATTGGAATTGCATAGCGTCTTACAGAAAGAGATGGACCTGTGAGATTCTGTTACCATGGTTACCGTGTTGCATTATTTCATTATTTCATTGTAAATATACATGATTTAAGGTATTTATTTAATTGTGAGGCATTTAAAGAGTAAGTGAGTGCGTTTCGCTTACGCATTGGGTTATGCTGAACCTGTAGGTTGGTGTTAATGGGACCTTATTTTCGGTACAAAACTGGAATGGGACCTTAGCAGAATAATATAGGGAGGATAATAATAATTTAATTTTCTTGACTAAGGTGTTTTTTCTTACTTCGTTATGCCCTACTCGATTGAACCTAATGTGTGGGCCTTCTTTTCCTCCCAAAATCTCTTCTTCCTCTCACTGAGCTTCTTCCTTCGTTCTTCTGTCCATGTTATAGTGGCTCTGGTGTTGGGTTTGTCTCCAAAGTGGTGATTGTCAATTTTGGTTGGGAATTTACATCTGTCCCGTACAATGTCTTCTGAGATGTTGATTTCCTGGAGCTCTGTTTCAATTTCGTGTTTTTTAATGAAAGGGCCAAGTTGAGATTTTTTTTAGATAGACTGTTACTGTTCATTCCGATAATGTGTTCATATAATTTCAGTAGTTTTTTTTTTCCGAAAAGTGTGAGAAATATTTTCAGATTGACAATATATTTCCTGGGATTATTTTTTCCTCCATATTCCCCCTATACAAACTGGGCCAAAATTGTTTCAAAAACATTTTCGTTTCTTGTTTATGTTTGTATTTGGTTAAAACCGGGTGAGTTAGCCGTGGTCGTTACGGCATTACTGCTGGCAGTCACTCACATCCGGGAGGCGAGGAGGTTCGAATCCCCCCACCGGTGACCTTGAAGATGGTCTTCTGTGGTTTCCCATCTTCCTTCCAAGCAAATGCCGTGGTTGGTCCCTAACTATAGGCCACAGCCGCTACCTTCCAACTCCTCGTCCTTTCATTCCAACTTTCCTCCCAAGACAACACTCCACACGCGACGGTACTTGTAGTTCACCCATTGGGTGTCCGTCTGGAAGCAGCTACAAAAACTGGCGAGCCGAACATGTCCTCGGACACTCCTGGCACTAAAAGCCATACGCTAAAAAAGATACGAGCCTTACAGTAGTTGCATATGATGTGTAACATCTGACATGTTATCCTACTGGTGTACTACACAGCGTGGACATTCTTAAAATGTTAATTTACGCTCAATTTTCAGACTGGTACTATGATGAATGTATAGATTGAATTGGAGATATGCTACTGTCACACTTGTGGCGCAGCGGTCAAGCTGTTAGTCTCTCACCAAGGTAGACCGGGTTTGATTCCCGGTCAATACATGTGAGATTTTCGAATTGAAATGCCATGTCCTGTAGTTCGTATTCCACGTAAAAGGGAGGTACCGTGGATCATGATTGTGAGATTAACGGTCACGAAAAACTACAAACTTCCTTCCTTCCTTAATAATTCATAATAACAAAGTGACACACAACGTCGACTGTACTCTCAATTACTGTGAGAACACTCCTCAGTAACTCTATCATTCATTATTCTCAAGACTCTCATACAATTCGTCGTAAACAATCAAAACATGCCTTCCTACAATCATGAAATGACCTAGTCTCAGCATTTATTCCACTCATATAACAACATTCTGTTATGCATTTAATATTTGACTAGCCTACTCAACCACAGCTTGACAATAATGCCGCTTACTTAAATGTCATTTGTCGTCTTTGTCCTACCCCATGTGATGTTCAACCTTGAACGTGAAGCTTCATAAACTGCTCAATGACAAATGAAAGTCGGTGAAACATTATTTGCCACTGTGCTCGTCAAACCAGTGCCTGCTAAATGCACTGCCTACTGTATTGCCATAACACTCTCGCGCTAAAGAGCACACACTGCCTTGTTTCCAATACACATATTTTCAATTGTTATTGTAAAAGGGAGTGTTTTACAGATATTGTAGTTTATAATACGGAACTCATTTTATTAGATGATTTGTAGCTTCCACCAGCACAAGCCTAAATAAGGAATACGATATGGATCAACTAGATTAATAGACGCGACACCGCTCATAACCTTAAATTCCTTATAAACAGGTCCTCTTGATTCACAGACCAACACGTAATTTCATATGGATTCTGTTAAAATGAGTCATATGCATATGATAAATATCGTTTAAAATGATAATCTGGTAGCTGGATCGATCGATGGAGCGGGCAGTGCATACTTCCGTTTTCCACCACTGCCAGCTAGTACACTTCCGTCCGAGTGATCGAGCGGGCAGTGCATACTTCCGTTGTCCACCACTGCCAGCTAGTACACTTCCGTTTGATCGATTGAGCGGGCAGTGCATACTTCCGTTGTCCACCACTGCCAGCTAGTACACTTCCGTTCGATCGATCGAGTGGGTAGTGCATACTTGCTTTAGATCCACCACTGCCAGCTTGATCGTTCCGATCCACTTCCATCCCCAATTTTCAAAATCACTCCCACAAAACTATCCAGTAACCGAGCAGAAAGATTTTACACATAAAAAAAAGAAGTTCCGTGACGAACTAAAGAGCCTACTTTTCTTAAAATTTAAGATTCATGCCAATAGTTAATCTATATGGATCAATCTAGAGTAATGACGGAATTGAGTTGGTAATATCGAAATTTCTAATTAGTTCGAAATACTGTATACCTGGCATAATGTAGCGTAATAGAGAACTAGAGTTGGTAGCCCTGGTGACTGAATATATTCCTAGTTCCATCTCTGAAGGCACATAATACAAAATTTGGTTGAAGTCCAATAGATAGCATGGACGTTACATGTAGTTAAACGTTGGATCTAACAGCGCGCGTAAAATCATGTTGGCAACAATGACATACATGTATTGGTCAGAATTAATCTGAAATAAAATGATCTATTGTTGTGTCAATTTTGAATGAAATCCATTAGTTAGTATAGAAGATACATGCATTTTAAAATTGGACCTATCAGCAGCCTCAGAATCATGTTGGCAGCACTGGCGTAGGCCTATATTAGTTACTCCAAATTAATCTAGAATGCCAGGTACTATACGTGTGTAAAGTTTAGAGCTATTGGCTTGCATACTTTCCGATATATTTATATTAGGGTAACAAAAATAGAGAGAGTATTTATTAACAGTTGGCAGCCCTGGTTACTCTTAAGAATCGGCATAGTCCTATCTGTTATGGTACACATAGCACACACAAAATTTGGTTGAAATCCAAATGATAGTATAGAAGTTACTTGTATTTAAATTTGAACCTCTCAGTAGGCTTAGAATCATGTTGGTAGCACTGACGTATATAAGTTACTCCAAATTATTATAGAATGTCAGGTACTATACGTGTGCATAGTTTAAAGCTGTCGGCTTGCATACTTTCTGATATATGGGTATTTGTATAAAAAAATTGAGAGCATTTATTAACAGTTGGCAGCCCTGGTGGCTCTTAAGAATACGCTCAGTCATATCTATTTATGTACACATAGCACATACGAAATTTGGTTGAAATCCAATTGATAGTGTAGAAGTTACATGCATTTAAAATTTCGACCTATCAGCAGGCGTATAATCATTTTGGCAACACTGCGATGTATGGCCTCCTGGAAATTCAACTGCAATATTATTATCTATACGTGTGCCAATTTTGGAATAGCTCCCATTCATACCTTCCATGATATCCAACATAGAGCTCAAATTTCAATTGCGATTTTTCAGCAGTTGGTAGCACTGACATCATTTTCAAATATGGCCGTGAGATATTCAGGTATAGATATTTACTCCTACCAAATTTTGTTTCGATTGCTCCAGCCGTTTAGGAGTTGATAGGGGGGGGGGGGGACACACACACACAGCCAGCCAGCCAGACAGACAGACAGAAGGACAGACAGACACACATTTGCCCGATCTCATAAGTCTACTTTTTCCTCATTTTTGCAAAATGTGAAAAGTAGGCTAAAAATGTTGGTTAAAGATCCGCCTTCAATGATTGAGGTTTCTGATCCATATAACGCTTCAGGTTTGATTACTGTATTGTAGTGTCTACGTTTTGCTTTCCGAGATATTGATTTTTTAGCCTACTTTTCACATTTTGCAAAAATGAGGAAAAAGTAGACTTATGAGATCGATCCGGGAAAATGTGTGTCTGTCTGTCTGTCTGTCCTGCCTGTCTGTCTGGCTGTGTGTGTGTCCCCCCCCTATCAACTCCTAAACGGCTTCAGCTATCGAAACCAAATTTGGTAAGGACAAAGATCTATACCTGAACATCTCATGGCCATGTTTTAAATTGACGTCAGTACTACCAACTGCTGAAAAATCGCAATTGTAATTTGAGCTCTATGTTGGATATCTCAGAAGTTATGCAAGCGAACAATTCCAAAATTGGTACACACGTAGACAATAGAATTCCAGATTAATTTTCAGAAAACCATACGTGCCAGTATTGCCAACATGATTCTAAGCCTTCCGATAGGTCCAATTTCTAAATGCATGTAACTTCTATACTATCGATTGGATTTCAACCAGATTTCGTATGTACTATGTGTACTACAGCCGATATGACTGTGCGTATTCTAATGAGCCACCAGGGCTGCCAACTGTTAATAAATACTCTCACTATTTTTTACCCTAATGCCAATATATCAGAAAGTATGAAAGCCAACAGCTCTAAACTTTGTACACGTATAGTACCTGATATTCTACCTTATTTTGGTATAACTTATATACATCAGTGCTGCCAACATGATTCTAAGCCTGCTGATATATCCAGTTTTAAATGCATATAACTTCTATACTAACGAATGGATTTTAACCAAATTTCGTGTGTGCTTTGTGTACCATAATAGTTATGACTATGCGTATTTGTGAGAACAAGCAGGGCTGCCAACTGTTAATAAATACTCTCTCTATTTGTTTAATCCTAATATCAATATATCAGAAAGTATGCAAGTCATCATATCTAAACTTTGCACACGTATAGTACCTGACAAATTTGGAATATCTAATATACCTCAGTGCTGCCAACATGATTCTAAGCTTTCTGATAGTTTCAATTCTTATTTACATGTAACTTTTTTACTAACAAATGGATTTTATGTAAAATTGGCAATATAATAGATCGTAATATTTCAGATTAATTCTGAGCATCACATAGGCTACATGCCATGGTTACCAACATGATTTTACGCGCACTGATAAATCCAATATCAAACACCATGTAACGTCCATACTATCCATTAGACTTCTGCCAAATGTTGTATGTGCATTCTATACCTTAAGAGATGGAACTAAGTTAGACTATTCAGAGTCACCAGGGCTGCCTACTGTAGTAATTTACTTGATTTCGTCATTATTCTAGATAGGTCTAAATAGATTGGCATCAATCTGAAATTTTAGGAAAAGTAGGCTCTTTAGTTCGTCACGGAACTACTTGTTATTATACCTGTTCCAAGTGATCCTGTATGCTTTCTGTAATTTGGAAATTCGTTCTTTATTTGCTTCGCAGTTTAAACCAGAGGGCCGATTAATTTCTCCTAAATATTTAAATTGGTTTACTTAAAATATTATCTAGGTTGGCCATCTAAGTTTCGTAAGGCTCCTTCCATTTACTGAGTTTTCTCATACGAGATTTGAAGGCCCGTTTTGATGGCATTTTCATTTAATTTTTCAATGGAATGAGTTGCCTATTATTGGAAATGATTGCTATGTCATCAGCAAAGGCCAGGCATTTGAAGTGGAGTCTATCTTTAAGTAGTCTGCCAAGGGTTATTCCTTTGCTTTCCTTCTCCATGACCGACCCCAGTGTTAATAGTAAAAGCTGTAATTATTACATTTAAATTTATCAAATAACTATTTGTATTTCAAATAAGGAAGCTCATAAATATTAAGTTAATATTGTTACGTAATAAGAATATTGTTGATTTTTCGTTGCATTTTTCAAAATGGCGTGATTTTAACAATATATTTATGGAAATTTCCATTACGAAGAATTAAATTAAAGTCATTTTGAACAATTGGTTATTTTCATATCATACTAATGTTAATAGCCTCTATCAACATACAAAATTTCAGTGCGATTGCTGTAATAGATTCGTAGATATGGCACCGAAGGGGATCTTTATCGTGCAAATCTACTGACACGACTCCCTCACATTTACGCACCTTCAAATTCCAGCTGACTGTGCCGGGATTCGATCCTACAACCTTGGACCCAGCAGGGGAAAACAGCCAACACTGAAAGGAGATGGGGTCGATCCCAACCTTAGCTATCCTGAAAGTGGTTTACCAATCTACTGTGACCAAATGCCGGGATAGCTCCTAACGTAAGGACACGGATGCCTCCTTCATAATCCTCACCTAAATTACAAAGTTACACACTATTACAGACACCGCAATAGCATTGGTTGTCAGACAGATTCTATACACTCACACAGACACCCAAGTACACGGGGCGAAATAGCCACGATGTCCGAGTCCCTCAAATGGAAATTCAACAACCATTCATTTCCATTGTTTCCCCCCAGGAGCTCACAAATTGTGGGGCGTGGGTTGGCGACCGCGGGACCCCAGACGAGCCCGGCATTGCTTCCACTTAATTCTGCCGGCTCCTCTCTGTTATCTTTCCACTCCGCCTCCCTTGGTCAACTTTTGTTCTCTTCGCACGCCGACGGTATTAGGATATCCGAGGCCTAGGGTGTCTTTCACTTTCCCCCCTTAATTGGCCCTTGTCTCATATTTCCTGATCGCTCATTCTTCAAGGGGTCAGGCCTCTTGTTTTCTTTTCATTGTATCTCCTGCCTTCTGCTCAGGGCCTTAAAGGAGGTAGGGTGTGTGTAGCCCCACCACTTATGGTGAAACCTGGATTGTGCTACACCCTCAAGGGCTCACGGCTGGCGAGTTCAGGCGTTGGCGACCCCCAGGGTTTCCTGAGCTGGGTCCAGTTTTTCTCCTTCCATTCCCTTTGGGGCGGTCCCTCTTCTCTTTCCCTTCCTTATCCACCTTTCTTGGCTTGTCTTTCTTTCAAGTCCCTCAATTCTCATTCTTCGAGGGTTGAGGGCATTTCTTTTCCTCCTGTCTTTTATTTACATTCTTCTCCTTTTGTTTCCTCTTCTAGTCTGTACGATTCATTTGATCATCTTTCATTTTCACGATCACTCAAACCATTAGGGGCCGATGACCTAGATGTTAGGCCCCTTAAAACAACAATTATTATCATCATCATTCCCATGTTCACCTTCCCACTGAAGTGATATGGAGTTCCTTGAGAGTTAATATAGTCCAGTGAATGAATAACGATGGTATTTTGTAGTGGAAATGCCCAGGTGTTAATTGGTTACGCCAACATAACTGACCATGATCGCGGTCATTTGTCACGAGGTATTGCGGTCCCGTCAATGAACATCGATCATACTGTAACAGTAGTAACCCGCAGCCAATATTCCACTTGCTGCTTGCTTGAATCCTAACTTCCCCCGATAACACGGTACAGATTATGTTTAGGAACTTCATCATCATCATCTTGTACAGTTTCCAGCCCCAGGCTAGGTCTGTTTGGACCATAAGCCTCGCCACTTAGTCCTTTCTTCCCACCACCTCTCTGCTGTCACTCTAGTCCAGTCCTTGCCTCTCTTCTTGACACATTCCTCCACTCCTTTCAGCCGTCTATCTCTTGGACTTCCCCTTGGTCGTTTCTTCTGCATCTGCATCTCATGTATCCTCTTGGGAATCTTCTTCTCTTCCATTCTCTTTAAGTGTCCATACCACCTCAGTCTTGATATCTCAATTCTACCTTGCAAGGGCTCCTCTTTCACCATTTCCCTGACCTTTTCATTCCTCACCCTGTCTCTTCTTGTTACTCCGATCCTACTTCTCAGGAACTTCATTTCACCTGCCTGTATTCTGCTTATGTCTCTTTTCTTCATTATCCACGTTTCTGAAGCATAGGTCAGTATCGGGATATAGTAGCTTCTGTATAACACTTCCTTGCTTTTTTGTTGGACATCTTTATTCCACACTAAGCTCCTAATGCATCTCAGAAATGCTTCTGCCTGTCTGCCACGTTCCGTAATCTCTTTGTCATTTCTCCCATTTTCCTCCACTATACTTCCCAAGTACTTGAGACTTTCCACCTTCTTCAGCTGTCCACCTCCAAGTGTTATCCCACTCATTGGTCCGTCCCTTTTCCTGGTCGTTAACAGGATCTCACATTTACTGATGTTGAACTTCCATTCGTACTCTCCCACTGTTTCTTTCCAAGACTTCAGTTGCTCCTGAATTTCCTCATCTTTGTTTCCCCAGACCATGAGGAACTAACACTTATAAAAAGATGGTATATTGGCTTTCACGATCCGTGAATTAAAACTCAGCAATTTCTCTAGGTTTGTGCAGTGTCTTGTGTGGGGTTTCGCCTAGGACATCAAGGTGTCCACGCCTGGAGCCCCACAGGAACAGCAAACTGTGCAGCTCCCTTTATATGAAGCGCACCTGTGCCTCCTAACTGCGATAGCTAAAAGCTCAAGCAGCTTTAACCTCCCTATGAAGGCTTCCAAAAAGATGGTATATTGGCTTTCACGGTCAGTGAATTGAAACTCAACATTTTTTCTAGGTTTGCGCCGTGTATTGTGTTGGGCTTGAGGACCAATAACATGTGTTGGATTTGCTAGTGTTTCTTGTGGAGCCATTTTGTCTTGTAGATTTTACCTTGAGGATCTGATGATGCTTGCTCACGAGTGAAACATATCCTGTATTTTTAATGTTGGAAACATGTCTTAACAGAAAAAGTAGGGCTCCCCACCTTAGCTAACACGTTGAAGGGCTAAAGGGCCCGAAAGATTTCAAATTGTGAGTCTGGGAGAGCTCTATAAAACTGAAAAACCAAAATTCTAAAAGCCCTTCCGGCCTAAATGCAGTTCTGAAGAAACAGCCTAAAATCGCTTGTTTCTATACCCGTTTTTAGCCTATTTTCATTTATGAAAAAATAGGCTTATGAGATCACCTTTTGTCCGTGTGCGTGTGCGTGTGTGTGTGTGATGGTGTGTGTCCCCCCTAATAACTTCTACGTGGCTCTAGCGATTTCAATGAAACTCGGTAAGTTCATAGCACCACTCCGGGTGACCCCGACCGTGCCCTTTAAATTTTGTTACGTCCCACCGATCCAACATGGCGGCTGTACGAAATATTTCATCGGCATTCCCTGAAACTATTCATGCTATCACCCTGAAATTTAGTACGGGGATAAAGGGCACGACTGGACGTTCATCTATAAGACTTTCAAAAACCGGTTAACTACAAAACGAATATGGCGGCCAAGCGAAGTTGAACATTTTAAATAGACCTTTCTCGCGATTTAATGATCAAAACGCAATGAAACTTGGTGCAGGAAATGTTTATACACATTGTAATGCACAGGTATTTAATTTAGTTGAATTGTTTACATAACCTCAAGATGGCGGCTGTGCGAATTTTAAAATCAAGTTTTTATTTCTTGTGTCGTAATCATGCGATCGACGTGAAAGTTTGAATAATGAACCTAAGCAATAATTTTCCTTTAATGGTACATGACTCTATGGCCTATACAGTACATAAAACAATCCAACATGGCGACCATCTGAAATATTTAGGTGGATCTCAATATTTACGAATCTATTACAGAAAACAAACTGAATTTTTTAATGTTCATAGAGGCTATGCACATAAGTTCACCTATAGGACTTTCAATAACCTGGTGATCACAAATTCAACATGGTGGTTACGCGAACTATAAATATTCACATGGTCGTTTCTCGCAATATAACCATCCGATGCTAACACGTTGTATCTGGAGTTCATTCATTCATTCATTCATTTATTTGCAATGGGGGGGGGGTGTGTCCCCCGGTGCAAATTGGATATACATAACAAATAAATAATGATACATTTCAATAACAATTAAACAACAATTAAACTGGAGTATTTACACAAATAATCAGTCTTTTCTTAAACACATCTATATGTTTGGGAAAAGGCTCTAAGACTGCGGCAGGTAGAGAGTTCCAGTTATCAATGGCACGGTTTACAAAAGAATATTTACCATAATTTGTTCGCTGTGGTCGGCCCTTAACATTGAAAGGATGATCGCTCCTACCCATGTAAGTAGGCTTTTCCATACGTTTGCTAAGCTCACTCCATGCTGGTTGATTTGTATACGTGTTGTACATAGCGCAGAGTCTAGATTTCATCCTCCTAGCCTCCAGTGATTCCCACCCAAGTTTCTTTAACATACGGCTCACACTGCTCCTGGGATTAAAGTCACTGAGCACAAATCTAGCGGCCTTTCTTTGTACCATTTCCAACTCATTGATGAGCCCTACTTGATATGGATCCCAAACCACCGAGGCATATTCCAAAATAGGTCTTACAAGTGACAAATAGCCAAATCTTTAGCAGAGGTACTACTTCCTTTTAATACCCTCATTACAAAGTGCAGGGATTTGTAAGCTTTTGAAACTACACATCCTACATGACTACTCTATTTCATAACATTCCTTACGTGATCGCCCAAATATTTGCAAGAATCTTCTTCTACAAGTATTTCCGAGCCAATGTTATATTGAAAATCCTGCCTTCGCACTTTCCCTATTTTTAAGAGACTACATTTTCTTGTGTTTATTTTCATTTAATTTACAATCGCCCACTTGTAGACCAAGTTCAGGTCCTCTTGAAGCACTGCATTGTCTTGTGAGCCATGTATCTTTCGATATATTACACTATCATCCGCAAACAATCGACAGTCACTGCGAATCGCATTTGGTAAGTCATTTATAAACGCCAAAAATAACAAAGTTCCGATTACGCTGCCCTGAGGGATACCCGACGTTACGGTAATTTCATCCGAGAATATGCCTTCGACTTTCACTTTCTGGGAACGACCCGTCAAAAATTCTTGGATCCATAAAATTACTCTTCTTTCAATATTCGTCGAAGCTAATTTATGGAGTAGCATGTCATGCGGCACGGCATCAAATGCCTTCGCAAAATCTATAACCACGGCGTCGACTGAAACTTCATGGTCTAACGATTCGCTAATGTCTTGAAAAAGTGATAGCATCTGAATCTCGCATGAGTAACCTTTCCGAAATCCATGTTGCCTATCATTAAACCATGATAATGTTTCCCACTGTTCCCTCAAGTAGTCGCAAATGAGATGCTCCATCTGTTTACAAACGATGGACGTAAGGCTACACTTGGTACAGTAAATCCTTATACAAATGTTAATCCACTGGAATGTAATTTATTTCAATTGTTTCCATAACCACAAGATGGCAGCTGTGCGAAATTTTAAAATCATATTTTTACCTCTTGTGTCCTAATCATGCGATTGAAATTTGAATACTACACGTACACAAGAATCTTCATGTAACAGTACATAACTCTAAGACCTACACATATAAAAATCCAACATGGCGACCATCCGCAATATTTAGTCGGTGCTCAATATCTACGAATCTATTGCAGCAATCAAACTGAAATTTTGTATGTTGATAGAGGCAATTAACATAAGTAGGATATATGAAAATAGGCTGTATTGTTCTTCACGGAACTACTTGTTTTAAATTCAAATTCTAGGCAAATTAACTCAAGTTATATGATTCTTTCTTTAAAGTGTTCCTTGGTACAATACCCTCAAACATTGTTTGACTTTTTGAAAACTCTTCACACCAGAATTAGTTACATGGGCTTCAGTGAAACTCTGCATTGACTCACACTAGCCCTTGTAGGGGTAGAAGAGGCAAACTTCTTACTAGCCGTATATAGTTAAGTTTCATTGACCCAAACTAGCAATCGTAGTGGCAGAAAAGGCAAACTGCTAATTTGATCTACTGGATATGGTTGAGTTTCCGGTGGAGAATCATCAGTCTACCGCGTGTCATCATGACGGCGCCTTGTAAGAAACGTTTAGTGTGTCCTTTAGGTTTGGTAAAGTGGAGAAAATAACGAAAATTAGTTACAACTCCACCGAAAAAGGTTTAGTGTTCATTGAAGGTCTAGTCTATGATATTAAAGGATGTTCCCCTCTTTTGCAATCCGTTACAAATAAGTACATGTCATTTATATGAACAGTTTTTTTTGGCTAATGCCGAGTGAAATTAAATTAGAACCAGACGTTTCGAAGGAACCTTGCCTCCTTTTTCAATGGAATCAAACAATGTGGCAAAAGAAAGTGTATCAATGAGATTACAAAAAAATAGATAAATTCCGCTGTTCGTCATCAGAGAGCAGCTGACAGAAATTACTGTATTGACCATGGTAGAACGGCGGACAGTGTTGTATGTAAGGAGAAGGTAAAGGGGGCGGAATGAAAATATAGAGACTCCTCGAAGAATGAGGATGTCCAAAAGAACCCGGGGGGGGGGGGGGAGAGTTAGATGGATATAAGGAAACATAAACAAAAGGGAAGTGTATCTGAACGATACCTAACGTCATACAAGCAACGGCGAAAAATTAGATGGAAACTCCTCCAGTGACGAACAAAGGAGAACAAATCCAGGCTCTGTAGCCATAGAGGGAAAAAATACAATTTAAAATAGGTGAAGAACAGAGAGAGACTGAGAGGAACTATCTTCCTAGATCCTTAATAACTGGTAGCTAAGTGTCACTTAGCTGATATCCAGTGTCTCTGTTAAAATTATTGGGATTTGTTTCTCAATAATTGGGATTGTAATCACATTGACCGACTGAAGAGTCGCAATATCGAGCGGTAATATTACACAGTGATAACGATTCTTCTGTTCTCATTACTTTGAGAGTGGCTGCGTGGTGCAGCGGTAACGTTCTCCCCTGCTGTGACTAAAGTTGCAGGATCTAATCGTGGCGCCGACAGTTGGCATTTGAGGGTGTGCAAATGTGACAGAGCCATGCCAGTAGATTCCGGCAGCACAGCGTCTCTAAAATCCACAGTTGTTAAAGGGACGTAAAACCAGTAACATTATTATTATTAGCCTATTTTCATTTAATGAAAAGAATAAACTTATGAGATCACCTTTTGTCCATGTGCCTGTGTGTGCGTGTGTGTGATTCGTGTGAATGTCCCCCATAATAACTTCTAAACGGCTGGAGCGATTACAATGAAACTCGGTAAGATCATAGCAGCATTCTGGCCAACCCCGACTGTGCCCTTCAAATTTTATTGTGTCTCACCAATCCAACATGACGGCTGTGCGAAAGATTCCACCAGCATTATTACAGATATCACCCTGAAATTTTGTACGGTAATAAAAGGCACTACTAGAAGTTCACCTACGAGACTTTCAAAAACCTGGTAAATACAAAACCAACATGGCGGCCAAGCGAAATAGACTTTTAAATAGACTTTTCTCGCGATTTAACCATCCAAACGTAATGAAACTTGGTACAGCAAATGTTTATACACATTGTAATGCACTGGTGTCTAATTTAATTCAATTCTTTACATAACCTCAAAATGGCGGCTGCGCAAAATATTTCTCTCGGATTCTATATCTCCGAACTATTACAGATATCACCGTGAAAATTTGTACGGTGATAAAGGGCACTAGTACAAGTTTATCCATGTAACATTCAAACACCTGTAATGTACAAAATGAACATGGTGGCCAAGCGAATTTGAAACATTTAATAGACTCTTCTCGTGATTTAGCCATCTGAGCGGAGTGAAATGTTTATACATATTGTAATCCACCGGCATCTGATTTAGTTCAATTGTTTACATAACCTCAAGATTAAAATTAAGTTTTTATTTCTTGTGTCGTAATCATGTGATGGAAATGAAGGTTTGAATAATGAACCTACGCAATAATTTTCCTTTAATGGTACATAACTCTATGGCTTATACATATAACAATCCAACATGGCAACCATCCGAAATGTTTAGACGGTTCTCAATATCTACGAATCTTATACAGCAATCAAACTGAAATTCCTTATGTTCATAGAGACTATGAACATAAGTTCACGTATATGACTTTCAATAACCTGGTGAGCACTAATCCAACATGGCGGTGAAGCAAAGTATAAATATTTAAATGGACGTTTCTCTTGATTTAAGCATACGAGTGTAATGAAAGTCGGTACGGTAAATGCTTAGGCAAAACAAATGTTAATCCACTGGCATAGCCTATACTTTATTTCGATTGTTTTCATAACCACAAAATGGCAGCTGTGCGAAATTTAAAAGTCTCGTTTATACTTCTTGTGTACTAATAATGCGATTGAAACTTGAATACTACACGTAGGCTACACAATAATCTTCATGTAATAGTACTTAACTCTCAGACCAACATATATAAAAATCCAACATAGCGACCATCCGGAATATTACACGGTTCTCAATACCTACGAATCTATTACAATCAAACTGAAATTTTGTATGTTGATAGAGGCAATTAACATAAGTAGGATATATGAAAATAGGCTATAGTTCTTCACGTAACTACTTGCTTGTCTTCACTCTCTGCCAGTATATCTTCATCCTCTCTCCCACTTCTCAGTATAAGATCTTCCTTTCCTCACTGACAACTCCCCTGTCTCTTGGAAACCTGTAAACTCCTTAACTAGTCGTCTAAATCACTCTCTGTCCATTATGTCTCATTCTTTCACCCCATCCGATCCAAGTCCAATCTCACTTCCCGAAACCATTTCGGCTCCGTCTTCCTCTTCCTGAAGAATTCAAAAATACTCTTCGTCATTCTGGCACTGTTCATCCTCACCATCAAACTGTATTTTGTTTTATTAGTTGCTAAGCTAGGTTTAGTTTCTCATTACAAAACTTCAAGCCAGAACATTGTATACTAGGGTGGGTCGAAAAATAAATGTATTTTTTTAAACGCTCTAATTCGGAAAAGTTGCCTATTGCTTCAAGAAGAAAAATTATGTAAAAGTTTTTGAAATCGATTAATATCTTCCGCTCGCGCATCGCACTTTAAGGTTGAGAAAAATAAATAAAAATCACAAATTTTCGTGCATTTTTCAATGCAATAAAAAGTTTTTTTAATGTTATATTTCGTCTAGAGCATAAAATATCTTAAAAAAATATTTTAATTGAATTAACAAAAGTTTTCTGATCGAAAATTGATGTAGAAAACTTATGACATTTCGAATTTTACTGTATTTTACTGTGCAACTCTTCGCTAGTTTCGCAAGAACAAAACTACCCAGAACTCACCACGAGGAGATGGTTGCACTTCGAGTTCCACCCACACCCTACCCAACCTCCATCCATATGTAAGGTGTGCTATTTAGATTATATTTCATACTATTTACAAAATTTACATATTTATATATTTTGTACATATTTACAACATATTTTACGTATTGTACACCTCTACACATTTGAAATCTGATTTTGAGGAGAATTGAGGCATAGCTAACCGAGACTTCAGTGTTGATCGGATATAGTAATCTCTGTTAACAAAGCCTCATACCCTACTGGAAGCCTTTGATACAAGCTTGACAGTTCTCTCTACAGCCTGGGTATGACATGGAAACTTTTGTATTTCTCCAACAGGCTTGGCGGCAGAATTGATGGTTTCTCTTATATCATCCTCACTTAAGTTTCGCAACATTTGGGAAGGATGCAAAGCACATTTGTTCCAATCAATGATTTCTGTGTAGTCTGAAGGTTTAAAGTTTAGCTGTGGTGGTTGAAAACTTCTGTCTTCTTTTTTGGGACAAATTTCTTCGCTTTTAAAATTCTTCTATATCGAAGTTCTCGAATATGCTCTCTTTCGTCCACAAGTATTGCCAATAAAACATTTTCTGAGCGTGCAAAGAATACATTGCGTTCTATTATAGGATCTACGACTTTTAGAAGTTCTTCGGATAAAAACTGTGATGTTTTGATAGCTTGATAGACGTGTTTTGGTTCTTCGGATAAAAACTGTGATTTTTTTATAGCTTGATAGACGTGTTTTGGCCCATCAGTAAACTACTTGCTCTTCTTGATCTCAAACCACAAAGGCATATATGATTTCAAAATGAAGCCGACAATGTCTTTTAAACTGTCTGATGGATCTGAAGTACTTATGTAGAGCCTCAGAGCTCTGTTGGCTACAGTAAGCCATCGGGAATGAGACAAAAGACCAGGGTCACGTTTGGCCAAATCTTATGAGCAAGTCCCTGAATCTATTGCCTTTGAAATATCTAACAATAATATTGTTTGTCTTTGCTCAGTAGTTTCCTTTCTATGTCAGGAATAAAAACCTCAATGGGTTCAAAAGCAACTGGAGGCAGTTTTTCGCTGCCATTTAGCTGTTCCCCAATTGGCCCAGAAGAAGATTTGGGCCCTGCAGTCTAGCCATCGATATGTTGGAATAAGTGTCGTAAAGGCGGATCATTAAAATGAAGGAGACGTACAGTCACTGTAGGGAACGGCCAATATGATGTTCGAGTCTTTGGATAAGACCACTCTTCCATCCGGTGTTAGTCACAGTGCCATCACACCTACCACTTCCAGTGTTTCCAAAGAAACAGAATTTTCATCCAAATAAGTGATAATACTGCGGGCTATGTCTGCTGCTGAATTGGAGGAGGGAGAAACATGCCCGATATAGACTGACCTAGGTTCCTGGACAAGAGAATAGTGCTCTTCTTTGATAGTTCTGTGAAATTGCTTATTGTTCACATTTTCTATAAAAAATGTATCGTCTTTTCTACCATCGAAGTAAAGGCCCCAATTTTCCTCAGGAGGTTTAAATTCACTGATCATTGCTTTCCTAACAAGACTCTTACCGCTTATAACTGAATTTAGTGAGCGTACGATTCCTTTGTACCAGACAACAAAGCATGGAGCAGCAGTAAAATCATGTAATTTTGTCATTTTTTTAACAAATTCAATTATGATGCACAAGCAAAATCATTCAGTAAATGTTCTTAAATAATTTTTTATGAGTTATTCTTGCTATAAACTAGACATATAACACTATAGTGCCATAGTTTTAATAGAATTAAACGGCTGAAAAAAATCACGAAAATTTGTGATTTTTACATGTTTTCTCAAACTTTAAGTGCGATGCGCGAGCGGAAGATGTTAACTGATTTCAAAAAAAATTACATCATTTTTCTTCTTAAAGCAATAGGCAACATTTCCGACATAGAGTGTTAAAAAAAACATTAATTTTTTTCGACCCACCCTATTGTATACGCTACATAAAGGGGCTCTTTAGACTCAGTGGCAGTTCTCTATGAATAAATTCAAATTAAAAATTCCATCCTTAATCTGATTGTTATTATTATTATACTGTTATTTACAGGAATATAGAAACAATGGGCACATTTCATCTCATGGTTACAACACAGCTAAATCACTAATGCTCCCATGTTGGATATATAACTCTATACACCACTTTGCTGATGATCTGTTCATTTGCATTGCAACAAGCTACCTTTCATCTTCTGATGCTACTGCCTCAGTGCTAACTCAATTTTGGAACCTGGCCAACTCAAATGGTAAGTGCTGACGGAAGATACTCATGCAGCTGTGAACTATAGGAACTGACGTGTGGCAATGGCTCAATACATTTTGTTTGAATATTTACAGACATTCAGCGTACCAAACTGAACTGTTGTAATGATAGTAAAGAATTCTTAAATTGTCCTTACACAAGTTGGCCGTAATATATGAAAGAGAAGACCATTAAACCAACCCTCTTAATAACAAGTATAAACGTATGTTTTCATGTTCATTTGTTATGGTATCGGGAACCTTCTTCTTTTTCTTGGTCTTGGTTCGATTTCGAACGTCGTGACCTATGTTATGTTACACAAATATGCACTTAACAATTATTTTTTAAAATCTTTAGCTTATTTTCAATTTTGAAAAAAAAAAAAAGCTTATAAGATCACCTTTTGTCCGTGTGTGTGTGCGTGTGTGATGGTGTGTGTGTGTGTGTCCCCCTAATAACTTCTAAACGGCTGGAGCGATTCAATGAAACTCGGTAAATTCATAGCACTAATCCGGGCGACCCCGACCGTGCCCTTCAAATTTTGTAACGTCTCACCAATCCAAAATGGCGGCTTTGCGAAATATTTCACCAGCATTCAATATCTCCGAAACTATTACCGATATCACCCTGGAATTTTTGCGGTGATAAAGGGAACTACTAGAAGTTCACCTATGTGACTTTTGAAAAACTGGTAACTACAAAACCAACATGGCGGCCAAGCGAATTTGAAAATTTTAAATAGACCTTT
This sequence comes from Meconema thalassinum, assembly GCA_946902985.2. Classification (NCBI taxonomy): domain Eukaryota; kingdom Metazoa; phylum Arthropoda; class Insecta; order Orthoptera; family Tettigoniidae; genus Meconema; species Meconema thalassinum. Next base: position 541,071,763 of record OX336392.1, read on the forward strand.
CTCGCGATTTAATGTGCAAACGCAATGAAACTTGGTACAGGAAATGTTTATACACATTTTAATGCACTGGTATCTAATTTAGTTCAATTGTTTACATAACCTCAAGATGGCGGCTGTGTGAATTTTGAATTTATTTCTTGTGTCGTAATCATGCGATCGAAGTGTAAGTTTGAACAATGAACCTACGCAATAATTTTCCTTTAATGGTACATGACTCTATGGCCTATACATTTAACAATCCAACATGGACCATCCGATATATTTAGACGGCTCTGAATATCTACGAATCTATTATATCAATAAAACTGAATTTTTTAATGTTCATAGGGGCTATGAACATCAGTTCACCTATAGGACTTTCAATAACCTGGTGATCACAAATCCAACATGGCGGCTACGCGAACTATACATATTCACGTGGACGTTTCTCGCAATTTAAATATCCGAGTGCAGTGAAACTTGGTACAGTAAATCCTCATACGAATGTTAATCCACTGGCATCTAATTTATTTCAATTGTTTCCATACCCACAAGATGGAAGCTGTGCGAAATTTTAAAATCTCGTTGTTACTTCTTGTGTCCTAATCATGCGACTGAAGTTTGAATGCTACACGTACACAATAATCTTCATTTAACAGTACGTAACTCTAGGACCTACATATGTAAAATCCAACATGGCGACCATCCGAAATATTTAGTCAGTTCTCAATATCTACGAATCTATTACAGCAATCAAACTGAAATTTTGTATGTTGATAGTGGCAATTAACATAAGTAGGATATATGAAAATAGGCTGTATAGTTCTTCACGGAACTATTTGCTATATATCACTCGATGTCAATATACACTTTGAGACATGTTTCGGCTCTGTGAGCCTTCTTCAGTCAAACACACTTAAAATTCACCTAAAACAGTCTAATGTTTGGTCTCTCAATAGAAATTTGTTAAAATTTTTGCAACGTCAAGATGTTTAAAACAAATGAATATAAAATGCTTAAAGAATTTAACTATGCACAAAAATTCGAATCTTGGGCCCATCGTCGTTGATCAATTTTCAAACAGGGGACCCCATTGTACAAGCGTCTTGAAAAAGGATCATGTATAAGTAGTCCATGTAGCAACAGGTAAACGGAAGTTGTTTATTTAATGCTTTTGCAAATTGTTTTCAACAACCACAGTTTGGAGACCATGAACTGTCACCTCACAACTTTGAAAGAGATACCACACATGTGTCCGTCTTGTTGTTCTGCCTTTGATCACTGGTTGAGGTGTGTGACGTCATAGTACTGCTTGGTGCATGTGTCCCCCGACAATCTCTACTTCGTTAGTATAAGACAAAAATCCCCGATTCTTGGATATCACGGGTAATCTCGAGAACCACTGGATGGATTTTGATGCGGTTTTCACCATTCTGTAAAGGATATCTCGAGGAATGATTCTGTAGAAAATAATTTATGTATGATCAAAGGAAGCCAAGCAGTAACGATTTAAGTGAAAAAGGCGAAAACAAACTTGGCGTCCGTGCGCTTCTTAAGCTTACGCTGGGCAAACCGTTAAACATATCAATATACTATGAGCGTAAGAATTGGTCAGCATGCAAATTTCTACAAAAAAAAGTTCGCGAGAGCATAGCTCTATCTTCAATACATCGACCACTATAAGTATTTTTAGAGTGGATGGAAGGGGCACGTACCCGCGCGCTCCGGTGAGCGTGACGGGCTCCCGCGCGCTTGACCTTGCTTTGCCCTTGGTTTGCACTTGCCCTTCGCGAGTAATTTGTAACAAGATAAGCAAGATAGTATTATGCATATAATTTTCTAACAAGTCAAGAGTCTTTGGCTTCGAGCGAAGCCTTTCTAGCATTTTTCAGCATTTGTAGCATTTAAAATGATACAAAGTCTAGTCTTTCAGACTGACTGTTAATTTTTTTATCTGGTCAAGGTACCGGTTCGAGGCACGTCTCCTCAGCCGTTTTTCGGCACTTCTCAATGCCATATCGCCGGATAACATGGCCGAAGAATTTCAACAATTGCCTTTGGATGTTTGGGAGTAAGCGCTTTAGGAGCAATCCTTAGCACCTTCAGAATATATTCATTTGTTCTTCTTGCTACCCACGAAATACGTAGCATTCTTCGATAACACATCATCTCGAAGGCTTTGATTCTCCTACGGCATGCAGCATTTATGGTCCAGGACTCAGAGCAATACGTGACGATAGGAAATATCAAACCTTGAAGCAGTCTCTTCATAGTTTCTCCATTATGCAATTTTGTAGCATGTGATAATATTCCATTTGAAACCAAATTTGAAGATTCATTTTGAGATGCAAAGAGGTACAGTTTCTTATGGGGTTAAGATTGGGTGATATAGCCAGCCAGTTGAGGTGCAACATGTTCTCTGTGTATTTGTCAATCCAGTCACGTGTGCCCTATGAACGTAGCTGTTTTCATCTTGGAAAATGGACATGTCCACAGTACATTCGTTATAGAAGGCAAGACTTTTTCAAAATGTTTGTTAAAATGAATATTCTGGTTCATGTTCACTGTGATCTGAATGATGATGATGATGATGATGATGATGATGATGATGATAATTGTTGTTTTAAGGGGCCTAACATCTAGGTTATCCAGATTTTCCTGTGGAGGTTGAAACCAGGGGTTGCTAAACTGGATCTGAGATAAGAAGTCAGCCACTCGTTGCGCCAAGATTTATTCACTTGAAACATCTATGTTATCCGTATAAGAACTCAACACGGTAGATGTCAGTTCTGGAAGCACAAATGGAAAATTGCCGAGAAACCTTTCTGTAACTGTGCAGATGTGCCTCAGACCATCAGTCACATCGCTATGGATTGCCCACTCCGAAGGTTCAATGGTGCAATGAAGGAGATTCATCAAGCTAGTGATGATGCCGTAGAATGGTCAGAGAAATTAAGCATCCAGTTCTAGCAACACTGAAGCTACTTGCAGATCAAGGTCTCAATCTGTATACATTTTATTGTAAATACTCTATACGTAAGTAATTGCATATTGCATCTTCATGCCATACGATATATATCTAGGTTATCGGCCCTGCCATGATCTGAATGAGTGGGTCCATGTCATGGGATGAGAAACATCACAGAACCACTTCCACCCTCCACACACAGCGAGTTGAACGTCTCATTGGGGTGTAAGTGTACTTGACAATAAATCATTTCACTTCTTACAGAGACTCCAATTACAAGTGGATGACGGACAAGTATAATCCCTTTCATACTTCAGAATGTATGTTTCTGAGGGTGTAGATGGCGTGTGGTCCAGTGGTGTAGCTGCTTGCCTATCAGGCAGACGACCGAGATTCAAATTCCCGGAATTTTTTTCGTAGTTAGTTTATCGTCCAGGTAGGCTTTTCTCACGGACTCAGCGAGGGATACCACCTTTACCGCCTCTACGGGCAGTGTCCTGGAGCTTGTCATCGGATCGGGGGATACAACTGGGGAGGTGGGACGAGCGTATCACCCATGTGGCCTCACCTGCAAAGTGAACTGGGGGCCCCATGAGGGATGGGACGGGATGGGGAGAATGGGAGGGATAGACAAGGTAGAGGGAAGGAGGCGGCCGTGGCCTGACTATTTGGACCATCCTAGCATTTGCCGTAAGAGGAAGTGGGAAACCACGGAAAACCACTTCGAGGATGGCTGAGGTGGGAATCGAACTCCCTCTACTCATTTGGACCACTCGAGGCTGAGTAGACCCCGTTCCTGTTCTCATACCATTTTTCAAATTTCGTGGCAGATCCGGGAATCGAACCTTGAACCTCCGGGGTGGCTGCTAAGCACGTTGACCTCTACACAACGGAGGCGACATTCCCGTAACTGCAAAGTAAATTTTTTTAATGGGAAATCACTTTGTGTCAGGAAGGGCATCCAGTGAAAACTAATAAGATGACTCTAAACAACTGGGATATGCTCAAAAATGTTTTAACCGACTTGGTTATTACGTGGATTAACTTGGAAGGACATGGGACCAGGCTATCTGAGGACTCAGAATAATTTCAACCAGCACCATTTTTCTAACAAAACTGAATGGAAAATAGGAACTAAGAATTTACATGTGTGATGCTAACACAAAGCCTCGGATCATCTATTATTGCTAATTTGGGAAGTATTGCAACCACAGGTGTTAACTCTTTTTATTTAAGGTATCGTACTGTATGTAGACGTCAAGGACGGGTACTGATTGATAGCAAACGATAAGTAAACAGTCGGTCAACACGATTGTACCCAAATGAGATGGGTTATTCTCTAATCAGAAAAAAATACATGATTTTAATAAATATACTTGGATGACCAGTTTCGATCATCAAGCGATCATCATCAGATCAATTACACTTAAGCTATAAAATCTATGTCTGAAAATATGGGTGAAAATATTCAGAATATATACACTTATTTAGTTGCAGTATTAGTTGAGATAATGCAACTCGTTAATATTTGTTAGTTATAGTCTATGACTTTATCGAGTTTCATTGAAATCGCTCTAGCCGTTTAGAAATTATTAGGGGGACACGCACACACGGACCCTAATTTTTCTTAACTTGAAAATAGGGTTAATATTATGTTTTAATGATATAATGTCCATCAGTGACCTTCAATTTTGTAAATCGTGCAACTGAATTCCTACATGTTACTTTTTACGCATCAAGGAACAAAGTTTAAACATTTGTTTGTCCGTCTTTCGACTATTTGACCTTAAAATAGACTAACCTATGTTTAATCTTGATGGTTGATACTCATATTATTCAATATCATAATCTTCCCGTAAAATTAAAGCGCAGTATCTGTTCTAAAACATCCTATAAATATGATTTTTTTCTGATCAGTACTGTTAGAATTTAATTCAGAGAGAGCATTCTTGATTCAACTTGTTCCTTAGAGAGATGTTTGTCGGTATGTTGTTGTTTCCTGTAGTGATCTGACCGAACTTGTTAGAAAATTAGTAGTCTACCATTTAGCTGGACCACCACTAACTCATAACTCCTCAATCATACATGTTGTCCACGGGAAGAATAAGAACGGTTACAATGGTAGAGAACAATGAGCTAGGATTAGAAATGTAAAACACAACTCAAACTAATGAGAGGCATGAATCTATTATGGCAAATATGCTAATCATTTAATAAGTTTCCTCACCCGGAGGTTCAGTGTGTCACCCTCAAAGTGTCTTGCTGTCGATACAATTTCCTGTGGTAACTTGGGGAACAGGTGACACCTGAAATCAATAGCTCCTTGCTTGGATCGGGAGCCCCATTCCGTCTCAGCTATGAGACTATGACTCCCATCTGCCGTCATTCTCTGACAATTCACATTGTCCAAGATAGAATGAACTGCTTATGTTCATGGTTGAGACAACGCGGTCATGTATCCCCGTGTACTTTGGGTGTGTGTAGAATTTGTTTGATAACCGGTGTTAATTGTGATGGCTGTATTAGTGTGTGTTATCTGTGATTCGGGAAGAAGGACTGCAGACAATTTCGTTTAGCCTATTTTCATTTTATGAAAAAAAAAATCCTCTCGGCACGCCGGAAGGCGGAGGTAGATTTCACCGGGCAAACTAGGGGATAGGCTATAATAGGCAAAATATGCAGGTTTTCGTAGGAGGATCAGACCTCATTTATTGCGAGTAAGTATTTTACAATTGGAGGTTAATTAACTTTTTTCCGTCTTTCTATGCATTATTTAATATTTTATTGTCTTAGGGAGATGGTAACCATCTTGTCATTTGGGGTTCATTTTTATACTTGTGATCACACTGTCCTTATTCAAGGTTTGGAACTGATGTGTAACTATCTAACAGTATGTTACTTCTTCGCGCAAAATGTTATCTCCCGCAGAGATGTTGGTTGGTTCCTCAGTTTAGGGGCTGCGACAACGCGGCCATGTAACTCCGTGTACATTGGGTGTGTGTAGAATCTGTCTGAAAAACGGTGTTAATTGTGATGACTGTATTAGTCTGTAATTCAGGTAAGGTCTGCAGGCGGTCAATTTTAAGTAGTAGTACCTAATTTTGTACCAAATACTATCGTCAACGACACCTAGCTGTGAACTTGGCTGCTAGATGCCACCGCAACCAGCAACTTGCAACGAACGTTGTAACTTCCCCTCCGAAGGAAAGCATGCTGAGGGATTTTTAGTGCTCTTAGAAAATCCGGCGACTTTGGCCGGCCTTGAACCAGCGACCTTGGGCATAGAAGTTCAGCATGCTACCAGTTAGCCGCTTCCCTCATAGTCAGATGGAACAAGAAGTTCCGTGACGAACTAAAGAGCCTACTTTTCTTAAAATTAAGATTCATGCCAATGATTAATCTACAGTATATGAACCTATCTAGAATAATGACGAAATTAAGTTGGTAATATCGAAATGTCTTAATTAGTTCGAAATACTGTATACTAGGCATAATGTAGCCTAATAGAGCAATACAGTTGGCAGCCTTGGTGACTGAATATATTCTTAATTCCATCTCTTAAGGTACAGAATACAAAATGTGGTTGAAGTCCAAAGGACGTTACATGGAGTTAGACATTGGATCTATTAGTACACGTAAAAGCATGTTGGCAACAATGTCATGCGAGTGCTGGTCGACAATAATCTGAAATATTATACCGTTTTGTGCCAATTTTGGATGAAATCCATTTGTTGGAATAGAAGTTACATGTATTTTAAAATTGGAGCTATCATCAGGCATAGAATCATCCTGGCAACCCTGACTTATATTAATTACTCCAAATTAATCTAGAATGTCAGGTGCTATATGTGTGCAAAGTATAGAGCTGTTGGCCTGCATACTTTCTGATATATTGATATTAGGGTAAAAAAATATAGACACCATTTATTATCAGTTGGCAGCCCTGATTGCTCTTATAAATACTTATAGTCATATCTGTTATGTTACTTATAGCACATACGAAATTTGGTTGAAATCCAAATGACAGTATAGAAGTTACATGTATATAGAAATTGGTCCTATCAGCAGGCTTAGAATCATGTTGGTAGAACTGACGTATATAAGTTACTCCAAATTAATGTAAAATGTCAGGTAATATACGTATGCATAGTTTAAAGCTGTCGGCTTGCATACTTTCTGATATATTGGTATTTGGATAAAAAATAGAAAGAGCAATTATTAACAGTTGGCAGCCCTGGTGGCTCTTAAGAATACACTCAGTCATATCTGTTTATGTACACATATTACATACAAACTTTGGTTGAAATCCAATTGATAGTGTAGAAGTAATATGCATTTAAAAATTGGACCTATCAGAAAGCTTAAAATTATTTTGGCAACACTGTCATGTATGGCCTCCTGGAAATTAAACTGAAATAGTATTATCTACATGTGTGCCATTTTTGGAATAGCTCCCATGTATACCTTCCAAGGTATCCAATATGGAGCTCAAATTTCTAGTGCGTTTTTTTAGCAGTTGGTAGCACTGACATCTTTTTCAAATATGGGCCTGAGATATTCCGGTATACATCTTTACTCATACTAAGTTTGGTTTCGATTGCTGCAGCCGCTTAGGAGTTGATAGGGGACACACACACACACACACACACACACACAGCTAGCCAAACAGACAGAAGGACAGACAGACAGACAGACAGACAGAAGGACAGACAGACCGACACATTTTCCCGGATCGATCTCATAAGTCTACTTTTTCCTCAGTTTTGCAAAGTGTGAAAAGTAGGCTAAAAATGAATGTGATCTCGTCAATGGCGTTGTCTTGGCAACCTCTGATAGCTCATCCCTCATCAATTTAGAAGCGTTGTCATGGTAACCTCTGATGGCACTTGGCATTTTCTTTAATTCCGAAATAAATTTTCTCATCCCTTGGCGTAATGGTGGGTCATATCAAAAATTCTTTCAGACAAAAGTTTTAGGTAATTATTAGGGGAATATTTTCCATTTTGTACGGTTTTGATATTGTGCCTATTAAGAGAGATATGATTAATGTTTCCCGAAAAACCCACTTTTTTCCACCCCTTTGGTCAATGGTTGGTGCTATCAAAAAACTTATTTGACATACATTTTTGGCACTTATCCGACACACATTATGAACTCTGAATGGATTCGATATTTCTTGTATTAAGAGAGTTATAGCGAAATTTCACTTTTTCGAAAAAAAAAGCCCCCCATTTTCACCCCCTTCGACCGATTTTGCCCATTAACGAACTCGACCGAGATTGTAATGGGATACTTATTATGTAAAAAATTCAAACTGATTGGGGCAAAATTACGGCAGTTATCGTGTCCACAAGAAACTGATATATATATATATATATATACATAAATTATATATAAACTTTTGAACTGACGGTGGTTTTGGGGTCTGGGGATGTGAAACGCGAAGATATGTCGAAATTTTCCGGAGGTCGAAACATGGTACCCATTGCAATAGTTAGCTTTCTAATGAAATCTACCTATACTCATTCTTCTAGACTTCAGCAGTGCATTCGACACCATTAACACGGACATACTTATGGCTAAATTGCAATCCTTCCATCTTAGCCCCGTTGCTCTCAAATTATTCGCCTCCTATCTTCATAACCGAAGACAACGTGTACTCCTTAATGAAAACAGAACTGAGTGGAAGTTCAAAATAAATGGAGTACCTCAGGGTTCAATTTTCGGTCCCCTTATATTCATTCTATATCTGAACGACATCTCTTCGAAACTGGAAAACTGCAACTACCATCTATATGCTGATGACCTTCAGATATATTGCCACACAAAAGTAAACGACATAGATGCGGCAATTGAAACTATGAATCTAAATCTAAAGAGGATCAGCCGCTATGCAACTGAAAATTCTCTTGCCATCAACCCAATTAAAACACAAGCTATCATAATAGGGCAGACTAAATTGCTTTTCCATTTACACAGTAGACCGCTATCTTTAATTCAACTTAATGGTGTTGCTATCCCGTACTCTAAATCGGTAAAAAGTCTTGGAGTCACACTGAATGAAACTTTGAATTGGGATGGGCACGTTACTAATACATGCAGGAAAGTTTACTCGTCACTTCATCCACTTAAGATTCACCAGTCCGTTCTACCCCGTAACTTGAAAATAAAACTCGTCCAAACCTTGATACTCCCAATATTTAACTACTGTGATGTTGTATTAGTAGATGCTACCGGTGAACAAAACAAGAAACTTCAGAGAGCTTTAAATTCCTGCATTAGGTTTATTTCCTCCTTGAAATTTTCCTCACACGTGTCTCCTTTTTATGATCTACTTTCCTGGCTAAAAGTAGAACAACTAAGAAACCTGCACATATGTACCCTCATCTATCGACTTCTCAATGAAAGTACTCCTCACTATCTCTCTTGTAATTTTCGTTTTCTTTTTTCCTTTCATGATCGTCACACGCGATCTGGATCTATAATCATCATTCCTCTGCCTTCAGTAACTCTTACCTCATGTCGGGAACTAGAATTTGGAATAATTGTCCTCGTGACGTTAGAAATTGTACATCCCTAACAACTTTCAAACGTGCATGTAAAGATTTCCTCTTGAATTCGTAGGCCAACTAGAACAATTTGTGTATGAATGAGTGAGTGAATGACCATAGTATAATTTTGTTAAAAATGTATGTCATTTAAATTATATAGCTTAGTTAATATCACGCAGTCGCCAATTTAATTTAATTTAATTTTTATTTTATTTTATTTTATTCTAGTATTTAAGGTTTTCCTAGTATTTAAGTTTGGTAGGTTAAGAATAACATATGTGAGTATTCATGTAAGTTGCACTGTGTGTGGTTAAGTGTAAGAGAGGGCCTAGAGCCCTAACTTCGCCACAATAAAGGCACCAATAATAATAATAATAATAAAAAATGGGGTTATGAGATCACATTTTGTCCGTGTGTGTGTGCGTGTGTGATTCTTGTGTATGTGCGACCCCTAATAACTTCTAAACGGCTCGAGGGACTTCAATGAAACTCGGTAAGATCATAGCACCATTCTGGCCGACCCCGACCGTGCCCTTCAAATGTTATTGTGTCTCACCAATCCAACATGGGGGCTGTGCGAAATATTTCACCAGCATTCAATATCTCCGAAACTATTACCGATATCACCCTGAAATTGTGTACGGTGATAAACGGCAAAAGTAGAAGTTCACCTATGAGACTTTCAAAAAACTGGTAACTACAAATCCAACATGGTGGCCAAGCGAATTTGAGACTTTTAAATAGACTGTTCTCGCGATTTAACTATCCAAAAGAAATGCAACTTGGTACAGCAAATGTTTATACACATTGTAATGCACTGGCGTCTAATTTAGTACAATTGTTTTCATAACCTCAAAATGGCGGCTGTGCGAAATATTTCACTGGCATTCTATATCTCCGAAACTGTTACAGATAATACCCTGAAATTTTGTACAGTGATAAAAGCCACTGCTACTGGTTTATCTATGTAACGTTCATAATCCTGTAGAGTACAAAACGAACATGGCGGCCAAGCGACGTTGAAATATTTTAATAGACTTTTCTTGTGATTTAATCATCTGAGCGCAGTGAAATGTGGTACAGTATGAGTATACATATTGTAATGCACTGGCATCTAATATAGTTCAATTCTCTACATAACCTTAAGATGGAGGCTGTGCGAAATTTTATAATTAAGTTCTTATTTCTTGTGTCGTAATCATGCGATCGAAGTGAAAGTTTGAATAATGAAGCTACGCAATAATTTTCATTTAATGGTACATAACTATATGGCTTATACATATAACAATCCAAAATGGCGACCATCCGAAATATTTTGACGGTTCTCAATATCTACGAATCTTTTACAGCAATCAAACTGATATCTCTTTTGTTCATAGAGGCTATGAACATAAGTTCACCTATAGGACTTTCAGTAACCTGGTGAGTACAAATCCAACATGACAGCGACACAATAATCTTCATGTAATAGTACATCAATAAAAATCCAAACTGACGACCATCTGAAATATTTAGACGGTTCTCAATATCTACGAATCTATCACAACAATCAAACTGAAATTTTGTTTGTTGATAGAGGCAATTAACATGAGTAGGATATATGAAAATAGGCCTCAGTTCTTCACGGAACTACTTGTTTCAAGTAGTTCCTACTTTTGCTATCAATTACTATCGTCCACGACACCAAGCTGTGGACGTGGCTACTAAATGTCATCGCAGTCAGCACCTAGCAGCGAACGTTGGAACTAATATAGCTTTATCAAACTAACCTACAAATTTTAACTTTCCACAAGTGTAGTTAGCGGAAAGTTCTTTTTCATGCCATAAATCTATGACATGGGGCCGCTGGCTTTACTTCCCCTCCGAAGGAAGTCATACTGAGGGATTTTTGACGCTCTTAAAAAATCCGACGACTTCGGCCGGGTTGGAACCCGCGATCACTGGCAAAGAAGCTCAGCATGTTACCGACCACGCCATCGAAGCCACCTGCTTATGTTGATATTTCATACGGTCCTGTTCCTCAGTAAATACACCTTTGTTTCTATATTGAGCTGAGACACCGAAGGAAATATGATATGTTGATACAGCTGTCCTTATTGTACCTATCATACAAATTTGAGAAAACTAATGCCATATGGCCCACATTTTACACAACAGACGCTATTACAACATCGGAATGGAAGCAGCCAAATTTTTAACTTCGGCATTTTAAGACAAGATTTGCAACGCACGGCTTTCACCACAAGATACTTTATGTGAACTATGGCTACCAAAGAGCAACGTGACCTTGCAAACTCCCCACGTTGGGCGCCATAGTTAGCTTTATGTACACTTGGAGAGAAGCACTACACGAGACAGACATTCGGGGGTGGTCGGTCCATACAAAGTATAAAGAGGAGAACGTGCTTCTTAAAAATTTCCAGGATTCATAAAGGAACTTAAGGCTATAAATGAAATATGACAGGTTAAACAAAACAATTTAATACGGATAAAAATAACAATTAACAATAAACCACCCTCGTCGAAGTATTAAAATACTGGTTCAAACACCAGTCCAAGAAAAACTACCTCCAAAATCAACTTAGACAGTTGTAAACGAGGGATACAAGACTATCACCTCCAAGAACATTAAAGTTTAAACAAGAAAATATCAAATACAAATTAAAACAGAAAAACATGTTTATTGTGCCGTGTGCGCGTTCGGACAAGGAATGATCTGAGTACTTGACGGGTAGTTCACTTCCGATCGACCACGCTATTAAGTCGTGAACCCCGTACTGCGAGTTGGTAAATCATGATAATTATGGGAATACACTCTTAAATGGATAATACAAAATATAAAGACACTGACATAGTCTACCCTTACAGAAAATCAATCATACACGGATATTATTTTTACACTTATGTGACTGCCCAACAGACGGTCTTAGGTCAAGCAAAAATAACACCAAGCACCCACGTGACAACAAAGATAACGGCACGCCGCTTGCGACCTTTAAACTGACAAGTTACAATGCTTGGCAAGATTCCAAGTAACAACAACAACCAAATTAAAATACCCCAGCGGGATGAATACAAAATTTACATGTGACACTTCGATTAATACGAACTGAAATATTTAAATAGGGGTGTGGGCAACTATCCAAATTAATATCAAAAGCAAGCTATAATATGCCAGGCAAGCAATCTACCAATTAGTTACAGGAAAGCGTAGTGCGCACACTACTTCCTTATTAACATTCAGAGATCTGAGTACATAGGTCAGACAAGCTCAAGTGTGCCATAGTGTGTCAGCAGAAACTCACAGCCTCTGAAATCGCGAAAAATACATCATAAAACATCAATATTTCTTGACCAACCACTCATGGTGTCAAGATCCAAATATCAGCAATAAGTCCCTCGGGTACGTTTACTGAATCACGAGGAGCAACGGAAATTGGGTCGCCATGTCCATATCCTGCTACCTCTTCGAAGAATATCATATAGCACACACACATCTCCATACCTGACCAAAAGACCTCTATCGTACCCCAGATCCCGAATACAAATTACCACACAAAAATTCTACAATATGACTACAGCAAGGCGGACGGCCTTCTGTAACAACATGAAGTTGCTCAAAGCAAAACAATCCAAGCATTTGCCTGGATAAAAATTTACAACCAAGAATATGGGACCCCCCCCCCCATTGTCTAACATAAAATTTAAATGCAGTCCCACTTATCACCCTTATCTAAGTTTTCAGCCGTAAATAATTTCGCTAGTGTCTTACATTCATGCGTGCTGCAACATGAAGGTAAGCACTCTATCAAACAAAGCAACGGGTAAAAACCCAAGAAAAACACACAAGGAAAATTAATCTAATATTTACACAAAGTCACGTGATGCTATGTAACTTATTATGTCAGTGAAACGAATCTACATGTAATCACAGCAAAGCAAAATTATTTACAAAAAACACAATTTCCCAATTAATTATACATGATCCCTCCCCAACAAAATTAAATAAATTTAATTTGTACCCATCTTATTCCAAGCTGCCCGGTGCCGGGATAGCACCCGCCACCTTCCATGTTCATGGCCTAGCCCATCATGCTAGACACCAAACCATTGGATACGACACTATCCATTCTTGAAGCCATGGTAATGGTCATCTTGCTAAAGAAATATACAGTTATAGTTATTATTTCAGGCTCCTTAATGTACTGCATAATTGAGCTACTCAAATTCACCCATAAACTACGTGCAGTATCGAAGACTTTCCCTATACTGTGTGGATATTTTCCACCTAAAAACACAAACACAAATCTATGTTGCACGTCACGCAACACAATAAAAATATTCAAAGTATCTCGTGCTGCCCAAGCACCCGCAAAAGTTAATCAATCAGCGTGCCATGTCTTCAGACAAAATGACACCCTACTCGCTCGAAGATATCTATAATTGTGACGGCGTCTGTTCACAGACCACTATATTTATATGATTCAATCAAATCTCATGTGGAAGGGGTAACTCGCTCCACAAAAATAGTAATAATAGTCGCACACGCATGGGAGACATCTCATTCAGCTCGTAAAAATCAGAACAAACAATTGACACTAGCGTGCAGAAAATCGCATCGTAGGAACATCTATTTATCAGGATTCGCGCGCAAACACACTGCGGGGGCAAATTTGGCGTCTTGCTCTCATTGGCTATATTTCAAATTATACGGTGACAGCAGGGTGATGACCTTTCTCCCACTCTCATGTTTGGTCATAAACTCACTCATCAGTTGGCCTATCAACTTCCTTCTCCAGCGTTTAATACCATGAAACATTTATGCCACTCATTTTGAACAAGTCAACGGCTCCCTGGCTTGCATCCACTTTTCTCTTTTTCCTGGAACTGGCTATATTTAACTTAGCGTTGCTTCAATTGCGACAGCGGTAGCGATGCATCGTCCCAACAGACAGTCTACTGTTTCAAATATGACCAACATTTTCTCAACTGAGCTGAATATTTAGCTGAAGAAATAAAATTATTTGAGGACTTGTATGTAGGCATACATCCAAGGGCTCATTACGTAGGAACCTAAGAATTCATCAACCGGAAGAATCCTGCGTGTGCAAATAGTGCGATAAACACTGTGGAGATATCATGCTCAAAACTGCCCAAACAGGACAATCTCAATAATAGGACTAGGTCAAGAATAATTCATGAATCATTATGCACATTGTGCCCTTTTCTTAAATAATAATAATAATAATAATTGATTTGTGTAACAGTTAGTATGCAGAAAGTATTGTTTAATTTAAATGAATGCAGCAACATGGTAATCATTATATTGTACTTGGGTGTGAAGAGAATCTGTCTGATATCCTGGGAAAGTTTGGCCTTGCGCTAGATACCATTCTGGCATTCGGAAACCCTTCAGTAATCCACTGCTGGGATGGCTGAGATGCGATTCATACCCACATTAGAATGAACACACAATCATTTTACGTGGCTTCTTTATAGCTGCCGCAGGCAGAAACTGGGTTATCTCTGAAGTACGGGTCAATACTTTTCGATGACTCTGGAACGCGAGCTGCAGTGAATGAAATTACACAGCTCGAATTGTTAAAGTCACAGTAGAACTGCGCGTTTTCGTAAGCAATAAATTATCAATATAGATTTTGTTTTATCACTAAGAGATAGATACAATACTTGACGATTTCTAGAGACCTGCATCTCAAGATGAGGGAAAATCATCCATCACAGAGAGAAAACGTGAGGGGAGGCAGTCTACCTTTTATACATTCACAGCTGTGCCGATCATATAGGGAAGATTATCTGCAAGTGCCTTACAAAAACTAGGTTTAGCATTAAGTCCAAGATTTGTAAATAGGCTCGAACAAGGATAGATTATATCCAGGGGTATATTTCCACTAAGGGAAAAACTGTGAAAGAGAAAGTGAAAGAAGAATAGGTTTGGCTCAGAAAGCGCTGTCTAGTCTAACAAGAATATGGAAAGATCATCATATTACCAAAGAAACAAAGAAGCGACTGGTTAAAGCTTTGGTATTACCTATCGTCACGTATGACCATAAATGCTGCATGCCGTAGGAGAATTGAAGCCTTCGAGATGACGTGTTACCGATGAATGCTACGAATATCGTGGGTAGCAAGAAGAACAAATGAATCTATTCGGAAGGAGCTAAGGATTGCTCCTAAAGCACGCTTACTGCTAAACATCCAAAGGCAAATGTCGAAATTTTTCGGCCATGTCATCCGGCGAGACAGCATTGAGATGTGTATCATCCAGGGTAATGTTGACGGGAAACGACTGAGGGGACGTGCCCCAAACCGGTACCTTGACCAGATAAAGAGTCTGACGAATCTGCCACTTCAGAAATTAATGCACATAGCAGAAGACCGCGGTGTATGGCGGGGTATTGTCAACAGAATTGCGTTAAAGGTCACGACGTTCGAAATCGAATTACGACCAAGAAGATATTAAATACCCTATAATTGTAGAAACCCCATCGATGGTATCTTTACCTTGCCGTGGTGGTGGGGCTTGTGTGGTCAGAAGATCCTGAGAGGTATGCCGGCGTTAACTTAGCTACTGGTAGGGCCTACCAAGCCGGACAGGTCGAAGGTGATGATCCAGACTAAAAGGGATACCCTGGTCCTCCAGGTTGGGGGCTGACAACCCTATCCCGTAAAAAAATAGTTTGTTGAGAAGCCGCAAAGAATGAAAATAATCCTGATGGATAAAACGGAAAAACGACCTAAGGGAGGAATTGGTTATGGATTGGTATTAGCGACTTGGAATGTGAGAAGCCTACTCCAGCCAGGAATAAGTAGAAAAGTACAAGCAGAACTAAGAAAGTATAATGTCGAAGAAGGTGCTGTAGGGGCATCCAGGAGATAGACGACATAGAGGTAGGCCAAGAAAGCGGAGGATCGAGGAAGTGGAGGACGATCTACGTACCATGGGAGTCAGGAGATGGAGGACCAAGGCAATCGACAGAAAGCTTTGGAAGAAGATAGTTGCGGAGACCAAGGTTCTGCAAGGACCATACCGTCAAGGAGTAAGTAAGTAAGTAAGTAATATAGAAATATATATTAAAGGCATACATGCTTAGCCGTTGAGCAGAATAGATTCAATATATCCACCTCAAACAGACCTCATACTAGAACATGCCCTCACATGGTACCGTGATGTCATCCAAAAAGACGTGCAGACCCTTACATATACGAAACTTTGGACTATGATCATCAGAGAAGCGATATACGTAAGAAGTAACTCAATCGCTCCAATCAAGGATGTTGGCTACCAGCTTAAATATACCTGTTTATTGGACATCATTTGCTTCCTCTGTGTCTTTTTGAAGTGTGTAATTATTTGCCGATATTTTACTGTGTTATTTCTCCACCGAATGTTAAATACAAAACAGCCAGACCTTTCAAGAGAGTTTTTTAATTGTTAACAATTAGTCTTCTGATAATGTGCAGCAGAGATCTGCATGAAACTACGAATTCCTGAATGGTTAAGCTTCCTTTTTAACCTACTTTTCACATTTTGCAAAAATGAGGAAAAAGTAGACTTATGAGATCGGGCAAATGTGTGTCTGTCTGTCTGTCTGTCTGTCTGTCCTTCTGTCTGTCAGGCTGGCTGTGTGTGTGTCCCCCCCCCCCTATCAACTCCTAAACGGCTGCAGCAATCGAAACAAAATTTGGTAGGAGTAAAGATCTATACCTGAATATCTCACGGCCATATTTGAAAATGATGTCAGTGCTACCAACTGCTAAAAAATCGCAATTGAAATTTGAGCTCCATGTTGGATATCTTGGAAAGTATAAATGGGAGCTATTTCAAAATTGGCACACGTACAGATCATAATATTTCAGTTTAATTTCCAGGAGGCCAAACATGGCAGTGTTGCCAAAATGATTATAAGACTCCTGATAGGTCCAATTTTTAAATGCATATAACTTCTACACTATCAAGCGGAATTCAACCAAATTTCGTATGTTGTATGTGTACATAACCAGATATGACTGAGCGTATTCTTAAGACCTACCAGGGCTGCCAACTGTTAATAAATGCTCCTAATTTATTTTATCCAAATACCAATATATCAGAAAGTATGCAAGCCGACAGCTTTAAACTATGCACACGTATAGTACCTGACATTCTATATTAATTTGGGGTAACTTATATACGTCAGTGCTACCAACATGATTCTAAGCCTGCTGACAAGTCCAACTTTAAATACATGTAACTTCCATACTATCATTTGGATTTAAACCAAATTTCGTATGTGCTATGTGTACCATAACAGATATGACTATGCGTATTCTAAGGAGCAACCAGGGCTGCCAACTGTTAATATGTGCTGTCCCTATTTTTGTTACCCTAATATCAATATATCAGAAAGTATGCAAGCCAATAGCTCTAAACTTTGCACACGTATAGTACCTGGCATTCTAGACGAATTTGGAGTAACTAATATACGTCAGTGCTGCCAACATGATTCTAAGCCTGCTGATAGGTCCAATTTTAAAATGCATGTAACTTCTATACTAACTAATGGATTTCATTCAAAACTGGCACAACAATAGATCATATTATTTCAGATTATTTCTGACCAATACATGCATGACATTGTTGCCAACATGATTTTACGCGCGCTGTTAAATCCAATGTTTAACTGCATGTAACGTCCATGCTATCCAGTGGACTTCAACCAAATTTTGTATTTAGTACCGTAAGAGACGGAACTAAGAATATATTCAGTCATCAGGGCTGCCAACTGTAGTGCTCTATTAGGATACATTATGCCAGGTATACAGTATTTCGAACTAATTTGAAATTTCGATATTACCAACTTAATTTCGTCATTATTCTAGATAGGTTCATATTCTGTAGAATAATCATTGGCATGAAAAGTAGGCTGTATAGTTGTTCACGGAACTTCTTGTTGTTTTATGTGACGGGCTTGGACATCGTGGTCAACGAGTCAGAATTAAATTTCTTGTCCAAGCCGAGAATCGAATCCAAGAACGCTAGCCTCTACACCATGAGGTGGCGATTTTTGGAGCAATTCGCAGGCCATCAGCTCAATAGGTTTCCACTCTGGAACATGAAAATATTAGGACATCTGGTTGCGGTAGATATTATTAGTACCATGATTGTCTCAATCCATAATGGACCTCGTTATTGTCATTAGATAGTTTTAATAGTGTTTGAGGAGGGTCTGAAACAGAAAGAAAATAGTTTCTTATTCTCTTACTCTAAAGAGTCTCTCTCTTGTTTCAGGTGAGTGTGGTCCTCAGATCATCACAGCTCCACCAGGGGAGCCTCTCCACAGTCCGCATTGCAGGCGTGGACACAGAAATGGTGATGAGATAAACGTAGGTATTGAAATATTCTGCAACAAACAGAGACCTCAGAATAACAGCTCTGAGACTTTAAACTACAAAGCAGTTGTGCCTCTGTCGTCACATTGCGACGCCTCACTCGTTTGAAATACACCAATCACTTCTCTACCACGTACTGTAGATATGTGGTGCTGTTGGTACGTGGATAACGTATCGTTTGTTTCCAGTATAATTTCAAAGCTGAATATACACACTCTCTGCGAGAGGTGACAGGTGGCAATACCGTGTTCAAAATTCCGGAGGAAATTAGAATCTCGAGGTTAAGACTGACCGTCAAGATCTGTGTTTTTGTTCCCATTGTGTAAATATTGCTGAATGTTAAAAATGGATACACATGCTCAAGTCAAACAAGGCGGTGATGATACCATCGTGGCATGTCCATCTAATCAAATTACCTGTTCAGGATCTCTGCCAAAACCAACTAACAGATTTCCCTGACAATTCCCAGATTTTTCCAGGATAACTCAGAAAATTCCCTGGGTAACAGTAGCGGCCATAATACACAAGACAGAGTTTGTACTTAAAGAGCATTTCAAAACGTGCTTGAACAATAAAGAGCAGCTTGACAAAGTTGAAAAGACGAAAATTGAAAAAACATATAACGACAGAAAATATATATGTTTCTGTATTTTGCCCAGAATGCAAACACATTTGCCATTGAAAACAAATGTTTTAAAATATCCGTATTGATGTTAGATTAAACGATTAAAATTATACGCCAAATCAATACATAAACAAATATATATTTTATATATTGGTACATGTTTCGACCTACATTGGGGTCATCCTCAGCCTGAAAAGAAAATCAATTAAGAATTGAAAACTAAAATAGCATATGTGACTTAAATCATTTTAATTTAGATTTTACATGTTTTTCGGAGTAGTAGACACATTTGGGTACAATTGTGTTAACCGACTGAAAAACATTAAATTTCCTGTTTTAATAACAATCGAAAAAGAAATATATTTGTTCCCTGAGATATCATTCAGAAAGAACTTTGATAACACTGAAGCTTCTGTACGTTGATTCCAAGAAACAAAAATTTCATGTCCGACATGCTGAACATAAGAATCAATTGAACGTTGGGAGTCCGCCAACTCACCCGTGTCAGTGTGCATGCGTACACAGATTTATTGACATACAGTAAACTCCCGATTTTCCGCGGATAATCGAATTTCGCGGATAAGCCGCAAAATTGCTGGTAATGGTTAAACAAAGGTCGAAGGCACTAAAAAACAACACACACGTGCTTTAAATAAGTTTATTATACAATAAAAGGCCGCTGGTCGCGTCCAAAACTGCTAAAGCATACACGACGTACAGTGTGTATACCGATATACAGTACAGTACTGTACAGTAATACTGAACTACTGTACACGTTTTGTACTGTACATTATTAAATGTACTGTACTGTATTTGCGATTTACGATTTTTATTACGTTTAAGTATTTAGTAACTTTATTTCAATTTTTGAGAAATAATTTTCGGGTTCAAAACCTTCCTTTTTTTATAAAAATGTTCTCCTACAGGCACCGCAAAGCGGATAAACTGTCCGCGGATAATCTGGAGTTTACTGTATATCAAAACAACAGAAAATTGCTTGTAATCTTACTTGGCTTTTAAACCTAACGATTATAAGGAACAAGACCTCATTTCTACGTGGATTCCGAACCACTGGACGTGACTTCTTACTTCAGTGAACTAACATAACCTGAAATTAACATTGGTGCATCAGCTGCTCACTCTCTCGTTCTCTGTAAACGCGAGTGGCGCTATCTGTAGGAGAGAGTCTCAATCAGATCTAGCTCATACTTCCACCAATCATAATCCGTTATTTTAGGGCCTATTCTATACGAAGCACAGCTCGCATCTAGTAGACCTTGCTTATCAAACGCATAGTTCAACTCGTTGCAAGTAGATGTCACTCGGTGGAGAACTTTGTTTTAATTACATATATATTTTCCATTGCAAAGTGTACAACATAACGCTAAATTTTATAACATATCAGTATTTAAAAACAATAAATATAAAAAAAATAGAGCAAACAAAAAATACAACTCTGATAGGTTTTGATCCCTAGATGGCCGGGTTAAAGACCAAAGCTGTAACCGCAGAGCAAAACGTGTCCACCGAAGTTTCACGTTATCAATCGATTTACATAAAACGTCTTAGCAAATAATGACTTCGAGTGAACGATTTCCTCACTGGAGTATATATTCATTATAATTCATTTTATAGAAAGTTCATATTATTTCTATCAGTAGGCTATATTGCATGAAGCGTACTCAAATTAGTGAAATATAGGTCAGAACGAGAGATCACCTGCCATCTTGTCTTGTAACCGAGACGGCTCAGCTTTTTAAGTCACTTCTGCAGTATATTATTGTAACATAAACTTTTAATTTCGAACGGATCACGTCCATTAGAACAGTTTAAACAATTCTCGGTTCGATAATCGGAACTGGTGGTTCCCAAGTCATGGATTATAAAGCTTGCATAGTTCACACGGCCACTTTCCTGAAATGGTACGGCTGATGACATTGTAGTTTGGGAGAAAGACGCGTCCCATACGAAGGTATGTATTTACTAAATTTGGTCGTAATTTAAATTTAAGTTTTGACCATTTGAGTGGCCGCCATCACGTTTTGGTAAAGATGGCGGAAATATAACTCATGACACTGTGGTGCTAGTGCTACCTCTGTACCAAATTTCGTTCCATACACGCTCACACACACAAAGACAGACTGAATACTTTTGTCCCATGTGGATATCATAAGTAGGCTATACTTTCATTTTTTGCAAAAATAGAAAGTAGGCTAAAAAGGTCGGATACTTTTCTACCAGACATCGCATATAGCCTATGTATTTTCATCATCACTTGTAATTTGTTTGAGGTTATTACGAACAATGTTGTAATGTTGGTATTAGTGCTTAGTATTGTTACTCAGTAACAAACGACTTAAGGGGGTCAGCACAAGGACGGAGGAATGAATTACTGCGCCAATTTAATTACATTCCTGTGTAATATATCCCACTGAGCTCTCGAACTTCGACTTGAGGATATAATCGATTCTTGGCAATACTAAGTAATTGCTAGGGAGGAATTGGAGTTAATATTGGGGGATTCATCCAGAGCAACGGAGTGTGAATTAGATTCCTGAAACCTTTTACTTTCTAAGGGAACAAAGAAGGAATGCAACTCTATTAATACTGCATTATTCATTTAATAATTATTGCCGAAAGATCAAGCGAGTCAAGAGAATATGGGTACATGTAGCTAAACGAGGATGAAAGTAGAGGAACATCTTGGGTTGCTTGCATTCCACATATCCTTGAAATGAATTACTAGACAACGTATTGTGTGTTCATCTATGAGATGAATGATTTCTGGGCTGGAAATTGTCCACTCATCAATTGCGTCAGAATTCAGTTCGTGTGATTTATGTCAGTTACCAGAACGTGAATTATATGCTCTAAATAATAAATATTTATTACAACCAATGGCCAAAGAAAATTAAATTACAATATTACCGTACATTTCAGACTAACATGGAGGATCATTGTCGCTAGACAGTTTCTTGAGCGACAGCTTCCGTTCGCATTCCAGGGCGTGATACCGTTCACAACGTTTCCCACAAAATTTGCAAATGCACTCTGCAGAAGGACAATGGTAAACTTCCGTCTTACAGACTCGAAAATGAAAACCATGCACTGAAAATCTTGTCCATGTGCGACGCAGCTCATAGTCTGGTCTTTTCCATTCTGTAGGGTTCAACATAGCTTCTGTGGAGTAGAAATCTAGACAAATCGCCTCACGCTTGGCTTGAATCTCTTCCAGTAGTTCCTGGTAGGCTCCTGTAGCTGGCAAGAGCAGCTTTACACGGAGTTCTTCTATGAAGAATGGCTCACCTATAAGCTCGTAAGTCAGTCTGAATGGTGTATTTTTGGAAACACAGAGAATCTTCTTGAGAAACGTCGATTTAATTGTCTCAATTTTCTTTAGGGCGGTTTTGTTAAGGTAGTCCCAAAACAACTCAATACCATAGGTCACAATGGGAATTATTTTACTGGAGAAAATCTTCATGGCGGTATTAATAGACATTCTTCTAAGGAGTTTGATGCCATTCATCGCTATATGCTCTAAATGACAACCAGTTCATTCAATCTGCTCAGCAGTAAACAGCAATGAGAACAGTTTCTCATAATAGTAAATTTGTCCTTATTTCATGTGGCTAAATTTATTTATTTATTTATTTATTTATTTATTTACCAGCAACCCGCCCTGGTTTGGCCCGGAATCTTAAAAGGCGCACGCACGGCAGGTCCCAGAGACAAATTCAGAAAAGCCGAGGTGAACTCCAATCCCATATTAATACATTATGCAACGAGCCTATAATGGCTATAATTAAGACACGAGTGTTTTTATAAAACGAGTGTATGCGAGTTTTATAATTTCCATACGAGTGTCTTAATTACCACTATAGGCGAGTTGCATACGACTCTTTATGTTCGACGATAATTATAACTTTATTATATGTTTTAACATAAATATTCATGAATATCTGTTCAGTCACTAGAATGTTGTGATCGGGTGCTGCGGTGGGTAGTATATCTGTTTTTCCAAGCTCTCTGGACAACCGACGCATGCGCTCTGTGTGCTTCAATACCATATGTTCAGATCAAGACCAACTACATGGCCTTGTTCAGATTGTGCACCAGTATTCAGTAAAACTGTCACTGAAGTCGTGTCAAAACCACGCGCTGTGTAGAAATTATATTAAGGTACAGTGCTATTAGTTGTCTCATATTCGCCAGTTTATTTACGCGAACATATGGACGGTGCGTATTCCATGTCGGTAATTTATTATCGTTCGATGTTGTGTTTATGTCCGCCATGTTGGATTTTGAGCGCATGCGCGAAGGTATCGTTACCTAATTGGTCAATGAACGAGCTCTGATTGGCTGGAGAAACTGTATCGTAATGAAAAACGGTGTTATAATGACCATCATTATGATACAGTTTTCTGACACATAATAGTGAGGGTCGAACATAAACTCATTTCTGTAGTCTTAACTCGATACGACTCGACAGTTTGATGCTGGCCGAAGCTGGGGAAATGGGCTCACTTGCCAGCACGTAAAATCTCTCCAAAGCTAGTCTTTTAGATTTCCACTGAATGGAGAATGTTGGAAGGAATTAAACAGTAAAAACGCTTATAGTGGGTGATGTATTAAAGATATTGATAAGATGTCAGGGACTTTTTTGTAGAACTTTTCATGCTGAAAAATTCTTACGCTCATAGTATATAGATATTTGAATGGTTTACCCAGCGTAAGCTTAAAAGGAACATGGACGGCAGTTTTTCTTTGACTCGATTCACTGAAATCTTTGCTGCTCGGCTTTCTTTGCTAATAAATGAATGTTTTTCTGCAGAAACCTTGCTTGAGAAATCCTTTACAGAATTGTGAAAACCACATCAAAATCCACGTAGTGGTTCTTGAGATTACCCGTTACATCCAAGAATCAGGGGCTTTGTTTTATACTAAGTAGAGATTTGTTAATTTGTTTGTATAACAAGGAAGAAAATGTACTTTACTGATTAAGACTTTTGTAGTCAGTCAATAACTGGAGGGGTGAGATAATAAATGTGTTTGGGGATTCCACCACAGGAATGCCGTGGTCAGTGTTGTGTAATATGGTGAGTGGCTTAATATTCCTCAACACAGTTGCACGCTGCAGAGTCCAACCACCTTCACGTTTAGCGGAGGTAGTTACATCAGCCGAACCCGATTCTGAATCTATTGAGACTACATCTCTGTTTTATTGGGAAGCCAATAAATCTAAGATATGCCTCGACGATCAATAAATCTTTTTGCTAACTCGTACTTCCAGGACAGAGCGGTACAGGCCAGTGCTAATATTAGTATTCCCTGCAGGTTCCCATTGAGGGCGATTTGCCTTTCCTGAAAGAGGCAGATGACCTGAATATCCCACTTCTTTCACCAAAAAAACAACAATAAAAACAACAACGAAACAAACAAAAAAACTAAAACCTGAACCTGAACCTGAATCTGAACCTGAACCTGAACCTGAACCTGAATCTGAACCTGAACCTGAACCTGAACCTGAATCTGAACCTGAACCTGAACCTGAACCTGAACCTGAACCTGAATCTGAACCTGAACCTGAACCTGAACCTGAACCTGAACCTGAACCTGAACCTGAACCTGAACCTGAACCTGAATCTGAACCTGAACCTGAACCTGAACCTGAACCTGAACCTGAACCTGAACCTGAACCTGAACCTGAATCCCAACCCCAAGAAAACCAAGAAGAATTGCTGAGATTTAATTCACACTCCGTGAACTCAATATGCCATCAATTTGGAAGCCTTCATAGGGAGGTTATGGCTGCTTGAGATTTTGGTGACAAGTAAGAAATGTAGATTGTCAGGAGCTTTTTGTTGTTACAGGTCCCTTATTTGGAAATGATGAGTCCACGCCTTGAATTTTTATACAGTTTTTAAATTCTTTAAGCATTTTATGTCCAATGTTTTAATTGCAATGACGATGTGAAAATCTTATAAAAGATTTTAACAAATTTTATTGACAGGTCACACTAATCAACCCTAGACTGTTTTGTGAGAATTTCATTAGTGCTATTGACTGAAGAAGGCTCAAAATGAGCCGAAACATGTATCATAGTTCATAAGAACATCGTATGGTAAAAATGTGTATTGTAAAGTGGATATTCTCATAATATATCATACTCAATACGGGAAATTTTGGAATTATGACCAAAGTCATAGATATTCATATCCTGTTAGGTGGTGATAAAAAGTGCTTAAATATGATAGGCAATTAGATATTGCGAGAGAGGACTAGCAGTATAAATTACAGTCACTTAAGGATTTCAAAAGATTCGACTATCTTGCGAAACACTTGTTAATTCGTTCCGAGACCACATGTGCACAACATACTGAATGATTTGTGGGATGTTAAAGAAAATGTAAAGGTATCTGCATCCAAACTAGATGATAAAACTCCACCGGTAATGTTTTGTATTGCATTTAAAAGAAAACTTATATTTGTAACGGTTCAATATACGTAGATTTTACTGAAGAGTGAAGACTTGGCAGTTTCTGTCATTGTTCAAGTGCTTAGACAGGGTAAGCTGTGTGTTTAGTGGCAATGGGAAGCTCCCAGCTATTGGTTGATGGCTATTGTGATTTTCGTAATACTAATGAATATTTGAGGCCTTGATATCGCCAGACTCAGAAATGAAGATTGTTGTAGCGAATGTTATACCAGCGCAATATAATTTACTTAATCTTTAATCAGCTACACATCTATATAGAAGGCCCAATCAGAAAGAATAACCCCGAATGCTCCTCAGGACTTATTTATTTTTATTTTATATTCACGCAGCGTAGGCCTGTGTGTTAATGTAGCACTGTAATTACGAAGATCGAAGGTTAGACTCCCAATGATAGTGACAATCCACAGTGTAGTGTTTTACACTCCCTCAAGGAAAATGCTACCATTGTACCTTATATCAAGTCCCAGGGCATCTAGTTTAATTCTACAGTTACAACGACTCATACAGATATTACAGCGACACAGGTCATCATACAAATTCAACAGTAAACTAAATCAGCGATGCTGATAACCAAGGTTCCCCAAGACACTTACAGTCCTGTCGCTGAGTGTCTGGCTGTGACGTTTGGTGATGGTGGGAGAAAATGGGTAAAGGGAACAATATAGCCAACTTACGGCAGTGAGAAGCTGTTAATACAACCTTGAAATTTGCCATCATTGTAATTCTCCTCTAGCGTCTTCACTACGTAACGTGGAAGTCCCAAGCCCCATTTGCAATTTTATGCATCATTTTGTTTTTCCGGCAATTTGCGGTTACAAAACCTACATTCTTCAATCGCAGTGGAATTCCGCCTATGTTGGCGAAGTCGCTTACTACATGAAAAATGTTGTCACCTGCACCAATCAGCGGTATTGCCGGTCTTTAAATTTCGCTCGATGTTGGAAAGGCTCTCTTCTGTGGCTCTGAGTGTTAGTGCAGATTTGCTGTTTTATTGTCTTGTGTGTGCACAATTACCGGTTAACTGTGTGTAAGTATATTACTTCTGTAATATGGTCAGCGGTTCGTCAGAATTCATTTAAAACCATGTGAAATATTTTATGTTGTCCACGCTGTTTTATATTTCGCGGTTCAGAACTGGCAACGCTCTCTCCCACCCCCATAAGAAATGTCACAGCCGGACACAAATAATGAACAACATCCGATATGTGTATTGTTTACTACTTTCACTTCTGCTCAGATTATACATTTATTTATTTATCGAGCGGCTTCGGTGGCGTAGTCGGTAGCGTGCTGAGATTCTATGCCCAAGATCGCGGGTTCAAACCCGGCCAAAGTCGTCGGATTTTTTAAGAGCGTTAAAAATCCCTCAGTATGCCTTCCTTCGGAGGGGAAGTAAAGCCGGCGGTACCATGTCATAGATTTATGGCATGCTAAAGAACCTTCCACTAATTACACTTGTGTGAAGCTAAATTATATATAGGTTATCATTTGACTAACGTTCTTAGGTTCCTACGTTCGTCGTCAAGAGCCGACTGCGGTGGCATCTGGTAACTAAGTTCTGAACTAGTTGGTCGTTAACGGTGGCGTTTGGCGGCAAATGTAGGAACTACTTGGAAAAATTGAATGTCTGCAGTCCTTACTTGAATTAAAACAGTTAACACACACTAATACAGTCATCACAATTAACACCGGTCATCAGACAGATTCTACACACACACCCAAAGTACACGGGGCTACATGACCACGTTGTCGCAGCCCCTAAACTGAGGAACCAACCAACCTATTTATTTATCGTATGGATTTTAGTGCCGGGCGTGTCCCATGAAATGTTCGGCTCGCCAGAGGTTGTAGCTGCATCAAGTGGACACCCATAGGTAGAGCTGCAAGTTCCATTCAATTTCAAGTAGTACCAACCTTCGTTACCAGATGCCACTGATTCCTAGTGGCGAGCGTTTGCAATTTGATAGAGCGTTGCAATGAAATCTAACCTAGAAATTTAGCTTCACACAAGTTTAGTCTGTGGAAGGATCTTTTACATGCCATAAACCTATGACATGGGACCGCCGGCTTTACTTCCCCTCCGAAGGAAGGCATACTGAAGGATTTTAACGCTATTAAAGATCCGACGTATTCGGCCGGATTTGAACCCACTATCTTGGGCACAGCAGTTCAGCATGCTACCCACTACGCCACCGAAGCTGTTATTTGCTCAGATGAATAATAGAGAAGTTGAATAGAGTGGAACAGTGAGGTCATCTAGCCCAAAATAACACAGTTAGGTGATCATGCCGGAAGTGTTCCCGCTAAGCAATGAACGTAGATGACAAATGTTAGTGTTTATCAAGCCATGGAACACCCAAGATGTGTCAACCATGATCTCGGAATATCTAAACTGAGTGAGGGAAGGAAGTTAAAGAACCCTTCAGATATCTCTACGTTCCTTTGAGGTGCAGTCTTGCTCCATTTTTACAGAGGAGATATAAATTACGGTCTGTTTGATGTTCAAATTGTTCATTACAGAGAAAGTGGAGCTCATTTGGTTGCTCCTCAGCAACTGTGGGAATGTTCACTTAGATACCGCTCAAGACAATTACCTTGGAGCGTGAGATTAATAGCGCAGCAATAAGAACACTTAAATATCGGTGTTCATAAATTAAACGCTATCTTAAGACCAGGAGAGAGAAACTGTTTGATATTCTGGTCTAAGGTCGACTGAAAAGGCTCGCTGTAACTCCCCTGGACCTGGCGCAGGACTCTCAAACTGCCTAACACCCCGTCCCTTGATCTACGTGATGACGGGCCGTCAGAGGACCTCGTCATCCAGTTCATGAGGGAGCGTGGCTACTTGTTTTTATTTCAGTAAAGTTTGAGACTTTTAGTTTACTTTTAAAATGTTTTTTTCTTTTATTGTGAATTATCTAATTTTATTGTTCAATTTGCCTTATTTTTTGCTATTATCATTTATGAAAAAAATAGGCTTATGAGATCACCTTTTGTCCATGTGTCTGTCTGTGTGTGCGTGTCCCCCCCTAATAAAATCTAAACGGCTGGAGCGATTTCAATGAAACTTGGTGAGTTCAAAGCACTATTCCGGGCGACCTCGACCGTGCCCTTCAAATTTTATTACGTCTCACCAATCCAACATGGCAACTGTGCGAAATATTTAACCAGCATTCAATATCTCCGAAACTCTTACCGATATCACCATGGAATTTTGTATGGCGATTAAGGGAACTACTAGAAGTTCACTTATGTGACCTTTGAAAACCTGGTTACTTCAAAACCAACATGGCGGCCAACGGAATTAGCGACATTTAAATAGACGTTTCTCGCGATTTAACCGACAAAACGCAATGAAACTTGGTACAGCAAATGTTTATAAACATTGTAATGCACTGGTATCTAATTTAGTTCAACGTTTACTTAACCTCAAGATGGTGGCTGTGCGAAATTTTAAAATTGTTTAAATTCCTTGTATCGTTATCATGCGATCGAAGTGAAAGATTGATTATTGAACCTAGGCAATAATTGTCCTTGAATGGTACATAACTCTATGGCCTATACATATAACAATCCAAAATGGCGAGCATCCGAATTATTTAGACGGTTCTCAATATCTACGAATCTTTTAGAGCAATCAAACTGACTTTTTTAATGTTCTTAGAGGCTATGACCTATAGGTCTTTCAGTCACCTGGTGAGCACAAATCCAACATGGCGGCGACGCGAAATATAAATATTTAAATGTACGTTCCTCGTGATTTAACCATCCAAGTGCAGTGAAAATTTGCACGTTAAATTCTTATACAAATGATAATCCACTGGCATCTAATTTATTTCAATTGTTTTCATAACCACAAGATGGCAGCTGTGTGAAATTTTAAAATCACGTTTCTACTTCTTGTGTCCTAATCATGCGATTGAAGTTTGAATACCACACGCACACAATAATCTTCATGTAACAGTACATAAATAAAAATCCAACCTGGCGACCATCTGAAATATTTAGACGGTTCTCAATATCTACGAATCTATCACAACAATCAAACTGATATTTTGTATGTTGAGAGAGGCAATTAACATGAGTAGGATATATGAAAATAGGCTGTATAGTTCTTCACGGAACTACTTGTTTTAAATCGAATACGCATAATTGTTAGGGCCAATTGTCTGTGTTTTACAAACCATTTTCGTCTTCATCCCTGAGAGTGGGCTGTGTTTAGCCTACGTTTAGCCTATTTTCATTTTATAAAAAAAATAGGCTTATGAGATCACCTTTTGTCCGTGTGTGTGTAAGAGGTGTGTGTGTGTGAGAGGAGTGTGTGTGTGTGAGAGGAGTGTGTGTCCCCCCCCCCTAATAACATCTAAACGGCTTGAGCGATTTCAATGAAACTCGGTGAGATCATAGCACTATTCTGGCTGACCCCCACCGTGTCCTTCAAATTTTATTTTGTCTCACCAATCCAACATTGCGGCTATGCGAAATATTTCACCAGCATTCAGTATCTACGAAACTATCACCGATATCGCCCTGAAATTGTGTACGGTGATAAAGAGCACTACTAGAAGTTCACCTATGAGACTTTCAAAAACCTGGTAACTACAAAACCAACATGGCGGCCAAGCGAAATTGAGACTTTTAAATAGACTTTTCTCGCGAATAAAGAGCACTACTAGAAGTTCACCTATGAGACTTTCAAAAACCTGGTAACTACAAAACCAACATGGCGGCCAAGCGAAATTGAGACTTTTAAATAGACTTTTCTCGCGATTTAACTATCCAAACGTAATGAAACTTGGTACATCAAATGTTTATATACATTGTAATGCACTGGAGTCTAATTAAGTTCAATTGTTTACATAACCTCAAAATGGCGGCGGTGCGAAATATTTCACTGACCTTCTATATCTCCGAAACTATTACAGATATCACCCTGAAATTTTGTACGGTGATAAAAGATACTGACACAAGTTTATCTATGTAATTTTCATAAACCTGTAAAGTACAAAACCAACATGGCGGCCAAGCGAATGTGAAGCATTTTAATATACTTTTCTCGTGATTCAACTCTCTGAGCGCAGTGAAATGTGGTACAGTAAATGATTTTACATATTGTAATGCACTGGCATTTAATTTAGTTCAATTGTTTACATAACCTCAAGATGGCGGCTGTGCGAAATTTTAAAATTAAGTTTTTATTTCCTTGTCTTAATCATGCGATCGAAGTGGAAGTTTGATTAATGAACCTACGCAATAATTGTCCTTGAATGGTACATAACTCTATGGCCTATACATATAAAAATCCAAAATGGCGAGCATCCGAAATATTTAGACGGTTCTCAATATCTATGAATCTTTTACAGCAATCAAACTGAATTTTTTAATGTTCATAGAGGCTATGAACATATGTTTACCTATCAGACTTTCAGTAACCTGGTGAGCACAAATCCAACATGGCGGCAACGCGAATTATAAATATTTAAATGGACGTTTCTCGCGAATTAACTATCCGAGTGCAGTGAATCTTTGCACTTTAAATGCTTATAGAAATGTTAATCCAATGGCATCTAATTTCTTTCAATTGTTTGCATAATCACAAGATGGCAGCTGTGCGAAATTTTAAAATCTCGTTTTTACTTCTTGTGTCCTAATGATGCGATTTAAGTTTGAATACCACACGTACACAGTAATCTTAATGTAATAGTACAAAAATATGAATCCAACCTGGCGACCATCAGAAATATGTAGTCGGTTCTCAATATCTTCGAATCTATCAGAACCTTCAAACTGATATTTTGTACGTAGATAGAGGCAATTAACATAAGTAGGATAGGCTATATGAAAATGGGCTTTATATTTCTTCACGGAACTATTTGTTATTTATGAACATAATTGACTTATGCGATCACGTTGTGTCCGTGTGTGTGATTTGAATGAATCTTGATAAGTGCATACTACTACCTCGTCCGACTCGACCGGGCCTTTCAAATTTTGATACGATTCACCAATCCAACATGGTGGCCGCGCGAAAATTTTCACTTGCATTCTATATATCCGCAACAGTGAAATATATCACCATGCCATTCTGTACGGAGATAAAGGGTACTACTACAAGTTCATATGTGTAACTTTCATAAACCTGTTAAATGCAAAACGAACATGGCAGCCAGGCAAATTTGAAACATTTAAATAGACTTTTCTCGCGTTTTAACCATCCGAGCGCAGTGAAACGTGGTACAGCAAATGTCTATACACATTGTAATGCACAAATATCTAATTTAATTCAATTATTTACATCACTTCACGATGGCGGCTGTGCGAAGTTTTATAATTAAGTATTTATTTCTTGAGTCCTAATCTTGTGATTGAAGTGAACGTTTGGATAATGAACCTATGCAATAATCTTCATCTAATGGTACTGTACCGTCTTTATCTGGGGAGAACATATGGTCATATTCCAGTTAGTTCAGTTTTCGGGGGTGTTACGTTCAATCCCACCGTATGACCCAATATTCGGATGTGAACAATTAGGTTAAACAAGCTACACAAAATATAACAACTGTTTGGATCATAAATCGATCCACAACTATGAGTTCTATCCTCTTAAAACCCTTCCAACACTGCGTATCAATACCTCATGCTCGACTTAGTCGACACCGTGCCAGGTTTCGAACTAAAAACATTTACTTTATTCAAAACAAGGGCCTCACATCGGCTCTGAACTCACATCAATAAACAAATACTTAGTTTACACATATCTCTTGTTTCTCCACACATATCATATAACAAACCTAAATCTTCTCCTATGCATTCTCATTATACACTCTTTTGTTAACATTATGCATCATATCTTATAGGATGTTATGGGACCCGCATCCCATCAAGTCCTATCATATTTAAACTTCATTACCCGTTTAATATTTAAGGCAGGGACCAACTTTACAACGCAGCAACTGTGCAAAAATTATTATTATTATTGGCATGGGCAAAAATTTCATACGCAATAATAATTTTTAGCAGGAAATAATCTTCTGCTTCCCAACAATTCATTTATCTAATTTTCAGTTGTATAACTTTTACCGTTAACTAACTTTTCATTTTAGTGATTTAATTACCACTGGGCGACTGCCCTTTCTTTGAAACCGTACCTTTCACATAAAAGACCCATTCATTCTCGCTTCTAGTGGCACTCGGTCTGGCTGAGGAAAAAGGACACTGACCCTCCGTCTCGCCAACCTCACCCTTGTATTTAAAATAAACCACAACATGGACCACCTGTTTATTGGTCTGGCTTTATTAACACGGCATTTCATATTATCTTTCCACATTGAGTATCCAAGTTCAATTCACATTCCCTATTCATATTCAACATGACATTTACTTGACTTCTTTCAGTGCAACAAAACGTATCCGTTTACCAGTGAATTATTGTGCAGAGAAGATTCTTAACTGTCGGCATTTATTACAACATGGGGCATCATACATCCCTTTTCAGAATGCTGGCATGGAAATTCAATACACTCCCCCAGGGGGTTCACATCTAGTGGGACGTGGGTTGGCGACCACGGGGCCCCAGCTGAGTCCGACATTGCTTCCTCTTACTTGTGCCGGGCTTCTCTGTGTCTTCTTTCCTGTCGACCTCCCTTGGTCAACTCTTGTTCTTTTCCGACCTCGACAGTATTAGTGTATCCGAGGCCTATGGACTCTTCCTTTCCCGCCTTAATTGGCCCTTGTCTCATCTTTCCTGGTTCCATCCTTCTGGGAGGGGTCAGCCTTCTTTTTCTTTTCCTGTTATCTCCTGCCTTCTGCTCAAGGCAGTCAAGGAGGTAGGGTGTATGTAGCCCCACCACTTCTGGTGCACCCTAGAAAGTGCTACACCCTCAGGGGCTCACGGCTGGTGAGTTCGGTTGAATCGAAATTACATTTTGTAAGTATTTTCAATCTAAATTGCATTTTGTAAGTATTGTCCATCCAAATGAGAAGTTTGAATCTACCATACATTTTTTAAGCAATTTCAATTGCATTTTGAATTTGCAACCTACCCCGCTTTGTTCAATTAGTTAATTCTCAATTGCATTTTGTGGGTATTTTGAATCTAAATTACATTTTGTGTGTATTTTCAATCTCATTTGCATTTTGTAAGTACTTCGACTGTACATTGCATATTGTACGTATTTTGAACGTCACCTACATTTTGTGCGTATTTTTCGATCTATTCCTTTTGAGAGTATTTTCGTTCGAAATTCCCTTATGTACGTATTACCGCTCTCCATTTTGTGAGTAGTTTCAATCTGAGTTCCTTTTTGTAACTATTTTCCTGCTCACTTACTTTTCGTTCTGGTTTCCACTTCATTGACATTTTCGGTATCACACAGACCATTAGGGGCCGATAACCTGGATGTTAGGCCCCTTAAAACAACAATTATCATCATCATCATCAAATTCAATACACAAACACAGTTCAGACGGGAAGCGCCATGCTTCGCACGTCTGTAATACATGGTGAACACCGTAACTCGGCTGCCTGTATACAACATGAGCATCCACCTAGTCTTACATACAACATTTCATTCAAGAGCATCCTGCTACGTGAGAATAATAACATAATCGGGGATGAGAATCCTTGCGTTCATCCCGATACAACAATATATTCGACGATTTCTTCGACATATTAACCGTTCGTCCGACCTTTCACGTAAACGATACTTACTCACAACTCCATATAATTGAGTCTACATTTACAATCTGCCTTATTCCGGCGACAATATTTTTACTTGGACAGTCAATTATTTATCAACTTTGATTTGTCATTCTTGCCAGAATAGCATATCTACTTCGTTATCATTCATTGCCTTTTATTCATATTCAATTGCTTTGGTCTTCTTACAAACATTTTACTTTATAAGGTCTCATTACTTTTACATTTATATATGACGTTTCATACTTTAAAGAATCA
Organism: Meconema thalassinum; assembly: GCA_946902985.2. Taxonomy (NCBI): domain Eukaryota; kingdom Metazoa; phylum Arthropoda; class Insecta; order Orthoptera; family Tettigoniidae; genus Meconema; species Meconema thalassinum. The sequence continues at coordinate 541,106,728 of OX336392.1, forward strand.
CTGACTTTGAATTCATTGCATTCTATATGTTTTCACTATAATTCGCTCTCAGTTAATTCATGAATCGGTCCCTCCTTCTTTTAAATCTCACTGCATTTTATTCATTACGGGTTTTTCTTTTAATTTCCAAAACACCTAATTCATTTAGCACTGACCACGAGAAATATGGTCGACTTCTACAAGACATATTAAAACACTGACATTTGTCACACAATAAATTCAACAATGGTGTTTTCCATGCCGATGCACGATGGCAGAAATATAATCAAATCATCGGTACTCACATAGTCCGGTGTTTGTAACCCCTCCTGTGAACATTTTCACCCATCAGCGCCATAATTTAACACACTATATTGACACTCTGGCGTGACATAATTACCCTTTGAACTTCACACGCATTCATGACATTTATTTCTAACATATTATCACTCTTGATATTAAATTTTTCCACTACACTTGGAACACTTTAATATAATAATTGCTTTACCCTATATTATTCACTACCAAAGAACACACGCGTATACACACGCTCTGGATCTAGTCCCATACTCTTGGTATTTACATGAAGATTACACTATCCATGTAATAGTCTTTTTGTCGTATCTCAGGACGCACGTTCCCTGGATGACAATCTATTCTTCTTTACTCGTACTAGTTATATCTGCTTGGTCCTCTAGACTGCAAACTGTACTGAACTTGACCGCTCTGGTCTTGAACTAACGTTCCTTTCTTTATCAATATGCTGTTTAAACTCTCAGGTTTTCGAACGTAACTGACTTATTATTTCCAACGCGTGGTCGCGAACTTCTATTCCTTGGAATTTATTTATCATCACTGGGATTCGAACTGTTCATCTAGTCACGACTTGTCCTCGCTTGAGTTCTAATGTCACTTTCGCACTTGTAACCTAACGTTTCTGCTGCGGACTTCACTTAGGTCCTGAACACGATACTTCTACTGGCGTAAGTTTCTTTATTACAGTTCAATTAACTTAATGTGTATCGTACACTTTAATTTTGACGTACCGACACGCCTAGGTTTCACTGATTTACTTCGAATCTCCGTGACCCCCCATCAGGGCTCACGAGATAATTTACCCGTACTATAACGGAGTATAGTTTTCCCCTCTGGATTTCGAATGTCTACTGGCTTCGAACCAACGTAACGTGGCCTCACTCAGGCTCACAAGATGAACTTGGCGTTATGTCCCCTCAGGACGTCTCGACCAACTGTAACGTAGCGTAGCGTTCCCCTCTGGGACGCTCAGATGACTGACGTAGTGTACCCCCTCTGGAGTTCGATGATCGACTGGTGTAGTATAACGTGCCCTCTGTCAGGATCAGAAATGACTGACTTTACCATTACCTCACCAGGCTTATATGTGTTTCAGCTCAGAATGTAAGTCCTTAATCGCGTCTGGAAATTAATTTTCGTTTCCGTGGTCTGATCAACTTATACAAATTACCATCGTGTAGAGAATGTTTAATGTTTGAAAATACTCCTATAATTTCGAATTCGATCTTCCAATCATTTTAATTAATTATTTAAGGTCCGTTTTCTCGCGTCCTCCCCCATGGTCTGGTACCTTGACGTGAAGGGGAGGCTTGTGTGTTTCAGTGATCCCGAGAGCAATGCCGGCGGGAGCTTCGGCTCCTGGCAGGGTCACCCATGCCGGTAAGGTTGAGGGTGAGAGACCAGACTAAATGACAGGCTACACCATAATGGTGGGCAGCAGCTTCGTCAGTAGGTTATTTCCAGGCGGAGCTGTAATTCAGTGGTACGGTTGGAAAACTGCGGGGCCTCGTTTTCAGTCCTTAAGGTGGCTGCCCTACCAGATAACTAGGAAGCTGTGGGCTAATAACTCGCACTCTCCGAAATTGATTATTATTAAAGAAACTGAACAGAACGAAAACCGGATGGATCTCATGTTAACAACTTTTGGCACGAAAAGGAAGACACGAATAGGTTTTTGGAATGTGAGGACTCTGGGTGAGAGTAGTAGGCTGAGGCAGGTGACCAGAGAAATGATCTCGTGTAAACTTGATATACTTGGGCTCAGTGAGATAAGATGGCCAGATATTGGTGAGATAAAAACTTATGAAGGACTTACCCTCATATACTCTGGGAGGAGTGAGGAGAATGCGGAACGCAGAGATGGAGTTGGTCTTTTGCTTACTGAACATGCAAAGAAAAGCCTTATAAGTTGGCAACCCGTTTCCGAGCGAATATTATCAGCACGATTTAAGACTCGCATTCGCAATGTTACGATTATTCAATGCTATGCACCCACGGAACCATCAGAAGAAGAACTTAAGGAAGCATTCTACTCCCTTCTACATGAGACAGTAAAGAAAAGCAGTAAGAGAGATGTGATTATAATAATGAGAGGCCTTAATGCTAAGGTAGGAGAGAACAACGAGGGAATAGAACATGTGATGGGTGTACATGGCCTTGGGGATAGGAATGGAAATTGGGAAAACTTCACAAACTTCTGTGCTAGCCATGACCTTGTTATTGGAGTTTTTTTGTTTCCTCATAAGAGGTGTCATAAAAGCACGTGGATTTCCCCTGATCATGACACTGAGAACCAAATTGACCACATCGCAGTGAGTAGGAGATTCAGAAGATCGCTCACCGATGTTCGGAATAAGAGAGGAGTTGATGCTAGCTGTGATCACCAATGTATGCTGGCTGAGTTCAAGATGAAGATCATGGTGGCAAAGAAGAGGTTTGAAAAACAGAGCAAGAGATTTGATGTGAGGAAGTTGAAGGAGGAGAAGGTCAGAGAAGAATTTAAATTGGAGCTAAGGAATCGTTTTCAGGTACTCCAATCTGATACAGCAGAAACTGATATTGAATCTTCCTGGAGTATTGTAAAGAACATCATCCTTGATACAAGTGAAATAGTCTTGGGAAAGAGCAATCCTCTCAAGAAGGATTGGATGTCAGAACAAACTTGGGAGGCAATAAGTCATAGGAAAATGATTAAGGAGAGGTTGAATATATGTAAGACTCGACATCAGAAAGCAAAAGTGCAAGCAGAATACACGGTCGTTGACAAAGAAGTCTAAAGAGTGTGAAGAGAGATAAGAGTAGTTGGATCGATGAGATGGCGAAGAAGGCAGAAGATTCTGCATCAAAGGGTGACAGCAAAGAAATGTACCGCTGTCCAAGAAAAGTTTCCGAAAGAACCGACCCATTAAAGACAAACAGGGAAATTTACTCACAACTCAAGAAGAACAACAAGAACGGTGGAGGGAATACTTCACCCAAGTTTTTAATGTTGATCGAGGGATTAATGAACACCACGAAGAGAGGAATGATGAACCTGAAAATTCTGATCCAAATATTCTTTTGCACAGTCCAACTTGTTCTGAAATCAAAGAAGCCTTGCTACAGCTGAAGAATGGAAAATCCCCCCGGTGTCGACAACATTTCGCCAGATGTCCTCAAGATAGACATGTACACCACAGCTAGTATCCTGAAGCCATTGATGGAAAAGATCTGGTTTGAAGAGAAGCTGCCTGCGGAATGGAAGAAAGGTGTGATTGTTAAAATCCCAAAGAAGGGTTACTTGACGAATTGTAACAACTGGAGAGGTATTACCTTACTATCCGTACCAAGAAAAAGTATTTCTCAGGATAATGTTGAATAGCGTGAAGAAGTCTATCGAGTCGAAGTTGAGGAAAGAACAAGCTGGATTTAGGGAACACCGCAGTTGTGTTGACTTTATTAACACTTTACGGATTATTGTGGAGCAGAGTAACGAATGGCAAGCAGCACTGTATATCACGTTTATAGATTTTGAGAAGGCCTTTGATTCCATTAATATGAAGGTCATGAGGGAGACCTTAAAGGAATAGTTAACATCATACGAGAGATGTATTCTGGTTATGAATGTCAAGTCCTTCATGAGGGTCAGCAATCCCAGCCATTGACCATCCAGACTGGAGTACAACAAGGCTGTATACTTTCTCCCACTTTGTTCCTGATTGTTCTTAATAATACTCTTAGGAAGGTGGGGAGAGGAAGAGAGAGATACATTGGGGACTTCGAGACAGGTTGTTGGATCTTGATTTTGCTGATGACATCTGTATGCTAGCACAGCGCTTCAGAGACATAGAGGGAAAACTGGCAAACTTAGAACGTTAAGCTGCTAAGGTTGGACTTAAGATAAACCCAAAGAAGACAAAGGAGCTGAGAGTGAACTCCACAGTACAGGCTGGTCTCACTGTGGGAGGAGTAGATGTAGAACAGGTGGATACATTTGTTTACTTGGGAAGCGTGGTAACGAGAAGTGGAGGGGCTGAGGAGGACGTCAAGAGCATCCAGTATGGAGAAACCGTAACATATCCAGGAAGACGAAAATCGGACTTTTTAATACCAATGTGAAAGCTGTCTTATTGTATGCAAGTGAAATATGGAAAGTTACCAATCCTATCAGCCACCAACTTCAAGTATTCATCAATCGTTGTCTGCGTCGAGTTCTGGGTATACGATGGCCAGATATAATCCCAAACGAAGAGCTGTGACAAAGGGCTAACTAACAACCTATAGAAGTCCAAATTAAACGGACGAAATGGGGCTGGATTGGGCATACTCTGCGGAAACAGAATGATGCAGTAGAAAGGGGAGCTCTGGAGTGGAATCCTCAAGGGGCTCGGGGACGGGGAAGACCAAGGAACACATTGAAGAGGAGGCCAGAAAATCGGGAAAGACTTGGAGGAAAGTGAAGAACTTGGCAACAAACAGAGCTCGATGGAAATCATTCTAGGATGCCCTATGCTCCGCACGGAGCGAAAGGAAATAAGTACGTACGTTTTCTCGCGTAGGTGGTAGTCTTTACCCTTTCCTCTTCGCGTATTAATCCGCCAATTGCTTCAATGCGTCATGCATCGTAAGCACACTTCTCCCTTCATATTGTTAAAAGGTTTTACAGTTCCTAAAATTCACATTCTAATTTTCATCCATCGTGGTGTATGTTTCATTAAAATCTAATGATTATTCTCCGAGTAATTTGCATTTCTCTCTTTAACAAGCCACGCCTACTCACTACCGACGTAAATTTCTAGCTGATCTTGCAATCTTGTGTACCTCGCCCACGTCGCGCAATCATTTGATATCGCTGAGTCGTGTCATGACGGGATACTCTGACTCACGGCCCTAACTGTCCTTATAATTCTCTCTAATAAGTTATGAGCATGGCTTTCTAACTGACATTAATCTTAATGACTTTATAAACATCTTGGAGCTGCATCCTAGCTGCTTGAGACTCACTGGGGTTGGGATTTAATATTTTCAGGCTTCTAATATGGACTTAAATCTTCACATATATGGTCCTTGGTTCAAACACCTTGTGCGGTCTTATAGACGGGCACAGTACATAACTCTATGGCCTAAACATAAACAATTCAACATGGTGATCATACGAAGTATTAAAACGGTTCTCAATATCTACGAATCTATTACAGCAATCAAACTGAAATGTTGTATGTTGATCGAGGCAATTACAATAAGTTCACCTATGGAACATTCAATAACCTGGTGAGCACAAAACCAACATGGCGGCGACACGAAATTTAAATATTTAAACTGATTTTTCTCGCTACTTTTAATTCCAGGCGCTGTGAAACTTAATATACTGATGTACAATTTAATGTAATTTTATGAGAACTTAAAAATGGTAGATGTTCAATTTTGAAAAATCTTGTTTTCATTTATCGTGTAAGTAAAACCAGTAGGATATATGAAAAGAGGCTATTTAGTTATTCACGGAACTACTTGTTATCTCCATCTTATCATATCATTTCATTAAGAGCCAATAATCTAAATGTAAGGCCCCTTAAAACAACAAATATCATCATGATCACGGGCAGGTCAATCACGAGAGCCTCTAAAACCTGCATCAGATCTCACCGGATGCCACACGTTAATATTATTTCCACAAGACAAATAAATGAATACGATTGTATGTATGCATATCTAACCCTTATTATTCCCGTTTTCAACGGGGTCGGGGATGTGATTCGTTGAAAGTATATGTAGTGTACCCAGATCGTTCACACGTCCGTGACATTGTTGACATTATTATTTTGGAAAGAAGAGTTATTAGTTGAAGAGATTGAGGGAATGGATGGTTTGAATAACGCGCGGAGGAGACTCAAGAGTGCTGAGTGAAGCATGCATCGCAGGGGCGAGTGACGTGAGTTTATGACGTAGGCCCGCATACGTCACGAGAAATATTTTTCTGGAATAACCTTTAGGAGAAGAGATGGACGCTAGGAAATTAGCACACTTTACTGGCAATTACAAGAGAAGGAATTTGAGCTATCAAGCGTTAAAATCGGTCCAGTAGAAGCCGAGATGTGTGTATGTCTACCCCTTATTATTCCCGTTTCCCAACGGGGTCGGGGATGAGATGCGATGAAAGTCTTTGTGGCGATGATTTTTACGGCCGGATGCCCTTCCTGACGCCAACCTCATGAGAGGAGTTAATGAGAGATGAAATGAATGATGGTGAATGATAATGGGCAAGGATGTAGAAGCCGAGATACGAGATGGAAAGTTCTGGAACAATTTGTCGCTGGACTATATAAAGGCCACGATTCTTAACATAGTCACATCATTACAACGGAGCATTTGCTCATGTGCGGAACTACGTAACGTGAAGTGACAGTATACACGCCGAGATTCTGACGGTCGGAGGACTTAGTCGCCGTACCAGTGGTCAGCACGACTTAGTTTTTGTTCGAGTGAACAAACTTAACTTTTGGCAGCGAATGGATTTAGAATATCCACTGACTTTCAGGTCACATATTCTACAGTCAGGTGATGGTAGTGTCGAAACCATTCACAGAAGTTAGCCTACAGAACGATGTATTTCTTGTAGTGACTATACATCAGGCACTTCGAATTTCGTCAGGAGAAGTTTTATTTCATCAGTTCTTTTATGCAGCTAATAGGTGATCCTATCTTAGCGTGCAAACGAAACCGCATTATTTGAATATGAGATTTATTCTCAAATCTACAGGAGTACTGTACCATTCTATGACTGAGTAACTTTTCATGTTACACGGTACTGGTGATAGCGGGAGTTATTTCGAACGAGTGACTGCGAATATCAATATGCGCCGCTAAAACTACTCGCAGGATTGGTAGGACATGGAGACGAACGAGGTATATGGATACGGCAGTTGGCCATGGGAAGACACTGTTGGAATAGTGTACACCGCAGGACGCGCCCTTCCTCTACATCAAGAATGAAGTAAGACAACTATTATGTACTATCCACTAACCTGTAGTATTAGAGAATTCCATATTTTTGAACGGTCACGATCAGAAATCAACACACTTTTTTCACCTTAGCTAGATTTTCGATTGTATTTGTCTGGATGACAAATGGAACTGCTGTCTTACAATTTATTTTTCGATCTACGATTTTTGTCAGGACAGGCATTAGTTCATGTTCCGACATGAAATATTTCGATTATTCCAAGGGATAGAAGTATTTTTCTTTAATTCTTATTATGAGAGCAGAAGTAATTGCGGCTTGGATTATTTAAATAATTTTATTTATATAATAATAATAATAATAATCAAGTGTGAAGTGAATAAGTTAATAATATTATAAATAATAACGATGCTATTTAAAGTTATAAATAATTAGGGAGTGATAATACCGAACATTAGGAACTAAATTAAATTAATTGTTAATTGTTTATTGTGATTACATAATTAATGCATTAAATACATATAATAGGAGATGTTAATAATAATCATTTACAGATGAGATTTAAATATTTCTTTATTAAAGGAATAGGGCCATAATAATCATTTATGACATTGATGATGCCTAAATATTTTTTGTAATAATAATAATAATTTGTGGATGAATTTAATTAGTTGGAAGGACTTAAATTAAATAACTTTGTTTATTCTTGAATAAAAGTTTGAAAGTTTAAATAAATTTAAATGAGTTTATGGATGAAGAGAATGAAGTAGTACGATTTTTGGATTCAGAATTATTTTTTTCCATAAGCACTTTAAAAAAATCAGATGAAAAGATAGGAACGGCAGGTATTTAATGTATCAAGTTAGGGAGAATTTATGTAATTGGGAGGCAAAGAGAGATTGACCAGAATTTATTTTATTGGTAAAATAACACTGAAGAACACAGTCTAGTAATTGACAGAATATTACAATATATATATATAAAACAAGAAGTTCCGTGAAGAACTATACAGCCTACTTTTCATGCCAATGATTATTCTACAGTATATGAACCGATCTAGAATAATGACGAAATTAAGTTGGTAATATCGAAATATCTAATTAGTTCAAAATATACCTGGTATAATGTAGCCTAATAGAGCACTACAGTTGGCAGCCCTGGTGACTGAATATATTCTTAGATCCATCTCTTAATGCACAGAATACAAAATTTGGTTGAAGTCCAATGGATAGCATGGACGTTACATGCAGTTAAACATAGGATCTAACAGCGCGCGTAAAATCATGTTGGCAACAATGTTATGCATGTATTGGTCAGAAATATTCTAAAATATTATGTTGGTCAGAAATATTCTGAAATATTATGATCTATTGTTGTGCCAATTTTGAATGAAATCCATTAGTTTGTATAGAAGTTACATGCATTTTAAAATTGGACCTATCAGAACGCTTAGAATTAATTTGGCAACACTGACGTATATTAGTTACTCCAAATTAATCTAGAATGCCAGGTACTATACGTGTGCAAAATTTAGAGCTATTGGATTGCATACTTTCTGATATATTGATATTAGGGGAACAAAAATAGAGACATAATTTATTAACAGTTGGCAGCCCTGGTTACTCTTAAGAATCGGCATAGTCATATCTGTTTATGTACACATAGCGCACACGAAATTTGGTTGAAATCCAAATGATTGTAAAGAAGTTACATGTATTTAAAGTTGGACCTCTCAGCAGGCTTAGAATCATGTTGGTAGCACTGACGTAAATGAGTTACTCCAATTTAATATAGAATGTCAGGTACTATAGGTGTGCATAGTTTAAAGCTGTAGGCTTGCATACATTCTGATGTATGGGATTTTGGATTTAAAAAATAAGAGCATTTATTAACAGTTGGCAGCCCTGGTGGCTCTTAAGAATACGCTCAGTCATATCTGTTTATGTACACATAGCACATACGAAATTTGGTTGGAATCCAATTGATAGTGTAGAAGTTATATGAATTTAAAATTTGGATATATCAACAGGCTTTTAATCAATTTGGCAACACTGCCATGTATGGCCTGTTGGAATTTAAACTGCAATATTATTATCTATACGTGTGCCAATTTTGAAATAGCTCCCATTCATACCTTCCAAGATATCCAACATGGAGCTCAAATTTCAATTGCGATTTTTCAGCAGTTGGTAGCATTGACATCATTTTCAAATATGGCCGTGAGATATTCCGGTATAGATCCTTACTCCTAACAAATTTTGTTTCGATTGCCGCAGTTGTTTAAGAGTTGATAGGGGGGACACACACACACAGCCAGACAGACAGAAGGACAGACAGACAGACAGACCGAAGGACAGACAGACAGACAGACAGACAGACACACATTTGCCCGATCTCATAAGTCTACTTTTTCATAATTTTTGCAAAATGTGAAAAGTAGGCTAAAAATATATGATGAAAAAAAAAAGAATAATATGATGTGTGCAGAATATTTTGGTGATGATTTTAGTGTGTGTTTGGCGACACTTAAAGTTGTGGAGACCTAGAGGGTCATCCAAGAGGGCTTTTGTTCCCGTAGTTGTGGGCCCACAATGATGTGCGTATGTTTGAAAGAGCCTGTGGGCTAAATATGTAAAAGAAGGGTTAGGCAATGTGGACCGCCCCATATTCTTGTCAGATTTCACTATTCTGTTAATCCAAATATTTTTTTTCTGGATCAACTCGAAGTTCCGATGGTATGCCTAAATAAATAATTGAAGAATATGAATTTAGATTTGTTGAACCTGACCGAAGAAAAAAAATAATAAGATGAAAAGTGCAAATGAATTAAAATAAATAATTAATGAATTTTTATAATAACAGTGGAAATGAGCAAATAAAATATTCATCATGTGAGAGGTTGAGAAAACTTGTTATAAATAAAGTGAAGGGAAATTTTGAATTTAATTATTTAATAATAATAATATTTTTTTATTAATATTTTTTTGTGAGATTATATGAAAATTTTGGTGATAGAAAATTTTTGATAACATAAAACTTTGGTGAAGAGTTAAATGATTTAATCCGCTGATGGTGGATAGCAATAGTTTATATTGTTTACAACAATTTTTGTGTAATGTTGATAACATATGAAAATAATTTAAAATTTTTGTGACATTTAAACAAAAGAAAGTGAGGGAAGAAGAAGGTTAAATTTTCAAAATATGATGAAAAGTTTTTGAACAAATTTCGTTTTTTTTGGAAATTGAAAATCTATATGAACAATTATTAACATTCGACTTTATGTCAGTCGAGTATTGATATTGTTATGAAACAACGAATCAGTGATATGATAATTTTTCCAAATAAGTCTAATTTTGGAATAACACCGAATGAATCAAGTGACTATTTTTTGAGAAATGTTTTGCTACGAATATTTGAAAAATCAAATGCAATCTTTCGAAAAGTGAACTACGAACATGTAAATATTAGGGATCACTCAGAACTCTTTATTGAACTGTGATTACCAGTGTAAATAGCTTGCCACAGTGGGTGAGTGGTTATAGTGTCGGACTACCAACCCCAAGACTGCAGGTTCGCCCCTGGCCATGGTAAGTGATTTTTGAAGGCGACAAAAATCACGATACTCATGTCATACATTGTTGGCATGTTAAAGAACCCATTTGAATTCAGTAGGCCGTGTTCAATTGCAAAATTAATCTCGGGATTTTCCGCCAAAACAAAGTTCCTCCATTCTCTACTTGAAGGCGCTGTAGTGTCAATGAGTTTAGATATCTTACCTCCTTGATTTTCATAGCGTTCAAAGGAACGACGAAATTCGACATGCAAGCCACCCTCTGGGTGTCAATTAACAAAGCATGCACCAGGCATCCGAGGCCATACGATATTATTATTATTATTACCAGTGTAAATATTCTTTTTGATTTTTTTTTTGGTTATCGGAATGGACTAATTAATTTTCTGATTATCGTATCTGCGACATTCTAGTAATATTTTAGTGACTGTTGATTTCTCATGTGTGATTTGTTTTATCTTTGTTGAGGTTTTTGCAATTCGAATCGTATTTTTATCTATAAATAAATTGAGATTTTAAGGAATGTGCTAATTCAAAATAATTTCTCACCTTACCTTACTTGTGAATTACCGAGATCAGGGATGCCATATTAGACCCAAGTATTCTCCTAGATAGACCCTGAGATATATTTTCTCGTGCTAATCTGTTGTTGGTATTTTACAAAATGTGGTCGTTGGATCTCGGTCCAAACGGGCACATAAGGTAGAGGGGAGAAGTTTGGCGCCCGTACTAAGGGGATACCGAATGGGTCTTTTGGATTTGTTTTCGAAGAGGCATTCGAGTAGACTTGTGAATTTTTCCACTTGTTTCGACAATTGACAAAAATCTAGATAATTTTGAATTACGGGAGATTGTTGAGTCCATGTTTGAGGACATAGTCAAATTTGCATTTTGAAATAAGTATTTTGATTTTGTTTTGTTGTAACGACTTTGTTTCGTAAGGGAGTACAGTAATACCTTAAAGGAAGTTTTAATAATTTTTCTAAAAATAACTGTTAGAATTGGGAGTTTGTTCTGGTTAGGTGAAATAGCACATTTATAGTATCCATATGGAGGATTTTTTTTTGAATTTTGAAATTTGCTCTTGTTATTTGAAAGTCAATTTAAATGAGTAGATTTTTCTTTTCTATTAGACATCGACGTAGGGTATCTCAATTTATTCGGAATTCTCAAATACTATAGGTTTGTATATGTTTAGTATTAAGGCTTCGTTCTATCCATGGAATACCAGTCCTGTATTTCTATTGGAAAATAATGGATCAGGTTTTGGAGGTGTTGGCTCGGCTGGAGTCAAACAATAAACAGAGTATTGAGAGAGCTACTCAATTAGAGAATATGTTGTCAGAAAATTTCAAAAGGTTGGAAAAGCAGTTACAAGAAATTTCTCAATATCCGGAAAGCTCATTAGAAGTTAAAATAAATGCAAATTCCAAATCATTAGAATCTAAAATAAATGAAAATTCTCAATCATTAGAATCTAAATTATCTGAAAAGTTGTTAGAGAGTTCTAATTCACTTAAGTCATTTATTGACAGTAAACTATCCGACAATTCTAAACTTTTAGAGGACAGATTAAGTGTTAGCACAGAATCTTTAAGGGAAACTTTGGAAGAGAAGATTGCTGAACATTCTAAAGCTCTTGATAGGTTGACAGAAAATTCCCGCATAATGGATTTGAAATTCATTGGAAATTCTGAAACGCTAAGGTTAGATTTGGCTGATAATTCTAAACTGTTAGAACATCGCTTATCAGAAAGTTTGGGGAAACAATTTGCGGAAAAGTCCAACATTTTTGGGGAAAAACGTGGCGAATTATTTGAAAAATCCAAGAACGTAAAAACTAGGCTAGAAGAAATCAAAGTTTCACTGGAAACCAAAATTAATGATAGCATGAAAAACTTACAGGACAAAATCGAATAATCGCATGATGAATTGTAAGACATGATGGAAAATTTTGATAAACATTCTAGAAGAGTGGCTGAAGACTTGGTAAACTTGGAGATCAAAATTACGGAAGAGTGTAATGTTACTGCAAGGCAGGTGTTGCAGAAAGTGGTAACAGATTTCCAGGGGACTATTCTAGAACAGCTGAAAGAGGACAAGCTAATCCTAGAAATTAGTAAAAATGTGAAGGAGATAGCTCTTACTGAGGTCAGAAATTCTGTAATAGAGGAGGCTAAGGAAGACGTTCAGGAAGTAAGGATTTCTTTTTCTACTCATATCAAAGTACTATCGGAAGATGTAGGAAAAATTCAGAGATATGTGTCTAAGGTGACTAATTTAGTGAAGACTCATGAAACTATAATTGGGAAATTAGTAAAATATATTCAGGACACGAATCAAGACTTGAGAAAGAAAGGAATCGATCCTGTAACTAAAGAATTTATTGAGACGACCATAGAAGAGATCAGAGGAGAGATAGAAAAGAAGACAGATGATTCTGGACTGAAGAAGACATTGGAAACATTAGAAGAGAAATTGGCTTTTTATGAATCTCAAAAGGAAGCAAAGAAATATGGAAGAAATACCAATTTTTGAGCAGGATAGAAAGAGAGAAATTTAGAAAGAGATGGAGGATCAGAAAATTATGGCAAATTCTATTCCTATCGCTATATATAAGAATAAGGATGATAAACCAGGAAAGTTTTCAGGAACAGGAAGTATCCCACCGGCCGAATTTTTGAGAGAAGTCAGGGATTACATCCGGGATTCAAAAATTTCAAAGGAGAGAGAGATAAGTGTGGTGAGCAGATTTTTGGATGGACCTGCACTGGTTTGCTTCAGGGATTTTAGATCCAGTTTCCACAATTTCGATGAATTTTCCAGGGGGCTGATGAGAAAGTTTTGGTCGCCGGAAACTCAACAACAGATCAGGACGGAATTGTATGCAAAGAGATATTCAACATCACAGCCAACAAAGTACTCGGCTTATTTCTCGCAACAATTATCTAAATTGCAATTTCTCGAACCACCAATGCCAGATTTTGAAATGATATCTGCGCTCATTCGTCAATTTCCAATCGAGGTGCAAAGAATACTGATTGCAGCGAAGATCGGAAACATGGAGGAATTCGATGAGATGCTACAAAGGTTAGATCATTCCAATGCACAATTTTTTCACTTAAGAGGTAATAACAACACTGAAACCCATACGATAAATACTGTAGTGACTGATCGCCACAGCCAGACAAATCAACAATGGAACAAACCTCAGAACCAGATTGAAAATAAGGAATGGAGCAACACGAGAGACACTCCATATCAGAATAGACCATATGTGAGGCCATACCAATACCAAAATAGTTGGAATCAGTGGAGAAAACCAGGGTTTCAATCAAAACCATATAATAGGCCACAGAAACAGTATGGAAATCAACAACAAAATAGAAGAGAGGAACAACGAGGGAAGGAGGATTTCAAGCAACAGGCTAGGGAAGATCTTGACAGAAGGCATCAGGATAGCAAGCAATACCTAGATGAGCAACACAACAAACCTAGTACTTCCGGGTTGAGAAGTCTACAGGTGATGAAAAAAAAACGCCGAAAAATTAATAAGTAGTTGCATTTCAAAGATTGTTAAATGGCAAACAGAGGATGAAGACTTGATAGATGTAAAGGGAGAGAGAATTGGACTTGAGAATAGATCGAAATTACCTATTATAGAGTGTGAAGTCTATGGCACGAAGATTCAAACACTTATAGATACTGGAGCTATGCTTTGTGGAAGATCACAGAAAGTTTGGAGGAAATTCCTGTGTCATGTATTAAGATACAAGGAATTATACCTAACAAGGTGACTACATGAAATGTACAGTTATATCTAAAGCTAAAGATTGGAGAATGCTACTTTGAGCGCATTTTCGTGGTGATGAAGGACATTATCCATGATATGATCCTTGGAAATGATTTTATGACTAAGTACAAAGCTATAATCGATATGAAGTGAGAGACCATACGTTTTCATCATACTGAAGAGGAAGATTTTAAGGGTGACGAAGAGAAATTCACCGAGGGAAACATCCGATGGTCACAGGTTATTCATAATATTGAAGGAGAAGAAGAAGAAGTAGTCAAAGTAGAGGAAACACCTACATTGAAAAAGATGTTATGTAAATTTGAGGACATATTTGATACGAAACCAGGGGAGATCAAGGATTTTGAATATCACATCCAAGTGAGTGATGAAGCACCGTATCATTGTAAACTTTACCCTATTGCAGAGAAGTATAGAGAGCAGGTGAAAGTCATGGTTGAAGATTTGGAAAAGAATGACATAATAGAAAAATATACCACAGCTTATGTGAATCCATTAGCAGTTGTGCGAAACCCAGATGCGAGTCTGCATATTTGTTTAGACGTAAGATTTCTAAATTCCAAAATTTTTCCCGAATATGACCGACCTCCTGTTATTAAAGAATTGTTGAGGAAATTTAAAGGCAAGGGATGGTTTTCCACTATCGATCTTATATCATCTTACAAACATGTGAAGCTTAGTGAAGAGTCGAAGAAATTCACAGGATTTATGTTTGACCAGCAAACATATGTTTTCAAAAGATTACCATTTGGGATGAAAACATCCGGATCTGTTCTAATTAGAGCATTAGACAAGAATCTTAGTCCAGAAGTGAAGAGCTCAGTTATATGTTAGATTGATGACATACTGGTAGCGTCTGAAGATGAAGAGCAACATCTGTTACACTTAAGGAATTTATTCGATGACTTAAGGAGGTCAAATTTTAAGGTGAATCTGAAGAAATGCCAGTTTTTCAAAGAAGAGATCAAATTCTTAGGGCATATCTTAGATGGACAGGGATATCGTCCAAATGAGGCCAAGATACAAGTCATTGCCAACTTTCAAAGACCCACGAGGATAATGCATGTCCGTAGTTTTCTGGGGACTTGCCAATTTTTCGCTGGATATTGTCATAACTACACCAACATTGTTGCGCCTTTGCAGAATCTTTTGAAGAAGGGAAACAGATGGAAGTGGAGTGAAGAACACGTGGAATCTTTCAGACTAGCCAAAGAATTATTGATGAATAGTGTAAAGCTGGAATATCCTGATTTTCAGAAGAATTTTATTATCGAATCAGATGCTTCAAATGTGGGTATAGGAGCTATCCTATTACAAGAAACGAAGATCACACTAGGCATTATTTATCTTTTATAAGCAGAAAGTTAAGACCTTCAGAGCGAAATTATTACACGACTGAACTTGAAGCTTTAGCTATTGTTCACGCTCTAGAAACTTGGAAGAAGATGCTTATAGGTCATTCTGTCATTGTGCGAACAGACCATCATGCACTTGAGTTTATTTTTAAGACGAATTTTGCAAGTGAAAGGATCACACGTTGGTCTTTGTCTGTCCAACAATTCAACATTATGATAGAGCACAAACCTGGAAAAGCGAATGTAGGAGCCGACTTGTTAAGTCGTGCAGTTGAACCGACTTATAAGGTGATGCCTATTACCTTGATACAAGAAGATGAAGAAACTCTAGAACGTTTGGAAAGGATATCTGTTACTCAGAAGAGGAACACACGTTTAAGGATAATATACCGATTTCTGAAAGGGAACATGGATGTTAATGACACAGATTAGCAGGAAACAGAGAGGATTTCGAGGAATTATGTGGTCATGAACGATATTGTGTTTCGATTCATTGAGGTAGACCATACAAGACTGAGAGTAGTGTTACCACCCATATTGCAGCAACAGATTGTTTGGTAAGCGCACAGGATTTCGGGACACGCTGGATTGGATAAGACAGTACAACTTGTGCAAGAGAAATTTTCGTGGGGGAATATGAGGACTACAGTCAGAGAGACGATTAGGACATATGACTTGTGTCAACGAAGCAAGCACAATTATAAGTTGTTGAGGGAAGCTCCTCGTCCTATTATTCCGCTGAAACGAAGATAATTATACGCTATGGATATTAATAGACCTTTACCGAAGTCGAAGAGGGGAAATATATACATTTTGGTAACCATTGATGTTTTTTCTAAATTCACAATGTTACACCCCATCCAGAAAGCTAATACACTCTACATCTTGAAGAGGATTAGAGAGAGTGTGATACCTGAAGCAGGGAAATCTGAATACCTCTTAACCGAGCATGGATCGCAGTTCACATCTTACGAATTTAGAAATGCTATGGAAGTATTGGATATTAAGCAGATCCTATGTTCAATACGCCATCCTGAAAGCAACCCAGCTGAAGGAATTATGTCTGAGATAGCGAAATTTTGTCGTTTGTTTTGTTCTGCTGAACATTGGAAGTGGATGGATGTGTTCCCCATTGCATCACAATCCAATAACTCTAAATTACAAGAGAGTACAAGTCAGATACCGATGATATTGCATCATTGCAAGAAACCCATAAGACCATGGGATAGGATCATTTCCATACCACCGGAAATAGAACCTAGTAGACAACTCAGAGAAGTTCAAGCACAGGAGAAAATTCGCAAGCAAGCTGACAAGAGAGAAAGGAGAGTCCGAGGGAAGAAATTCAGACGACCACTGAATGTTGGAACTCTCGTACTTCTAAGGAAACCTGTTCCGTCTGACGTCATGAACAGAGTATATTCGGAGTTTGCTAGTTTATACTACGGCCCATTCAGGATTACAGAAAGTTTTGATAACGGAAGTTATACATTGGTTGAAGAAGAATCTGGTAACACCGTGGGAAAATTCAACGCGGCAAGTTTGAAGATTTCTCATTCAAGAGCCAAGACAACAATGAGAAAAAATTTATGATGTGTCACATATTTTTATTGGCGTGAGGGGTGGATGTACCCGGATCGTTCACACGTCCGTGACATTGTTGACATTATTATTTTGAAAAGAAGAGTTATTTGTTGAAGAGATTGAGGGAATGGATGGTTTGAATAACGCGCGGAGGAGACTCAAGAGTGCTGAGGGAAGCATGCATCGCAGGGGCGAGTGACGTGAGTTTATGACGTAGAGCCCGCATACGTCACGAGAAATATTTTTCTGGAATAACCTTTAAGAGAAGAGATGGATGCTAGGAAATTAGCACACTTTACTGGCAATTACAAGTGAAGGAATTTGAGCTATCAAGCGTTAAAATCGGTCCAGTAGAAGCCGAGATACGAGATGGAAAGTTCTGGAACAATTTCTCGCTGGACTATATAAAGGCCACGATTCTTAACATAGTCACATCATTACAACGGAGCATTTGCTCATGTTCAGAACTACGTAACGTGAAGTGACAGTATACACGCCGAGATTCTGACGGTCGGAGGACATAGTCGCCGTACCAGTGGTCAGCACGACTTAGTTTTTGTTCGAGTGAACAAACTTAACTTTTGGCAGCGAATGGACTTAGAATATCCACTGACTTTCAGGTCACATATTCGACAGTCAGGTGATGGTAGTGTCGAAACCATTCACAGAAGTTAGCCTACAGAACGATGTATTTCTTGTAGTGACTATACATCAGGCACTTCGAATTTCGTCAAGAGAAGTTTTATTTCATCAGTTCGTTTATGCAGCTAATAGGTGATCCTATCTTAGCGTGCAAACGAAACCGCATTATTTGAATATGAGATTAATTCTCAAATCTACAGGAGTACTGTACCAGTCTATGACTGAGCAACTTTTCGTCATGTTACACGGTACTGGTGATAGCGGGAGTTATTTCGAACGAGTGACTGCGAACATCAACATGCGCCGCTAAAACTACTCGTAGGATTGGTAGGACATGGAGACGAACGAGGTATATGGATACGGCAGATGGCCATGGGAAGACACTGTTGGAATAGTGTCCACCGCAGGACGCGCCCTTCCTCTACATCAAGAATGAAGTAAGACAACTATTCATGTACTATCCACTAACCTGTAGTATTAGAGAATTCCATATTTTTGAACGGTCACGATCAGAAATCAACACACATTTTTCATCGTAGCTAGATTTTCGATTGTATTTGTCTGGATGACAAATGGAACTGCTGTCTGACAATTTATTTTTCGATCTACGATTTTTGTCAGGACAGGCATTAGTTCATTTTCCGACATGAAATATTTCGATTATTCCAAGGGATAGAAGTATTTTTCTTTAATTCTTGTTATGAGAGCAGAAGTAATTGCGGCTTGGATTATTTAAATAATTTGATTTATATAATAATAATAATAATAATAATATTAATAATAATAATAATCAAGTGTGAAGTGAATAAGTTAATAATATTATATATAATAACGATGCTATTTAAAGTTATAAATAATTAGGGAGTGGTAATTCCGAACATTAGGAACTAAATTAAATTAATTGTTAATTGTTTATTGTGATTACATAATTAATGCATTAAATAAAAATAATAGGAGATGTTAATAATAATCATTTACAGATTAGATTTAAATATTTCTTTATTAAAGGAATAGCGCGATAATAATCATTTATGTCATTGATGATGCCAAAATATTTTTTTTGTAATAATAATAATAATAATTTTGGATGAATTTAATTAGTTGGAAGGACTTAAATTAAATAACTTTGTTTATTTTTGAATAAAAGTTTGAAAGTTTAAATAAATTTAAATGATTTTATAGATGAAGAGAATGAAGTAGTAAGATTTTTGAGCCCAGATTTTTTTTCAAAAGCACTTAAAAAATCAAATGAAAAGAAAGGAACGGCAGGTATTTAATGTATCATGTTAGGGAGAATTTATGTAAAAGGGAGGCAAAGAGAGATTTTATTGGTAAAATATCACTGAAGAACACAGTCTAATAATTGATAGAATATAAAGAAAATAAAAAATATGATGAAAAAAAGAATAATAATAT
This sequence comes from Meconema thalassinum, assembly GCA_946902985.2. Taxonomy (NCBI): domain Eukaryota; kingdom Metazoa; phylum Arthropoda; class Insecta; order Orthoptera; family Tettigoniidae; genus Meconema; species Meconema thalassinum. The sequence continues at coordinate 541,126,344 of OX336392.1, forward strand.
GATGTGTGAAGAATATTTTGGTGATGATTTTAATGTGCGTTTGGTGACACTTAAAGTTGTGGAGACCTAGAGGGTCATCCAAGAGGTCTTTTGTTCCCGTAGTTGTGGGCACACAAGGATGTGCGTATGTTTGAAAGAGCCTGTGGGCTAAATTTGTAAAAGAAGGGTTAGGCAATTTGGACCGCCCCTTATTCTTGTCAGATTTCACTATTCTGTTAATCCAAATATTAATTTATTTTTTCTGGATCAACTCGAAGTTCCAATGGTATGCCTAAATAAATAATTGAAGAACATGAATTTAGATTTGTTGAACCTGACCGAAGAAAAAAGGTAATAAGATGAAAAGTGCAAATGAATTAAAATAAATAATTAATGAATTTTTATAATAGGAGTGGAAATGAGTAAATAAATTATTCATCATGTGAGAGGTTGAGAAAATTGTTAAAAATAAAGTGAAGGGAAATTTTGAAATTAATTCATTAATAATAATAATAATAATTTTTTTTGATAATTTTTTTTGTGAGATTATATAAAAATTTTGGTGATAGAAAATTTTTGATAACATAAAATTTTGGTGAAGAGTTAAATGATTTAATCCGCTGATGGTGGATAGCAATAATTTATATTGTTTGCAACAATTTTTGTGTAATGTTAATAATATAATATGAAAATAATTTAAAATTTTTGTGACATTTAAACAAATGAAAGTGAGGAAAGAAAAAGGTTAAATTTTCAAAATATGATGAAAGGTTTTTGAACAATTTTTTTTTTTTTTTGGAAATTGAAAATCTATATGAACAATTATTAATATTCGACTTTATGTCAGTCGAGTATTGATATTGGTATGAAACAACGAATCAGTGATATGATAATTTTTCCAAATAAGTCTAATTTTGGAATAACACCGAATGAATGCAATCTTTCGAAAAGTGAACTACGAACATGTTAATATTAGGGATCACTCAGAACTCTTTATTGAACAGTGATTACCAGTGTAAATATTCTTTTTGATTTTTTTTTAGGATATCAGAATGGACTAATTAATTTTATGATTATCGTATCTGTGACATTCTAGTAATATTTTAGGGACTGTTGATTTCTTATGTGTGATTTGTTTGATCTTTGTTGAGGTTTTTGCCATTCGAATCATATTTTTATCTATAAATAAATTGAGATTTTAAGGAATGTGCTAATTCAAAATAATTTCTCACCTTACCTTACTTGTGAATTACCGAGATCAGGGATGCGAGATTAGACCCAAGTATTCACCTAGATAGACCCTGAGATATATTTTCTCGTGCTAATCTGATGTCGGTATTTTACAAAATGTGGTCGTTGGATCTCGGTCCAAACGGGCACAGTAGGGGTTTTTTATTTGGCCGGATGCCCTTCCAGGCGCCACCCTCATGAGAGGAGTTCATGGGAGATGAAACGAATCAAGGCGAATGAGACTAGGCAAGGATGTGGAAGGAAGCGACCGTGGCCTGTCAGAAGGTACTGTCCCAGCATTTGCCTGGAGTTGTAAATGGGGAAACCACGGAAAACCATTTCAAGAACGGCCGATGGTGGGTCGCGAACCCACGTCTACTGAATCCGTAGAGAGCTTGGCCCCTTGGACTAGCGCTGCGCGTTAGCGAGCGTAGCTACCACTGTCGGTATAAAGAAAGAAACGATATGAAATGAAATCACTTACTCGTCTGTTGTTACTGACAACATTCTTGTCTTTGAAATGCTAACACTGCAAACATTTCTGTTCAAGAGTTGCGAGAGTTTGCGATATCACACACAACTCAATCTAGAGGTAATTGAATGTCAATGTGTGTTCTCATTTTGTGCGCTGGAAGAATGTTTTCCTCTTATTGAAGTAGTTTTAAACCCCTGGATACAGGCAGCCAACATGGCTTAGCGAGATATGAAAACATTTTGTTCGCTACGTGACTTCGTCGACGGAGATCAACTTCAAATTAGATTCCCAGAGTTATGTACTGGCTCCGTGAGAGGAAAGACGAGCAAGCAGTCTTCTTCCACGGAGGAGATTGTAGGAGTTGAGCTCTCAGACGACACCTACACAGTATGTTCAGATTGAGCATCGACTATCTCTGGTCCACCACTTCCTGAACTATCGACTACACGATAAAGACTGAAAACAGTAATCATCCATGACTAGGGGTGGTGATTGTTAACATTTTGAAATCGGGAATTTTGGATTTGGATTTGCACATTTGTTAATTTGTAGCTTTTATATATTTGCAATTTAGTATTTTATAGCATTTAAGGTAAAACATGCAATATGGGTTAAATCTGGCAAATGAGCAGTCTAATATATTTTGATATGTTAATGTGAAATTAAAACCACATTTGTAAGGCGTTAATAGAGAGTTAAAATGCATTAAATAAATTATGCTTTTCAACAGCGTTCTCGAAAAGGTCATTCGGACCTGGCGAACAAAATTATTAGAAGCTGATTATAGCCCTCTGAGAATGGTAATAAAATACAAGGGGATCATTATCGACTGTCTAGCATTCGCTGATGACATCGCCATTCTGTCGAACGACGTAGAAACTGCTTGGATGCAAATTGACCTTCTAAAAGAAACCGTTGAACAAACTGGCTTGCAGATATCATTTGAAAAAAAACCAGAAGTAATGACTAACATGAAAGAGGCCCCAGCAAAACTCCAGACTATGGGAAGATCAACTGAGTAGAAACATTTATGCACTTGGGAGAGATCATCACGAAAAGTGCACTGGACAAAGAAGCACTCAAGGAACGAGTACGGAAACTCGAAATAGCCTATCAAACATCGCGCTCAATCTAAAACGAAAAATGCCTGTCCACAAATACTAAACTACGTCATTATGAAACTGTTCTGAAGCCAGTAGTTATGTATGCAGCCGAAACCCTATCCCTAAATGCTAATAAAGGACTCCTTGAAGAACTGGAGAAAAAAAGCGCATTATCATTAGAGGTATAATGGGATCAAATTACAAGATTGGCATCCATTGTAAAAAAATCCAACCAAAAAGTCTACAGTGAAATAGAGAAAATTACAGAAAAGATCCATTTTATGGTATTACGGTCATCTCAAACGAATGGTCGGAAACAGGATGACTAAACAGATTTTTCATTTTTTTTACTCCAAACCCATAACCACAATGTTCTGGTTTATGAATACCAGAAACAACCTCAAAATGCTGCATCTAAAACCCGATGACGCCTTCAATAGAGATCTCTTCCGCAAAAAGATACTGACGGAATCCGAGATGAGACACCAAGACCGAAAAGGAGACAAGGTACCACCTGGACAGCGCAGCGCAAGATGGCTCACTCACAGAGAATGAGGGAATTCGGGGCTCAGAGGGAAGCGAAACTAATTGCCAAGTATAGCAAGACTTAACGAGGTCCTAGGTGGCCTCATCGAAATATTTATAATAATAATAATAATAATAATAATAATAATAATAATAATAATAATAATAATAATAATAATAATAATTTTATTTATTTATTTTATTTTATTTAGCGTATGGCTACAAACATCACTAAAAAAATACTATTTACAATGATAACAAATTACAAATTAATGTCCAGGCCACGAATATAGTCTATTGATCCCGTCATCACCAGGAACTCTGTTGGATCGCCAGGAAAAGCTCTCAGAGGACATTCTGAAATTACATGCTGAACAGTCTGCTTTTCAGCACCACAGTCACAACATGGAGAAGCTATTTTCTTCCACTTGAACAAAGAATCGGCACACCTGCCAGTGTTGGTTCTTATGCGGTTAAGAACCGACCAGATCTTGCGTGGTAAATCAAAACCAGGTGGTTTGGTCGATATACATGGCATCTTCAGTTGTTCTGTAGTAGTATTACTCTGCCATGTGTGTCTCCAGCAGTCATTGATATTAAAGCCGTTGTTAACTAGCATCCTTCCAGTTTCTAAAGGTGGATTGCGAGAACGAAGCCTTCCTTTACCGATGGTTGGGATGTCTGCATGAACAGGGAGGTTAGGATTTTTCTGTAGATGTTTGTATTCACGGACAAGTGCACTCTCCCGTCGCAGAGATGGAGGTGGTATGTGGCTAAGTATGGGTAGCCAAAAAGTAGGTGTAGGTCTGATTGTACCAGTTATAAGACGCATGGTATGGTTGAGCTGAGTGTCAACAAGTCTTGTGTGAGTGCTATTCATCCAAGCTGGGGAGCAGTATTCCGCAACAGGGTAGACCAATCCCAGAGCTGAAGTACGAAGTGTTGATGCAGAGGAGCCCCATGACGTTCCACATAGCTTCTGGAGGATGTTATTCCGAGTTTTGATTTTGGCAGCTGTTCTTAATAGGTGCTGTTTGTAACTGAGCGTTCTATCAAGTGTGACCCCTAGGTATTTCGGGTTTCTGTTGTGCTTGAGTAGCCTTCCTTCAAAGTAGACCTTGAGCTCTTTGTTGGCCAATTTACTGTTTAGGTGAAACGATGAGACTTCTGTCTTATCCACACTTGGCAGCAACCTCCATTTGCGGAAATAATCACCAATAACTGACAAATCATTGGTCAATATGGACTCTGTAACTTCAAGATCTCTGTGCTTCACTGCGAGTGCCCAGTCGTCGGCATACCCAAACTTTCTTGATATGGTTTCAGGCATGTCTGATATGTACAAGCTGAAGAGAAGAGGGGCGAGAACAGATCCTTGTGGCAGCCCATTATTCAGCTTCATTTGTGAACTCATCTTGTTGCCCATTAGCACTTGGAAACGTCGGTTACCGAGCATTTCATTGATGAGATTGGCAATTTTTAGGCATGGAATTACTTGTAGAAGTTTTAATATGACACCTTGTCTCCAGAAAGTATCATATGCAGCTGTCAAATCAATGAATACGACTGACGACTTCTCTTGATTCTGGAAGCTAGCTTCTATGAAGCTTGTTAAGGAGAGGACTTGATCTGTGCAGCTGCGGTTAGGTCTGAAACCTGCTTGTTCAACCGGTACATGTTCAAAGATCTTGTGGCACGTTCTGTTGTACACCAATCTTTCGAGGAGCTTATATAGTATACTAAGTAAAGCTATGGGTCTATAACTTTCTGGTTTGTCATTTGGTTTACCAGGTTTCAGTAAGGCTATGACTTTTGCTCGTTTCATTTCAGATGGTATGTTGCCCGTTTGTAGAATGTTTGTGTAGAACATAGCAAGCCACTTTTTCACATATTTGCCACAGTGCAAAAGGAATTCTGCATGAATACCATCAAATCCTGGGGCTTTCCCTGGTTTCATTTCTTTTATGGCAGTCGTTACTTCTTCGATGCTGAATGGTAGAGAATATTCCGTTTCGGTTGTGCAGGCTGATTTGAGTGCCTTTAATTTCTTCTTAGCAGCAATAGTATGTGCTCTAACTTGAGGAGTTCTGGAAGTGGACACGATATTGGCTGCAACTTGGTTGGGGGTAACAGCATCATACGTGCGGTCACGTGGGGTAGCACCACCTAGTTTTCTGAGCAAAGACCAAGCTTTTCTACTTGATGTACGGAAGTCCATGGATTCAACAGTCTCATTCCACTTTAAACGTCTAGCTGCGTCGATGTTACTCAGCAACTCATCTGCTATGTCATGATCGTTGCTTTCACAAAATTCTTTGTATAGGTTTTCGCACTATTCTGTCCAGCCAGGAATATATGCCTTACGAAAACCTCGTGGAATACACTTCTTTGCTGTGCTAATTACAGCTCCAACGAACCGCTGGTAGTTTGAGCTAGTTGGTGGGATCCATCCTACACATTTATCCAGATTTACTGAGAAAGTGTCCCAATCCGCCTTTTGAAAATTCCATCTGGGCCTAGGAAATGCTCTTATTAAAGGGATACTAATCCCAAATTGAAGGCAAATTGGGCGGTGTTGGCTGTGTGGGAAGTCTCCAAGGACTTTTCTTGATACTGGAAGAGGTTGACTTTTATAATCAGACGAGACAAAGCAAAGATCAGGATTGTGATCCGTTTTCCAGGCACCTGATCTGAAAGTGCTCCGATCCTTAGCATCAAAGATGAGATAAATATCATGGTCTTCGGCCCAGTTCACCAAAGCGTTTCCATATTCATTGCTGTGCCTGTATTTCCACAGTTCATGATGACTGTTGAAGTCGCCCAGATATGTTGTAGGGTGAGTGTGAGTTCTAAGCACTTTAGAAGGCCAATTGATGCCGGGAGGTTTATAAACATTGACTATAGCCATTTCTCCTATTCTTATGACAACTTCTTGAATACCATCGGCATAGCTTACAGAGATAAGATGTGCATTTTCTATATCTTGTCTGACATATGTTGCCACACCATAAACATTATCATAAGTGGCACCGAGTAAGTCATATCCAGGTATTTTTCCTCTTGAAGTAAGTTGAGCTTCGTTTGCTGCGTGGGTTTCCTGGATTGCAACTAAATCAATTTTGTTGTCAGCTAAGATCTTATGCAGCACTTGGCATTTTGCTCTATTAATGCCTTCAATATTCAACTGACAAACTCTTACACATTGTCCTAGCTTTCTAGAGGGATAGTCCTCAGAAGGACCATTTATGGACTCATTCATGTTCTGATACGTGATGTAATATTTACCAGGAGATCACGAGGATTGTCTGGTTGCCAGTAGTTTGTTGCTCGTTTAGCACCACCCAGGGGACACGTGCAGGGTAATTAAAAGGTTAAACCTGCGGAAGTGAGCAACAGCCATCCCCCATAATAATAATAATAATAATAACAATAATAATGTTGTTTGCTTTACGTCCCTTTTAACTACTGCGGCTTTTAGAGACGCTGGGGTGCCGGAATTTTGCCCCGAAGGTAAATCTACTGACACGGCTCTTTGACATTATCGCAACCTGAAATGTCAGCTGACTGCGCCAGGATTCGATCCTGCAACCTTGGCCGCAGCAAGCGATTACGTTACCACTGAGCCACGCAGCCAGCCTAATTAGGTTTAAGTAACAAAGAAAAAAATTGTCACAGGCTAAAACATTTCACAGAAAATTATAGAAATTTATACTCATGCAAAACCAGAATAATACAGAAAATATGATCAGTAAATCAACTCGTCTTAATATCCACCACAGTGGGTGACTTCATGAATCATAAGCAATGTTGAATGAAATCTTAGAGCTGCTTTATAGACATTTTCAGTCTCACCACCATAGCACTTGTTTCCTTAACCTATTCGAAAGGGATGAAAGCGAGGTGCAGGAGGGTTTACATTCCTCATTCCATACTTGCAGTCAACCCGCCATAAACATTTCGAGGGTGTACAAACGCCTCACTTGTAGTTTCCATAAGAGAAAAAACATATTAATAACGTTATATTTGAAAATAAATCGTGGATTGCGCATTTATGTAGCATTTTGGGATCATTTTCTTATTTTGAGTCAAATTCGCATATTTTTGCTTTCTCAAAATACATTAAAATGTGGGTTAAGGTCGTGAATAGTGAAAATACAAATCATTACGAGCATTTCGCGCTTTTTCGCATTTGCCCAACTCTACTGACACTAATGGTGGCCAGTCTACGTGAGTTTTCATTTTCCTGGAGTGTTTCAATCTGCAGTAAAGCTCATAAATAAATGTGCCTCTATTGATAAAAAATATCAACCTACCTAAGGACGCTGGAAGAGGTTAAAGTGCGCTTTTTAAATACAACCATGGGATTATCCAGGTACACAAGATATAGATTAGTTTACGAACTACCTAAATAAACTGTGCTATTAGAAGATCTAGGCTTGATAATGCTACTTGCGCAAACGCTGGCCTTCAAAGACGTAGTCAGAGAGCGCATAGCAAAGGAATAAGATATTTGGATGGAATTCTACACCACGGATGCCATGATAACGACGGACTGGAAAGAAGCGAATTTCCAGCTCAGACATCTTGTTAACAGATTTGCAGTGCATGGTTTTCATCACAATCGCTGTAGGACCATACGTCTTCTTGAGCGGACTGTATTTGTCGTATGTGTGGGAAACTCTGTGGGAGATATCACATGATGGGTTGTACAGATAGAATTTTATCATTGTCTCAATTCTGTTGTGAATAAACTTGATTATGTATATAATTGGCCATTTGGTAGCATTATTAAACTATTAATAAAAATCACTATCAATTATTATTTCTATAGAATATTCCATTTCGAGTTTGGTATTATTATCGTTTTAATGAATGGGAGGATTAGGTGAGGTAAGTTGCTTTTAGTGATCTGTAAATTAAGTCAGTTTCCAATGTAAAACTACCCTTTCCAAGTGCATTACCCTCTCGGGAATATGGATATGGTGACGTTAAGGCTGTAGTTCCTCCATCCACAGTGTATCTGATGGTCAGAGGTTTGTGTCTCAGCATTGGCTAGAACTGCAATTACGTCCTAATTACCATTATCACCTCATTTACGGTGAGTAATGTGCGATGATGATGTGGCAATCACCTCAGAGGTAAGGCAAAGTGGATTATCTCACTGAGCCCTTATGTGGTATTAATTTCTATTACAGAGGCCAATCTTGACCATCATGGGCTAGAGAACACTTACGTTTTCCAATGAGGGCTCACATAATCAGGACAGCTAGAGCTAGGCAACCCAACTAATACTCCAGTGTAGCAGGCGCCAGGAACGCAGGGACAGGCAACCCGGCTAACTCTGTAGTGTAGCAGGCTTTTGGAGGATACCTTTCTATAGTAACTTATTTAAAAGGTTAATTGAATAATGAATTAATTAATGTATTTATTTATGTATTTAAGGAGCATGTAGAACCATTAGCTATAAATGGCCTTTTTGTTCTTATCTTCCCAATACATCATCATCCTCTTCCCTATGGAGAGGGCGTGTTGGCGCAGCGGTCAAGCTGTTTGCCTCTCACCAAGGTGCACCGGCTTTGATTCCCGGTCAGTGCATGTGAGATTTTCGAAGTGCAATGCCATGTCCTGTGGTTCGGATTTCACATAAAATTGAGGCCCCGTGGCTCTTGATTGCGAGATTAACGGTCACGTTAAACTACAGGCTTAATTCCTTCGCTTCTTATGGACCAGTTGCATTTTGTGTTCATGCCGTTGGCTCCTGGTTTATGAACTTGTGCGAGTTGATTTTCAGTCTAACCGTAGTCAGTGTGGTTGCCATTTGGTAAATGTTAGCTTAGTTGAGATCCATTTGAGTCTCTACCAGCCAGCGTGTTTCGTCACGCTCTATTGATGATGAGAAATATTTTCTTAGTCAGTCATCAGTTGTCCATTTGTGCTATGTGCCATTATAATTCCTTCTCGCGTAACCTAATTGAATCGTTTGGCCAATGAATACAGTTGTGACCATTTTGGACTTTGCGTCCGAATATTTTTCTCGGTATTTGCCGTTCCAGTTTTTCAATGTATTTGCTGTTGGCCTTGGAATCCAGAAACTTCGTTTTCTCATAAGAAATTTGGCTGTTAGTTTTGATGGTGATTTCATGAAGATTCCCCATGGTGTGTCTGGCTTCCTCGGGAGTCCAGATAATTATGGCTACATTATCGGTGATGGCGAGGTATTTTAAGTTGCTTCGCTTACCCTACGTTAGCATATATATTCATTCTGTTTCTGTTTTCCGTGTTTTAACGATTTTCTCCGGTACCAGGTTGAAGACACGTTGGATTAACCCATTGGCCAGTAGCAGCCTACTCCTATTTTTCGTGGTGTAGTGGTTAGCATTGTTTGCTCCCAGTCTGGTTTGAGGTACTGGAACGGTGTCGTAGCCATTCAAATTTTCCAGGGGATATCAATAATTTAAACCTCAACACAGTGATCTGAGGATTACCGCTTGAAAGACGAAACGCGTAATTCTAAAATTTCTCCATTATAATAGTGACCACAAATTATACATGTATTCCCCCCCCCCCCTGTGTGCTATTTATTACTTATTTTAATTTTATTATTCATACAGTAAGTACATCATTGTACATAGTATTCAATTTCCAAAATTAATTTCAAAATTATCCCACGCAAATCTCAGGTTATAATATTTTTGGAGGGACTTGGCTTTGCGGCTCCTGGAGGTAACCCACAGAGCGCTCATCCTGATTCCAGATGTCAAACGAAGAGAGGTGAGCCATTTGTGATCGGCAATTCGTCATGTCTGAAATGATTTTTGCCCTGCTTTATTGCTAAAACTTCACACTGCGTTCGACGGTGGTGTTTGAACCCACTCGTCGGGAGATAGCCTGGCCGCAGAGCCTTGTGTTCTCATCACACCTTGTTGGATAACAACAAGCATCACTTAAGGTCACTAAATGTTATGCTCGATCCACTCAGTGAATCGGTTTGACTAATATTCTCACTTTGTGGAACATTTGAACCTGTAGAATCCCTGTGTGCACAAACTAACATTGCTTGTTAGACAAACCGAATTACTGTTACCGACAGCAATCAGAATACAAATTGGTCTCCAGTGCGCGATGTTCAAACCGCATTGATTTTTTATACAATTGAGCAAATCACATTTCAGCGTTCCATTGTTTATTTATTTTTCACCTGCTATTTTAGCTCCATTTTGACGAGTAATGAGAATCAGGGACATTCATTTCCAAAAGACCAATAACAAATTACAAGGCTATTTGAAAGTGCTTTCAAGTAACTTCCAAATAATGTCAGTGTTAAAGAGAACTCTATAATTAGCCTACTTACTCTGCTTGATGATGCAGAAGTTCCGTTTAAAGGTTTCCAACAACAATCTGAGATATATTGTTAAATAGTAGGTTCGTTGGTTCTTAAGTTTAGGGGCTGCGACAACGCGGTCATGTAGCCCCGTGTACTATGGGTGTGTGTAGAATCTGTCTGATAACCGGTGTTAATTGTGATGACTGTATTAGTGTGTGTTATCTGTTTTTTGAGCCACATTCAACCTCCTCACATCAGACGACAAAATGCCCTTGTCAGATTATGGACTAAGGTGATGATGAACAGCTCTCTTCCCATCCACCAGGATGCAGATGAAAACGACGTAGCAAGACTGAAATCCCGGAAACCTGCCTGGAAGACGGCCAGGAATCTAGCTGACATACCATTTAGACCTGACGAAGCATGGAAGCAAGAATGGGCCAGATTACACCCACATTGTCTAATCAACATCGATGACCCAACAGCAAAACCTCCTGGGTTCAACCTCCCGCGCACCATCTGGACCAGACTAAACAGGATACGCTGCGGCGTTGGAAGAACTGCTTCTGCACTACACCAATGGGGGTGGTTGGAGTCTCCTTCCTGCAACTGTGGTGCTGAAATGCAAACCATCAGCCACATCGTGAAAGAATGTCCTCTGCGGGCATTCACTGGGCCTGTGGAGGAGCTACATCAAGTAACCCCTACGGCACTCACTTGGTTGGAAGGACTAGACATCAGCTTGTGATGAAATATCAGAATCTGCAGCAGTGTGTGTGTGTGTGTGTGTGTGTGTGTATGCGTGTGTGTGTGTGTATGCGTGCATCCCAGTTATTATGTCTGTAATACTTTACATCCATGTATATAAATATGTATATATTAATTTTTATTTTGTAATAGCAATTATATGTAATACATTTCAACGATTGTCAAATGAAGCATCATACGCTAAATAATAATCTGTTTTTTTTATTTAAGTACATACTGCAACTTAAATTTTTTCAAATAGTTCCTACTTTTGCCGCCAAGCGCCACCATCAACAACTACTAGCCCAAGTTCAGAACTTAGCTACTAGACGACACCGCAGTCGGCTCTTGGCAACGAACGTAGAAACCTAAGAGCGTTGTTTACATTCTTAACCTATCCAATTTAGCTTCACACAGGTGTAATTAGTGGAAGGTTCTTCTATATGCCATAAATCTATGACATGGGACCGCTGGCTTTACTTCCCCTCCGAAGGAAGGCATACTGAGATACTTAACGCTCTTAAAAATCCGACGGTTTCGGCCGGGTTTGAACCCGCTATCTTGGGCATAGAAGCTCAGCATGCTACCGACTAGGCCACTGAAGCCGCTAAGTTAAATAGTAATAACAGGCTCAACAGAAACCAATAATTGGAATGAAAATTATCTCATTATCACGCTGACAGACAGACAGACAGACAGTTTTCGCTCTTCAGGGTGGGAATTAAGATTTAGGATAACAAAATAGAAAAGTATTAATAAACATTCTATCAATTTAGTGAACTACTGCTCGGTTCTAAGATCTATGAACTTGTGGGGTGGGGTGAAGGGGCGGGCGGGAAGAAATGGGCATGTGAACAGCCCGCTGTTTTATCTGGAATTCCTGTCCTTTGCAATATTGCTAGCATAGGGCCGTTGCCTAAACCACTGTGGTGTTGTAAATAAGTGAGGTTACTAAGCACGGACCGGAAAGCCCCCACATCTCTCCTCATCATCCGCAATCCACCTTCTAACAGGTTCACAGAGCTTTGTCTCGAGCAGAGCATACGGCAAAGGATGTGGTCTAACGTTTGGTGTCCATGTATAGTTTGAACGAAACCATACGAGTATCGTCTGTCTTCGTCTTCTACTGGCGAGATTTGCGTTTCTTTGAAGTAATTTAACTTGTAGTTGTTGACCGTTAAATTATTGCAATGTCTTCATCTTGTTGCCGACTCGTTCCAGTGCTTTCTGCTTTTTAATTTTATTATCATTTTAAATGATCTTGTCGACTTCGTCGTTACGCTGGGCTCTGGCGATACGTTACGGTGACGGGACGAAATGTACCCAGATGCACTGAGGTGTGTGACGTCATACTACCGCTTGGTGCATGTGTTCCCCGACAATCTCTACTTCGTTAGTATAAGACAAAAATCCCCGATTCTTGGATGTCACGGGTAATCTCGAGAACCACTGGATGGATTTTGATGCGGTTTTCATCATTCTGTAAAGGATATCTCGAGGAAAGATTCTGTAGAAAATAATTTATGTATGATCAAAGGAAGCCAAGCAGTAACGATTTCAGTGAAAAAGTCGAGAACAAACTTGACGTCCGTGCGCTTCTTAAGCTTACGCTGGGCAAACCGTTAAAAATATCAATATACTATGAGCGTAAGAATTGGCCAGCATGAAAAGTTCTACAAAAAAGTCCGCGAGAGCATATCTCAATCTTCAATACATCGCCCATTATAAGTGTTTTTAGACTGGATGGAAGGGGCACGTCCCCGCGTGCTCTGGGGAGCGTGACGGCATTCCCCGCGCTGGACCTTGCTTTGCCCTTGGTTTGCACTTGCCGTTCGCGAGTAATTTGAAACAAGATAAGCAGGATAAGTATTATGCAGATGCTTTTCTAACATGTCAAGAGTCTTTCTCGCATTTTTCAGCATTTGTAGAATTTAAAATGATACAAAGTCTAATCTTTCAGACTGACTGTCACTATTTTATTTTATTATTCCACGTTTGAATATTTTGTCTATTAACCAAACGCCTCTTATGTGTTGGTGGTATGGTGAGACACACTAAACTGACAAGTCATGGACACCAAGCGCTAGAACACATCCTTTGTGGTATGCAGTTCACAAAATCTATCACTACGAAAGCTAGTGTCGACCCGAATATATTGTCAAATCAAAATCGAAAGATCTACTTCCGTTTTGAGAAATTCATAAATCTGCTTCCCTCAAATTGAAGATAATGAAACAAAGAATAGATTAAATCAATCAAAATTTGATTTCATTTAAATCTGTAGAACAAGTTCCATTAAAAAAACAAGCGTATTCAGAATATCATTTAAGCCGGAAGTTATTTTATTTTGAAATATGATAAAGCCTTTTAAAACACGCATTTTGACTCTTTTCCGGGTCTTGTAGCTTTTTAACGTTTGGCACATTTGTCAAAATATCTCAACTCTAATTTTTTCGAAACCGGATCCTGAGTGTTCTTGGTGGCATTCAAAACAATGATTTCAACCTACAAAGTTCGCGACAGTGTATATCTATCTTTCATACAAAGTCCAATGTAAGTTTTTGAGACTATTTTTAGCCTATTTTCAATTTTGAAAGATAGGCTTATGAGACCACCTTTTCTCCGTGTGTGTGTGAGGTGTGTATGTGCCCCCCCCCCCCCCACCCTAACAAGTTCTAAACAGCTGGAGCGATTTCAATGAAACTCGGTTAGTTCATAGCACTGTTCCACACGACCCCAATCGTGACCTTCAAATTTTCTTACCTCTCACCAATCCAACATGGCAGCTGTGCGAAATATATCACTAGCATTCAATATCTCCGCAACTATTCCCGATATCACCCTGGAATTTTTGACGGTGATAAAGGGAACTACTAGAAGTTCACCTATGTGACTACAAAACCGACATGGCGGCCACGCGAATTTGCGACTTTTAAATAGACGTTTCTCGCGATTTAACCAACCAAACGCAATAAAACTTGGTACAGTATATGTTTATACACATTGTAATGCACCGACATCTAACTTCAATCAATTCTTTACATAACTACAAGATGGCGGATGTGCGAAATATTTCACCGGCATTCTATATCTCTGAAACTATTAGCGGTATGACCCTAAAATTCTGAACGGAGATAAAGGGCACTACTGGAAGTTCACCTATAAGACTATCAAAAACCGGTTTACTACAAAACGAATATGGCAGCCAAGCGAAGTTGAAAATTTTAAATATACCTTTCTCGTGATATGATGTTCCAAACACGAAAAAATCTGGTACACGAAATGTTTATACACATTGTAATGCACTGGTATCTAATTTAGTTCAATTTTTTACATAACCTCAAGATGGCGGCTGTGCGAATTTTTAAATTAAGTTTTTATTTCCTGTGTCGTAATCATGCGATCGAAGTGAAAGTTTGAATACTGAACCTACGCAATGATTTTCCTTTAATGGTACATGACTGTATGGCCTATACAGTTAACAATCCAACATGGCGATCATCCGAAATATTTAGACGGCTCTCAATATCTACGAATCTATTACAGCAATCAAACTGAAATTTTGTATGTTGATAGTGGCAGTTAACATAAGTAGGATACCGGTATATGAAAATAGGCTGTATAGTTCTTCACGGAACTACTTGTGATTTATGAAAGAATAGGCTTACGAGATCACCTTTTGTCCATGTGTGGGTGTGTGTATGTATGTGTGTGTGTGTCCCACTCTCCCCCTTATAAAATCTAAACGGCTGGAGCAATTTCAATGAAACTCGGTAAGGTGATAGTACTAATTGAGCCGACCCGGACCGTGCCCTTCAAATTTTATTTAGTCTAATCAATTCAACATGGCGGATGTGCGAAATATTTAACCGACATTCTATATCTCCGAAATGATTACTGATATCACCCTGAATTTTTGTACGGTATTAAAGGGCACTACTAAGAGTTCACCAAAATCTGTTAACTACACAACGAACATGACGGCCAAGCGAAGTTAAACAATTAAAGTAGACATTCCTCTCGATTTAATCATCCGAACGCAATGAAACGTTGTACAGTAATGTTTACATACATTGTAATGCACTGACATCTAATTTAGGTCAATTGTTTACATAACCTCAATATGGTGGCTGTGCAAAATTTTGAAATTAAGTTTTTTCTTCTTGTGTCTTAATCATGCGATCGAAGTCAACGTTTGAAAAATGAACCTACGTAATAATCCTCATCTAATAGTACATAACTCTATGGCCTACATATATTAAAATCTAATATGACGACCATCCGAAATATTTACAATACAATACAATATTCTTTATTTCCAGAACCTGCATCATACAGAATTGGATACGTCACACAACATACTCACAGTTAAATTTACATATTTACAACTTTTTTACATAATTAAACAGTTACATGTTTCTTTAAATTCCACTTAGAGAATACAACACTTTCTGGGCTAGGTATATCTTGAGGGACTTTCTGAACCCAGTTCCAGTCAAAGATTTAAAGTTTTTTGGAAGCTTATTGTGGTATATAGCTCCTTTTTTGAAAGGATCCTTTTCTGCAAATTGTTTATATGCCCTCTTTTGAAAATAGTCATTCTGCCCTCTGGTTTCATGATTGTGGACATTTGATTGTGACAACTTTATGTTGATTTTCCCTTACAAGCAAGATAACTCTGAAAATATACAATGAAAATATTGTTAAAATATTATGCTTCTTAAATGCAACTCTGCATGATTCTCTCGATTTCAAACCAAACAAGTATCGTATTACTCGTTTCTGCAGTTTAAATATTCTCTCCATAATCCTATTTGCTTCCCCACCCCGTATCTCAATACCGTATGATATCTGTGAATGTATTAATCCATAGTAGACTGTTAATTGATATTCGCTGCTTAAGTATATTGAAATTCTCTTCAAAACGAAGGAGTTTTTGTTATTTTTTTTTACAGATTTCATTTATATGCTCTTCCCATGATAATTTATGATCTATTGTAATACCCAAAAATTTTGCTGAGGCTACCTGTTGAATATCATCAGATCCAGAGTAAAGATTTCGATCTACTTCTAAATTAGTTCCCTTATGCTTGTTAAATATTACAAAGATGGTCTTTGAAGGGTTTACACTTAACATTATCTCATTAAAATATTCAGTGACAAGATCAATACTATTTTGAGTTTCTTGAAGAGTAATTGTTTTATTACATTTCCCGTTCAAAATTGAGGTATCGTCTGCATACGAAACAATCAAACTATTTTTTGACTGTGGTACATCATTTACATAGAGAATAAAAAGGTGGGAACCAAGGATTGAACCTTGAGGTACACCTTTTTTAACTAAACCAGGAGTGGATTGGAACTTGGATATATTTTCACCATTCTTAAGAGGAATTTCTGTAAATTGCCATCCATTATTCAAATATGATTTTAACAGTTCCAATGATATTCCCCTTATACCATAAGCCTCTACCTTATCCAATAATAATTGATGATCTACTGTATCAAATGCTTTTGTCAAATCTACGAAAACCCCAACAGCACATTTATTATCATCAAGAGAATCAAACAGATTTTCATAAAATTCTGCAATGGCATTTATAGTTGATACGCCCTTCCTGAAACCAAACTGATTCTTATTTAATAAATCATTCTTATCAATAAACTCAATTATTCTATGGTAAATGACATACTCTAAAATTTTACAAAATGTAGAGATAAGGGTGATCGGTCTGTAGTTACCTAGTTTACACGGTTCTCAATATCTACGAATCTATTACAGGAATCAAATTAAATTCAGCATGTTGATAGAGGCTATAAACATAAGTAGTATATATAAAATCACAGTAGGCTACAGTATATAGTTCTTCGCGGAACTACTTGTTTTATGTTGCAATTAGTGAACAATGTTCAACATATTCTAACTTACACACTTATAGTTGGTTATGTATTTGAGGTGTCCCGGACGTTTTGTGCAAATGTGGACAAATTATTAGAATTGAAATAGTATTTTCTAATTCATTAATGATTTGGTACCCTATTTTTTATGTTCGACCATGGCGAAATGTAAATATTATGTGAGAAAACTGTACTATAATGAGGCTCATTATAGTTCAAGTTTTCATTACGATACAGTTTCTCCCACCAATCAGAGCTCAAGAAACAGTTGTGTGACCAATTACGTGAGGAGAGCATCGCACCTGCGTTCATTTCCATGGCCCCCTATTATAAATTTCACTGCGTGGCGAGTGGCACAGTGGTGTATTCCAGGAGGCCATGGTCAAATACAAGGTGTTCTCTGCGTCCCATGCGCTCTGTTCAGTACATAAAACTGATGAAAGCTCGATAGATATATATGAATATTTATGTTCGAACATAAAATAGCTATAATATCGTAGAACATAAACAGTCGTATGCAACTCACCTATAATGGTAATTAAGACACTCGTATGGAAATTATAAAACCCGCTACGCTTATTTTATAAACATACTTGTTTCTTAATTATTGCCATTATAGGCTCGTTGCATAATGTACTATTTAAAATTATTTTTTCATTATTTTGAGCTTATTTATTATTTTATGCAATTAATTTGGTCCAAATAAATTATTTCTACTTCATTGTCTTGTGAGATTATCACACTTCGTCCTCTAAAATCTATAAATGATTCATTAAGAAAACGCTCATATATGTCACTGTCCAGAACGAAGCAAAAGCATAATTATGCAATTCTGACATCATATACACATTTAAAATCCAGAAACAGCTTCAATTATTTTGAGCGATTTAGTTACAAGACCACCATACTTGCTAATTTAATTGTTTTGATTTATTGCCAACATTTGTGTGGTTGAATGTACTTTAAAGAAACCAAAGGAATCAGGAACACATTTGCATTGGTCTGAAAATCAATCGTTATCAGACTGCTTGAGAATTAATTTCTCTGTCTGGAGAACTAATATAGCATATTTTATTGCAATAATATGACCACGCTGTAGAATGTGTTATGTTCAGGAATAGCATTGATGAATTAGATAATTAGTTATTATTGATTTAAGGGTCGAGGTCATCTGCCCCTCTTAACAAATATAAGATTAAAACGATTTAGATGATTTTAAAACTTAAAACTGGGTGCCTAGTATGATTTTACACAAAATGTCTTAGATAGATAAAAGAAACTAAAATTTATACTAATACACGAAAATTACGGAAAACAAAACTTCAGAATTTCAAAAATATATTGATGAAATATTGATAGGCTATATCTCAATCGGTTTCGCCAGTTCAACTCTTACTGACAAGGGAAGTATCAGGTAAGACAGGTCAAAACCTATCTTGAAACTTTGTGGACGCGATCGTTGTACTTTAAGAGGACAACGTGCGGAAAATCAGCCGCCAGATTGAACTGCAAGGCTCCTAAATCATGTGGCGAATCTCTCATATAAATCAATGGGAGGTAGCGAGTAGCGTACATGTTGTAATGGACAGCCCTGGCCGCCCAAGCACTCAAGGTCGGTAGGAAGCAGCCGCACGCGCCAGTCAGCATATACGCCCCACCTCTCTAATACTCCGAGTGCCACAGGGATGTCCAACTCCGCCAGCCGTCATGCCTGCGTACCAGGATGTCAGGTATACCTCGTAAGAAAGGTTAAGTGTGTCCTTTACGTTTGGAAAAGTGGAGAAAAAAACGAAAATGAATTACAAATGCACTAACAGTAAGATTCAGTGATGAATCGGGTTGTAGTGTATTACATTAAAGGATGTTTTGAACAATGATTTGCTTGCCTCAAGTCGATGTTTACTTGAACTTACTTCACATAAATCGATTCGCTCGGCGTTCTTTGGCGACAATTGGAAGTCTCTACGTTTCGCTCGGCATTCTTTGGTGACAGCTGAATATCTCTACATATGCAAACCTATCTCGAAAAATGATTTGTAGGATAGTGAAAACCACACCAAAATCAATCCAGTAGTTATAGTGATTAGCTTGGCCAAACAGAATCCAGGTCATTATTTTCTACTTAACACGTATTAAATAACAAAACTAAAATGGAATAATAGACTATTATATGTCGTTTGTAATCGTGAGATTGGATAGTTCAAGTTGGTTTCCGCTAAATTAAAGTCGCTGGAAACATGACTCGTGTGTATTGTCCAAATGAGGGCACAGAGTGTTGTGACTCAATAAATATTGGGCGAGCTCGTAATTCCAGTATAATAGAGTTCATTATTGTGATGGATCGAGTTACTAATTTCATTCTGAAGCAGGAAGTCAACTTGAACAGTGGAATTACGACTACAGTTTGAGTGAACTCGTGAACCTGAAATATTAAACTGGGGGCAACGACACTCCGATAATCAACCAAACGAAGCTACGGCCTGAGTTTGGTATTGATATTTTTATCCGAAAGTTTTCAAAACAGTTTCCACGCCCCACTCTGCAGTTTCAATTGTTGTTTCTGCCGAGGAAAGTAACACTAATGGAGCGCACTATATTGCAAGCAGTGTATTCAAACCATCACATACTCCCCCAAGTTACATGACCTTAGGAATTTTTGTTGGTTTTAGATTGAATATTAAAGAGATAGAGACCATTTGTCGCTGTTGCCTGGATCTATTCAAATATTCTTGGCTGTCACCGCAAAGGCCCTGGTGACGATGGGAGCATGTCATGCAATTAAGTACCCCTCCCCCCTCATTTGTGTACATAGTTTTGATTTTGTTTTGTTTTAGTGTTTTGTGTGTTGTTTTGTTTTTGTGTTTTGTGCTTTTTTTGTCTTTTGCTTTTTGTTTTGTTTTTCTGCTTTGTGCTGTTAGTTTTGTGTATTGCGTTTTGTGTTTTTTTGTTTATTGTTGTGTTTTGTGTTTGGTTTTTGTTATGTGTTTTGTGCTCTTCGTTTCGTGTTTTGTTTTTGTGTTTTGTGCTTTTTGCTTTATGCTCATTGTTTTGAGTTTTGATTTTGTGTTTTGTGCTTTTTTATTTGTGATTTTTGTTTTGAGGTTTGTTTTGTTTTGCTTTTGTTTTGGTGCTTTTTGTTTTGTTTGTGTTTTG